>CM057813.1:53092847-53785347 GCA_030067965.1 Latrodectus elegans
ACTAGTGCTATAGGTTTAATATATTACTCTTATTGCACGTGAAAACTAAATAAAATTAGGAATATGTAATATATATTTATATTTTTTGAGTGTTTCCAAAGATTTAAATGTTTTTTACAGAACATACAGAATATAAATTTTTAATTCTCAATATTTTGCCCTCTATTATGCATTTTGCAAAAGTTTTTCTTGTATTAAATATATTTAAGTTATATAATCAGATTTATAATAAGTATACTTAAATCAGATAATATGTAGAAAAAAAGCATTTGTATTTTTATATTTGTATTTAAATTTTAAAAATCAGTATGTGAGTCACTTATTTTTATATTTGTATTTTTGGCTATATTATAGATCGTTTTCATAATGTTAAATGCAATTATCACATACAATGTAACCAGTTATAATATTTTCATTAAATTAAAAATTATTTGTTGAAAAAGAGAAAATTTTAGAGATCAAAAATTTATTTCATAAATGTTGCTTAATGTATAACTATATTTTATATTAAGCAACATTTATATAATAAATCTATTTACTAGACAACTAAATTTTAATTTTTGTTGTATTTTTGTGTTGAAACCTTTCATTTTCAAAATGATTTTAAAATAAATTTTTATTGAGTCAAACATTTTGCAAATGTTTCTTGTAATACCCCAATAATGTTGAATTGTTTGGATTATTTTGAGCTATATTTAAAAATAAATTCATTTTCAAAATAAAAAAATAACCTATATGATATGATTGCTTAGAAGTAAGACATTAAATTTTAAAAAAATCAGAGGAATCTGATCAAAATACTAGGAACTTCACCTTTTTGTTTTCTTAAATCTTAGATTTTGTTTAAAAAAATTTAAATTATGGCTTTTAAAAATCAGTAATACATCAAAAATAATGAAATTTATAATTTCTAATTTAATACGTAAAGTTAAATTTTAAAATATTCCCATTTCCTTAATTTTAAAATTAAAAATATATTACGTGACTACAATAAAAATTATTTGATTCATGCAGAATAAAAATTATGTAAATCTTTATTGAAGCTGTTTTAACTCAAAATTCCTTAATTCCCATATTTGAATTCCCTTTACAAATAATTTATAATTTTTGATTTTCAAACAAATCTGTTATTTGTGTATTACCTGTGACTCAATTTTTAAACTATTCTATGTATGTTTTGTAATGCCTAAAAAGTTTCTCAAATTGAATATGTACTAGTGATTATAACATCCTTTTAACCTTTTGTAATATAATTTCTATAATTATTAACATTTCTTAATCTACCTTATGTTTTCAATACTAATTTTTCCCCAAGTCAATGTACTAAACAGTTTCAGGTAACCTGAAAAATACTTGAATTTCAGAGAACTTTCAAGGCTTTAAACATTTCTAAATAATTAAAATTATTATATGTTTATAACATTACAATTAATTTTATGCGGAAAAAATATTTCATATTTTTATTGCCTTGTAAATACTTTAAATATTACTAATTTATATATTATTCTGTGCAATAACAGAAATTCACCACACGATAAAATTGAAGGATTGTTTTCATTGAATATAATTAATGTTGTGTTCAAGATAATATTTGAAAGAAGTATACAAATATTTAACAACAAAATTTGGTGCGACTTATTTATAAATATATTTTAATTGTACTTAAACCTTTAGGTTATTAGTATTAAAATTTATTTCTGAATATTTTTTGATTACATTGTTTACAAAAAAATGTACATTAATATTTTTATGAACTCGTTAAGTTAAATTCTTACTGCTTTTGTTAATTTTGATTATTATTTCACAAGGTGCGTTAGTTCAAATGTTTCTAAAAAGTAAAATAATTTTTTCAGTTTAATTCAATCTAAAAAAAAAAAATTATTTATAATTTATTCATCCATTAACATGTAAATAATCATCACTGAACACATCTAATTTCATGCATTTAAATCATAAAATTCTTTGTATAATGAGATTTTTAATGTTTTTCAGTAATTTCATTAAAGAGTGATGAATTTCATTGGAAAATATAGTTTAAACTTTTAAAAGAATCTCTTATTTTTCATTACCAACTAAAATGTTTAATTTTAAAGTGTTATTTGTAAATTTTAATATAAATGGTA
Organism: Latrodectus elegans; assembly: GCA_030067965.1. Lineage (NCBI taxonomy): Eukaryota > Metazoa > Arthropoda > Arachnida > Araneae > Theridiidae > Latrodectus > Latrodectus elegans. The sequence goes on from CM057813.1 coordinate 53,094,971, forward strand.
AAATCCAAAATTGATTTTGTATTATATAAACTTTTGTAAATGTTATAAATAAATTGTGTGTCTCTCAAATTATTTTCTTCTCCTTATTTATTTTTTACACATTTATAAACTTAGTTCAGTATATTTATTGAAAGCAACAAAAAAAAATGTATAGTAAAATATACTTTTTTTATACTATATTGTAATTTTGATATTTTGTGTCTTTTAAATGAAGTACTATGAAATCCTGTGCCTCCATTACAGTAGCTTATACTGAATGCTACTAAAATTATTTTTCACTATATTAAACAATGAATGTTGTTTTACGGAGAATAGGCCATAAATATGATCTGATGCCAAATTGTGAATAACTACATTTAAATTCATGTATTTATTTCATTTTCATATAGATAGAAACTATTGCAAGTTTAGATCGTTTAAAATGTACGTTAAAACAAATTTCACTATTAATATAATTACTTCTATTTTATGTTTATAATTTTTTTTTAATTGGGTTGAATGGTGAGTGCTTTAGCTTCCATTTTAACAGTTGGTGAAAGCATGGTTTGAATCTCACTTTGAGTTTGATTGCTATGGTTCAAAATTAATTTTAAATAGAGTTCCTAGATTAACGGTAGCATGCAAATAATTAATGTTTAGTGATAAACCAAGTCATCTCTTGAATGATTACTTAATTTACTTAAAAACTTTTCTTTCTCTATAGCTGTGGGAAAAATTAACTGAAATTAGATATTTAAAGTTTTACCTTTGTTAGATTCATTTTATTTAAGTTATATTGTAAAAATATTCATATATGTAGTTTAATTGAAATAATACATAGTGATTTTTTTGACCATTAAGAATTACCACTAACAAAGCAATCATGTTATCCAGAAAGCAGCCACATAAAGAAAAATATTGCTCAATGGATTCATCGATACCTTTATATGCAGGCAATCATTTTTAGAGAAACCATTTACAAAAACTGTATTTACATTAAAAAAAGTAGAAGCCATCAGACAGTCATTACAAAATTTAAAAGTGCGCATTAAAGATAAATGTTACAATAACGAGGAAAAGACCTTTCCTATCTGCGTGACGTGTAGCAGAGAACAGGCGACTCCTGATCATATTTCGGATTGTCTGGGGCTTTGCAGACTAGATCTTTATAGAAACCCAATCATGGTTTGTGGCGTTTGAGAATGAATAAATTCATAGACTTGATTTAGCTCTCCTGAACCCAGGAGATAAGTAACAACAACAAAAACTGTTGAAACACTAATTATAAATTCATCTGTTAGGGATATTTTAAACGCGAATTCTCATATGAAGCTGAATTGTCTAATAAGTTTTAGAAATTATATGACTAATGCCATGGATCACTTATCTTCATTTGAAAGTCACACTTGAATCTCTCAGTATCTTCTATATATATATATATATATAATTTTCATTGTATATTGGAATACTTCAAAATAATTTTTATGAATGCTCCGTCTTTATGTGATGTAGAATTTAATAATCCCTCCTTTTACAAATAATTACTTTAAAAATATTGTTTCAATTCATACTGTGTTTACAAAAGGTAATTATTGATTCTTCATAGAATAAATAATCGAATTATTCAAATTGTCGCGCATTGATGAAAGTAAATAACTTTTCTGTAAGATTTGCTTTCTTACTTATATTATCTTACCAATATTTAATCTAACAGCTATAGGAGAAAGCATATTTGGCGCAAAATTATCCATTTGAAGATATTTAGTGATAAAATTATCGACATATTACATATCTCTTGAGAAGTTTATCTGGTTTATATTTTAAGACTTCTATGAAATCTGAACATGCCTTCCACTCAAAGATGCCACTTTACCTTAATCGGTTTAAAGTGAAACTAAATCGTGCTTTCCGACTGAAATTTAAACATGAAGTTGTCCACCACCCACCTGTTTTATTATCAACGTGTGAATGCCTTGAACCAAATAAGTCGAACCTAGGGCTAGGGAAAACATAAGGGCTGGCTCATTGCTTTGAGATGTCGCATGCCGCCTCGTCACCGGAAAGGGGAACAGCGTGATCTCACTGGGCATAAACTGACTACCATTCTCTATGCTAGCTTCTGTCTTATCGCAGCTTTCTCATTCATTTTGGCTTGTTTAATATTAATGTTTTCATTTTAAGCAAGAGTATTTTTTAAAGAGGGAAACATGCCATTGTGTGCTGTTGCTACGTGTTCAAATACGTATCAAAATACAAAAGGAAAACACTAAATACTTCATCGATTTCCAAAAGAAAATCAAATGCATTCGGAGGAATGGAAGCAAAGGTGTAGAAGAAGTGACAAAATTCACATCAAGAATGCTAGAGTGTACAATGAGCATTTTGATTTGACTGAATATATGGACGACATGCAAAATCGACTACTTGGTTTGCCAGAGAGAAAAACATTAAAACCAACGGCTCTGCTTTATCTTAAATTACCGGCTTAAAACACAATTCGAAATACTCCAAGAGAACAGAGACAAACGAAAAGATTAGTCGAAGCTATTGAAATAAATGAGTGAGTCCACAAACACATAAATTATGTGATACAGAAAATCAATGTGATGGTGACATTAAATGCAATGAATATTTTTAAAAAAATATAGAAGAATTGAAAAAAAAAGAATATTATGCGCAGTAAATATAGTGAAATGCCTTAAAAATGAGCACAAAAGAAATCGAACTTCAACAACAAGAATAATTAAACGATTGAAATCAAATAAAAGATTGCTTTTAAATGAAATATAAAAAATTAAAAATGAAAGTAAAATCACTTCAAAAGGAAAACGTTAAACTTTGCAAAATGGGGATGAATAATTTATTCCCTTATAAGCGTGAAGATGAAAATAAATTAGGAACTAAATGGTCATCTGACACTATTTCAAAATGTATTTTAATTCGATCATTATCTTCAAAATCTTACTATTTTTGGCAAAATAAAATGGGATTAAATAAGCCAAGTGCAAGTACTTTGAAAAGATGGTGTTCCAAGTTTAGTTGCATGCCTGGAATTCTTAAAGATGTAATGTTATTGAAGAAAAAAAAATTGCGAAACTTTGAGTGATTAGAAAAGATATGTTCTTTGAGCTTTGACGAAATGCATATAGATTCGAAATTGTGTTACGACTCTTCATTGGATAAAATATTAGGCCTATTTTGTAAAGTTCAAGTTATTTTATAGAGAGGATTAATTTTCCCATGGAAACAGCCACTATTTTTTTATTTCGACTGTAAAATGAATTTTATTTACTGTAATAGAAGAAGGTGAATTCAACTGGTGTTCAAATTCGAACAATAATTTCGGATCTTGGCGGGTGTCATACCTTATGGAAAGAACTCGAAATAATTATTAACAAATCATGTTTTCTTCATCCTTCAAAAGATTCAAAGAAGATACGGATTTTCGCTGATATGCCTCATTATATCAAGTTATTGAGGAACCATTTTTTAGATAGTGGTTTAGCTTTGCGTGACGGTATAATAATAATAATAAAGTCTTGAATATTATAAGATATTGAATAAAGATGTATGGGAAATAAAAATTCGCCTTAACTGAAGCCCCAGTTTCTAACTGTTAAAGGAAATGAAAGACAAAAGGTTACACCTGCCAAGACTTTATTTTGGGAAACTATTGCTAAAGTTATAATACATTTCATTGGAAATACTAAAGCGGCTGGATTTTTTTTTTCATTAATTGATAATTTATTTGATATTATGAACAGCTCCGTACCAATATTTTCCAGTAACAAGCCTTTAAAAGCTGCTTTCGGAGTGCAAAAATACTTTGAGAGTCAAAAAGAAGCTAAACGCAATCATGGAGGAAGTTATCAATTTGCGTGTATTTGGAAAAAAATTGGTTTTGCCTTTTCAGAAAGGGATTATCGTTTCAATTCATTCTCTTTATGGATTATGTAAAGACTTAAAATCTATAAATGTATCTTATATTTCAAAACAAGTAGACTTACTCAAGATGCGCTCGAAAGCCTCTTCAGCCAAATTAGAGGTCTCGGGAAATTCAATGACCATCCTTCTCCTTCTGAAGTAATTATTCGCTTAAAAAATTTTTGCACGCAAATAAATTACCTAATTTGTCATCGAAAGTAAACTCCTTAGAAAGTGTATCAGACATTTATTTAACAAGTGAAATGTTAGACTCTGCTTTTGATGTAAAAGTGCATCAAGAAATTATCAATTCTTTTGATTCTTAAAATGATGAATTAAATCGTGAATTCTCAATTAATCCCTTACCTTTATCTTGGGAAAATGAACTTGCCTCTTCCAATCCAAATTATGATATATCTCTATTTGAAAAAGAAGCTATGGCTTATGTGGCAGGTTATATTGCTTATAAAATTAAAGATGATTCACTTGCAATTATATTAAGAAATTCAGTCGATATGCCCAATCATTCCGAGTGGATTAATTTAATTTCTGATGGGAAACTAACTGCTCCAACAAAAGATTGGATGGAAACTATAAAACAAAAGGACATGTTTCGCAAATTACATGGCGATACATTTTTTAGAGGGAAAAATGTAAAAGCAACATTAATAAATGAAACAGAGTCTTCTTTTTCTTTTGTGAATCGAAAGGTAATTAAGCTTTTTTGTCGCTTGAGAATACTTATACGAATTAAGTATTTAAATAGAAATGCAGCGATAGAGAGATATCATAATAAAGCTCAACAAAAAAACAAGAAATGGGTCATTAGAAAAAAAAAAAAAATGAAGATAAACTGAAGCTAATCGGTAAATATATTTTTACTATATTTATATACACTTTTAAATTAATTTCAATATATTAATAATAATTTTTTTGGGTTAGTTAAATAAATATTGCAAATTTACTAAATATTTGAGAGGCATTTGTAGTTTTTCTTTTCAATCTGATTAAATACAAAATGAACTTAAAAAGTAAAAAAAAAAAAATATTTTGATTAGAAACTCCAGACAGCTTATTCTCCTTTGATGCTTGACTACGTCAGCAATGGCTATTTCCGTTGTCAATTTTGGGGAGCATTTGAGGCAGCCCTTCTCTTTCCCCACCCCTGAGTCGAACCACAGTTTTGACATCTACGAAATTATTCAAATAATATGCACTATGACAATTTGTTCGATACCGCTGGGCCATTACCCCAGATATAATGTGTCCGAAAGAAATTCGGCGATGTATTAAAGACTTGTATGAATGTGCACAGAACCAATGTATGAATATGCAAAGCCCTTACAAGAAATTGATGACAGCTCTTTAATGCAAATGATGCATTTATAAGGGAAGAAAAATCCGTATCTTGATCGCTATTAGAGACAGGAAGTAGGTATTTGCGCCTCATCTTTTCTTGCCAAACCACACAAATACCTCCCCATACATCTATCGATCGTTAGATACAGTGTCAAGAAAAGAAGTTCAAAAATTCGTCGAAATTCATGCTGTGAGCAAATTTAATCTATATAATACCGTGGTTACATTGACTGCACACCCAGATGTGTGCAATTCAAAAAAATTTTTTGCGCACCTAATACCATATAATAATTATTTTCCACATTTCTAGAAAGTTACGCGTTATATATAATCTATATGGTCCGTATTTAGTGGTTGGCACAAATAAGAGTTTCTATGTACAATAACCTTACTGTTATTGAAAAAGAAAAATTCATCTGATGTGGGTACTTTGCGCTTTACAGAGAATATGTATACAAGAGAAAATCTTGATGTCTCTTCGCAGAAAGTAGAGTATTCTATAAATTTATGTTGTACTCCCGTATTAGAGCATAACTAAATGTCGTCTTACGTTTTGTTTTGTGCAGTGATGTAGAGGTAGAAATCGAGAAATATTTTATTTTAATAATGATAAGATTCTACATGTAATGACCTGTGTGAGAAAATGGAAATATTGAACTTCGTGATGTTGCTATGAGAAGATAGGTGTATAACATCGGCACACAAATATAAAAAGAGAGAAAATATGTTAAAATAATTCCTCGTGCATTTTATCTTTGTGCCGCTTATAGCTTAAATTTAATGATTATCGATGCAGCAAAAGTTAACGCATGTAATTTTTTCAAAAATTCAATAATACAAGTTACTCTCTTCTCCTTAGTGATGAGCTGTTCTTTTTGAAAATATTTCCTATTTAACCTTAAACTCCTCTGAAACCCTTGATGGAAAGGCAAAATTGAAATAATTCGATCTTTAAACTTGGAGAAATCAATGACGTTTTTCTTCAAGTATCTAAAGGTGAATGCTTTTCCAAATAAACTGGAATGTAAAACATAATCAGCCCAAACCATGAATTATGAACTTATTCCGTGATAATTGGGTACTCTTTGCTTAACAAAATGAGGCCGATCAGCAAAGAATTGCAAGAAAAGGGTTTGAGTATTAGAATAGATTTAAAGGCAATAAGAGTAACTCAAAGACGTTTAGTGAAGAATATAAAACTGACATCAATTACAAACATACTCTTAAGAAAGTCAAAAAATTTTAAGAGATCAATGTAAGGAAAACTATTCACTCTATAATGAACATACTGACGAAACCACTCAATCTACAGAATAAGTTCAGGACAACTATCTTTTTTAGAATTGTATGTTACTCAGCATTTTAGAAAAATTTTTACATTAAGATGACAATAAAGATATAAACACAGAACGAAATGCTTCAAAAAATTTCTTTGCAACTGATATGAATTACCCTTTCTGTACATGAGCATAATTGTGTCAAATAATTGGTGTTTCCCGAACTTGAAGATCATTTTAAGAATACTACTTACTATTTCAGTTAGTTTTGCTAGTAGCGAAAGATCAATCTCCAAAATGAAACTGATCAAGATTTATTTATGGTTAGTTAAATCACAAGATATTCTTTATTAAATTAGATTTCATTGCCGTCGAAAGTAATATCGTTCAAGAGTCGTCGAATAACCTTTCGCCGGCGATGAATCTGCATGTGGATCGAATCAGTTTGAACTGGCTTATGGAACCACAGTTTATAGGACAAAACAATCAATACTTTACGAACGAAATATTTTTCAACTTTTGTATTTCAATTCGAATCAACGCCATCGACTCTTCATTCGAAACAAATGTGTTCGAAGCCATTCGTCTATAGTTAACCGACTCAGCGGCTCAGAAAATTTCAAGAATCTGCGAAAAATGTTTCCTCTTTAAAACCAGATGTACTTTTTCATTCCACAGCCACCTTCCTAAACTATACAAAAATCGTCGACGGTTTCCCATTCTCATTGGGAACATTTCCTACCCCCCTGAAAACTGTCATCACTCAATTTAGAGGAGGGATGTCACTTACTACTAACTACCCTATCTAGGGTTGTATGCATTGCCAGAAAGATTGTACATCCCAGTAAAAGTGGTTAAAACGAAAACGCATATCTTATTTTGTATGAAACATAAAAGCAAAAATTAGTAATAAATAACTGTTTTTTTGTGTAATTGAAAATGATTGAAGATATTCCTCAGCGTTTTAGGTTGACTTGGTAAATAATATGAAATTCAAAGAAAAACGGTATCCACAAATTATGATGTTTTAGATTTCTTACGCAGTTTAATTAAGAAAGTTGTTTGTCACATTTTCTTGTATATTTATTATATTCTGTATAATGGTAACTTCCCTTTTTGAATGAGACACAGAAGCTTTTCAAATTTTTATTACAATAAAATAAAATAATGTTAGTAAAAATACATTTTCTCACATTACATTTTTCTTAACCCAAACAAATTTTTACTTTATATGAATACATCTATGTAGCAATTAGTGTGGTGTTTATATGAAAATAAAAGGCTTAATTATTTTTCAGTTTTTTAATGTTATTTTCAAAAACATTAATTAAAGCTTTTTAATTTATTCATCTATAAATGTTTTGAGTTTAAACGATTAAACAAAACATTAGAAAATTTGCATAACATTGTGAACAAATGTGTGTAATGTTCTTAGTTTATACTATATCTGAAAAATTACTTTCACTTGATATTTAAATATTTGGAAAAGTTTTTTAGACCAAAAAAATTAAATATTTACAAAAAAAAAGGATTAATTTTCATTTCTGTATTATTGTATATTAAAATAAGACTATGTAATGCCAAATACATGTAGATAAACTAGCATTAACATTGTTCTGCATAAGAAATTTTAACACATTATATTTGCTGATTGTGTACTTTCTTTTATTTATGATATTTCTTATATATTTACATTCTAAAACAATATTATAAAATCATTTATTGCTTTTACAATTTATTTATTTCATATTAAAAAAATATTTAGATATTTTTAATAAGATATTTATTAAATTAAAGTTGTATTTTAATCGAAAAGAATTCCAAGTGATGGACGAAAAATAAATTGCCTAAAACACATATGTTAAGTATTCAATATACTTATTCTCATTAACTCAAAATAATTTTCTATTATTAGGAAGCAATCTGGTGAATTAGAAAATGAATTTGAAACTCAAAAGAATTTAAATTAAATTTTTTCAATACATGTGACAACCTTTTTTTAAGAAAGCTTTTCCTAAACACCTCTTTCTTTTTCCTAATCACTTTAAATTATTTGAGAGAGGAAGAGAGAGATTACTGTGTTACGTCCTTATTATATATTTACTTTCATCTGGAAATACATTTTTCTCAATTCTTGGAGTTAAGCACTTTGATAGACCTCATAATAGTGATTTGAAATGTATATACTGCTATTTAGTAATTTATACTAATAAAAGAGCAGGTGTGTTGCCTATAAGCTTAGAGGATATGTAACATGAAGGCGAACAATTGAAATCATTAAATGATAAAAAGTTAGCAATGTACTTGCCACAACGTTATGAAGTCTCATTTATTCCATTTTAAAAGTTACAGAAGTAGAAACTTTATACTTATTTAATGCAAGTAAATAAATATTTTTCAAACCCTTTCAATATTATAATACTTTCAGCACACATAGCAAGGCTGATTTAGATTATTTATACGTTTCTATAATTCAACAGTCTAAATGAATTAGAAATATATTAAAATTATTAATTTACTTAATTTTTTTAGCAGAACTATATATATAAAAATATATATTACATATGCTCTTTTATTCATAGATAAAATTTGTTTTTTTTTATTTAAAAACATTAAAGCCCAAATTTATTTGTTAAATTAATTTTTTCTACTCGTAACAGAACAACCTTAGATAAAATATCCTTTGCAACAATACATGAAAATTAATTTCATTTGTCAATCTGAATTGAAATATATATCAGTGCATGTACTAATAAGAATCTTAAACTGTTACATTTAATTTATTTCAATATAAATGGAATATTTGGTTTCACAAGTGCATTACTCGAGTTATTTTTTAAATATTAATCTAGCGTTTATGAACTGAATTTTATGTATAATTATAAAAAAAAACAAAAGAATCATTACAACTTAATTTTGCAAAATTACTGTACGAAAGAATCTTATAAATTTATAACTAGTTTTTACTGAACTCATATTTAATTTTACATCATATAATATATAATAAAATGCTAAGAGGCTATTATTACTCCATTATAAAAATATTTTTATGAAAATTTCTTGCATTGGTAATATTTTATTGTATTACAAATTGCAAAACTTTTATGTAATTATCATATATCTGGAATGAATCATGGTGAGAAAAAGCAGTTTCTCACATGTCTACTTCAACAAGAGTAATCGATAAAATCCCCTTTCATTCCATCTGTAACTAAATGAAAACATCTTTAACCACACAGGAAACCACATGTGCAATGAATTATCTTCATTGAAACGAAGTGTCGATGTATATACAGGGGATATATGGGAAGCTGTTTGAAACAGTACTGTTAATAATCGAATACTTGTAAAAATTGAAGAGAAAATAAATTTAATACCTCATCCTGTTCAACTATCTGTGATATAAAAACTTGCAAGGTTTTAAGGAAAGGAAATAATTAAGTGAAAAATGTTTGAATCCTATAGGAGCTATTTATAACTACTGCTGCATAACAAAAATTATTGTAGTATCAATATGATAGAAACAAAATGATACACAGCAAATTTTGCTTATAAAATCATAGGAGATTGCAGGAATCCTTTAAAAATTTTCAATTTTATAAATATTCTCTTTTTTTTAAGTAAGCTAAATTTTGGATAGAAAATTTCCAAACAGCAATTTATTTTGAATTTTAAAAATTCTGAAAACAGAAAATTTCACAAATTGCGTTTATAATTCAAATTTAATATCCTTGATTGCATTTCAACTACATTTTATTTTTTGAAAGAATAATTTTATTTCAGTGTTTGTTATTTTGTATTGTTAACATTAACATTAATAAACGATTTAATGACTAAACAAATAAATATCTAAATCCGAAGTTAGGTCTGAAAAGTTGAATTTAATCATATAATTCCTTTTTTAAAAATTATCTCAAATGTTTTCAGAAATTCAAATGAATTTTTACATTATAAAAATGCAAGTATTTTTCTATATATTGTAAGGTCCGTAGAAATGAACCAGCGTACAAAAATTTATACAAAATGTGCTAAAACAGTATTATGTTTTCAATATAATGAATATCACAAAGTTATATATCAAGAATAAAAATCGTAAAATATTATCAAAATTGAAAAGGTAATCATTATTTAAATTGACAGAGGATATATACTTAAGACTTGGAAAATCTAAACAACAAAACTTTTTATAAGCATTTATTTTTCTATGCTTAATATTTATATATTACTAGTTTAGAAAAACTTTAATGTTTTAAATTTTCACAAATTTACTTAAGGCGAAAAAGTTATGTTTGGTATCGAAAGATTGCTTTTTTTATTTATTTGTTTATTTTATAAATTCAGAGCATGCCTTTAATTCTAAATTGATCAGTGTTATGAACGTTAATGAATATTCAATATAATGAATCTTTTTATAATTATATTTTTAGATCATCATATAACTGATGTACTATAAGTTTGCCCTGAATTTGTTAACTTTACTTAATATGGTTTATTTTTACTCAAATAAATAACACCATATTCTCATAAAAAGGATTAGCTAGGAATTTAAATATTGTATTAATATTATATTTTATAATAAACAATGATTATTTTGCGAGCTCAAATTCATATGTATTTTAAGAAAATAAATAATTTTTACATAATTTGAACAGCTAATTAATTTATTTCTAAACCAATATCTCATTTTGAATTTCATTTTATTTCTGTAATCAATTTTGTCCCTTTAATATAATCAATTATATTTATGTCATCTGTATCTTGTAATCGTTATTTCAGATTATAACAACACAACTAAATTTAAACATTCTATGATTTCTATAGTCATATAACTTTAGCATACTATTTCATTCAGATTTTTCAAAGTGAATGTTCTTTGTTTTCAAAACTTTAATTTTTTAAAAAAGAAGTTTATTTGAAATATATAATGCGTTTATTACATTTTTAGATTAAAATAACAGAATCAATTGTATATGGAATATACCATTTTATGTTTCAAAGATAAACCAGAAAAATTAATTTTTAATTCAAATAAGAAGAGTTAAGTAATATACAACCATATTTTATAAAAAGAAATTCTCTGGTTAAGATTATTATATTTAAAAATTTCTTTTATACCTAATATGGATCGCGTTAAAAGATAACGATTTGTAAAACTTGCGTATTAATAATTTGCTTATTTTAAAAATAAATTTGGTAATAATAAAATAATTATTTTCTGTTGGTTAAAAATTTAATTGCTTAGATTGTAGCATTAATATGATTTCGATTCACTAATCCACAATTTCGATAGGATCATTCCATTTCACACACCTTCTAAAATAAAAGAGCTAAAATATTTTCTGCATTAAAAGCTTAGCGCATCTTTAAATAGAAAATTCCATTATTTTGCTTCTGAACAGTTTACTGTTTAAAAATTTGATTATTTATATTCCTCATAAATCTATTTCGTTTTAAATCTGCAATAAATTTCTAGTAAGGAATTTTACTTTATTAAATATTATCGTTACGTAATGAAGAAAAATTATTACATGTATGCAAATTAAAAAATATATAGAATATAATGATTTTCACAGCTAATATCAGAAATATTGTAGTTTATTTTTCAATCGAGAAAATTTCTAATATAGTACAATTTTTAAGAAATAGTACCTTTTTAATATTGATATATTAAAATAATGACTTTTTTTATATGGTGCAACAGTTAACAGTGTTGCTATATTTTTCAATATTATGTTTCATTAAAAAGAAATAACACATGTATAATATTCTTGGCTACACACTTATGAGACAATCATGTTATTCGATTGCCTTAAGATGATACTTCTGTTTTTATTATCAACATTTGAAGTGTATGTAAAAAGAAATTAAAGTAATAACGAAATAAAAAGCAATATGCAGAGAGTAAACTTATTAGTAAATTTTTCCTAATGCACAAAAATAAAAACGCATAAATGAAATGAATTTTAGTCATTAAGGTAAATGTTATTTATTATGGAGGACACATCGAATTTACTATAACAGCCATGAGCTCTTTCGATGGAAATTAAATAATTTCCATTTACGAAATTTATTTGTTTATTTCAGTCATAACTAGTCACAAAAATGCCGTCAAAAACAATAAAAACTGAATTAAATTGACTAAGATGTAAGAAATAATTAGCATAAGCAGGGAAATTATTAAAATTCAACTTAGAAAATAAGGCAAGCTCGTTAGTAATTTAAAAGTACATATCGATTTAAAATTTTTGTGTAATAAAATTGCCTAATTCAATTAGCTTAGGAACTAAAATTAAAAATAATAATGTATAAACTTGCATTATTTTATTTCTAAAGCAACAAATTTATAGATTATTAAATTTTAAAGTTGAATATTGGCAAAAAAAATAATCAGTATTTTAGATATTTGGCGTAAAATTCAGGCTGAATTGTAGTTCTCAAAGAAAAGTCTCAAGAGTGTGGTTTGAGTGATTAAGACCGATCAATCAAACCACCGATTAGGGAGAAAGCAAAATAAGTGGTTTCTACTATGTGAAAATATACGTCGCGGCCGCTTTCGGTGAAAACTCTGCGACGTATCTCTGCCGTCGCAGGCCGCTTTCGAACAGGATAGTTTCGACGTATCCCTGCCGTCATGAGCCGCTTTTCGACCAGTTTATTGCGACGTAACAGATACGTCACGGACGCTGAGTCGGTTAAGTGACTTTTATCAAGCATTTCTCCATTCACTGTCGAATCGTGCCAAACTTTTTGTTCAAACACAGCAACGTGTGAACGGGTGCAGTTAGTAACATTATACAAACATGTTTGAAATGACAATGTGGATGGTAACAAAATCAGTATATAGTGTAAGCGTCATTTGTTGGTTGTATGCGCTGCTACACAATTCAGCTTAGTATCAAAGGTTTTGGATGTATCTTTGAGGTTTAATAGTCAATGTAGTTTCCACATCCTGATAATGTCTATAGTTTAGAAGATGCTGTATCCAAAACTAGTTTAGTGTAAGCATAGGCGTAATATTTTCGATTGGTCATAGACTGGTAAAATAAGTAGACCAAGGAGCAAATCAATCTGATGGATAAAGAAGAACGTTTGTATAATGCATGTCACAGGTGATTTTGATTCAAGGGTAAACGAAAGAATGGACGCCTTATGGATTTTCGATTCAGCTGCAAACAGCGTTAAATGGTACGAGCGAACACCAAACGACGCGTAACAGGCTGAATAAGTTGTGTTATGGTTTGTAATGTGGTTGAGCTATCCATCATTGCCATACGGACTATACACATAAAAATAGTAATTAATAAATGAAGACATAAATTTTTAATAATTTAAGTAAATTATATAAGAATTTATTTTGTATTAATTCATAGTAAAATAGAAACAATATTAAAATTTTGTCAAAATTTGCCTTTAATTAATCTTAATTATAATTTTTTTGCCATAATCAAGTTTAATTTTTTCTATGCTCTTTTTTTAAATATATAAGATATATTTACTATATCTAAATTTGAAATTTTTACAAATAGGTTTAATTAGGGACAACTACAAACCCTAAAGTTATACATCAGTTACAAATTGGTACTGGGCATTGATATCAACACAATTACCAAATTTACAGAATGGTCCTTTCTAAAATGTATTAGAATGGGTTTTCTCTATTATTATCAGCTTATGGAATGAAGAGTAAGAGAAGAGAAACATCCCCAAAGATGGGTTTTTGATAGATTCATTTAACTATTGTCCAGCAACAAGATTTTTGTTTACTGAATGATTATGTGTAACAATATTATCCAGAATAGCATTTTTTCAGGAATACCAATAAATAAAAGTGAGGGCAATCTTGTACAAAAATAAGTAAATAATGTTAATGAAAATATATTGATGTGACTGTAACCTTTAAAAAATTTCAGTTTATTTCTAAATACCTATAAATTAAAAAGTTCATTTTGCTAAGTACTGTATTTTCAAGCCAGAAACCTGGAACATTATCAGTGAAAGAATGCAGAAATTGCAGATATCTTCACTATATCTGAATGCAGTTAATCATCTAATCCTTTCTCCCATTCTTTTTTTCCAGATTTTAATAGTTTCATATTTTGAAACGAGACTTATGATAGTAAACATAATTTGAAATTCCAATATTTCTTTTCCCTTCAGATTCAGAAAACCTATTAAATTAAAAAGACACTTCAAAATTAGACTGTGTGTGTGTTTTCCTGAATTTTTAAATTTATTTTCAAATAAATTCCCATTTTACATATTATTTACACTTTATGCACTATATCAGGGTTTTTGTACATAAATTAAGAACTTCAACAATTCTAGAGTTTTATTTATACATCAAATAATTATATCACAAAAATTAGGAAGTATTTTTCCCTTTGTCTCACAATTTTATACATGATATGCTAGGCACACATGTATATATATAGCTGATTTAAGAAAACCATATTTTAAACAATAAAACTCTAGAACATCAATATAAAGAAAAATATTCCATATACATATGGAGAAGTTAAAACAAAGATCCAAAAAATATGTACAAGTTAATTACAAAATATAACACGAAATAAATTATTGCTATCCATTAGCATTATTCTTTTTATAATTCTCAATCCATTGGCATATATCTTCAATATTTGATTCCATGTCTTCAGGAGTGTTACTATTTAACTTGAAAACAATAGAAGGATCATATGCTTCTTTGGCCTCATCTAATAAAGTTTGGAATATTTCACATTGTATGTTGTTTTCCAATTTTTTACCAGAATAACCCCTAAATAAAATTAAGATACAAGTATAATTAAAAATATAACCAGAAAATTAAAAATTTTATTTTATTAATTATACTTTTTACTAACCTTAAAAAGTAAAGAATATCAATGAATACATACTAGTGCAGCTATTTTTAATATCTAAATGATACACATAAAACTTTTTTTAAAAAATTTTGATGAAAATACATGTGAAAGATATTTGAATTTAGAAATTTTTGCTCTTTATTCAACATTTTGAAATCATTTCTTTATTTTTTAAACAAATTATAAGTAAAAAAGATTTAGGGTTCTAAAATATAACTTAAGACCTTATATTATTTATATATGATCAAAGGAGAAGAATTTTTCAGTTTCTTCAAAATCATGTTAATGTTGAGAAATTTTTTCTTGATTAAAGTTAAGAATAAATTTCAGAGAAAGATATTGCTTCATAAATTCCCTCAATAAACCTTATAAAAACTTAATCTTGCCTTTATGAATTATTGTATTTTCCTGTTTATTGTCTGTGAATTAAGAGTAAAAGTTTCAAATTTTATTATGCATATCATACATTGTTGTAGATAATTTGATAAAATATTCTCAATCAATAAAACTTATAAGTTCTGAAAGAAATGGCAATTTATGTTTTATAACATTAACAATAGATGACATCACAAGTTACAGAGGATTTCAAGCTAAAAGCTATAAAAAAGTAAATAAAATGAGAAAAAAATGATGATAAATGTATTAATACAAGCTGAAAACCAAGTATACACAGTATAAAGTTAAAAATATATCCATTGTTCAGTTAAAAAAAAATCAATTCCTTTCATTTAATAATTAACAAAAATAAAATTTATTTTTAAAATATGTTTAAACTCAAAGTTAATAAAAACTACAAATCCAAAAGTTTCAATAAAATATTCTCAAAATCATTGCTCTTGATCAATCTGGTGCTTTAATCTCAATTTACCATACTTCGCAATGAAGCGGATCCAAATAAGATTGAATCGGAGGCTTTTCATAATATCTTTACAACTTATTATATTTTTCACCCCCTGTCTATTTGTTTATTTTATGCGATACCACATGATCAGCAATATATATTTTTGACTATTCATAGAAACAATTGCTACAGCTTTTTCAATTTTTTTTGACTTGGGATTGGGGGGGGGGAAG
Organism: Latrodectus elegans; assembly: GCA_030067965.1. Lineage (NCBI taxonomy): Eukaryota > Metazoa > Arthropoda > Arachnida > Araneae > Theridiidae > Latrodectus > Latrodectus elegans. The sequence goes on from CM057813.1 coordinate 53,111,445, forward strand.
TCTTGCAGACTGTTAACTGTTCAGAATGTTAACTCTAAATCAATGAGTCTTAAGATTACAGGTATACAATTGCAATATATATAATATGATGTCACAAAACGTCTTTTCAATGCTTTTATAGTTAACAAAACATTTTCTAAATTTGGGTTAGATGAAATTTATTTGTTGCTCAACGGTCATTTTTTGCACACGAGGGCTAATTAGACCAGGACCTACTGCTTAAAGTGGATTCCGAATCACTACAAACATCCGTGCCCAAGGTGGGATTTGAACCCACGAACTGTTGAACCAAAGGCAAGAGTGCTAACCATTTGGCTGTGTTAGATGAAGAGAGTTGGGAACTATCATAAGAATTTTTATTAAATATTATATGAAATAAAACTTCAAGAATTAAAAAGCACAGGTGCATATGGATTCCATTCCTCCTGGATAATTACATTAATTTATGAAGATACATCTCTAAAATAACCCTTTATTCCTTTTCAGTAACCTAAATTAATTGTTTAAAAGCCATCATTATCAGTATCAAATTTACCAACTGGAAATGGATTTTAAAGTAAAAAATTTATTCAATTTAAGGAAAATAACAAAAAATTTATTTAATTTTTCTTCTCTTTAAAATGTAGAATATGTTGTAATTTAGCCAACTAATTAAATTCAAGAAATAAAGAGTAATAAAATAAAAATAAATAAATAATGTAAATCTGCATGATTTTACCGCACGTCAACACTTATTATTTACACTAACATTATACATTGTATAAAACATAAAATACTGTATTCATGGTTTTCTAAAATATATTTTTAAACTTTGCAAGTACAAATATTTTTCAGTTTAAAAAAAATTAAAAGATAAAAAAGAAATGAAAAGTTAAGTTCCTTTAAAATTTTGAGTTCATAGTTAAATGACTGCCAAAAACATTAATATAAGAAACTTAATATTGAATTTATCACTAACCTCCTGATAAGTCGATCATAAAGGATTGTGTTATCTGTAGTCAAAACGAATACAATATCAAACCAATTCTCTGGAAAAAAATCACAGCTATGATAGTCCACAATTTTTCCACCTTCTAATATTTTATCTTCTAATTCAGATATTATCTGGAAAAATTGATTTTGTCATTCAAAGGAAGGAAAAAAAAAAAAAAAAAAGCCATATGCACATTAATTTTTAAAATCTTTTAAAATACCCCAAAATTAGCACAAAGGTCCTAAAGGTCAAAAGTAATTGTCAGCAGATTGTTCAAAAGAGACATTTAACTTTTTTTTTCTTTAAAAGGTTATATATTTATAAATCACACAAGATACTATACGCATTATAATAAATGTTTTATTCCTCAAATGTATTTATGAATTTTTGGCTAAAAATAATGTGGAAGTGGCAGTGTCTTCTTGATATTGTAAATTGCATTTGCAAATAAAACCTGAGCGAATTCTTATCTACAAGAATTCAGATAAATTGGAAGCTTACACAAGTATTTGAAACAATAACCATTTCTTTAATTGTTGTACATGGTGTGCAACACTCTAATATTTTTAATAACATATTTGCTTCATATATAATAAAATTCACCTGACAAATTTTTACAAATTCTTAAGTCATTTCAAAATTCAATTAAAAAAAAAAGAGAAAAGCAAAAGTTATTTCACTGATGAAGTCTTCATTTGTCACTGTATCAGTGCATATATAACACATATAAAAAAATAATAAAAACTTTAAAAAGCCAATCATGCTCATTTAGTGAATGTTCCTTCAAGGTCAATAAACTAAGATAACAGATGAAATTCCAGTATGCTTTAGGTATGAAAATATTGCAGAGAGGAGATGTTAGAGTGATATTATAAGTTTCACTCTGGTAAAATGATTATCAGGCAAATAAAAAATAAAGCCAAAATGAAAAAAAAATTTGTGACAAATCCAAGAAAAATAGAATTTAAAAAAACATAGCATGATATAAAATCTCCATATTTTTAAAATCGACATAAAAAATGTATAAAATTCAATGATCAAGCATCATGTATTTTTTTCATAACAGATCAGTTATAAGTAATGAGCTAAATAAATGAAAATTTTAAAATATATAAGATTTCATATCTACAATTTTTTCAAAGTATACATATCTTTTATCATTATAGATATTGCAATCAAACATTAATAATTGAGTAAGCTTCCAAATTTGATGTCACCTGAATACCTTTTAGTTTTGAATCATATATTGAACTTTAAGTATTTATAGCCCCTTAAATGTCCTTAAACATTGCCAACCTTGCCAAATCCACTGTATTACGGTTGGTTGGTTGGTTGGGTTTTATGGCGCAAGGTCCAAATATGGACATGCTGCGCCAACCACTGTATTACATATACTAGGATTCAGATAAATTAAAAATTTATCTGAATACATATACTAGGATTCAGATAAATTTTTAATTAAGTACTACTAAGTATTTTTAATTAAGTAGTAATTATGTACATTTTAGAGATGCATACCTTATCTTCATCTAAAATATGGCACTGAAGATTATCATCAAACCCATCAAGAAAATCATTAGCTTTAGCAATTTCTCCAATATTTATCCATTCTAAAGAAGCCAATTGACTGATTTCTGAAGATAGAGTTGATTTTCCTGTACCAGGCGTACCTATACATTTGTGAGTTATTAGAAAATTATTGCATAGATTATTTCTATAAATAAAAATGATAATAAATAAATAACAAATACAGTTGAAAACCTGGCATTTAACTCAACTTTTAAAATAAAAAAAAAATAAAATAAAAAAAGATTAAAAGTAATTTTTACTTTTTCTCTCTTAAATTATGTCCAAGACAAATTTGGGAAACAGCTGCATTTAAATAAGAAAATGCACATTGGATTAACAAAGAGAAAATGTATAAATATCATATGTATATATAAAGGTAAAAAAAAAAAAAAAATTCCCCCCATTTTTGATTCATTAAAACTAAACAGAAAGTTTACTAAAATGATAACTTTAATGGCAATTTATTAATTTGTATGCATCAGGTTTTTAATTATTTAAAATAATATTTTTACTTACTACAATAATTAAAGAAGGAAATATATTGTGTACACAGCTTAATATAAAATATCCAACACCATATCAGTTTAGCCTTTATAATCAATATTCTGCAATTACATAAATATGGTAATTGCAGAATATTGATTATAAAGGCTAAACTGAAAATTAATCACATATAATAAATAATAAAATGTGATGAAAGAGAAAAAACAATTAGTCTTAAAACTTGCCATTTGGAAAATTCAATATTTTCAGGAATTCAAAGTTGCAGAATAATTTAATAGATGCTTGGACAATACCAAAAGCAGCTCTAAATATTTTTTGGGAACTGTGGTTTAATAATAATTAAAATTTTTAATTTAATAACTTTTAAAATAAGGAAATTCCAAATTTTTATTTTTTAATGATTATCCAGGACCATTGATAAATATTCAATCAGAATATTTAAATTTTATTTTTATTAACAGAAAATTTCACAATTTCTTATACATTAAATCTTTTAGACAGATTTCTTTTCTATGTACATTCTGCCAGTGAGGATTCAAGATGATGGCATGCTGTTTCTTTTATTAAATTTCAATAAATATGTTCTATATTCTATGTGTGTCAAAATTCTGAGTAAATGAAATCACATGTACCATTCATTTTATTATGTTATAAATGAATTGTTCCAAGTTCTTCTGTTTATTTAGCCTTTCCAACAGTCAGAGTTTTTGTTAATTTCATTCATAACATCAGCAGTACTATGTTTGAAAACCAGAGTATAAGGAATGTTTTCCTTGCTATAGGATAAACATCTCTAAAACACACTGCAGTGGAGAGGAACAATTATTTTTAAAGAGTAGGCAAGCTCTTGCAAATTTCTACAATATAATTGATGACACATTTATTTACCTGTCACCATTTCCAAAATGTCTCTATAAAAGAAAACTGCTCTAATCTATCCAACTAACTTGATCATCTATAGTTGTTTTTGGCAGAACTTAAGAGGTATTTATTATTTACACTAACTATAAATAAATCAAAGTTGGATTAAAAAAGTCACAAATTTTATAACAGCTTCCAAGGGAATTGAAATTTTTTGTTCAAATATTACACTTTTAGGTAGAATTTCCTTATTCAAGAACTATTTAAATGCATGGTTTCATTTGCAGACTACAAACCCACATAATTTTCTGCTACAAAAATGCAAACAAATAAAAAGTTATTTTTAACTTCTTTATAGAACTGCAAAAAAAAAAAAAAAAAGGATTGTTTAGAATAACAAAGCTTGCCATAAGGATATATTTAGTTTTTTTTTTACTGATTGCTGTTCTCAGAATAATTATAAAATAACCAGATCTTATGTTGATCTAAATTCCTTTTGGATCTAACAAAATGATATGCATTTTTATGGAAATATTAGAAATTTGAATTCACTATTGGAGATTTACATTTGTCTTTGCTTCCATTAATGGAGTTTAAAAACTTTTTTCTTATTAAATTTTTAAACATGAAATTTTTTTATAGTAATGTTCAATACTTAAAAGAAAACACTTATATATAAACTTTCAGGTACTATTTTTAAAATACTTATATTTTTAGAAATTTAAAAAAAAATCTGAAATCATTTTTAGCAATTTATTAAAAATTTTAATTTGCATTAAAAACAGACAGTTTTCTCTTGCACAATATCTTAGAATATAATTCAATTGTAATTTGCAAAATATTGTAAAAAATATTTTTTATAATCTTTTTATTATTCTTGTATTTCTAAGCAATTAGTGAAATATAAGAATAATTGATTAGAAATAATAAGCTATTCTTATATTTCTAAGCAATCATTAAAAATGCTTTAAAAAATGATAGATAAAATATAAACAATTTTTTTAATTTATAGTAAGTAAAAAAATATTTCTTTAAAATACATTATTCGTATCGTATTAAATAACTATACCTGCAGATGTACACGCAACTCACGTATAATATAATTCATGCCCAACATTTCTTACATTTTTAAGCATTTTATATGATATTTTTAAGAAATAAAGCATTTTTAATTGCAGGTCCGATCACTGAAAAACAATAACCACGTGGCTGACGAAATAAACTGCAATCATAATAATTCAATTTCACAGCAGTAATTTAAGAAATGTTATATATAAAAACACAAAAAAAAGACTCAATATGAAACTGTTACCTGTAATTAATATATTAGGTGACTTTCTCATGATAATATTAAAAATTAAATTTTTGGTAAAATCGAACTACAATCAAGACACCATTCCTTGCTGCGCACAAAATTTGAAAATAAAAATTATGTATGAGTAATGAGAGAGCAGTTACCAGAGCTTGTAACAGTCTAGTATATATCACGTTATTTTATGTAAACATTGTTATAAATTATAGTCTCTATATATGTTCGAGTTATCAGTAATTTATAAACCATCTCACATCATTATTATTATCAAGAATGTCGCCTCAGTAGTTATTGTTATTTTTTATGAAAATTATGGAGCATCATGGATTACTGAAGAAACATTATTCAAAAATTTTCCTTTTTCAAATTCACAGTTATTTTAGTTATCTAAATGTTCTAGAACTTCCGGAACAGTTGAACATATTTCTTACCCACCTTCTATTTTAATTTTACAGTTATAATTGATCTCAAATATTTAAATGATTGTTTTCCTGCCTGATATATTTAGGAAAAGAAATTTTAATTCTTTTCCTGTAAAATGATTGAAATCAATTTCTATAGAAATCCTCAATAGAAATAAACTTCAATTTATTTATTGACAAAAAGGAATTTTGTTTCAATTTGATTTAATGTAATAAAATTATATTTTAAATGCTGAACTGTAAATTAATATTTAAAAAAATCCTTATATTTATTTAGAAGACTAATAAATTTATTTCGTATGAAAATATTCATTCATATTTGAAGCAAAAAATTTATTATTGAAAAAAACCTTTAGATAACTTTAAAATAAAGGGTGTAGCAAGCTAATTTCTTTATTTCGAATTATAATAACACAAAAAGTAGTAAAGATAATGAGGTGGGTGTGGTTTCGTCCTAGAGAGGAGATTATAAAGTTCTATGTGACATTATAGTGCAGTCTCCATCATGTGTTAGAGTAAAGAACTTCGTATATTTGCCATTGAGGTCTATTTTTCAAGCGGTAATTAAGTTATTTCAACCCAGTTTACATTCTGAAATTGTTTCAATGCTTCACCTTTTGTACCTTTCCCGGGACGGAAATCTTTTATTTCATGGGTGACAATGTTCAAGACAAAATGGTTCTGTACAGAAAAAAAGAGGTGGAGATACATATGTCCCATCAGGTCACCAAAGATTATTAAAGCATTAAGAGTATCATTTTCGCGATCACAGAAGTTTTCGGCGCACAAACATGCATCTGTTCTTTTTCATTCATAAAGGCTGGTCATTGTGCTCGTATTCTTCAAATGTGACTTTAATGCTCGAAGAAATGAGCATGAAGCATTTCTGGATCATAACCATCAAGATACACTTGTATTTTTCTGTGATGAGGCTCATTTCCATTTGACTGGATTTGCCTTGTAAAAAAGAACATGTAAATAACTAAATTTATTGTCATTAGTCAAAACAGGGAAAATAATGCAGAAAAGAATTGATAAATACACTGCCTGATATTGAAAATTCAACACCAATAAGAAACAGTCAGAAAAATATATAAATTTCAGGATAGACGCACCCTACCGAGTAATGCAAATGATGTGAAATAGGCAGCTCTCCAGTGCACATTTGATAAAATATAATGTGAGGAACTGGAAGAATAGGCAATATTCGCGTAATTATTGCAGCTGGGAAAATAATCGTTGAAAGTTTGCTCTTGCCGCGAAGGTTGTCTGTGATTACAAAGAATGTCAGGCCATTGTTGACGGAGTCTGTTCCAACAGACAGATGAGTTTATGAGAAGCATGGCGATCGGAATGAGAAAATCAGGTTGGTTTTCATGGAAAATCACAGCTAATAGACACCTGTACTCGTTCACAATGTACCGGCTGTGGAGAAGATGTGAAACTGTGGAACGTTTGTAAGCTGGTGGTGCAGCTAGATTGGCGTCAGTATGAGTGGATCGACGCGTCCGACGGGAGGTAGAGCTTTGCAAAGTGGTGGTCCCGTATAGTCTGCCAATCGAAATTCTGCAGCATCTACAAGACACCTTAGATGCTCCAATATTTAGCCGTCGATTGGTTACTAGTGGCTTTGCGGTCATGACTCGTGTAATTTACCCCACAGCTTAGACGCCAACATCTAGATGGTGCCAGATTAGAATGATGTGGACAACGGAATAGCATAGAATCTTCTCAGATTAGCCATGTTTCTGTTTCTTTTGTGATAGTCACCCAGTAGATTTCAAGTTAGATATTGGATACCTTCTCAGAAGATAGAAACATTTTTAGTGGGGTATTGCAAGGTAGTAGATTAGGATCCATATTTTTTTGTTATACATAAATGACATCCCAAAACAAGTAAATAGTCTTAGCACTTTTTTTGCAGACGATAACACCATATTTGCTAAAAATAAAAATAAAGGATTTTAATGAAAATTTAAACAAACTTAGCATTTGGTTTAATACATGGAAATAGAGATATTTATAGGAAAAATCCAAGCAATAGTTTTCTCTAAAGGAAATACGATGCGGAATGATAATATTAAAATTAATAACCAAACAGTCCCTTAGTCTAACGAAGTAGAATAATTAGGATTAACACTAGATAAAAGACTAACTTATAGATTCCACTTTACAAAAATAATTAAAAGATTTAGCGCAGGTAGTTTTATGTCCACTGATAGAATACGAATCAGAACTTAATTTAAAAAATAAGACACTTTTGTATGTGTCAATTTTACGTCCAGTGATCAGCTACGCCTGCCGAATTTTTGGAGTAGCTGACAGTCATCTTAAGAAGCTTCAAGCAATTCAAAATAAAACTCTTAGGATAATTTATAAGGCACTATGATGCTTCAGAAATGAAGCTATAAGAGGCAACCTCTGGGTCACTAACATTTGCAGTTACGTCTTTCATATAAACGAAAAGTTTTATAGCAATCTCTCAGAAATAGAAAATGAGGAAATAGCGAAGATGCCTATTTAAAGTTTTAATGCCGCGGACAAAAACAGAGAGCAATATTAAGACTGGAGCCCCATACTTAGAGGATACAACACGAACACTAAGTTGTATAATGTTTTATTTATTTAATTTTAATTTTTTTTTTTAAGATTTAATATTTTTGCTTTTTTTCTTCTTCTTTCTTATATAAATCAAGAATAAATTAATCATGAATAATAAAATTTTGCTATTTCAGATTTATTAATTATTTTTAGATACACCTATCCTACAGGAGATTTTGTTCTTTTGTTCCACAGCTCCATAAAAACTAATATCTCTCTTTGCTCACATCCGCCAACATGCCCCGAAAAATGTACAGCTTCTTCCCTGGCCACCGCGCTCCCCAGATCTCTCATTAATTGAACTCGTTTGGGATACGATTGAATGCAATTTGAAGACCCCTACCTTTGCCTCCTTTAGAAGACGCACTTTGGCAAATGATTGACATGGAATAGAGAGCCATTTTTCAGGACGCCATCCGTACTCTCATTGACTCTATGCCTAGACGTGTTCCTTCACGTGTCCCCGTCCATGGGGGTCCTAGAGCCTACTGACCCGATCCTGTTCTCACTCTGTATTATGGATTCTATTTTGAAATACAAATCACTTATTTTTGTAGCTGTCTTTCTCTGTTTGCCGAATTTCGTCATTTTCTGTCAATACATAAATGACTGTTATGTATTGACAGAATTCCTTCTTGGTGTTGCATTTTCAATGTCGGATATTGTGTATAGACTGAACTAAGTCATTTTATTCTGTTTCTTATAAAAATTGTTTCCTTTCGTAACAACTTGGCAAAATGCTTACTGATATGAATTTTCATCACAGAAAAAATCTTAATATAAGAACTTAAACTTAAGTAATACAGACACTTCATCTTCGTAACGATATTAAACATTTCAATTACTTTAAAATAAATGTAAATGCTTAGAACATAAACTAATAAAAATATTATATGAAATTAAAACTAATTCATTATTAAGCTAAGAAAACAAAATTTTGAAAGGTTTATTTGTTGGTCAATCAACAGATAAGTTTAAACGTTTAAGTTATTCGTGAAAAGATTTAAACTTTGTAAAGATAATTAAATAAAAGTTTTAATTCTAATGTCCTTTTAAATGAATTTGTATTATTTGTTATAAGCAGAAAAATATTGTTTTTTTCTTAAAATTTGAAACGGAATTATTTTTAGTGGCAAAATGTAAAATATTTTTTAAGAAAATAAACATTAAATTTGTAAGCATGTAACTATTAAAAATATTACGATGACCTTTAAATGATTTTTTAAATTTATTTAAATAAAAAAATTATTCACACTATTTTTAAAATTAAACATTTTTCGATATTTATAACTGAATTTGTCATTTTCTATATGTAGTATGAAAAAAAAAAAGGTTTGCAAAATATTACATGCTATTTCTTATAATAGATGGTAATTACTGTTATTGATTAACTATTTTTACAATTATAAAATAGAAAATACTGGCAAGTTAATGATTTTATCTCGTAATACCGATAAATTGAATAATTTCTTAACTCTCGCGGTGAAATAATTTTAGTCGTTAATTTCACATAACACAATATCACAGTTGAAGTTAAATATTTTTATCACAATTTCTTAAAAACAAAATATTTTATTAATGGTCTTATATTAATAATTTTACTCAAATTTAATTTTAATATGTGTATAATTATATAAAGCTACATTCTTATGCTGAATTTTCCATAATAATTAAAAAAATCTTATATTCATTTCTAAGAAAATGCAAAATATTAACTAGCTTATATTTTTTTATTAAATCAATAAAATTATCAATGTAATTATAATAAATTTAACATTCCCCATATGTACAGACAATTTTTCAGAAATTTTGCTATAAAGAAGTATATTACACTTTATTTTCAATTCAGGTTTATGAGCATAGCAATTTAAATTATGTATGTTATTATAAGATTATCTAACAACTATACATTTTTAACGAATATTCTCTTTAATGTTACCGAGAAAAAAATTTTCATTAAATAATTTGCACTTATTAGTTAACACAACTTCCACTTTGAATGAAGAAGCTAGTACATTATGTAACATAATTTTTTACGTAAGGTGAAATTTTTAATTGCTATATAGAAAAATACAGCATTATTCAAAATAATAACTTTGATTTCAAATTTAAAACCAGCAAAAGAAAAAATAAACGGGTGATGTTAAGTAAGATATATAGATGGGTTCTGTTCAAATCAAAATGTTTTGCGTGGATTTTTATTAATAATACGTTTATCAAATGTCCTTACTTCCTCTATTGTATACATTTAGATTCTTCCAAATCATTAGATTGTACTAAGATTAAAACGAATGCAATAATTTCATTTTTCCTAAGAGTAAAATTTTACCACTTCTGTTTATAGCATACATTTTGAAGAAGATATTGATATGTTTCGTTGGAAGCTTTATGTTTAACTTTCGACATTATAAAAAGCTGAAATAATTTGAAAAATAAAAAATGATTAATATGAAACAAATTTGTACTCACACACACACTGTCTTTTGTAAACAGAGCTTTGAAAATTTAGTTTTGTTTTTTAATTTTATTTTTACACTATAAGCAGATAAGCAATTGATAAAACTCAAAATCGAACATTTTAAAAAGTTAAGCCTTATATATTTCTTAAAACATTGCTGGTCATTCAGAATGCAATGCTAAGAAAGACCAGAGATAGCACACTAAAATTTGAATGATAACATGGTACACAATTAAATAATTGAAATTACAGCTTCTGTGTGGATTAGTTAATATATGAGTAATTAGAGTAGACACTAGTCTTAGCTATAACTAAAGATGTAAAAGTCCCAGGAGTTTTGAGGAATATTACGAATTTTGAGGAAAGAAATTTCAGCACATAGTATGTTAATCGATTGTTTTGCTCTTTTTTCTCTTACACATATGAAACAAAGTAACTTATAACTGACCACTCTGTTGTATCAAGGAGAAAAATATTCGCTAGTACGTTGCGAAAGCGTCTTCATCATGCGTGTCTCTATTCGAGGCTACCAGCTGTGTGTGTCCCTCTCACCAGACGAGTGAGAAGGACACATTTATCTTATGAAAGAGAACGAGCTTCTGTACTTTATACAGATGAGTACAGATTCCCATGGGAAAACTATTCAGGAAGTGTTCCGATCTGGAGGATGCAAAGCACTAGATACCATCAATCCACACTGAAAAAAAACACAATTACCACGTTGGTTAAATAATAGTTTGGACAGGGATCTCACTCTGTGGTCATATTGATTTGCATGTGTTCCTGAGAGGAACTGTGACTAATGAGAGATATCGGAATGAGATACCTGATTCGTATATGTCCACCTATATGTCGGTGCTATTGGCAATGATTTTATTCTGATGTGTGACAACATACTATCTGATCGAGCTGTACTTGTACATTTACACACTTCTTCACACTTCTTACGAGCTGTACTTGTTGTGGAATATTTTGATGGTTTTAGCTTGGAGCGAATGGAATGTCCAGCTTAATCTTTAGACTTGAATCTCATACAGAATCCGTGGGATTATCTTGATAGACAGGTATGCTTCTTTAAGGCTTTATCCATAGTCTGTAGAAAAGCTGGAAAACAGTTTACTCCGTGTTTGGTCTTCGTTTCCCACTTCAGTAAATGAAAACTTAATTGACAGCATTAAAGTGGATGCCACCAATGCATTCAAACTAGAAATGGGTATATCCCTTATTAAAAGCCTTTTTTGTATGTTTCTATATCATTTTACCACATAAAACTTTGGTTATTCTTATTCCTAAAAATGAACTTTTCCAGCAAGATTTTTTTTTTTTCTGAAATCATTTATGCGTTTTTCTTATATGAAAATCAATGTTACAACATCAATATTGAACATCAATATACATTTTATAAACTAAATCATTATTATTTATTGGAAAAACTTATTTAAACGTCAATGTTTATTTCTGGAGGAAAATATGTGTAAAAGTGTAATGTAAAAGTTTTTTTTATTTTTTATTTTATTTATTTATTTTTTCCCCAAGGAAACAAAATTAAATTTTCTGTATTTGGATTTTTCCTCTTTGGTATTTTATGACCGTAATGTTCCTTTTAACCAACAAAATTATCACTAAGAAATCTTTTGCATCAACAAGTTTTAGCTTTGATGAGTATTCAGTTTGTTATTATCACTCTTTAGTCAATTTTTGCAAGTAAATAAATAAATAAATAAAAATAAATAAAAAATAAAAATAAATAATTGGATCATTGATTGAAAAAATTGATTCGATATTAAAATCAGCATATCTACGTTATGTTATTTTCGCTTCTCTCTTAGAAACATATTATTTCTTCTAGATCATAAGTGGGGATGTAATGGAAAAGTACCCATACAGTAATATATAATTATTTTTAATATAACAGCTAATGTAATAAGTCGAAAATACAAAAGCAGATAAAATAGAAATAAGCAGATTTTATATAAAAATATAATTAAGAAAATTCTTCATTGAAAGTTTATTGAAAGAAGCAGCATTGACAGCAGAAAAAAAGGACAAGTAAAGATAAGATAAAACATCACTTTATTTGGCAAATAGTTTACAATAAATATTTGGAAGAGAGCTCATCAAAAGCAGTACAGTACATAGAACAGTGGTGTGCAAACTAGGGGTCGTCAAATTTTTATGAAATGCATTATGCCTGCATGTTGCATACCATATAGTGTACATATAAAGAGTGAAGTGCCGTCACTCACTGTTTAATTCCGATTTCATGCTGTCCGCTCACCATAATGCGTAATGTATGTAAAGTGTGAAGACGCAAGTTTTTCACTCCTGTAGATAGCACCATCTTCGCGGTTATTCGCCAGTTTTACTGAAAAGCGCCTATTTGACTAGACGTTAACTTCAGGGAAAGGGCAAAACTTCTTTTCCGTGATCAGCCAATCAGATGGCGAGGTACGTGGAATATCTGATAGTCAGAGTGAAGACGTGAAGTGTTTGCATGAAATTGTAGCATGTAGCAGTTGGCCTGCAATTGTTTTAGTTTATCCTCTTTTTATATTTTTATCAGGCTTTGCTACTCTTTGTTATCAGGTATGTACTATCATTAGAGAAATATCTCTGTTAATTTTATTTTCTCTTCTACTCTGTTTGTTTTTGAATCTCTCGAAAAAAATGATAAAATTTTATATATTATTTGTTATAGTTTAAATAATTTAACCTCTATCTTCACGATAAATGGGTAATACGTACACCAGGTACATCTTCAGCTAGCAAACGAACAAATAGTGATGAGGAGTCGCAAAATACTGAACAAAATGCCCGATCTAAAAAAATAAGAAAATACAATGAGGAGTTTATTAAGTATGGTTTTACATTTTGTGTTCTTGATGAGGAAGAACGCCCGATATGTGTCATTTGCAACGAAAGATTAGCAAATGAGAGAATGAAACCAGCTAAATTAAAAAGGCACCTGGAAACTAAACATAAGGAACTTCAAAATAAACATGCTGATTTTTTTCAAAGATGAGCTGAAAATCTGAAAATTCAAAGTGCACATTTAAAGAAATTTACAACAATAGCTCAGAAAGCATTACGAGCTTCTTTAGAAGTTCCGTATCTAATAGGAAAAACAATGAAACCCCATACAATTGGAAAATCCCTTATCCTTCCTGCAGCAGATGACATCAATTATGCATGGCGATAAATATTGAAATGAACTAAAAACAATGCCATTATCAAGAGATACCGTGTCTCGGCGGATTTCCGAAATGTCAAGAAATATTGAATGATAAGTCATAAAACGCGTATAAAATTCATCTATATTTGCTTTATAACTGGACATGACTACCCATATTACTAAAATGTTACAACTAATTATTTACGTTAAGTTTATTTTTTATAAGATATAACAGAAACGTTTTTATGTTGCAAAAGTTTGGAAGAAAAAACAACTGGAGTAAAAATATTCGAAGTAATAAATAAATGTTTCGGAACAAAGTCCCTTATCTTGGGAAACTGTGTTGCGGTTTGTACTGATGGTGCTGCAGCATTAACAAGTTCTAGTAAAGGGCTCAGAGGCTTAATTCAGAAGGTGGCGCTTCATATGGTATTTAATCACTGTATGATTCATCGGTAAGGTCTTGTAGCAAAAGATATGGATGAAGAGTTGCACAACATATTACAAGACGCTATTAGTTCAATTAACTACATTAAATGCAACAGCTACAACAGCCATCTCTTTTCAATACTTTGCAATGAGATGGGCTCAACCTATTCTCACATGTTGAGCCCATCTCGTTACGATTACTGTTACACATCGAAGTAAGATGACTTTCACGTGGGAAAATACTACGACGGATATTTTATTTGAGAAATGAATTGTACATATTTTTAATCGAAAAGAAACATAGATTGGCAAGTTATATCAAGGAAGTTTGGTGAGGGAAGCTGAGCTATTTAGTTGATATTTTCGAAAAGCTTAATGACTTAAATTTGAGCTTGCAGGGTGAGAATTCAACTATCATAACATCAACCAGTAAAATTCAAGCTTTTAAGAATAAGCTTAGTCCCTGGTAAACTGAACTGAATAAAAACAACACCGACATGTTCCCTTGCTTTAACGATTTTATCGAGGAAAATAATATAGATATATTTAGATTTAAAAACATCATTACCAATCACATTGAAAATTTAAAAGGAAATTTTTCGAGAAGATTCTAGGATTTCCCTGAAAATGATCTTGGTTGGATTCGTGATCCATTTTCCTTTGACATATGCAGTTCAACTCTTCAAATTGGTAAGAGAAATTGATAGATCTAATTAGTGATTATACTCTTCGAAATCAATTTAAGACTCAGCCTTGCCAAAAATGTTGGCTATCCGTGGAATAACAATATCCCGTTTTATGCAAGAATGCCATCAGAGTGTTCATATAATTTGCATCAACGTATTTATGTGAAACTGGATTTAGCAAACTAGTTTCAATAAAAACTAAATACAGATCGCGCTTAAACCCTGAAGATGAAATTCGAATTGTGATTAGCAACCTACATCCAAATATCGATAAGATAATTAGAAAATTGCAGCCGCATACATCTCATAAATTACTGATTTTTGTGTTATACAAAAAGTATTTTCTTAAAATTGTAGATAAAATTAATATGAGTCAAATATGAGTTTGTTTTTTGAGGAAACGAAAGAAATGCGCGAAATATACATCGTATTTGTGAACATTTATCTCTAGGGGTCGCCAAAATTTTTCTCTCTACAAAAGGGGTCGCAGTCGAAAAATGTTTGTCCACCACTGCTATAGAAGCTATGCATGAATTACTGTTCGCAAATAAAGTTATCAGACGCATCGCGCACAATTCTTGCAGCAACAGAAATATGGCAACCATATTTTCTTCAGATATTACAGAAATATTTTATAAAACAATTTAATCCAAGCATGTAAAATCTGGAGACAACAATGGCCAAGAAATAGGTCTACCCATTGTACTCAGCGCTGCACATAGACAACATCCAACATTTTTGTTGAAATGATATATAGTTCTATCGAATTGGAATCCCGTTCTAATGAGAGTAATTAAAGGAACAAGAAATTTAGGTAAGACCTCTTACATGAATTTGTTGTGTCAATTGAATGAGTTGAGAGAATATACATATCCTACCAAGTTTTTGTGTAAAAAATTTATCTTTCCACATATTAATAATAAATTTCTACCTCCATCTATTTCAAAATGGTAATTCATTTATAAACGAACTTTTAGCACGTCTTAGAGGAAATCATCACATACAAAATTACAGATGCTAATTTTAATTTCTTGTCTAAGCATCACAAAACAAAACACGTTGAGAATCAAATATGGCTTGAGAAGTACATCAGCATATTTATAAGAGACTGGCGTCTCAAACATTCATTAACGGCTTATAAAGAAGCCGAAACAATTAATCAATCATCAATTTTGAAATTGACGTCACCAACACAAAACACTTATTGATAAAATGGCTTAAAAAGCCTAAGTAATTGGTTATTTAAATAAAAGGAGACTGTCTTCTCCACAAGTATAATAATCCTGTAAAAGTAGGCTTAGGGAGCTCAAAACAGAAATCATCGTCATAAGGCGAGATACTCTTTGTACCATGCCCTCACCAAAACTGAATTAAATTTTTTTCTTATTTTATACTACCCTTTTCTCTGCAGTCGTGAAGAGGGGTGAGGTAGAGGAAGTAATACCAGGATGTTGTCTCAATAGCCTTCAGATTTTCACATTAATGAAAATTATTTTTTGACATGCATGCGTTCTTGTATTACTTGAATTATAATGATCTCAAATGTGAGAATTATTCATGCTAAACATAACGAATGGAAAATGGAAGTCCCTTCAATGAATCAGAGAAGAAAGTGCGATTTGTTGAAGTCTTATGATCACTAGGAAAATTAGAGACAGACACTCACACACAAGGAATATTTTCATTTTTTGAAAATGTTATTGGTGCATTCTTTCTTCATATAAAATCCTTTAGAAAATTGCTTGGTTTATACTCAAAATATGTCCAACAGTTCGTAAGTTGGTTAAAGAGTTACGCTATATTATATACAATATTTCTTCTGCGACAAAATATTTAATTTGTTAATATTTGGAAGTATAAATGATCCAGTCAAACTCTACTCCAAATGAAAAATCTAGTCTTACTTAGCAGATTCTTCAATGATAGAATCTGAAAGAATTCTGAATATTGGAGCATCTTCATTGAAAACTCTTTAAGTAGCCGCTCCATTCCTGAGGATAGGTTATACATTAAAAATATGTCAGTGATACATAATATTCAGAATTTAACACTGAACTGTAAATAAATAGGAGTGAGTTCGTCGTTTTCTTTAACATTTAAGCTTGTAGAGTGGTGCTTCATTTCGTAGATTGTTTCAAAGATAAGAGAAAAGCAAATTTGGAAAAACATTGTTTAGATACACTCAAAGGTAAATGATAGGAAACAAATGTTATACAACTTATTTGATTAAAAATTATGATATTTTTTATAAAGTAGGAAATGTTTCTTATATGGCATATGAATTCATAAATCATCAATCTGGGGGAAAAATTAAATTTTCAGAAGTTTATTACATTTTGTCGGATTTTATTCTTATTGTCAATACACTTTTCTTAAGTTTAATATTTTAAGTGTAAGTTATCCCCTTAAATTATAGTATTCTATCTTCCTACATATTTTTATAACTATTTATAATGTAATATAATTTAACAACAATTTTTTCTTGTCATATATTTTATACTGCTTTAAAATTCTTAATTTTGAAGCCTTGATTTTCTGCGTATATTTACTATTTTTTTCTTTCATTCCTTTTTCTTAACCGAATTTGCTTTAATAAATATACACCATTTTGGAAATTTATTCACAATTTTGTTACTTATTTCCAGTTTACGTATGAAGTATTATCAAGAATTAAGTTAAAGGGACAAACATTTTCTCATTAACATAGAAATATTAATTAAAATAATGTTCTCTAATTTGCTAATTTTAATGAGTTTATTAAATTTAAGTATATTATAATTCATTGTGGCGTAGTTATATTAAAGCTAATTTTCTTCATAAGTTTCGTTAAAGCGGTTGTATACATTAAAAAGCTACTAAAATGCAGATTTTCTACCAGAAAAAATTTTCATGTTACAATATGAATACAATCAAATGATAAATAAAATCTAGTGATATCAGTTTTATCTCTATAAAAAAAATCTCAATATATGATATCAAATATTTTATACACAAAAATTTAGTTTGGCATATTGGAGAGACTGGCTGTCATATTCATAATAGGTCAACTATTTTGCACAGTTGTTCACGTATATAGTTTTTGTTAGCTATATACGTTAACAACTGTGCAAAATAGTAAACGTATATAGTTTTTGTTAGCAATTTTTTTCAATGAATTGGGCTTAATTAATTAATATCTGTCTTATGATAATCTTATGAACTTTATCTGTACCCATATATCAACTAAACTTTCAGTGATTAAATTGAATAATTTGTTTTATTTATTTTTATTTTTCGTTTTTTTCACGACTTTATTTTTTTGTGATAAATATATTGACAAGTTTCTGTTTTTGTTATATTTGTAAAATAGTTGCAAATTTATCAAATTAAATTTAATGCAAAATATATCTGCGTGTATTTACATATTTAATAATAAATGCTGCTGTAAAAAACTAGCCTTTTTGTTAATTTCTCAAAATGTTCAAGAATGGAAAATGAAAGGAAAAATCATCTTATATCACTTTAATAATACTAATCAAAAATATAAATTTAATAATGGTTATTATTTCTTAACTTATTTTCATTTTAACAATTTTAATTTGTTTACAAACATGCCAGATACTGGAAGCAAAGCTAATTTTATCAAACTCTTTGATTTACTAATATCAGTTCTCCTAAATGCAGCAATATTTCTTACTTTAATAGTAAAGCATTTCAGTATTAAAATAAGGCATTTGCTTTATAATTCCTTTTCCTTGATTCAATCAAACTAAACTCACTTATTTGCACAACTGTAGTCCGTGAAACTAGCTTTAGCCGGTGTTTACAAAACATTAAAATCTTTCTTCCACACTATACAGATTACCTTCTTTTAGATTGCTCAAACAAATATTCCTTTTGCTTATCAAAATAAAGCATATTGAGATATCATTATTTTATATATATATATATATATATATATATATATATATATATATATATATATATATATATATATATATATATATATATATATATATATATATATATATATATATATAAAAGTATAATGCTAAACATTGCGCAGAATGAAGGTTTAATGATGATGAGTTTCTGTTTGAACAGAAAGTTTTAATGGCAACATTTAATATTTTCATCAAATGTAGAGAACATACAGTATGTGTCTGTACGTTCTCTATTTCATTACATGTTTTCCGTGTTTTGCAAAAGAATATTATAGTGTGCATGTTTTTAAACCAATCGTAAGCGATATTTCTTTACTGTAAATCAAAGACATTTTAAAATTACTATATCAAGTACTAAAAGCGGAAATCATTTTTTTTCTTTTATTAAGAGGAAGTGTTTTGACGTTTTTATTTTAATGGATTTTTTTCGTATTTAAACAAAAAATGAATTGTTTTGCTTTTTAACTCATTTATTTAAGCAAATTGTCAATGAATTTAACCGTACAATAATACAAATGTAATTTTATGTTTCGCATTTTTACTTCTTTGCAATGTGAATTTCGAAAAAATAAATGTACATTTTTTAAATAGTTAGTTAAAAAAATTCTTAAATTAGACAGTTTATAGACCAAAATGTTTGTTCCTCTGTGTCACTTATTCTTTATTTTGAAATATTTTCAATTTCTTCATTGGTTAGTGTGAGTTCAAATCCCAAGGATAAAATATATTCATCGAAGTGTTTCTGCATGCTGGGGAATTAAACATTGAGAGTTTTACGTTAAGATACCTAACCTGGGCATGCTTCGACCCTCGGTCATGAAAACAGATATGAGCACTATATGACTTCAGTATGGGTTGTCAAACCATTGAGAGTTTAGTTTAAATACATAAGAGTGTAGCTTTTTTGTTATTCAGTTATAATTATTACATTATGGTTGAAATTGTACATTATCATTTTTAAGATCATTCTGAATATATTCATTAAAGATAAATTCTGTTAATCTGCATATGTGAATCTAATATTGTGCAATAAAAACTAAAATTGCCATCACAATTATATAAGAAAAATTAATTATTATTATAGGTATAATTTATTAAAAATAGTAATTAATATTATAATAGATTAATAGAGTAATAAAAAAACTGATCCGTTCTATAGATCGTAGAAATAATCATTCACAATGAGTTTTATCATAGGTTATAAAAATTTGTGTGCAATATTTATAGCAAAGCTATTTAATTTTTACTAGATTTAGTAATAAGCATGTTGAGAAATATTTGAAGATATTAACTTAATATGAGTAATGCAAGGTTTTTATAATTTAGTGCAATTTCTATGGAATGCATTTAAATAAAAGTTACTTCAACGCGTCTTGTTTTGTTATAAAATGTATTGCTATATATATTTAAAGGGTTAATTGTATAATCGGAAGTAATAATTATTTAAAAAAAATATTTTCCAGGTGTAACAAAAACTTTAATTTACTAATATAATAACGTATAAAATTTTTTTTCCTCATCTAAAATATCAAACTTCAAGATTATTTAACTATTCCTTTTCTTAACGGTAAAGGGAATCTGAAAATGTACGAATGATACTTCTCATTATTTCTGTATTATATGAATTTAGATTATGGTTTTCTTTGCTAATAAACACTAAAAATCTTAATTTTAACATATTTGATGTCTTTTAAAAAAAATGTGCTTAAAATATTATTTAAAACGTTTTTTATTGCCAAACTATTTCGCTAATCTGATATGAACGAAATGATTTTCTAAAGAAATTAAATGAAGTACTTAATAAAATATTCTAAGCATTTATCACTCCTTTAAAAATAAGCTCTTAGCTTTTACAAAGACCAATATCAGTAATTATTTATATATTTTTCCTCTTTATAACTCTCATTTTTCCAAAACTATTTCAACAACTTACTACATTTTCGAATATTTTTAGAAATATTGTTTTAGAAATATTATTTTTTTTTACTCAAAGAATTTCGATTTTAAAAGAATGAACATCAAGATGACCGAAAAAATAAACATATTATTTATAAATATCGTAATATAATATTACGAATTTGGGGCACGTACGTATCTCACATGCTCAGGTTTCAGTTGGAATAATAGTTACAATGGGTTTATATTATTTTTCGCCAATTCAATCAGTTATTTATACGTTGGAAATATTTTCGATGGATAAATCTTGTTACCAAAATTTATTATAAAATTTTCCAAAATGGCGTCTGTTTTACTGTCATTTGGAACTTGGTAAGTTACAAATATTTCCATGCCAAAAATTTAACAAGAATTTCTTCAGTATTATAAATAAAAAACACTCAATCTCCAGAGTCAGCTCCATTCAAAGACTCATGTCGAATGAACCTGTGTTAGGAATACCCTGATCAGATGTTCGATATCCACACCAGCTCTATTGAAATATACTGTATTGTATGCTTGCAATAAACAATTAATGTTTTTCGATTCATAATACTGATTTTGTATCCATGTTTATTTTCTTATTTCCATAAATGTCTTATTTGTTTTGACTAAGAGAGAATCCATTCAATCATAACCGGAAATTCTGTTTATGTAGATGACTATAAAAATGAACTAGATTATGTCCTCTTTCATGATTATTTATAAACATAAATTTGCTAGCTCCATTTTTGAGAAAAAATAGTATTCTTAATTATGCAAAGTATTAAATTTTCTTTAAAAAAATTGCCATCTATTCAAGATTTTTTATATTTCATACTATTTTTATATATCTAATATGAAAAATAACAAATGCAGTAAGAAGTGAAATGAACTATCTTTTACTGCATTTTATTCTCTTTTAATTTGTTTTCCAGTAAATATTCTCTTTTCTTTGGTTAAGGAACTGAATCATTCATGTTTTTCACCTTTCCATTTTTGCGTTTTCCAATACGTTCCTTTCCTTTTCATTCTTTGAATCTAAATTCATTTTATTTGGTTTAGAGTTATAGTCATCATTATTGATGATCTTTTTTCTTATTAAATGAATTCTTCGACTAAAAAATAACACACTGTCTCGAAGATAATATTAAATAATGCATTGATCAACAATTCAAAGTAAGGTTGTGCCATAAAATGTCTCCCTCATAGTCACATTTTCTGGAACATTTCAGAGAAGGATATTAATGCATAACTTGGTAAGATCAGAGACTATGAGAATTTAAACCATTCCATTACGTAGAATGTTTTCGCTGATGTATTATTCTGCAATTTAGCTAATAGTTGTATTCCGCTTTCAAAATGCTGTATGATTTTGATGTTACGGAAATCTAAGACACTTTGTGTAGTTTGAATAACTCTCTTTTGGTTTAAGCTTCTCTCCTGGCTGTTTCATTCAACAGCATCCTTGAAAGTTCGCATCAATCGAAGAAGAAATGGATTTTCGTGGCCGAGAAATAATCTCAACAAATTTAAAGGAAAAGAACATAGCCACTGTGAATTCTACTCTTTTTATAAAACGAGATGACCATCTGGTTAATTCAATCCCCTTATAATAAATAGAGATATGATTCAACGGATATTTTAAAGTTTAAACAACAGAGTTAAAAAAGATAGCAAAGATTAAAAATCTAATATTAAATTCCTTTTTAGAAATAATATATGAATATAAAATATATAATTAAATAAATATATGCATATACATTAATTATATATTATGTACATCCTATATTAAATATTTATGTTCTTAAATTTCTTATTTGTTGAAAAATATCATCTTATTTATTAAAGTTACATCGTCATGTTGAAATCATCTTAATTAAAGGAAATTTAATACAAAATGTCTAGCATGATGACAAATAAGTGAATAAATTTTCAAAGCAAATCAACAATCATAAATGATAGAAATTGATATTTGAGGTAGTAATCAGGTACTGGAATCACTGTTATATGTCACACAAAATAACTTCAACGGTACCATATATTAAACCTGGATAGAAAAACACACTTGCTGTCAATGAACACATTAATTTCTATGTTACCACCGCAAGATCAAGTGTCTATGGTTTTGCTTGAAGGAGATCTTCTGAAGACATGAATTTTTCCTCACAGTCAATAAATTAAATTAGCAAATAATACATCTGTGCATAAAATTGGACCAAAGTGCTATTAACTGTTTTGAGGAAACGTAGAGTTGAAGAATTAACAGCAACAAAATTTCTTTCTAAAGCATCCTAAACATACTCGACAGGATGCAGGTACAGTGATCGAGTGGTAACTCCATCTGCTGAATTATTTGCTACTGAAGATAAGCATCGATGATGTGAATTCTGTGTGGTATCATGCTATAGAAGAAAATTATCATTTACTGACCAGACATAATGGCTCACATAAGTATCCAGAAGGCCATCTCTGCTGTGTGAATATTCATGGTCTACTCTGAAAGGAATGAAAGTCTATGTGAGACCCTAAAATAATAGCACCCCATACTCATACACTGACTGATAAATATAAATCACTTCCACGGATGTGTAATGAATGATAACTGGTTCCACATGCCATAAAATCAAAAATCATCTACATATACTTTGGAGGTTAAATCTGGACTCGTCTGTAAAGAGAACAATCCTCCATTGATGAACTGAATAATGGGCATGTTGAAGTCTATTGGTTGTCTTTCCTAATTCTTTCTTAGGGCACGATGTGAGAGGAACTAAAACGAATGGTCACTTCTCTTATAGAATACATTTGTGAAACTTTCTACTCATGTTTGATATTGATATTAACCTTCCAATATTTGCAGTGAGAAGAAATCTGAATTAAGGCACATTTATGGCTTTATACTTGCGTACGTATAATCCTGAAATAAATGCCTTGATATTTGATTGTAATAAAGTACCTAAGGAAAATAGTTTGTAATTTAAACTTTTATTATCGATTAGAAAAAACAGTTAAGGTAAAATTTAATTTTAATTAGAGTTTTTATTTATTTTTTTAAAAGACAGTACTTTTAAGTTTTTTTTTTTAACTTAAATTTAAAAACGTAATAATCACAATTAAGAATTATATTATAAATTTAAATGTGTTGAATTAGAGATCAAAGAATACAGATTTTTGCACATTAATAAAAGATTCCTTAACCCCTATTTTCAAAAAAAAAAAATTCTATTTGAATTTGCTTTCTTAAATCACATTAATTGCCGGCCAACTTGTCTAGTGGTCCACGTGCCTGACTACAGATAGGGAGGTCCTGGGTTCGAATCACGGTTCAGGCATGGATGTAATTTTCCTCTCTCTATCTTGTCTTTGTCCTTTCCTTGTATGTGAATGAGGTGTGAATGGTTGCCTACCCTATAAACGAATCCTTATGGCATGTGTGTGTATTGAAAAAGTCGGACTCCACACCAAATAAGGTTCAGTTGGGAAAGTGGAGTAGCGCACCCCAATTTGCCAGCCTAGCTGGCACACGAGAATAACAACAACAAATCACATTAATTTTTCTAGACTGTAAGTATAGTAGTACAGAATATCATGTTTCAAAGATACCCGAATGTTATTTCCGATAACTCACGGATACATATTACTGTATTTAAAGTTCAGTCTAAATCTTTTACGTTCTAATTATGACAGGCATTTTAAAAATCATTTTCAGGATAAAATTATGGAAAATAAACATTCTATTTCAATAAAGAAACATTGCAAATTTAAATTTTAATCTGCACTTTGATTTTGTAAAAAAATCTAATGTGGTTTTAAATTTGATTGATTTTAAATTAATCTAAATAAATATTTTGAAAGAGAAATTTAATTCCAATATCATTTATATGCAAATTGTAATTTTAGATCAAGTTATTGCCCTACATTTCCATTTATTTGTTTCTACGACCCAAAGCCGCAGCAAATTATCTTGTGAATTTGAACTACGTTCATCTGATGTAATCGAAATTTGAGCTTTCGCCATATTCTTCGATACATTCGATAAGTTGTTCGCCATACCCAACTTTTAATGAATATAGGCTCTATCAGAAGATCTTCTATAAGAATGGAAGCATTGTCTTCCGTACCTGAGATGGAAGTTTTTCATCTTCAGGTTTTCAAAGCCCTGTCACTAGCAGAATTTTTTCGTTGAACTTGTTTGAAATCCTTTACCATCACTTAGAAATTTCTCAAAACTAGGTAGCTGAAGTCTGTAGGAAGTAAAATATATTCTCAAAATAAGTGATCGCTGTAAATCAGTTTTATGGCAAAACCATTATAGAAAGAAAATAACTGAAAATTTCAATAACCTTTAAGTTATTCTACTGAAAAGGAAGTATAGCGTACCGAGGTGCAAGGCAATTGAAGACAATTTCAATTTAATTTAATTTATTGATGAGGATAAATTTTAAGTATACATAATTTTTACTATTTACATAAATTTTAATACAACTTTCAACTTAATAATCATGACAATATCATTGGCGGACGCTGCCACAAGCACATCTCCAGTGCGTTTGTCTCTCTGAGAATACATTCTCTAACTAAAGTAAACAAAAACAATATAATCGAAAAGGAGGAGGGCGACAGAATCTGCGCGCATGCGCTGTACTGATCTGTGTCTTTTTTAGCACGTTACAGAAGCATATTTTATCATTTGAGATTATTTAAAAAAAATAAAATTGCATAGTTTTTCTCTGTTTATTATAAAATGTGAATCAGCTTGTCATTATAATAAAACTGAAAATAATCTAATTTAAAAAAAAAAAAAGTACTCTTTAAGTGCATGAATGTTTCAAAATGCGATTAAAAATATTATTTATCAATGAAATTTTCTTAAATGTAATTTTTCAAATAGCGCGACAAAAATCAAAGAAACAAACTTATTTTTCCTAAATTACAAAATCTCAAGATACAAATAATATATTAAGAAAATTAATTTTTATGAAATATGTATAGGTTTATGACTGGTGTGAGGTTTTGAGTTATGATTTTTATGTAAGGAAATTCTATTTGTTACATTAGTATTATGTATCAATGCGTTGATAAATTTTTAAAATATATAATTATATCGATTTGAACCATTATTCAAATATTTTTTTTCAAAATAAATCTAATTAAAACTTTGCAGCAAAGTAAATTTCACTAAAGTTGGAGCACATTCATACATGTATTTTTACTAGCTGTTTTTAATGGATGATATTTTTTTTTGTATGATAATATTAGTAAAAATTTATACTGTCAAACTAAATCAAGGAAAAATTTTGCTGCAAATTTAATAAAGAAAAAACTTTGGAAATAGAGAAGAAGCAACAAACTAAGCAAAATCTAGCAGCGAAATACAAAATATATGTAAAACTGAGAACAATTGCAATACAGAGTAAGCTCCAAAATTCTAAAAGAAATTACTAATATTAGAAAATTCTTAGCTGAAATAAAATTCCTTAAAAAGCTTTAATTGATTTACCAAAATTATTTTGAGAAAAAGAAGATATTTGAAAGAACACCAGAAAATAAGTGAAAATACAATAATGAGATAACGGTATTGCCATTAATCTTCGGCATCAATTAATATGGAAAGTTCGTAAATTCTGATTCAATAACTGTTGATAAATCTCAGATCCGAAAGTATAGAACAAAACCGTCGCGTGGAAGTGGCAAAACTGTACACCGCACAAGGGCGGCTGGGCCAGGGGATGCCAAAATTTATATTTATAGTTCTTTTAAATTTAGTGTTACTTAAAAAGTTGTTGATTAAACACTTGCAATTTCGCATGTTTTATATTTTCTAAGCAATAAAAGGAGATTTTATATTTTAATTTACTTTTGTTTTTGATTCCAAGGGTTGTTTTCATGTGTGTAAAACAAAATTGCCGATACGAAAAAAAAAACTGTAATTTTATAGCAAAATGTGCTGACGTTTTGGGCGCCATTACAATATGCTGTAAATTATACAACATATTCGTAACCACTCTCCAACATCAGATGGGAAACTGGAATTCACGCTTTGTCTTAAAGCTTGCAAAACGTTGAAATCAATCGTTGAAGAACTATTAAATCGTTGAAAAACGATTTGAAGGGAATTTTGAGAGCGTTAATAAATATTCAAGAAGATCAAACAAGAATTCAAGTAAAAAAAAAAAAAAGGAAAAAGGAAAAAAAAAACATTTAGTAGGTTTCATAGTTTAAATTCATTTGCTCTATTAGAATCTGGCACGATATTTTAAATTATGTAAATAAAGTAAATAAAATAATGCAAAAATCAAAATGTGCATAATTACAAAGTGTAACTGACAATTTAGAAAATCTTATATCAGAACTAAATAATCGTAGATCAGATGAAGCGTATGAACCTGCAATTGCCAATGCAAGCATCGTTGCTGATAATTTGAGGGTGGATACTGATTTTCCACAAAGTCCAAACAGGTTTAAAAAAAAACTATTTTAAGATGAACAAACCGACGAACCAATCAACAATCGAAGACAAAAATTTAAGTTTAAATTTTACAATATAATATTAGACACTACTATTTCTTCAATAACTGAAATATTCAGTCAATTAAAAGAACATTATAACTATTTTAAGGTAGTACCAACCACAGTATTGCCGGTTACAATAAGATGCTAAATCGGCTTGCCGGTACGAGGGGTATTGGAGTGACACCGGCAAGCGCTAGCATTACCGTCAAAACATGTCCACTTGAAGCAAATATGATCACAAATTATGGCGTGGCCTTGGAATGGTATCGACAAAGCCGACATGACCGCTTGACCGATATTTTATCAATGCCATTCCATTTGTGGACCTAATGCTTTCGATAAATGGCCCAGCTTCGGCAAACATTAAATGATTGACCGGAAGACACTATTAGAATCAGCATAGAAATTATTTATTTTTTAAATTCACAATTGTTCTCTTTTTAATATTTGTTTGATAAAATTTTTGTTCAAATTGCAATATTACTTATGCTGTTTATCCATGTTGCATTTAAGATTTAGTTTAAAATAACTATCTCGTGCATTACAGAAAAAATCCTTTAAAAGAAGTTTTGCTTACTGCATTAATATTATTAACAATTGCAAACAGAAAATTTAAAATGGTTATTAAATATTAGTTGTTATATTTATAAAATAAGCATTTCAAATATATTCGATTATACTTCTGTTTAACTGAAATCAAAATTTTAACATCTTCCGAAGTGTTTATATATATGAGAAAGCTGTTGGATTTTAATATTTTAATCGATATCAAAAATTGCTTTTAATAGAACGAAAATGTATTGTTAAAATATTTGTTGCTGTTGTTATTTATGAAACTTGGATAAGCAATGCTCGCTATGCCGTTGGGTATGCGAATTTAAGCCAGTAGGGTGTTTCTTTCGCTTAACGACAGCACCATAAAGCACTGTACGATTTTGATTTCAACTCTTCTGATAGGTGGCACCACCCAAGGATCTACTCCCTCAATTTTGACAATGATCTGAAGGGGGAGGAAATTTTCTCCAGACCATTACACTCATGGTAACTGCTCAACGACGACCACAGAGTTATCGATTCCACATATTTAACGAGCACGTATATCGCGTGTAGTGTACTCAGTGGGTTATTGGCGGCATTAGGAATTGAACCCCGCCCTTCTGGATAGAAGGCCGATGCCCTAACCCCTAAAATATAGAACGCTACCATGGCCCCAAAAATATTTTTTATTCTTGAGAAATAAGTTTCCTTAATGTAATTGTTCCATAGATCATAAATATATTATTTATAATAAACTAAATTTTTAGCATTCAAAATATTTGTTTACTGAAAAAAAGTTAAATATAACTATTTCACAATAACAGAAATAAAACAATTTTATTAATAATCTGTGTGAATATTAAATGTAGAATAAAGACATAGAGCTCTCATATATGAAATAATTTTAATAACTTTGATTTCTAATTTCTTTTGCCATTCTTGCATTTGTAACAATGAAGTCTTGAATTCAGAAAAAATTTGATAGTGCCAATAATTTTAACAATTCCGCAATAGGACCGATATCGTACATGATATTCGGCCCAAAATCAGAAAGCATGTATCAGACCTATATCGGCAGACTACGTTCACAATTTTGCTGGTAGTTGGCCGCATTAGGACCGATACTTGCTTCCGTTAACATTAAAGTACAAAGTTTTGATGTTATTTACCGATATAGGACCATTATCAGGACGAAATCAGCTTGCCAATGCTGACTGATCAACGACACCACCGATATTGGCCCATAAAGATGCCGATTGGGCTGTATTTGCAGGGACACAATATACCTAATTTAAAAAAATTAGAGTAGCACAATGAAATTTTAAAACAATTTAAAGAAGTAGAACAAAAATTTACGAATACTAAAAATGTTATTGAAAACGACATTGATGGATAAAATTTATTCGAGAAAGTAAAATCTTTGCGATATTTTACCAAAGACGGTATGTTACTTATTGATGTTTAAAATTATATTTATGAAAACAATCGTACCGATGCATTTCAAAATATTGAAATTCTCTTAATAATTTCTTCCAGTTTCTGTAGCTACCGGAGAACAAAGTTTTCAAAATTTAAAATTGTAAAAAATTACATGCGATCTACCATGAAGCAGGAGAGATTATTGGTATTGTTGATTATATCCATAGACAGAGAAATTTTGGATAAATTAAATATATAGGAACTAATGCGAGCGTTTGTAGCTACTACCTAAGCTAGAAGAATTGAATATATTTTTTTAATTTTTATATTTTATTTAAAACATATTTTATCATTGTTTTGTTTTTGAAATTTATGACATAATAAAAGACAATAAGACAAACGTGTTTGAATATCATAATTTAAAAGTTTTTCAGTTTGAAAGTCAAATTTTGAATACTATAAAAT
The DNA here is from genome assembly GCA_030067965.1 of Latrodectus elegans. Lineage (NCBI taxonomy): Eukaryota > Metazoa > Arthropoda > Arachnida > Araneae > Theridiidae > Latrodectus > Latrodectus elegans. Next base: position 53,141,206 of record CM057813.1, read on the forward strand.
AGTGTTTCAGATATAATTTGCAGCACTGTATAAGAATGCAACAGAACCACATAAAGGGGCGCCAAATTTTAATTTGAAGAAGGGCGCCTAATACCCACGTGCCGCTTCTGGTAAAGAACGTACTGAATTCCTTTAGATTTTTTTATTAAAATTCTAAATAAATTGTACTTTTATTTTATTTTAAGCTTATAAAAATTACGAATAAGTGATTTAATTCCTGGAACTGATGAGACCTAATTGTTCTCAAAATAACCGAAGTCTATATTTTTTAGATCACGTTTCCTTAGAGATTTAAAGATAACAGTGATCTTTAGATTACGAATAAATCTTTGTTGTTGGCTTAAAAAATAATCATTTTATTTTATATCATGCTTCATAATTGGTGTAATATTGTATTTTATTTTTGAGGTGTAGTTAAAAGATATTAATAGCAATATTTTAGGCAGAGAATATTTTTAGAACTGATTCGGATAACACTTGTTTAAAGAAAATATTCAAATAGGAGGTTAATTAATTGTAAATTTAATATTAATAAACCATAATATAATATTTAATAACTCTCTCTAATATTAATAAATTATAAACAATGAATTAACAGATAACTAGTCAAATAAATTTTTTCTCTTTATATAAAAAAATTGTAATGATATTATTCTAAAGGTTAATTCTTTTAGAAAGTTTATTAGAACAAGTACTTTGACAGTTATAACTGATTTATTTTCTATCAATTTTCAGCCGGAAAAATTTTTTATCTATTTATGAGAATCTTTCTCAATACGGTAAGTAAATTCGTGAGTTCCACAGCAAGATAAAGTTAGTTTTTCCATACAAATTGTTTGAATACTTTCTTATTAGTTGACATATCTATGATATACTAGTCTTAAAAATTTGGATAACAACAATTTTTGGTTATCAAATTTGAAAATGAATGAACTTAGAAACAAGAAATTTGAAAGAAATGTATGTTAAGCAATTTTCTATAGAATGTTATATAGAAATTTATATAAATTCAACAATGATTTACAGAAAAATGATAAATAAATAATAATCAATTTGCAAAAAAGTCATTCGCAGGGAAAATAATGCATCAGTGTGTTATTTTCCCTGCGAATGACTTTTTTGCGTATTGAGAAACGTTTTTTGCGTTTGACGTATTGAGAAAGATTCTCATGAATAGATACAATTTTTTTCCGGCTGAAAAAAGTTGTCACACAAAATATTAGGAAATAAGTTCTGGTAAGAAATGTATCTATCTGTAATTGCAATACATTGGTGGTATCGACTTTCCATACTGGTAATTAAGTTATCGGACGTGAAAGAAGAAGCAATGACCGAATAAGAAGTGACTTTTGTTCCCGCTATTAAAATTACAGATCAGCGAGTGCAGAAAAGGATTCAAAGTAACTTATTTTCTAAAGTAATCTCAGATTATCTCAGATATTGGATTTATACTCAGAGATCCGAGCTAATCCATTCGCTCAAAACCATGACTTTCAAAATATATATAGTTCTATAAAAAATAAAATAAATAAAACATGGCTTTATGAGTTGTTCATTATCACCCATCAAAATGAAATTATTTCCATAGTAGAATGATCTTACAGGAGAAATGAATCAAAATTTTTGCCCCGAAGTTTCACCTCAAATATTTCTCCATGAAACACAGGCAAGCCAGTTTGATTACTAAGGCAGAACCTTGTCCAAACATAGATAACACATCCATAATTGTGTCCCTCGACAATGTTAGATTTTCTATATCTAGTAACTTGTTTCCTTCAGTTTCCTTAAATCATTCTTTAATAGGAAGCTAGACTTGTTCATAAAGAATTTATAAATTCATTTCTGTCTGCATAAAAAAAGTGTATGCTTGACGAATATCAAATGGGTATTTCTCTTTGCCGTTAGTTCAAGGGAATGTCTTTCACAGGAATTACGTCGTGCTGTTATCTTTACCCCATAATAGTATAAAAGTGTCTATTTTTTTCAAAATAAAGTTTTGTGATTTTCATTTTAGAATAAGTCTTCTTAGAGGAATATTATTAATACTTATATAAATTATGACTTTTAATTTGGTTTAATATTTTCTAAATTGTATTTATCCATCTTCCGTTTCTTCTATTTTAAAATAATATGAATTTACTCTAATTTATTCCTTTACTATTTCTTTCTTCATTCTATTAGTTTTATTTAATTTAAATACATATTTCTCATAAATAATAATTTAATAAACAATAACTTTTAATAATTCTAAAACAAACTTTATGAATTAACCATTCCGCATTAAAATTTCAAACTCATTTTAAGCCAATCAGATTCAAGTCATAGCTCACCAACCAAGAATTTGCTTTAGAAAAATTACTTTATCATCAAGTCCCCAAAACTTTAAAAACACTAAATACTTCATTAATATAAATTTAGTTCAGTAAAATTCCATATAATACGCTCTGATAAAAAAACAAATTCGTATCCAAGTGAGGATCATTTGCTAAGGTGAGTGCCAGCTTACATGTTGATCTCCTCGTTTCACTGTGATTCAAAATTACAAAGCGATTGGCTAGTTTCATTCAATAGAAATAGTCAGTCAAAAACAATGCAAACAAATAATTGTTTGGCGGGTATTCTCAAAGTTTTGTTCTGAATTACATTTAAATAAATTGAATGATACCAATATTGTGCTTTCGATATTCTTGCCATTTTTCAAGTAAATTTAATTTTATCAATGTAATAAATAAATAATGTCTTGCTCAAACAATGCGTGTGTGACCGTTTCAACTGCTTCTTCTGAACCAGTAGAGAAAACTAACATATCAACTGGATCTCTTTCAAAACATTTTCAACAGGCTGCATTTCTGACGGTAGAGAAATACATTTCGAAAATTAAGTAAATATATTTTAAAAAATATTAAGTGTTTTTCTGGAATTATTTTCTTTATAATTTATGGTGATACTATAATTTTGCTTATAATTATATTAATCTTGTACTGTGTTTAAGTGTCCAGTTTTGGACCTTGCATTAGTAAACCTCAGAAAAATGAAATCATATTAATTTTACAAGTTTTCTGTAGTATTCAATATAGTGAATGACATTGTTATAGTAATTGATTTTAATTAATTTTTTTTTTCGTATAAGAAGCTTTCACGTCAGACAAACTTTTACACTATATGATAATTTCAATGTATTTAATTCGCAAATCACATGTTTTTTCCAAAAAATTAAATTAGTCATAAGTATGTGATGATGCTTGTAACTTTCATGACAATTATTTTATAATTGTCAGACAATCATTACGTTAAAGTTTATGGGTTGTTAAAGTTAAACATTTTAAAATCTGGACGATTTAAATTTCAAATGTTTTAAAATAAAATTTAAATACCCAGGTTTGTTGTATTATTTTTCTTCTGTATTACAGGTAACAGATTACGATATTATTGATTGTAAATTCTTAAAATTTGAAAATGATTGTGAAGGATAGGAAGTTGCAGAAATGGATAAAAAATCATAATAAAGCTTCTTAATCAATGTACATGCTTAAAGTAAAAAAAATTGTTAGTTAATGTAAATTTCTTTTTTTAAGGGGAAAAAATTTCCATATCCGTTATTTAATAGACTGCTATTTTACCACAAAATTTTAATTAAAACTATACTACAAAGTGACATCCAATTAAACTTCATTGAAATATGAAACATTATTTTTATGATTGATTGAAAGAAATCCACAGTCTTATTCTCAAAAGATTAAGTAAGACATTTTAGCAAAAGTGTTAGCTCTTTAAAAATAATTTGATATATTTGAAATGCGGTTTAACAAATGTGGTAACCATGGGATACCAATAAACCATGGGAAAATTATGAATTTGAACAACTATTACTTGTATTGAATACTTGAATAACTGTTTAAAAATCAAGTGTTTAATAAATAGGATTTCAAAATAAATGATTTTCAACAAGATACTCGTTTATAAAACAGTACTTATATAATATCCCATTGATCTTTTATGCTATAATATATGTTGTTAAACTATGCAACAATGCCATATAAATAATAAATAAGGTTTTTATCTTTTTTGTTACAAAGAAGATATAAGTAAACTATTCTGCTTTTTCTTCACATTTTGAAAAAAAAATTTGCAAAATCCAACAACATATTTTTATTGTGATAAAATATAAAGTCAAAAGTATAATTTGTGATTACTTATATATATAAGATAAATGATCTTTTATCTAATATTTTATGGTAAGTAAGATAATAGTTAAGAGTTACTTCATTATTTTCTGTTCACAAAATATGAATACAATGGAATTTTTATGTATCATAGATTCTAAAATTAGAAAACAATACATCAAAAATGAATTGATTTTAAAATTAGAGGAATAGGCACCATTATTTTTTGAAATTGAATTGAAAGAAAACTATTAAAAGTGTCTCATTGAGACAAATGTACTTTAAAATATTATTTATATATGTTTTAAATTGTACGATTCTATTTAATATTAAAAATAATCTCAATAATTTTTTTCAAAGAATAATTATGTTATTCTTAATGTAATTTTTATTCTGTTTATTTGGTTAAAACATTTATAACAGATAAATTAAATATCATTATTAAAAACGCTAGACATGGTTTTCATTAAGAATACCTAGCTAACAGACAATTAGTGCTTTAACATTTATTACTTATTTTGTGATTACTGGGATTTTGGTTTTAGTAAAAGTAAAATAATTATTTGAAAAGAAAGTAAAAAAACAATAGTTCTTTATAGAATAGAACATCATCAAAATATAAATCATTAAAAATATTTTAAATTTTCATTGGCAGTGTCTGAAATCCGCCATATATTTTTCTTATTTTTCATTAAGGAATGAATAACTTTTTTTTTTTTACACTGAATAACTCTTTTATTAAAATAAACAAGTCTGAAACACAATTGAAATTATTAATATAATGAAAAGGTGAAACAACACTTTTAATACTTAATGAAAAGATATCAATAAATAAGAAATGGTTTTTATGTATGCATTAGTGTACACATACTTATTTGGATGATATAAACACTTTATCAAGAGAGTGCAGCATTATTAATATTATGAATAAACATGAATGCATTATCTACTAATACATGTCAAAATTACCATCTAATATTACGTGCTTTAAAATATTTAATTAATTTGAATAAAACTTCTTTTTTAAAACTTTCCTAAATGTTTTAGAGAGTTTATATTTTTTGCTATAAGTTAATTGTTACAAGAGGAATTTTTTCAATAATAAGATTACTTCAACACATTCTAATTTAAAAACAAGAAAAACTAATGTTGCAAGTTTAATAGGGTTTTCACATTTCTTATAGAAAATTTTAAATCAGAAAAATACCAAGATTCAAAGTACTGAAATTATGTTCCCAGATAAAAAAAAAAAATTGAACATCAAAGAAGTGTATTTGATAACATGGATTATTTAGATTTTATGACTTGGATTATTTAAAATTTGTTAAATATTTTTAATCAAGATACTGAATAGATTTTGAAAGGATCAAATGCTATACAGTTTACTGTAACTATTTCTGTTAGATAGTTTAAAGTTTTCTGTTCATTCAATTTAATATTTTGTGTTAATATTTTTTACATTTTTGCATGAATGTGAAACACATAGATTTATTTTAACGAATAAAAGAAATATATTCATAAACATGTATTTTAGGCATTTCTCTCATATAATTTATTTATGCATTTTCTTATTTGGAATGTTACATGTTATAACATAGATTGAAATTTTATGACTATAAAGTTGAAGTGTTATTTTTTCTTCTGAAATTTTTAATTTTTTACGTTAAGTTTATTTTTTGTTTTCAAAGATCTAGCTGCAGAAATTGTTCCATTAATAGATTGCTATAAAAAAGGACTTAAAAGATGAATAATGTTTGAGTTAGATAAATAGCATCTCCAGCTGTGTTTTATTTAATTGTTGATTCAATCTTTTTATTTGAACTATACAAAGAGTACTTTCATTAAAGACAATTATTTGATAATTTGTGTAGATGGGAATACTGTGTCTTTATTTTTTTCACATCTGGAAATGGTGCTGAATTGGAAAGTAAATATGCTCTATTATCAGATATTTATCAACTACTGAAAATGGTCTTTTATAAAAAAAATGAACTTAATGTTTTAGTTACTTTTTTAATATATTTGAATAGAAAAGCTATATTACAATTACGAATCTATATTACGAAGGTTTTTCTGTGTCATAGTAGGAAGACAGTCTTTGTAGTATGAGGTCTTGGATTTAATCTTAGCCTTTGCTGATTATCTAGAAATATATGTTGTGCTTCTGTATATATGTCTATTGGATTGAATGTGTGGAAATTTTCCAACCTTCCTTCTTAAAATGACTGATGAATGCAATCCAGTAACTATGAAAAGTCCTTTCAAAAGACAATTTATACAATGGATATTAAAATGCTGTACAATTCCCTTTGGTTGTTTGGTTATCCACTATTTAGTGTCAAAGTTTATATTATATCTATGTTTTTATATAATGTTCTAAGTATTTGATATGCACCATAAATACACACACATATAATGTAAATAATTTGCTTATTAGTCAAAGATAAAAAAAAAAAAAAATTGCCAATTAAAAGAAATTTAAACAAAGCTGTTTCCAATTCTCTAAATTTTATTCAAAATACAATTTAATTTTCCAATTATCTAATCTAATTTTTTTCTCAATGCCCTGCTGCATTTTAGAACCTAATCTAATCCAGCACTACAGGGCAAAAGTGATGTTAATTTTTTACAGTGCAGCACTCAGTAGATATTCTATCACTGCCCTGAAAGAAACAGAGAGAGAGAGGAATATCCATTTTAAGTAATTTAACTTTTTTACATAAATCATTATCCATTATACAAATAATTCATGCATAAAATGTAAAATTTAATGTGAAATGTTAAAATTTAAATAGCTTCATTAAGGTCTTATTTTCATGAAAGAAAAAGTTACATGATATATATTCAATGCTTCAGAAGAATAACTTAAGATTAAATATTTTTATGTTTATGAAAAGGCCAGTCTGATTTCTTTTTACATTGGAGAAATAGTGGAATCAACAATTCTTAGTTTGATTGATTAACTAGCCTAATTATAATATGTTTCCTAAAAAATGCAATAATAATATGTCATTTTTTTATGTTGTACATGTGCTCAATATTAAATATTTTACCAAGGTATATATTGTAATTAAATTTTCTGCAGGTTTTCTCAGTTCAAAAAAAAATATCCAGAACTTTACAAACATGATCCTGGATGTTTGGAAGATGTTTGTATGCAGTTGAAATCTCAGCTGCAAGATAAAATTGAAGAAGGCTTAGAAAATTGTTTTAAAAATGCAAATCTATTTGAAAAATTCCAAACGTTGGAAGAGTTAATCAAAGAAACTGACAAATCAGATAATCCAGCTTGGTTAGTATTAATTATCTGTATAATATTTAATTAAATTAATCATCTGTATAATATTTTGCTGATATTTCGTATAATATTTAATCAAGTTATATGTGGTTTTGGAAGTTTAAAAACATTACCACTAGTTGTTAAGATTTTTATAAAATAAATATGTAATTTCATTAAATTGTTTTGTAGTTAATATTTAATTTATTAATAAATGTGTGTGAATTTTGTTTTGCTATACAAATATTATAACATGAGAAACTAGTATTTGAAGATAAATCTTTCTATTAGTATAATTACTTGTACTAATATCAGTATTTCAATATTTGGGTTTCAAGGTTTGGTGATAATAAACAAAAATTTTTTTCTTTTGTTAGAATTTTTCAGTTCTCAAAATCATATAAATTAGAATTTTGTGTTTCTGTATTATAGATTGGTTTTAAAATACGTGTGACTTGTAAGATCTGAAATTAAATTTAATGATATTACTCATTGAATCATTCATAAAAAATCCTCAATCTAAAGTGAATTTTTTTCTGAGTAATTGGTTCTTTCTATGGATAATTTTTATTCTATTTATGAAAAGTATGAATACTAAAATGTGTCTTAAATGTGTGTGCGTGTGTATATACACACACACACATATTTTGAACACATACAATAATTTTATTTGATTTTGAAGAAAGACTTGACTACAAGAATGAAATGGCTTACTGTGAATGTTTCCTTGTTAATAATATACATGTAGTTATAGCCTATTGAAAGCAACAAAATATCATCTTTATTCTTTAACTTTATATTCTAAAGATGCAATAATTTTGAAAAGATTGACAAGTTCAAATGTAATTAATCTTTTCTAATAATAAAAATGACAATGAAAAAATCTAGTGAAGTAAATTTATATCATTTGCATGTAAGACATTAAAATCTTTAGAAATACATCATAACTTTATAGCAAACATTATCCTCTAAATAAAAATTTTATGAGAAACTGATATATATGGTTGTATATTGTTTCCTTATTTAATCAATAATATGCTTACATTAATAAAATGAGCAACAATTAAAATAATTGTTTTATAAAAATCTTTGATGCAAAAGTTATTCAAAAAATGTTGTACACAACTGAGAATGTTTTATGAGAATTGATTTTTACAATCCATAGCATGTTAGATAATTCTTATGTGTAATTTTAGGCGACCTTCTGGTGATCCAAATGAAGACATCAGAGATCATAGATGTGAAGAAAAAAGGAAACATAAAATAGCTTTGGAGATCATTTTAAAATCATTTAAAAAAAAAGTGCAACAGCTTGAAAAGAAAGTGGATGAAAATCATGAAGAAATTTTAAAATTGAAGAAAGTAATAGATGAAGTTTATCAACAAAATAGCAAAGTAAGTAATCATTATGTTATTTATTGCAAAAAAAATTATTAGTCTTGACTAAAAATTTTAATTTTACGTTCAATTTTTATTTTTGGTCAGAAACTTCTCAGTCTGCATTATTTTCCTTATGCAAAAATCACTTGATTTTCATTGCTTAGAATAAAATTAAAAAAGAAATAAGTTTACAGTATTGTGATGTGCAGTATTAAAATTCATATTTGACTTTCAGTCAGAATGCCTACAAGGCAATTTTGCTTTATGTATCTTGATTTTTAAAAAAAACAGAATTTTAAGTGAACTGGCATAATAGTGGACTTTTTATTGTAGGTTTTATATGTTTTTTTTAAATTCATTATTACATCAAAAAAGCCTATGCACAAAATTATATATATATATATATATATATATATATATATATATATATATATATATAGTTTTAGTTTAGCTGTTTGGACATCTGCATTCAATTGGCTGCACTTCAATATTTTTTTACTGTAGCCACTTTCTCAAAAAATTTTATATATATATATATACACACACACAGCTAAAATGGCATTTCTCAGTTATATTTTAATATGGCGTTTTTGATTTATAAATTATTGCTATGTATTTGAGTATTCTTGAAATTAAATCTATTCACTTCGCATTTTGTAAAAGTATGTACAGTAATAATTTATGTAAACATTACAGTTTATTTGTTAGCAGCGAATCTGTTAAGTAAATAAGACTTTATTATCTGATTAAGTTTTTCTTTTTTAAGAGGCTTGTAACAATATAATTTCTAAAATCATGTGATCCATAATCCATAAATCCTATTTCTATGGAATAAGAAATGTAATAGTTTTCTTAATTCCTATTCTTAAGCCACATATCAATGTTTACATTTCTTATTCTTTATAAATTTAATTTAAAAATGCTAGAAGAGAATATTTGAAATGAAAATATTGCTTTAAAATTGTATTAATTTTTAAAAATTATTTTTATCAAACTTTAAATAGATGAATGTCTATATAAATCAAACTTTTTTATAATTGTTCATGAATAAACAAAATTCCTGTTTTTTTCATTTACTTCTATTTACTAAGTGTTTTAAAACTAAATAATTTCAAGTAAATGTTGTGCTAATTTAATTTCTTTAGAAGTTATATTTCAGGAGATTCATGCATGTGTGTTTAATACTTATTTTCAAATGTTAATAGCACAAAATATTTCCAAGAAATTTCCAATAAGTAATTCTAAATTATAATTTATAAAAAATAAATTTGATGATCATACATTTTTAATTTCATGTGTAATTCCTTGCATATTCATGATAGTATTCAATTTTCTCACTGTATTTTATTATTAGATAAGCTTTACTATATATTTTTAAAAATATATATACATACAATATGCAAATTAATGAAAAAGTTTGTAAAAATCTATAATGTATGTTTCAATATATTATAAAGCACACATATTTATATATTAATAATCACATATTTCTGCTATTTTGAATATTATAATTAACATATTTCAGTTTTGAAAAGTAATTGAAATTCAATTTTTATAAATAAGAATGTGAGTGTACTAAATATTTATATTATTAGATATTTTGATTTTTAAAATTACCTTTTTTCCTCTTTGCAGGGATTGGAACTAATTACAAATAGCATGCCGAAAACTAAGAAACTAATTTTTGTTGCAGATGAAGAATGTTAAAATCTTCTGTATTTTTGTATTACATAAAATGTATTTATTTGTATTATATAAAATATAAATTGAAGCTTTTATAAATCACTGAATGTGGAATTTGAAATTTCACATGAAAATATTAATTAAAATTATTTTTTATGTTCAAATTTCATCCTGAAATCATCATAAAATGAAAATTCTTGAAACAAAATGGCCAAAATTGAATGTATAATAAACAAAGTATATTTTAACCATTTTAGCTTTTTTGATGCTTATATGAAGATAAAATATGTTTAGGGAGAAATATTCTTATTTCATTGCTTTAGTATGAAAACTTGTGATATAAATGGCTTGTTTATATAAATGTAATTTAATAATTAATAAGCCGGCTAACTTGTCTAGTGGTCAGCGTGCCTGACTATGGATAGGGAGGTCCTGGGTTGAATCCCGGTTCAGGCATGGATGTACTTTCTCTCTCTCTATCCTGTCTTTGTCCTTTCCTTGTGTGTGTGAATGGTTACCTACCCTATAAACAGGTCTCTATGGCATGTGTGTGTACTGAAGAAGTCGGGCTCCACACCAAATACGATTTAGTTGAAAATGTGGAGAAGCGCACCCTAATTTACCAGTTTACCTGGCACACGAGAAAAAAAACAATAATTAATAAGCATTTGTTTTAAATGCTGATAAAAGATTAAACTAAACTCAGAGGAAAGTTCTACAGTGCCCATATTGTTTTCATGACTGAGGATACTGGTTGCAAAGCATATGTCTCAGTTTGGTGGTTCACCTAATGTGAATTCTCTTATGTTTAGTTCCCAAGCATGAGAGGCCTGAGAAGCATTTTGTACTCCTAAGGTTTTCAAATAACTCATTTTTATGATAAAAGACTGCAAACCAATAAATAAATAATCTGTTAATAATCTTTAAATATTTTTTTTAAATAAAAGGTTGTAGATGGAATTTTATCACTTGAGGCTCTAGCATAAAAAATACTTTTTCTTAAATATAAATATTACATCTTGTCACAAGTTTAACAGCTGTTCTTAAAGCTTGAAAAGTACATTATCCAAAATTCATTTATTGGTTAAAAATGTTTGCCAATCAATCCCATGAAATCTTCAAGTTTACAATTTTAAATTCACACTGTTTTATAATGATTAACACAGACAGATGTGCTTCTGTTTTCTGCATCCTCATTTTTTCAGTGTGAGTGCTTGGCAGTTTACAAAATGTGAATCTTTAAACATTCCTGTAAGGAAAATGGGCGATGGATAATAAAGAGAGCATTATAATGAAGACTTAGTTGTTCACAAGTTTTGATATATCTTAAATATAAATATTACTATTTCAAGAATTTAATATTTTTTTTCCTTCTCAATTTCATATTGCATTGTTTATATATATATATATATATATATATATATATATATATATATATATATATATATATATATATATATATATATATATATATATATATATATATATATATAATAGTTTTTTTTTTAATGAAATTTATAGATTTATACTTAACAATGAATGTTTTTTAGAATGAAATTTGTGCTTATTTTCAATAGATGCTTAATAATGATATTTGTATTAAACTTGCCACAGTTACATACAATTGAAGTTCACTCTAATGCTCAGATGATAAAAACATCAGATCTGAAAACTTAGAAGATTATACAATACTTATTAAAAACCCCTTGAAATTTGACAAAAATATGTTTAAATAAAATTCGGAAATTAATATAAAAGCAAGTGCACAATATTAAGAAATGCAAATTTAGTAAGTTCTAAATCTTTAAGAGGCAGTTAAAATTAATATGAATAAAATCAACACTTAAGCAATATTTTTAAGAGCAAGAAGAAAAATTGAATATATTGCAGAAAAAGTAGAGATTTTTTTATCTTTATGAATATTTCAGCTTTTGTTTATTATATTTCTGTTTAAGCTTTTACAATATAGTTCAGATTTTACATCATTTGAGCTAGGAAATGATAATAAATTAGTTCTAATAAAACGAACAAAAACAGCCTAACTTAATTTTCATTTCTTTCTTATAAAAATAAATTATTATAAATTTTTTTGTTTCATTACCTAATTGAGATAATAAAATAAATCCCTTAAAATTTAATTAGAAAATTTTAACTAATGGATGATTGATTCTTTATATGATGATAAATTTTGAAAATTTTACTTATATATGTTATTTTTTCTTTTTTTTTAAAAAAAAATAAAATATAGCATATGGTGTATTGAAGATTCTTGGATCTCTTACAAGATTAGTATTTTAATTTATCAAAATGTACATAAAATATTTGAATACTAACATAACATTACATTGGCTATATATAAGGAGGCATCAACAAATTATCATTTGTTGATGCCTCCTTATATATAGCCAATGTAAATGATCAGCCCTCTTGCATCAGTTCGTGGGCTTGAATATCACCTTTGGCTTGAATGTCTGTCATGATGTGGAATGCACTTTAAACAATCGATCGTAGGGTAATTAGCAGTCATATACCGAATGACCATTGAGCAACAAACAAACCAAACCTCCTTATGCGTAAACATGTGTATTTACTTTGTGTAGCATCCCTGTGTCTCCCATTTCCCCCCCCCACTTCACTCATAACCGTGTGTGTGATAAAGGTATTCAATTTTCATACCATCATTAGATGACATGTTTGTGCCTGTAATGACTGAAATAAAATAGTTTAAGCACTCATATTAAAGTCTGTTGCAAAATGATTATTTTGGAAGCAACATTTTGATTGGTAACTCATGTTTATATATTCACATTTACCTATAAAGTATAAATAGGAATTGTGAGATATTCATTGGGATTAAAATTGTTATTAATATTAGCTGAAAACACTAGTAATCTGAAATTTTTCATTCATAAATGATATTCTAATTCCAACTAGCTATTCAAAATAGAAATTGAATTTATATCGCTATCGATGACTCTTAGCAATCAAGCTAATAATGTCTTTGAAGCCAGTTTTGTTATTTCCTGGCATATTGCTCTTGTGAAACGCACGTATAGAAAGTGAGAATTCATTAAAGAAAAACTTGATATATGTACTTAAAGTTTTAGATCCAAATAATGCAGAATTGCACAAAGTTATTTCGCTAATTCCCATCTCGAGACAATCGAACGACGCATTACGCAATAATATTTTTCTTGAATATAATTTAAACAATGATTTGAAGCTCTAACCACTGCCAAATATCAAAGATCTTCCGCAAATGGCAATTTTCATAGATTTGTTTCACCTGACTTGGTTGATTAGATTTAGTAGCGCTTCAAGAGTTAACCCGTGGTTACATAATGAAAATTTTTGATGAGCCTCTTGATAAATTGGAAGCGATGCAATTGATGAAATTCCCGCAATGCTGGGTAAAAGCAAAAAAAAAAAAAAATCAATCTTATTGGGTTTTTAAAAGAAGATTCTCAAATTCCACAATTCGTGACGATTCGCAGCATAATTCACTCAGAACATCTAATAGCAGCATATTTAAAATATCCGAATGTTTTGAAAACAGTGTTACTTATAAATTACATTCGTACCAATGCAAAAAATCATCCACAGATCAAAAATTTTCTTGAAAAATCAAAGGACGCGAAGAACTCCCAAATGACATTAATTTCTTTTGTATTGTTAGATGATCATCTAGCTACAAACGTATTAAATAGGTTTGTTTAATCCGGTAACTGAATTTCTCAATGACAAGTGGTTACAAGACTTAATGTTTTTGACTATTGTCAAAGAACATGAATTCTCAAATTGCAGGGGATTGATAAAATTATATCTGACCTCTCACACACAGTGTATATTTAGATTTTAAGCGAATTTGACAAATTTTTAAAAAGGAGAGTAAAAGTATTTTATCGTTTTCCACGAATTAAAAAAAGAAATTTTCCAATATTAAACAAGAAAAATTAAACTAGTATATAAAAAAAACTAGAAGGAATATTGACGGAATTCCAAAACAGATTTCATGACTTGAAATATTTTAAATCGCCCCTTAATTTTTTCTGAATCCATTTGAAATGAAGATAATTTAAGCTGAGTTTTCCATTTCCAATATAATTATGACCCAAAAAGCATCCAGAGAATTAGAATTAATATAGATGTAAGTAGATCAAGCTTTACAACTAAAATATAAGTCGACACTGATTACTGAATTTTGAAAACTTGTACCAGAATAGAAATATCTTGAATAAAAAAAAAGACTGCTAGTAAAATAATTTCCATATTCAGGGCAACGTATTAATGTGAATCATTTAATTCCTCTTTAAAATTCATGAAATACAATCACCGATCAGTAGTAACTAACCATCATCTCACATAATTACTAAGAAGTGCTGTTACCAATTAGTCGCCAAATTTTAACGAATTATCAAGAGAAGTAAAGTAAATGTGTGTGTTTAGTTTATAATATTTAAATTCAATACACACATTTTATACTTTTATTTATATGATTTCAATAAATATAATTTCTGTAAAAAAATTTTTAACCCATTTTTTGCATACCTTTTAAATACGTATTTAATTGCGGCTATCGAGATATAATACATTATAATAAATAGAATACACTTGTTATAAGAATACAATGCAAATAATAACAGAATACTGTACTTACTATAAAATAATCGAAAGTATATTAATTTAAAATATCAAGCTGAACTTTATATTTGAAAAAAAATAAAAATATTCAAATTAAAAAAATAAAAACTTAAACTGGATTCAGAAAAGAATCAAAGAAACAATCGGACTTATGTGCTGTAGAATTAATTAAAAATATATTATTTATTTTATATATTATTGCAATTTTGTTTTAAAAAGACACAACACATTTTTTGAGCCTGTAATATAATTCAATATATATTATAGATGTAAGTTGATGTAATTATTTATAAGCATGATATAATATATTATATACATTTTTCTTGCCTTTACTGAAGGGATTGATCAATTATTTCATCAAAGTTGAAAGTTTTCTTTTTCTACATTTAAAAATGATATTACATCACACAGTGATGTAATATTAAAAATAATATTACATCACTTAGACGGTTTTGACTCGTGGTGGATCGTAAATACATCAAAATTAATTTTAATTTGCTGAACGAAAGTTCACAACTTGCAATTGAAGTAAGAAATGTAGAGATTATTTGAATGATGATTCTCATATACTTGGGAAAACATCTTCACCATATGAGATTAGGAAGGTTAGAAGATCTAAAGGAATTTTGGGTTTCTTTTGCACTGCAGAGTAACATCTTGCAGTCACAAATTTCTGTATAGAATTCTGTTCCATTGAAACCTATATCTTAAAATTCACTCGAATGTTTACAATTGTTAAGCCTAGTGACTTGGCGGTAGTCCTTCGCGCTACCCAGGCACAAATCCATAGTTCGATCCTGGTGCTGGACAAAATCGACTCAACCTATCATCCCTTCAGTGGGTTAATAAGCTGAGTAACAAGCGTGCTTGGGAGCTAAACAGGAGGTTTCGCGTTGGGCTGACCACCTAACCCGGATGCATGCTTCGCATCCCAGGTCCTTCAGTAAGGAATACATATATGGGTGCCATGGCTCTGACATTAAAATTTTAAACTTGAGATATTTATTTATTTATTAATTTTTAACTTATAGGTCCATAACAATGTCTTAAAAAATTTAAATGCATTTTTTCTAATTTGTTAACCAACTGAAACAATTAAAGTTTTTATTTCCTATTAATTGTGCACTATATTAACTATGAAAGACTACAAATTGTCGATCATTAGCTCTTGAACTATATACCTCTAAATAATTCAACACATATATCTTATCTTATTAAATTTTCATAAATTCTATATTACTCATTTTATAAGCTATTTATTGCAATAAATAGTTTATAAAATGTCTAGTTGGTTATGTCTCTGTATCCCTAATTAAGGATCAACTCACCTGATTTTTCTCAGCGATATCTGATGTAACATTTCATTTACCACAGATTAAACGGGACATTTTAAATTTTATTTTTTTTTTATCTCAGAAAAATTCCAATGAAAAGCAACTTTAACTTTAAGGGAAATTTCGCATTTAGAATAGCTTCTTAAACTATATCATTCAGACCATTAATGTAAACCAAAATTATTTTTATTGTAAAAAAATTAAATCACAAAATGTAATATTGATAATTTATGAAAATTTAATTTTTGTGCAGTAAAATAATTTTTTTTTTATTCCAAAATTAGATCTGTTTTAATAAGTCTTCATCTGATTTCAGCTCAGATAACTAAATTATGTCATAGCATTATCAATGCAAAATGCAGATAAACAACGAAACACAAATACAGACTACAAAAACATTTTCTAAATATTCTTAAATAAAAGGCAAGCTCCAGCAGATCTTCCCTCATTTTTCATCAACAATCTTCTCTTTTCCAAGTCTTTCTTTAACTTTTTTTTTCCAGGACGTGACATAATAATTATAAAATGCAAAATATAATTATTATGTCATGTCCTGGTAAAAAAGAATAAAAATTATATTAGAATAAAATTTATATTAGAATCAAACTAAGATTGAAATTTTCTGGAAAATTTTGTTTATCTTTGAAATGTTTTGGCATCCCTCTTCCCGGATATGATAGCCTACTTTGTCCCACCATGACGACACTTCGGGATATTTATTATTACATTTAAACTAAATTAAAATAATAGAATACGCTTTTTTAAATACAAAAATCTTTTTACTTCAAAACTAAATTTATGAATATATTTTCATTCTTACTGAAGTCATATTACATCATTACACTGAAGTCAAATTTTGATTTAAAAACTTAAGTGTCTTTGAGTTCCTGAAATCTTTTCTGCATTTCGAACAACCCCGTAGAGCATCCTCTACATTAAACACATTCAATGGGAAATAGAGAGCAGATTTTCAACTAAGGTAGACAATATCTTAGTTTTAAAATGTCTAATCTAAGTTCAGAGCTTATATTTAGACTAAGATAGACAATTTCAACTTTTTGTTATTTTTTTTTATTTGAAATTTTTTGCCTACAACAGAATTTTGCATCAACTCAATTGCAGACTCTGCTTCCAAGAATTCAAAATAAATATATCATTTAATAGATGATGGTATTCTGTCAGTTACTTAAATATAGTGAAGATTATATTTAATATTTGAAACAGAAAATTTTTCAACTTTTAAAAATAAAAGTAAAATTGAAAAGTGGACTTTTTCAAACTCACTAATATACATATATTGTGTAATGAAATATATATTTTTTTCAGGGTGCTATAATTTTATATTCTGGAGATAGATTTCAGTAGTTTTTGTAGTTGAGATCCCAATTCAAAAATTATGTTTTAATTAAGCTAAATTTCTATTCATCCAGTATATGAAAAAAAAAGACCATTCCAGACTAGTTTTATACGAAATTTAACTGGTCTTCAGAAGAAGGTTTAACATTCTCATCGCAAATCTGGGTGTTACTGTGTTAAGACTAGTTTTGACATCATCCTTTAAAATCAGAAAATTTTTAACATTCCTTTTTTCTTGAAAGAAAGTTAGTTCTAAAATTTTTTTAGCTCCAATAGCGATAATAAATTAGCTTCGATCAGACTAAAAATGGGAGAAACTTACGCAATTTACATAATGTTTCGTTTTATGGCTTAAAATATGAGGAAGTCTAGTGTGAACAAATTGAGTAATTTTTTCATAAAATATTGTTGAAACTACGCATAATAAAATGGACGTAAAATAATAAATAATATGGTTAAAATTTATGATGATGAGAGAATAAATAGATTATATATAATGGGCATTTAGGCTCTAAAAGAGAGAATTAACCAGCCGCAAAAAATATATGAATGAAAGAAATGAAAATGCTATTATTATTTTTAAAGTAATAAGTTGTTTATTCGATATTTACCTAACTATGTATGTGCAAATGCAAAAATAAAATTTTTCTGTCAAGAGCAAATACATCGTTTGACAGTAGGATTTTGAAATAGATGAGTAGATTGTTATGATGCTGAATTATATTTGTACTGCGAATTTTAGAATCACAATCACGCATAATTTTAGAAACACTAGCCTTCGGCCTTTTGAAACTTGCTTTTGCTGCCCCTCAGCGTCATCTCGCTGTCGTCGAAATCATTATAATATGGTTCATAAATTGTAGTCTTTCTTTGCTTTGCTTTAAAACTTTTAATGAAATAATTGGGACAGAATTTATTTGTTGCATTGCAAACGTAAACTGTATTTCTTCCAGCAACTTTTGAATTTCCAAACAAATTTAAATTACTAGATTGATTTGTAATTTTTACAGATGCTTCTGAGTGCGAAAGATTTCTTAATGAAATTCATTGAGTTTCAATAATGAGAGTTTGCGTTTTTAAAATTGATACTTAATAACTTTATAGAGTTTTAGTTTTTAAAATATGAAAAATGAATTGGAAAGGATATATATTTAAGTAATATATAAAAGAAAAATTTAGCATTTGAACAAAAAAGTGATCAGTCTTGGAAAATTGTTATTTTAATATTTTTATTCAGTCAACAAGAAAAAATAAGTTCTTTTAAATTTGTACATAAGTTTTTTATCACATATTTTTTTAATAAAATTTCTTTAGGATGAAAATATTTTTCTTCCGTAATACACATTCTTATTAGATTTTGTTAAGCTTTTCTTTGTTTTGTATGAAACCTAAGCAGTGAATGAGTTTTTGCTATTGTTCCTCTGTTCGCTTAATTTAAAAAATGTTGTTAAAAATATTTAGTTAACAGTGTGGTAGTAGAATTATACATGTTGGTACAAATGTAGATTGTTGGT
This sequence comes from Latrodectus elegans, assembly GCA_030067965.1. Classification (NCBI taxonomy): domain Eukaryota; kingdom Metazoa; phylum Arthropoda; class Arachnida; order Araneae; family Theridiidae; genus Latrodectus; species Latrodectus elegans. The sequence goes on from CM057813.1 coordinate 53,160,554, forward strand.
GAAAAGAACTGTTGTTGTTACTGAAGACACTTGGACAAGCCAAGCTCCCTGTGCCTTGGCTATGTGAATTTAAGTCAATTGGGAGTGTCTTTCGTTTAATCAGAGGACCATAAAGGTGAAAGTACGACTTTTGGTTTTCAAATCCTCCGATAGATGGCAGCACCAGAGGATCTAATTATTTAATTTTGGCATTGATTTGAAGGGAGAGTAAATTTCTCCAGACCATTGTACCCACGGTAACTGCTCAACGACCGACCACAGGAATTTCGATTCCACAGATTTAACGAGCACGTATATCGTATGTGCTCGTACGGTCTTTGGCGGCATTGGGAATCGAAATGGCTGATACCCTAACCACAAGGCTACCATGACTCCAAAAAGAACTATATACAGGAATAAAATTGCCAAGGGAATATCTACGAACAGCTTATTGATAATTGATGAAAAAATTATTTTAGAATAAAAAAGTTTTGATTTATTTTTTCCATATTTTTTTACAAATTGAATATAATTATTTCATTGCAAAGCACAATTTTATAATATTTATTATGTTCGTGAACATTTCAAATAAAAATTCAAGAATTGTTTAAAAAAAATTGTGTTCCTTATCTCATATCATTTTTATTCATTTAAACTTTTAATGTCTCTGAGGAGAATTTTCTCAAATGAGGCGTCTTTGGATTCATCTTCTTCCCCAATTGGATCAAATCTGTAAAAAGAAAAATAGAAAAATGTTAATGCAATTCATTGTGTCAATGAGAAATAATGTGTGACTCAAAAGAAATTTGAATTGAAAGTCTAATGATCTATTCATGAGAACTTCCTAAAAGTAATACTTACAAGTTGAATTTTTGCAAGTAATGTAACATATGAATAAATAAAGATATTATCATATACATAATTGTAATACATAATTGTGTTTGGGAAATATGTTTATCTTTTTTCAGTGGTATAATAGCCCATATAGGGGAAGTAAGTACTACGGTGCCCATATTTGTTTTCTGGACTGAGGGTTCTGGGGTTCGAAGCATATGTCTCGATTAGATAGTCAGCCTAACGTATTTACTTCGCAAGCATGTTTGGTAAGCAGTTTTATCGACCCACTGAAGGGATGGAAAGCTGATTCCACCTTGCTCAGCCTGAGAGGACAAAACCTCCGACCTGTGTCTTAGGAATGCAAATATTATATATTAATTACTAAATTGTGGGATTTATCCAATTCGAACTTGAGGAATTAGAGTGGGTGGGTATTTGTTCTTCAAGTATGTTTATTAACATGTTTCTTGAACCGATATAAAAGTTGTGACGTATAACGTGTGCTAATGGAAAAAAATAAATAAATAAAAATAAAAAATATTTTATGCAAAAAATATTTAGAGGAAGAATATTTTTTTCATAAAAAATGATAAACATTATTTAAAGAAATGAGATATGCTAAGAACTTACTAAGAGATACGTCTTTATATAAGTCGAAATGGTACAAACTTTGCCAAGAAGGAAAATTTTTTAAAAATTAGTAAAATTATAATCTGAATATTTTTCTAATCATACAATACTCTTTTAAAAAGGTATGAATAATTTAATAGAAAATGGGATCTCTATGAATACTGATATTCATTTTTTACGACAGTTCTATAAATTCATAATTAATGATTACAGAAAAATTATCATTTTTTAATATTTATAACCTCATAATGTTATTCAGAATTCGGGTTTGTGAGGAAGATAAATTTCATTAACAAAGTTTCAAGCAGGATGCATGAAAGTGAAATCTAATTAAGGTGAGTAATCAATCTTACTCTCGGACTCATTGCATAATTCCTAAGAACATGAATCTTGTTAAGCATTTATGAGAAATCAGCATGCAGATTCTTAAAAATGAAAATAATCAGGGTGAACTTCTGAGTACTCATGTAAAACAATCTGTGTCAAATATATTCCCTGATTTTGTATAAATAATATAATATTAATAGAATAGTCATACGTAAATTGTATATATGCTATATCAATGACTTCTTCTTGCTCCATATTCATTTGCTAAAATGCAAAGTTGCACTTTAAAGTAAGTGCGGATGTACTTAAGAACGTAGCATAAGAGGACATTGCTGATAAAAAAAATCAGACATTTCTTAATACGTATAGCAGGCACAGATACATTTACAGGGAAGCGGATTTACAGCGCGATAATTGTCTTTTCCTTTTGTCTTATATAGAATAATAACAGCTTATATGGACCAGGAACTTTCTTAAAATCGAAACTGATCAAAAGATCTACAAAAATCATGCTATACAAAACCATCATAAGACCTGTTCTCACTTATGGATGCGAAATTTGGACTCTAACAAAGACTCAGTCAAATCAAATAGTAATATTTGAACGAAGAGTCCGAAGAAAGATTTTTGGTGCTGTAAATGAGAATGGAGTTTGGAGGCACAGATACATTTTCGAGCTTTACAGACTTTTTAAGGAAGCTGACATCGACAATTATATTGAAATATGTCACTTGAGATTTGCAGATCATATCTGTCGAATAGACCCCTCGTCTTTGAATTCAAGAATTTTTAATTATAGGCCTATTGCAAGCAGATCTAGGAGTCGGCCCAAACTTAGTTGGACTGATTATGTAGAGAAGGACTTTAAAGTGCTGAAAGTGACAAATTGGAGAACTGTCGCCTCTCGGAGAACATAATGGAGTAGTGTTCTGTGGAAAACCTTGATCCACTCAGGACTATCATGCTGAAGAAGAAGAAGAATTATATCAGTTAGTTCAATATAGCCAGAATCATATAATTCATTAGGAAAAAATAACTTCTACTATAGTCTACTATATTCTGACAATAAAAAAATTATATTTATGTAATTCACATTATTTGTCAATAATTTTATAACAGATATAAAAAATATGGGTCTAAATTTTTTTAAGAGATTTCAAAATTACTCAGGTGTGTGTGCGTGTGTGTGCACATGTACAAAAAAAGGTATAAAAACATAAATCGATTAAATTTTGAATTTTTATGCATAATGCTTGCTTAGAATAGATAGCTCACATGTGAGATGTTTTAAGAAATTTATCACAAATTGAGATACGGATTAGAAGACAGATTTGAAAATAAGAAAATTATTGTATATAAATCCCTTTGAGAATCATAATGACTCAAATAGCTAATTCTGTTAATTTAGACATCAATCTAAAACCTATTTCTTTAGAATGTCCTTAAGCATTTTTCAAATGTATCCTTAGAATTACTTTTTAGGACATCACAATATAGTTCATATTACATTCTCTGTAATAACATAAGTTAGTATCATGCTTTCAGTTGCGTGGATTAGCTGAAATACCTTTATATATGAGAAAAAATTCTTTCAAAAATGTTTATGGAATTATCATCGGTATTTTAAAAGAATTGTTCTATTCCCAGGGAACAAAATCCCACACAAATTAAACAAATGTGAAAAATACTTGAAATGAACATTCAATTTTTTTAATATATGCTAACATTTATACTTCTAAATTAGAAAATGTTTCGTCAATGATTTTTTTTATAAAAATTTACTGTAACCTAATGGTAGGATCATCTTCTTTAATGTTGAATGGAAGGTCTTGGATTCACTTCTAATAACGCTGTTAAATGACACATGGGTAGCAAGTTTCTTTCAGGTTGAGTATATAGAGGTTTTCCGAGTTCGTCTCGTGTCACAATGTGAGTAAGAGACAATGTCGATAAAAAAAAAAATAAAAAAATAATAATAAAAAACTTTTTACGTATGCTATGCGCACTGAATAGGAAGAATATTCAAATGCTTTACATCTTTCATTTGTTAGGCTGTCAACTTCGTGGTATCCAATTTCTGTTTTTAAAATGGATATCCCCTTGCATTTTAAATGAGATTTCTTAGCAAAATATTTTTGTCTATATACTTCAGATTGTCAACCAGTCCATCCATAATGTCCATCCAGTATGGATGGACATTAAGAAAATCACGATCGAGCTGTGGACTGCTAAGACATTTTGATGTTATGATTCGCATACCTAAAAATATACTTAACATCTTGAAAGTGATCGCATAAAAAATATTAAAAGTAGCTCGTGACTCTGAAAAGCCTGCCCCCTCTCGGCTATAGACTAGAAAACATCACTCATTAAAATTAGATAAATTGTCCCTTATAACATTAGAATTATTAAATAAATTTTAAATCAGGACTCTTTTACTATACTCCGAATCACATGTAAAATTTATCACTGTGAATAAAAAAATTCAATTTTTTTCATTAGAGAATAGAGTTAAGTTGAATATCAAATTTCCAATATTTTGACAATTTGTTACTGGCATTGTAGCCTCTCTGAATAGCAATTCATACTGGTTAATAATAATTGCTGCATTTTTTTTTTGGTAAAAGTGTTTAGAAAAGTATTTGCATTTATAAAACTTTTACACACTTGTATTTGTGTTCAAATATAAAAAGGTGTCCCATGTACCACGATATTTAACTATCTAAATTTATTTTTTCCTACGTGCCTTACCGTGTTAAGTTGAGATTCTCGTAAACAGGCAATTCTGAGGCTCTTTTGGTTTGCCCCTTAATCAGGCGCTCTTGCTGTCTTGGAGTTGGCATAGGCCTTCTTTGAGACGAGCGCTGGAACCGGCTTGACATAGTTCTTTTACGCAAAGTACAAACCTCTTGCTGAAAGGAAAATTAAACAGTTAGTGAATAAAAGGTTTAAGTTAACACAATCTAAAAATATGCACATATTTCACAGCAAAATTAATAAAATATCATAAAATTTTAGTAATTAGGATGTTATTTACCTGTACAGTATGCATTCTACTTAAAAATTTTAATTACATAAATTTACATTTCTTAATTTTTTGACTTAGCTGTTAAATATTATTAGAATTCCAGCATTCTTTATTGAGTTAATGATCCGATAATGATGGATTGAAGTTTTATATTTGATAGGCTATGATCCAGATAAGATAAAGTTTGAATTCATTGCCATTTTATATAATTTTTATGTTTCGAATATACTCAATTATATCGATATTTTTTTAATCGAATATTTTAACAATAATTGATTTATGGATGTAGCAAAATTATCCCTTTTAAACACAAATTTTTGAATTGAAATAATATTCCCAAATCACATAAATTTAATTTAATTTATAATGATTAGATTTAATTTAATGGAAACATTCTAATATTTTTCTATGATCAGCTCTCAATTCATCATCAAGAAGATATCGAAGAAATACTAAGACTTTAGAAGGGGCTTTTGTTCACCTAAATCTTCGTTTGTCATTTTTCCGTTTTCTTCTTCTTTTTTTTTTTTTTTTTTTTTTTTTTTTTTTTTACTTTGATAATGATAAAAAAAATCTTCTTCCATCTCTATTTAAATCTACTCTTCTATCTTACACAAGAAAGTGTTGCATTAAAAACTCTTAGAGCAATTTATTCTGCAATCTTTCTCAATAAATGTCATCTGCTCATCCCTCATTCAATTTAATTTAAGCACTTAATTATGCATTTAATTCTACAGATTTAATAATAATATATTTCATATGTTTCAATTATATATATTTTACGTTAAATAATATTTTCAACAACCCCAAAAGTAGTTTTCAGAATTTTTCATTCAAAGACCACTAAGGCCTTTTTCTCCTTTATCGTGAACACTCATGTTTCTGAAGCATACCTCAAGATTGGTTTTATCACTGCCTTATATAAAAACAATTTTTATAACATATTTCAATAAAGGTCATAAATAGAATAAAAAAATGATTAGTTTCCTAATTTCAGGATTAACATTATTTTTGTAGATGTTTTCAGGCACTGCATTAGATATTATATTACTTTTCATTACCCTATAACATTGTTTTTTCACTTTCACTGTATGTTTCACAGTATTTTTGACAAAAACACAATTAAGAATGTGATAGCATTATTCAGAGCATAGTTTTTTAAAGCGTAAAAATAAATTATTTGGTTATTTTTGATAAAATCTGTGTTCAATAAAAATTGACATAAATAAAAAAAATTATAATTTTTTAGATTACAATTAACACTCTTTGAATTTCCATAGCTGATTTGGCAACAAAATTTACCTGCGAGGATCTTCGAAGAACGGAGCTTTCACTTGATGACGAAGATTCAGATTTCAATTCAGCTGGTATGAGACCTAGTTCTTTGGGATCTATGAGAAATAAAATAATTACATTTGAATTAGAAATAAATGTTAATAGTTCATTATTTATTTTAAAAATAAATAATTAAATTGAAAACTCAGTTTAGATGACATTTATTTATGAATATATAAGAAATACATTACCAACATAGTAGTCTTCATAGTCTTGAAGAATGTCAGTGCCAAAAAATTCGGCTATTTCTTCAGGATAGCGTAAGTCCATAAACATGATTATTACTGTTAACAATTCGCATAAAAGTCCTGAAATAATCACAAATTTTAGTACTAAAATAAAATGTTAGTAATAATATTTTGAAAATGTAGCTTATAAGCATACGAAATTGTTTAATATTGATTGAAAAATGCTCTTTATTTTTTACGCTTATATTTATAGAACAAAATTTTTGAAGTAGAATTTTAACCGACATAACAATATAGAATTTTTATTAAATATGTATATGTTCGGTTTAAAAACAGAGTAAAATTTAAATTTATTCGCTGAATTTTCTTAATCTTCCAATAAAATATATTTTTAAAGGCAAATGAAAAAATATGCTAAGTAAAAAATTCAAATAAAAGGGGGGTTTTAATCTATTAAATAAAAAATTATCAATACAACTTTAGAAGTTTTTAAACTAAGCCAACATTTTATGTTTATATCTTCCTAAATTCTACCTCATTTAAATACAAGTAAAAATTTTTCCGATTTGTTCATGAATTTGAAGCAGCATAAGTTGAATTTATCTTAACAGAGCAATCTAATCAATATATTAATTCACATATTAATATGATATTTATATACATGATATTTACCTTAGTTTATATAAATGTTTACTTAGAGACATCTATGAAGTAAGTTGTATCAGTTTATAAATATAAAAAATATATTAGCATACACATTTGTTGGTGAATTCAAAAATTTATATCCACATAGTATTTGTTATTTTTGTTTGTCAGTTAAGCATGTCTTTTTGATTGACAATATTTGGTTTTCCTTGATTTAGCTTAGTCGAACAAATGTTTTATTTAGTTTTAACTGACCAATATTACATTTTTAATTGTAAGAGATAATAAATTCAGATTTTTCCTACTGATTAATTAAAAAAAATTGAAATGTACACACACACAAACAAGGGTTGATATTTTACATTTTTAATCCCAAAAGTAAAGTATGGAGTTGAAAAATTAGTGAAAATTGATATAGACTGCTTTAGTTAACGCAAAATACGACACGAAAGTTGCAAATATGAATATTTGTGCTATAAAATAAAGATTGATATTAAAATACAAAAAATATGGTGTATAATATGGTTATAATTCATTAGATGACTTCATAAAGAAATCATTATCAAACATATTCAAAATAATTATTAATGAAATATGCGAACAACTATTATATGCATACAAAGTTTACAGCTTTTAACTATGCTTTTAATGCGTTAACCAACTATTACAAAATCAGGTGATCGTTATTCCTGCAGTACATCAGTTTTTTAAATCTACAAGAGTGGCTCGGTTTGAAAAAAGCGTACACACAGAAATGTTATGCAATATAAATTTTTTCAAAGCAATGCAGATTGTAAAAAATTCGACAACCACTTCATACTCGCAATTTTTTTCCCTTTCCCAGAAGCCATTGATGATGGCAGCTTTACAGAAACCTACTTTATTGAACGTGAAAACGAAACCAACTAGTGCAGCATACCATTTTGCAATAAATATGACTTCATCTCGATACCGTAATGTCCTTACAGAACCACACGTAATATGTGCAAATTAGTGCAAGATCACAATGACGGCCCTACTAAAATATGCCGATTTCATAAAGTTCTGATCCTGTATCTTATTTTCCCTCCAAGTTTTTACTTTTTATTATCGAATTGTGGGTCAAATTTCTATTCACCCGTGAGCATAACTTTGCTCTAAGATAAAATGCTCAGTTGACATCTTAGGAAAATCACTTTAATCGTTCCATTCTGGAATGAACATATAGTAGAACGCATGTTCGGGAAAATCGGGTGCGCAAGTCACTACTATATTATGCAGTAATCTCATTAGCGCTTGCTGAAATCGTAGATGCTACATGGGAGAAGGCTATCCTTTCTATTTGTCTACAACAGCAATTTACCGATTTTTCGCTAGGGTTTCAATATTTGGATGGCAGAGATAAGTCCTTGGAAAATTTTTTGTCTAGTTTCGAATGGTACTCACAACTGGGAAATGATGGAATGTTGAACGCCAAAGAATTGAGTAGCATTTGTTATCCTGCTTTAATCAATCAAACATTAAGCCAGTATTCAAAATATCTTCTTTTCGTATTATTAAAGCCACAAAAATATATTTGTCTCAAAAACAAGTCGTACCAATCACCTTTTATTTATACAGATATACAACTCCTGAATGCCAGATTCTTAAACGACTACTTACATTTAGATATCATGATCTGAAATCAGGGTGGACAGCTATGTAATATGTTCACATACTTTTCTCTATCTCTTTACAGAATTACAGTCTCTCTAATTCAGATTAATTTCTAAATACACATTTTTTTCCTGTGTTGTTGTTACACCAGTATATTTCTCATATTCATTTGTATACTTAACATTACGAAGTGAGCATATGTCATTAAATGATGCAAGTCACTGAATTTTCATATCTTTTTCCAAGACATAATTTTTTTTAAATTAATTAATTTATTTTTTATTTTTAGGACATTTAGGGATTTTAGAAGTACGTAAAAATATAATATAAAATAAAGCCACAGAAATTGCATTTCCAATGGATCCCTTCACACGTGGGAGTAGAGGGAAATGAAAGAACGGATTTTTTGGCCAGATCGGCGTCAGAGCAGGGAATAAACCCAGGAGGAGAGCTCACATCTAGTCAGATTTCTTCCCTGGCAAAAACTGAATTCAATAAGTTTATGAAAATTCCTCCCAACCATCCATGGAACTTCGCCAAAAGACCGGGTGAGACCTTCCATCTTAGACCAAGATCTTATCAAAGTGCCTTTTCCCGCTATATGAGTAGGCACGCGAGAGAAATCACCAGGGACAGTCTGGAAATATCCTTTCAGCAGGGGCAAAGGATATTCCCAGACTCTCCCTGGTGTTCCGTCAATATGGCCTCCCCTGGACATATCTTAACCTGTTTACATTTTAAAAAAGACGATGTCCTTCGGGATCCATCACATTTTATGGACATTTTAGATACTTTTGGTTTTATGAGGGTTGTCTAGCCTAGCTAGATAACCTGTGAGATAAGTAACAACAACAGTAAATTATTATACTTTATACTTTTGTATGCTGCAAAATTAAAAAAAAAAAAAACATTTTAATTAGTTTATGTACATTGTTTTTTAAAAATAACTAAAAAATGCTTATACATTAAATGGGACCGGATTTCTTTTCATAATTTAGAATTCTAAATGAGTTTTCATCACAACATTTCAGGCAGTAATCGAATTTTATAATAATATGATAGAATGATAAAGTAGCTACTACAGATACAAACCAGTGAATAAGACAAGCCAGAAACACCAGCCGTAATGAAGAGTGAGTGACTTCGACTGGAACCTCAGCTCAACTGGTACGGCGTTTCGGATGCAGCAGAACAAGATGTTGGATAGTATCAGACACCCACCTGTTAGACTGAGGAAATAAGCTCCGTACCGGATGACCATGAAAAACAGAATATTGGAAAGCAACCACAAAGGAAAAGCCATCCTAGAGCGGAATATAAAATTGCGAGATAAAATTTAGTTTCATAAATAACTATTTTAATTGATATAAAATGAAAGATTGTGCGAAATACATATATGGTAACCTATACTTATTTCACCGTAATATAATATTTTGGGAGGAATAAATGAATTGGAGTGTTATTTCTTCGGCATAGCCTAGTGGGCAGCCCAATAGCAAGTTGAATTTTTTTTTATAATATCAACCACAAACTTGTCTTCCGGGAAGTTTTCCTCCAAAGGCTTCCTTCACGCGTGTCAAAGTAGAAAATACGGAAATCTATTTCAAGAGATATGAATAAGCGCCATATACTATTTTCAAGGATTTTTGGTCCTTTGAAAAGATTTTAGATCATTTTTATACATCGTCATGACATAGTACGGTAAAATTCCAAAATACCCCCACGCCAATATAATTAAGATTTCTACATTTTTCCTATATACTTTTATCTCCCATTGTTTAGCAACTGATTTGAACAATCTAGGAGTTCAAATCAGTTGCGTAATCACTCCGAAGAGCGTAGTCCTATCTCTAGTATGGATTAAAGGGGTGTTTTTATTTGTTTGAGGGGTGTTTATTTGTATTTTTATTGGTTTGTAACCATTTGAAGTGTTACGTTTGAAAAAGTTTTATATGATTATCATATCTTTTAATGAGTTTGAGCCGTTATTTTGAGTGAAATCATATAGAGAGTATAGGAGCATAGAAAATTTATGATTCCCACCCACTTTAAGAAAATAAAGGTAAGTATTTCAATATCAATAAATTATCAAATAAGAAAATGAATCACAAAAAATAAAATAGCTACTGCAAAATTTTGGTTGGAATTTAAATTTATATATTTCTTAGAATGATAAGAATTAAGTTTTTTTTTTGAAGGAGTTTAGATGTTTTTAATTTCTATAATAAAAGGCCTAAATAATGATATTAAAGTACGTTTATGGTATAATTTAATATAATTAAACTATTAATTATTATATTAAAATACAGAATGGTTCTTATTTCATAAGCATAATGCACGAATAGTTTATTTTATATCATGTGCATCAAATGTAATTATACATCATAGTAAGTCATAATCTATCAATTTGAGGATTTATCAACATTTACCAATTTGAGTGTCAAATTATTTTATTTTATAATTTATTTAATAAAAATATTTATTTACGGTATCAATAAAAAAACATCTACCTAAATTAATAAAAATTTGAATATATTTATTATAATTTAGTAAAACAAAAGTAATAAATCGAAAGAGAAATTTGTAGACAATTATACTTTTTTAGTAATTTAAGAGATTGGTTACAAAACTGAACGATAAAAGATGCTGATGGACTTGATGAGAATGGGCTTATCTTCAGAAATACTTACCATAAAGAAATGTGGCAGAACCATCCAGCTAGCCTATAGTATCTGCCATGTCGGAAATTGCCCTCGTCTATGGTGAAATATTCCACTGCCCACAGGATTGGGTACGGCAGTCCCTTCCATTGCGCTGCCCGATACTCTTGATTGAATCGGCCAGCTATTATCAACAAAAATTTGCTTATAAAAAGGGTGCAGTTATTATAAATATATTTTTTTAAGCATCATATCTTGGAATGAGCACAAAGAGACAGTCTATCATGTCTTTTTGACTAAGTTTTCGCTGTGAAATAGTTAAATTCACTTTTGAATTATTAAAAATGTAAAATACAGTTCACAGGCACATGGTAGTGGTGAGAATTTATCAGTTTTCCAATTCTTTCTCTTGACACAAACTTCGATGTGGCCTTCTCGGTAAAAATTCATTTTGAAATATATAGCAGTGGGCAATAAGAAAAAGCTTTACAACAGTTGCATGTCTTAAAGCTGTTTGTTCTTCTTGCAGTGTCATTATATTGGAGATAAATCAATAACGTTTTCATATGAGTTAAATATAATTATTTAAGTCATTGAGCAGTTACTATAGGTGTAATGGTCTGGAGAAAATATCTCGCCCTTCAGATCAAAGTCAGAATCAAGGGAGTGTATCCTCTGGTGGTGCCATCTATCATAACTTAGAGCAAAGCTTGCTTTCATTTTGTGGTGCTCTGGTTAAAACGAAAACGAAAGACGCGCCTTTATGACTTAATTTCGCATAGCCTTCGGCTAGCGAGCTTAGCTTGTCCAAGTGTCATAAATAACACAGCACCAACGTAATTATTTAATTTGCATCAGGTATTCAGAGAAGCGCAAATATTTACTCGATTGTAGCTCATTGTTTCAGGCTCTCAAAACTATTTAATGCAAAGGCTACAGATTATTTGATAAATGTCTCCAGTTGTTCATTTTGTTAGAAATTAAAATTATATTCAATTCATAGCTTCAATGAAATGTGTGAGTATAATTTATAATTCGGTGATTTTCATTTTGTTTCACCATAATAATCAACCCTTTGAAATCTAATATTACGAACTTATGTCAGATAAGTTTTAGTAAAACTTGATTATTTATTTAAAAAGAATCCTATTGAATAGAAAATTTTAAAATATGTGAGATACAAACATACAACATCAGTCAAAAAAGTTACAATCATGTGGCTTATATTGAGAATAGATGAATGAGATATTGATAAATAAGTTATGTAATGAAGTTAGAGTCTCCACTCAGTAGTTAACTCTTTAAATTTTTAAAAAATATTGACATTTTTCCTCTTAAATCATTTTAATTCGTAGCTCTTCTATCTGATATACAAAGAAATATGCGCATTCGGGGGCATATTTATATTTTTAATACCAAAAATTGTAAAAACATGTGAGTCGAATTTGAAAGATGAAAATTACATACATTATTATATATTTTTTTTAAAAAAAATGCTCAATTATTAATATATATATATATATATATATATATATATATATATATATATATATATATATATATATATATATACATACATATATATAAACATATATATATATATACATACATAAATATATATATATATATATATATATATATATATATATATATATATATATATATATATATATATATATATATATATATATATATATATATATATATATATATATATATATATATATCAAAGTTGAAATTAGGTTTAATAACTTCTTATTGAGTAAAAACATTTTTCAAGGACAAAAATTGTAATTTTATTTATTTTGTGTAAACAATTTACCTAACTTATTCCTAAACTTGAATAATTTAAAATTAAATGAAATTATTATTTGCTGATATTTTTTATATAAGTAGATTTTTCGTGGAAGCAGTTTTAAACCATTATTGACAAATAAGTCAATTATTACCTAGAAAAATTCCAATTATAAATGTATTAATTTGTAATAATAAGTCTTTCCCGTATAAAATCGTTTAGTTATTTTGACGAATAATTAAGTAATTACATGAGTGATGCAATATATTCAATAGCTGCTGTTTCTGCTATAAATTGATGCTTAAATAAATAATATTATTATTATTCACAAAAATACTGTTATTCTTTTTTGAAAGCTTAACTTATTTGCTTAAACATGATTTGATAGGAGAAAATACATTTTTATTTCATCATTCATATTTACTTAATTAAATAGTGAAAACATTTAAATTACTTTCAAAAACTAAAAGACTTCGATGAAGTGCTAAAAATTGTGTATGGTAAATATTAAAGGTAATTGTTTGGGAAATATGATAAAGAATAAAATGCAAATGTCTGTTAGATGATTTGATAAAGACAAAAAATAATTTTCAGGAAAACTGTTTGGTAGCTTTTCTGCAAGAAGAAAGTTATCTTTCTAAGAGTCATATTGAATTGGAAATACAGGTATTTTTTTTATTTAATAGCATAAGGTCTTTCTCATAAGGCATTTTTCATCTTCCACATTTGTATTTTTTTAACTATGTTTTATTCTCTATGCATATTTTCATAAAGTTATAAAATATCTTCCTTATTAATAGAAAATAAAATATTCTCGGCCAAATAGAAACTCAGAAACATGTAAAGAAGGTGACATAATGTGTGATTGATGAAATGAAGGTACAAAAAAGTGCTTATAAATAGAGCAAATGAGTGACATAAAGAATCACCCACCATCTTCTCCGAATCCAGGTTTCCCTTGAGCCCATTCCCAAGAAAAACGCTCATTGTAATTGATTGTCTCATTCAACTGGTTTTGTGGCAGACCTATGCATAAAAAAGCTTTAATAGCAAAAGTAAATATATTTTGTTCAGCAAAAATTCAGAATGATTGATTGTGTATATAAGAAATAATAAAAAAATAGCAATTACTAGGAATGGAGTTAATTTTGATTTCATATTTTTCTATATAAATAGTCTAAAATAGAAAAACTTACTTTAATACTTTAAAATATTAGACTTTAAGTTATATATATATATATATATATGTTACCTAATGATTTCAGATAACCTAATGGTTTCAGATTTCAGATACCTATAATGTTACCTAATGATTTCAGAAAAAATTTATATATATATATGTATATATATATATAAATAAATAAATTTTTTCTGAAATCATTAGGTAACATTATTTTAAACATTAAAAATGTAATATATTAACCTTTATTTCCAGCCAGCATATTGATAAAATAAATAAATAAAAATTTCAAATCTTAGCCAAATTCTTTTTAAATTAATAAAAATTACTTTGACATGCTTCATTGTATTGCTCTTACATGCTTCATTGTATTGCTCTTACATGCTTCATTGTATTGCTCTTACATGCTTCATTGTATTGCTCTTACATGCTTCATTGTATTGCTCTTACATGCTTCATTGTATTGCTCTTACATGCTTCATTGTATTGCTCTTACATGCTTCATTGTATTGCTCTTACATGCTTCATTGTATTGCTCTTACATGCTTCATTGTATTATACTTTCCATATTGAAAATTAAATTTATCAATACAAAAAACTATCCTCTACTAGCATTTACTTTTTATCCTCTCACTTTTATTTACGTAGATAGAAAGAAAAAGCAAATCATATGTATATAAAAATTTGTGCATTAAAAATACTTTTTATTTTGAGGAATATGTGATAAGAAAGGAAAGGAAAGAGAAAATCGCGCAGAAATTACCCAATAAAGTAACATTGATACCCCGCAATCCAACTTTCAATCCGATTTCAGCCTTCACATGCTCATTAACAAAGGATTTGTACTGAGTGGTCGCTTTAATGGATCCGCTTTCCCAACCATAGCCGAAGTTGCATACTAAAGAGCAAAAAAAAGAAAAAGAAATATTACTCAAATTTATACTGAATCTATTGCCTATAAATTTAAATAATTACGCCAAAGCTCAAAATTTAAGCACGGGTGTTAATTTGGAAGAGATGTTTACAATCATATTTACGTGTATCAATTCTATTTATAATTGTTTTTCTGTTTACAAATGATTTTTTTTTTTGTGAAGCTATAGCGAGACAAATGCTTTTAAAGTTTTACCAAGCGAATGGAATTTAATGATGAGCTAAAACTATACAAAATTATATTAATGTAAAGAATTTGCATAACATGACATGTATTCCATCTCTAGTTTCTAAATGTCAAACCGCAAATTATAAACTTGATAATAACTCAAAAATATACTAGCATATAGTAGGAACTCAGTCGTGATAATATTACAAAAAACTTAGAAAAATAAAATAATAATAGTGCTTAGAAAATCTTTTTAACTTTTTTGTTATATTTGGATAAAATCTAATTTTGAACACAAAAACTAATTACAAGAACGTATCTCAAAAGTAAGTACGGCACCCTGAACATTATGTTGCTATTATCGCGATATGTATCGCTCATTTCGCTATAAATAGCAAGGCAGGATTTATAGCAATGCTATTTATTATATCTATAAATTGTAAGAATAATAACATCCTATGATGACATAAAACAGCCCTAAGTCTATTTTCGGATTTTGTGAAGGAGTTGATAACGTATAATATACCTTCCCAAACATATTCTATGAGATTAAGGGTTCAAGAAAGTTCTGGTTATGCTACTTGGGTTATAGATTATTTTTCGAAATTGTGGTGCACGAGATAATCAGTGACAGAATAAATATAATTTGCTTGAAAAGTAAAGGTATTGTTGACTGTATATTGACAAACAGCATGATTCATTCTATCATCTCTATACTGTTGAGCATTGAAAATTCCAAGTGACAGTATTTACAGTTTTGTATATCTCTGTTAAACATACTCTTCCCCATATAAGAACATTCCGTCATGTATTTGCTAGCTGGAAAGTATGGATAGCTTGCTTCCTTCCTCATCTAAACACATACAGATTATCATCTGCGGAAGAGGCCATTCTTGGCCCACCTTCTTGTCTTTGACGTGATGAAATAGATGATCATTTAGTAATCAGACCACCACTAACTTTCCACTGAATGATCGATATTTAGCTATTCTGCAGCGTCATTCCCTCACTATGAGGTTATCAATTTATAAGCCACTATGCAAGTGAGTATCACGTTGTATTTAATTTTGCACTCTAATTAAAATTTTCTATTGTTTCGTCTTTCACTAAATACCATTAAATAGCTGGTTTACAGCCGCATCCTATTCGCATAAAGGAATCGCGCTATCTCTCTTTGAATAGGCCAACATGTTACAGATTAGCAATTTATATGATGCTTCTAAATTTTATGCATTTCAAACTTCTTTCATTTGATTTATTGTGGTTTTCAGTTTAAATTGATTTTAACAAATTGCTTAATTTATAGAAATCAGTGTAAGTAGATATGGGCACAGCAGGCCTTGGTCTACAAGGGCTGTCTTGCTACAGGTTTAGTTTAGTTTTATGTTTGCGTTATGAAAATAAATTGGTTTAAAAAAAAAAAACTTGAAATTCGATACTTCTTTACATTTATTATTATTATTTTTTTTTAATATATAACTATAAGAAAACATATTCGCGTTGCATAGAAAATTTTTTATAATTTGATCTTAGAATTGCTTAAAACATTAGTAACAACACAAGCAGAATTCATTTTTAAATGAACTTATTAACATTTATAATATCAGTGAAAAACTAGATTTTTAAAATACTCGATCAATATGATACTGGGAAAACTATTTTACTAATAAATATTTAGATATTTTATATAATGACTTTTTCTTTAATTTATTGACCATTAATATACAATTTCAACACAGTGAGCTGAAATATCTAAATGAACTCTGCATAGGCTGAAATATTAATTCTAGCGAAAAATGCACTATTATAAATAGCCGAGAGTTAATTAAGCGCAGCAAAAGTTTTTTTTTATGTAATGGATGAAATATAATCATTCAATTATTTTTTTTTTCAAAGTACAGATACACGACTAACTTGTTGACTTTGTTGTGTAATATATTTCATTACTTAAGTTAAGTAAAACATTAAATAACAACTGAAAAAACTTGTGGCACATAATTTTTATCCCCATATTTAATGATATGAATGTTTTAATGTGTTTCACCTGCTATATAATGTTTAATTTATTTTGAAAATTTCCGAAAATTATGATATTGGCTGACCGTGGCTAAGTGGTAGGACATCGCTATTCGGAACATAAGGTCCTGGATTCGATTCCACAGCCGTTGAGCAACAAGAGGAAGATATTGCGCATCTGCCCTCAGCCTCCACGTCTACTGGGGTGGGAAGTTTGGGTGCTTGGAAGTTTTCCGTGTTTCTTCCCTTGCGATACTTGAATGCGAACCACTATCTATGAGAAGTCCCCACGCATGTTTTTAAACGGTGACAAAATGCTTACAATGGCATTCAAACATCAGACTGACCATAACATGCGGTAAAAAATGAATATGATATTTCATTTACTTGTAAACTTCCGTTTCTCCCCCCCTCCTCTTCGATTAATTTAATTTTTTGAAGCAATCAAAATTTTACGTTAAATTACGTTTTTTTTATTTATTAAAAGAGGGCAATATTGCCTTTTCAGTTATAGAATTAAAAAAAATGAGGGATTAATTGGAAATTATTGCACCGGTGAAGCTGAACATGGTAATGAAATAAACGACTGAATGTAATGAATAATTTACATTGAAATTTTAATATTTTCAATTGAAAAGAAAAGAAAATTGTAGAAAAACCTACTGTGTTTTAATTAATGTAACGTTTGTTTGTATGAAATCATTAAAAAAATTTTTAAATACACGAAATTTTTTTAATATTAAATGATAAATAACATGATATATTTTAAAATGGTACTTTCTGTGTAGATTTGTAAGCCTTTTGTTAACTTAGTAACTGTTTGGATGTAAAATCTATTTAACGACGTCGTTATTTAATTGGAAAAATTTACATACATTTTGTTGATATAAGTTGAAATTTATAGTATAAATACTTAGTTTCAGTTATATTAATGGGGAACATTTCATTTGGGAAATATTCGTCATGGTAATTTCATACGGAAATTTATAAAAATAGTAAACCGTCGAAACAGTTTGTGATCAAATATGTGAAAGAATAAATTTTCATACTAATTATGTTAGTCGCACGCTTACTTACTGAGTATTACAGCACCAATAAAAAGACTTATCGTGACTCTTGTGAAGACATACACTCTCTGAAATCACAGAATTTGAGATTATATACAATATTCAGTAATAAATAGTAAGCTTACAAATGAATATGTAACACTACAGTATTGAAATTTTTATTTACAGTTCAAGTAACTAAATTTATTATGATTTTTAATATTATAGTTAAAAACAAATATCTTTTGGCTATTTCAAAAGTAGCCTCATATTTTAAATGCATTATGTTTTCATATACACTGCTGGACAATTGCTAAGGACGGATAACACTATCATCCACAGCAACCACAAAATGAAAGGAAGCAAAATGTGGAAAATTAGAATAAGTGCTAGATATAGTAAGAAGAAGTATGCGTATGCAATTTTTTTTTTCTACGTCTGTTCATCACGTGATAGCGTTCATAAGAGCTTTAAAGGTTTTGACGCTTGTGGACAGTTCTTGTTTCAAGTCAAAGATTTACAGGATTTAATAGACGAACTTGAAATTTTTTGGCATGTCTTCCCGACATCACTTAGATGATTTTATGCGTGTGCGAATTATTAGAAAGATCGAAGAAGGGCGAAGAATAACAGATGTTGCCAGGGAGTTCGACATCGCTCACAGAGTTGTTTCACGGCTGTGGAAGTCATTTAAAACTACTGGAATGTGTAGTAGGCGGCACGGGGGAGGTCGTGTTAGAAGTACGACGCCTGAAGAAGACAGATATATCGCCCTATCAGCAAAAAAAAAAAAAAAAAAAGGCACACCACAGCTCAGCAGGCGGCAAATCAGTTTTTTGCTGCCTCAGGAAAGCAGATCTCCCGAAAAACTGTTGCCAAAAATTGAAAAATTGTTGTTGTTTGAGGGGAGGAGGACTATACGCCCGCAGACCTGTTGTGTGTGTCTCATTGACCAGACAGCACCGTACTGCCCGTTTGCAATGGTATCGTGAGCATCGCAATTGGACTGAACAGGACTGGGCATGCGTACTATTCTCAGATGAGAGTAGGTTCAGTCTATCATCGGACTGAAGACGCCAACTGATCTGGTGCGATAGTGATACTGCTTACCGTCCAGAAAATACCCAGGAAAGGGACCAATATCCGACAAGCAGTGTCATGTCGTGGGCCGGCATCATGATCAATGCCCGCACACCCCTACATGTGGTTGCGAATGGGACTATCACAGGCCAACGATACATTAATGAAGTCCTACTTCTTCATGTTCGTCTTTTCCGTGGTGCAGTAGGTGATAAATTTGTTTTTATTGACATAAACGTAACATGTCATTGAACACTCGCTGTTTAGGATTGTCTAGACAGCGAGGGTATTCAACGCCTCGTATGGCCACCACGTTCTCCAGATTTAAAACCCATTGAAAATGTGTGGGACACTTTGGGGAGGCAAGTTGTTGGTCGAGACTATTCTTCGACCAACAAGAGCACCCTCATCCGTGCACTCACAGAGGAATGGAATTAATTGCTTCAACAGCTGCTGGATAATTCTGTGCAAAGTATGATCGACGTTATGTTAGAGATATGCAATGCATATATGTGAAAGAAAATTTTATAATATTATTCAATTAGAGATTAATTATAATGCATCCATAATTTTGTATTTATATTGTTATAAGACTATTAAGATACTTGCAAATCCTACTATAAAAAGGAGTTAATTTCTTATTTAGATTTACACTTTTTTTTTTTTTTGCATGTTATAAAGTATAATTAACTTTGATTTTATTTTTCAATATTTTTACAACAAAATGGATATTATTATAACATAATGTTCTTTATAATTAAGTTTTATTACGTTAATAACATAAAAAAAGAAATTTTATGGAATTCACTTTAATTATCCTTAAGTTGAAATATAATTTGGAGAATCTGATAATTTTTTGAAATTCGTGAATACTTTATAATTTTTATTTTATAAGAAGTAACAAATCTAATATTATGCTGAAAAAAATTCACAACATAATAAATCTAGGAATTTTCGTTTTTTGAAACGATTTGTGTGCATAGTTCCTTATTCAAGACACTTTACCACATAAATATACAATAACATAATATTATACATTAATTGATAATGTCTGTAAGGACTCTTGTCTAGTAACGTTCTTTATCTCCCTTTTAATTTTTGAATGCCGGCATGAACACGACGACTATAAAATGATATTGACATTTAGCAAAATAGATATACTTTTCAATGCAATCGAAGTGCCCCTATTAGTAAAATTCGAAAGTTAGTGGTTCTTCTCGAAAAATGAATCAAATATAGGAGAGAAAACTATGGTAAAGTTGTCGAAGAACAACTAATTTCTACGAAATATCTTGTATACAAAAATATGAAGATAAGAATGCTTACTTCACGTTTTAGTTTATATGAGAATTCTAGCGATGGTACATAATTCAACGCGTATAAAAAAAGATAATCTCTCACTAATTTTCGAATTTTACCTCTAGATGACTGCAAAACATGTTATTTTGTTTTGTACAGCCATTTTCTTATACTTTGGTATTTATTTTATAATTAGATCTATCGATGTTCCGAAATGACAGAGGTAAAATAAAACTTTAGTGGTCATCATGTACATAATATTTTCTTTCATTAATGCATAAAAATACAATAAAGTTTCACATTTTATGCATCGTACATTAATTAGATAATAAGATATCCTAAATATTAGATAAATTAGCATCATTAGAAATCATGTTAAACTATCGATTTACAAGGTACTTTAAATTAGCTATTTTTCAAGACTGTCACTTACTTCAATTCCTCTAATACCAATTATAGCCACATAGAAAGAAAAAGCTATTACTAAGAAAGCGTAAAGTATGCCGTAGACAACTGTATCTGCAGTGACAGGCCACCTGTTGTCTCCATAATAAGTTGGCCTTCCATGCTCTCGAAACGCTTGAAACACGTTACTGCCCATAGCATTCAAGAGATAGGATCACAATTCTATAAAACAGAACGAGACTATAATTCATTATATGATAAATATTCATTCGTATGATATATTTATGTTTTCACAGATTTTTGAAACGAGAAGTTTTAGTTTTTCGTCAAATTACTTTGGATTGTGTTAGAAACATTGCAAATCTTTTTCGGAAATTTGTGGGAGTATTTTCTGTGTTAAAGTAACAGTTGATAGTGTTCCCAAATTAAATTAATTATGCTGCTTATTTTGCTCTTAACTTTTATACTAACGTTTTTTATTTCGAAATTAGAATATTTATTTCGTGTAATGAATGAAAACATAGTGATTCATACCTTATTTATATGCAATATTTCTGATAAAAATAAATTTAAAATCATAGACAGTTTTAATTTGGAATGATAAAAAGTAGTCAAAAATTTTTAAATAAAAATATGAGTTCGTTATCGAAATTATGCAGGGAATATATTAATCCTTATAGAAAATATCAATCCACAGAACTCTGTTTGATTCCGCTGAATTTAAGAAAACGCTGATCTTTGTTGCTATTTATATTACTTATATAGCTTCTACTTTGTTCTTCATGGCTGTAAGAGAACCATGTTTCTCATAATGCGTCGATTTAATCGGCCACAAGAATGTTATTATTTCTTTTATATTATTAAATATTTTTTAACTTTTCAACTGAATATTCCTTTAGAAAGTGTCTGTGATTTTGCTGAAACCAATTTAGTTTTAGTTTTTCACTCTTCGGTTTTCTTCCACCATCCACTGAGAATGAACATGTGCACAGAATAAACCCCTGTAATTCACGCATAATATATATTATGTGTTTATAATGGTATCACGTTCTTCTCATTAAATGGTTCTAGATTCAACCCAAACCCCTGTTGAATAACGGAATATGGATATTGTGCTTAAATATCTGTATTTAAGGCTGGGAACATGGAAGTTTAACGGATTTTTACTTTTGCGACAAATAAATTTAGTCACAGCTATGAAAATTCTGACGGAATGCAATGCGAAAAATGCATGCAAAACGAAAAAAATCTTTGCAACAATTTAGAATTGTGTGCATATGCTCTCTTTAAGGAAAAAAAAGTCATTCTTTTTTTTTTTTTTAAATAACTTTATTCCATTAAGTAGACAAGTTATCTCAATCATCATGTACTTACAAAGGAAATTTCCAAAGATTATTTTATTTCAAATTTCTACTTTAGAGAGCACAAACATGACTCTTATTTTCTATTATTCACAACAGTGAAGAAACCTCGGACCTCTCATTCATTTCATTTCAAGGACAAGCGTTGTTCAATTGCCATATAAAGTGAGCCCCCCCCCAGCTCGTTCTGTAATATAGGTTTTTGCCTCATAATGAGCTAAAAATATTTTTTATTAACATATAATTTAATATACAATCAAATATCAAATTTTTATGTTGAACTGGTGGTATATGTATTTAAATTATAATTAATAATGGAAATTTTTCTTTATTTTTTAAACTCACATAAAATAGATTATATTCTAAGAGGAAAATAAACATCAATAATTTAGAGAACTTAATAACAATCAAATTATTAGAGATTATAGTCAATAGAAGTGAAGTAATTTAAAGAGATTTTGAATACCCATTTTCATGAAATTTAAAGAAATAATTAAAGGCAGTTTTTTAGATATGTGTGCGATACCTCTGAAATTACGATACGACTGCGACTTTTTTTCCATCTCAGTATTGCCGCTCGCGTCTTTAAAGATTTCTTGACTATCTGCAGAATATGGAATCGATGAATTTAGAATAGACACATGGATCCTGGGCTGGATCTCAGCGGGTCGCTATTCTTAGAGACCAGAAGACAGACGAGTTACCATATAATATTAATGAATGATACAAACAATTCACAAAGCATGATACTGTCAAGTCTTTGTGACGTGCTGGCAAACACTGTAAAAAATGAGATTGTCTGGAAGATAGCAAGTGTTAGCAATAACTATTGAGTGACATTTTTAACAGTAATGATTGTTATCTTGGCGACTACAACCTTCGTTATCCTTGACGCTACATCACGAATAGGAAAATTTACAATAGTGAATCAAAGAAGAACGTAGAATGGCATGGCGTCGTGTTTTCAAATTTCATCTCCGCTTATTCTCTCATGTTAGTTACATATCTGTTTGGCACAATCGTCAGGTATACATACATATTTCCTCCATTCATTCGACATCGACATACAGGCTCAACACCTGTAATGATAGCATGGAATGCTTTAGGATACATACTTCGGTTATCCCATGTTAACACTGACGGCACTTAGAACAGTGGTCATTATATTTCTGTTTATTAAAGCCTACAGTTATATTTATCGTTTAAGTCCAAAGAAAGGATACGATTTATCATGATAAGGCCAAAACCATAAGTCGTATTATACTGATTTGCCTTTATAAAGAAAATCTTCAATCTTGTCCTGATTAGCAAATTCTTCAAATATAGATCATGAG
This sequence comes from Latrodectus elegans, assembly GCA_030067965.1. Taxonomy (NCBI): domain Eukaryota; kingdom Metazoa; phylum Arthropoda; class Arachnida; order Araneae; family Theridiidae; genus Latrodectus; species Latrodectus elegans. The sequence goes on from CM057813.1 coordinate 53,184,436, forward strand.
AAAATGTCTGGTTATTGGTAACCAAGCAACTGGCTAGTCATTTTATAACCATCCTCGACAGTTGATAAAATATAACAATGCATGGAAGCTACATGGGCAACTGTACCTGTATATGCTATTCACTCTCAGTTTGAACTCAATGCCCACGGAGACTGAGACGTGGTGGCCTGGAGTATTAAGGCATTCGAATCAGAAAGTAGTAAATTCGAATTCTGACTTAACCGAAGATCAACGTATTCACTAAAGGCGAATGGGGCACGCTAAATAGATCGTTGTCACAAAGCTCTCTAAGTGAAATCATACATTTGGGCATGGCAGGTCAAATATAGGATGGATATTCTGCTTGGCCAAGGCTTCTAAATTCCCATCCGGCTGCTTTCATCTACCAGATAGAGTCTAATTCTGGGTAAGGTACATGGAAGTATGATGGTACAACAACTCAATGCCTAGTCGTATGCGTGCAATTATTGTGACTAAGACGATATTAAAATTTCACAGGATCTATGTTTCCAAATTACTTGAAAATGTAATCATTTATTACTTCTAATACAATATATTTGCATTTTTTTTTACAATAATAGCAATTTTTATCATTAGTAGTATAATTTCAATAAGTTTAAAGAAAATCCAAGTGCAATTTATAATATAAAAATATTCATGATATTACAGTTTTCTTAATAAAAATTAATTAATATTATTAATAATATATTTTTAAGTAATATTTACTGTAAATTATATATATATCTAGCTAATCTTTATATATATATACATATATATATATATATATATATATATATATATATATATATATATATATATACATATATATATATATAAAGATTAATTACCGTAGTAATTTACTCTTGCGTAAAATATATTCCTTTATCTGGCGTAAAATACATTCCTTTATCTTATAGTTAGTATTTTTTTATTCAGAAATGAATATTTGTCTTCAAATTACATAATTTTGTTAACTTCTAAATTATAAAAAAAAATTATATATTAACAACACGGAATTTTTTTTAAATAAAAGAAATAATGAAATTTCAAAAATATTGTTTTTATATTATTATCTCCATTTCTTACGAGAACAGTGTCTTACTTTTAATATTTGACACAAAATAATAAATTGTAAGGAGAAGCACTAGGTACAAAATAGAATAATTCACTTTGTAAAAGGTGCATTCAAATTAATCGTAAAGATGACATATATCACAAGCATGAGTAACGAAAGAACTTTTAATTGCATTCAAGGATACACACTTTAAATAATACATACCACTGCATAACAGTCGAAGTTCAAAAAACCACTTGACTAGAATAAAGATGTTCTGCTGACTTTATTCGTGCGAAAATGGCTTCTTCATGAAACGGAAACATATTTTATGTTAAAAAAGGAAGCTGATAACAAAGATGAACAGGAAATTCCGCGTTTTAATTAAACTTTCATTTCTCTAATGTTACCTGCAATTTCGTAGAATAGACGTAGAAAAAGTTCATTATTATATTTTCATTCTAAAACACTTTAAAAATACAAAATTGTTATAAAATGTTTTAAAGTAGCGAGTTAATGCAAAGATCAACAGACTTCCAGAAAGATAAGTTCATTTAATATTTTAGCATAAAATGTGAAATGTGTTATGTCTTCTTTCTTCAAAATTTATATTCAAATTTTTTTATCCATATCGTCCTATATTTAAAAAAAAATTAATATCAATTAACACATTTTGTAAGTTAAATAGTATTCCACGCTTTTTTTAGAAAAAAATTTCTTGATTTATAATAGGGAATTTTAAAAAGGACAATAAATTTTATGTTTTACTTCTTTGGACACCGCCTGAAACATTTTTCTATATAGCCAACAACCAGACTCTGTACTATTTCACTAAACAAAATGTTCCGAGGATATTATGAAAGTTTATTTATCTCGAAATGGACAAATTGATTGTTTTTCTGCATCAGTCAAATGTAGTTGGGACAATCATTACAATTTCCTTGATCTGTCAGAATATTTCAAAATTTTCAATTAATAGTAATAAGAATATCAAAGTAAACATTGCACACTTTGCTAGATAGATATCCATTGTCACTGTGCTGTTTAGATAAATATTTGGCAAGAAAAGATAGAATTCTAGTTTGATATACAACACTTATTCTCACATATGCATCCGAATTCCATGTGAACATCGACAATAGTAATATTCTTTTTACAGACCGACTGAATGGTTAATGCATCAATGTTACTTTCATATGAAGTAATGCTATTAATTTTGGAGGACATTTTTTAGCCTCCAAAATCATAAATAAAAAATATAATTTTTCAATTAATTTAAGTGAAATGTTGGCAGTTACTTTTTGTATGAAGTAATCGATTTTTAGATTTCTACAATGAAACTTTGAAATTTGATCTGAAAATAAAAAACTGTAAAAATAAAAAAACATACTTATGCACAGGGTGTTGTGAATCGATATAAGATATTGTTTCAGATGTACAATTACCTTTTCTCAAAAATTTTTATTAGCTAACAGTGAATTCATATAAGTCTTCAAAATGAGCTGAATAAATAAAATTCAAAGAGCTACACTTTCCATTTGGAAAAAATCAAAATTAATTTTTGGGCTTGAAATCCAATACACAATTAGAAAAGAGAATAATGAAAAAAAAAAAAAAAAAAATCGTTGCATATGTATGTAAGCTTTAAAGTTAGCTTTCTTATAAATATAATCAAAGAGTAATCCTACAAAACGTTGCTGATATACAAGCAATTATACCATTTGAAAATTGTAAAAGTGAAAGGAATAGATAGACACAAAGTTATTAGTCGATTTTATGATAGGCATTATTATTTAGTTGTGATTGAAGAATCATTTCAAACACCATTGGTATAAAAAAGTTATAGTCGGAAAATATTTAGCTATTCGTGCAAATAAGTCACTGTCGCATCGCACAATTCAAAATAAAATAAATAATATATAAATAAGAATAATAAAAAGCATCAGTACTCCGAATTTTAAATTAACCATCGACGAACGTGTTACATACATCTTTGCTGCATGTGGGAACATTTAAAGAACATTATACAAGTTATACAGCCCTTAGATTATTCTAACATTAAAAAAATTCTAATTAAAAAAAAAAAGATTTAATTTGGTTTATTTTACCGTTTATTTAGAATAGCATCCCCTTCTATTTATTAATTACATAGTATTGTATCGTAAATTACGATATATACATTTCTGTATAACTAATATAAGAAAGGCTAGAATAGGGACAGTAAGGACTGTAATATCAGAAAAAGTAGTAGTATTGTAATATCAGGAATGGAAATGAAGTTCAGCAAAACATTATATATGTTATGTTTTTGTTATTCGTATTGAAGTGGAACTGAAATAAGTTGAAAAATTCATTTAAATGAAATAAACAAATAGAAAAGCATTTAACATAATTTTAGTACTAATTCTTGAAGAGCGATCAACTAAATAAATTCTTATTTGAAGAATGATTAGTATTCTAATGTTTCAAATGCTGTTATCGGCAGAGAGATTCTTCACTATATAATAATCAAGATAAATATACCTACAACGTGTGTGTGTGTGGTTCACAAAAACATGACAATCTTCGATTCACCTTTCCTTTAAGAAATGCTTATTCAGTATTACACACTTACAGATATCAATTTTTAGAGGAATTACATAATAATGTAAGCGTGTATCATATTGTTTGGCAGGAATTATTCAGTAATTAAATAACTAATACACATTTCCTACAGATTGATTTAGCAACAATTAAATTACTTTTCATTATTACAGGGTTCGTACATATTTTCAAGAGAGAATCAAATTCCATGAGTTTTAAGAAGTTTTCCACAGAAATCAAAAATTTCCAGAAGATATATCGACATTTATGTAAAATTTTTTATTTTACTTTACTAATTGTTCTTAATCAAATACTCATATAATTAAGTATATGCAACATTTTTCAATTATACTTATAAATAATAGAAATAATTGTAAAAATAATTGAGAATATTTTTTACTTAAGTTAAAATTATATTTAATGATTGCTTCAAAAGCTTTCAATGAATTAGCAACTATAAGAGAAAATTTTTTATTTGAATAATCGATATGTATTCCTTACACTACTGAATTAAACTTTGTATAAAAATAATGTTTAATTTTAAAGTTCTTAAGCAACTTTAATAGATTCCTACCTATCAATTTATTGAGTATTTTAAGATGTGTATATGACCTCTCTTTTCAACAATAAATATAATTACTCAAAACAAATACAACAATTCGGTAAAGTTTCCAGAATGATTTTTTCCCCTGCTATTATTTGATAAAAGCAATTTAAAATTTTTCTGCTATTTGCTTTCAAACTCTTTTAAAACTATTCAATTTTGTATATATTGGGTTGTCCAGAAAGTTGTTTTGTTCTTTATGAAAATGGAGAAAACGTATAACGAATACATATTTTATTAAATGGTATATTGTCAATTTCAGTCCAACATCTTTTCGGTGGCACCTTGATTCCACACTCATAAAATGGTTGGTTTTTACTAGCAAAGAAACTGATTAAAGCGGGTAAAACGAAATTATTTTCCGAACAATCCAATAGATTCTAGACTTTTCTATTTCTTTAATTATTCATAACAGGTTTTTCACATTTCTAGGTTATATACATACACAAAATATTGCTGTTAAAAATGCTATCTTTCTACCTTTAAAGCTTTCTCGCATTCAATTCATTATTAATATTGAGTAATAACAGTACCTTCTCTGAAACAACATGGAGAACATTTGACATTGCAATTAATGTTAATTTATCCGTTCTTTCAGCTTCCTCAGCATACTCTATTGTAGATTTTTCAAGTTAATTTATGTCATACCCAAAACGTTTCTCTTTTTGATTTTCACTCCATCTTTTTGTTTCACTTAACTTTCATCTTGTTTATTGCTTTCTTTCTGTTTTCGGCCACTTTTTTTCCCTTCTGTTTTAAATTCATTTAAATACATAATTTATATTTTTGCCTGGCACTAGTAGCAAAACTAAACAGGTCTTTGCTAATTATAATATCGTTGACATCTCCTATGTTTTGAACATGATCATCAATAATGTATTTAAGCACAATAATCAGTTGTGAACAAAGATTTGATGATAGATAATTTAATCTGATTCATATAATCAATCAGATTAAATTTTCTATCATCAAATCTTTGTTCATAGAATACCTATATTCAACATATGCTTGACCATGAGAATAGTAAAAACAAATTAACTACTTTTCATAAGTGACAATTTTGTTTATTTAAGAGTAAGTTAAAATAAATAATAGCCATTCTATCTTTATATATAATAGAATCAAATTCTTCATTAATACAACTTTGGAATTTTTAAAGTTGGTTGTATAATGATTTAAACTCTTCTATAAAGTTATGAAATTCTTCAAAAGCAGAATCACACATTCTGGCATATTTATTTTAGACACATTAGACAAGTAGTCTCCAAATAATGCATGTATATTTTAACTCAAAAAAATTTTATATTTAAATATTAATAAATAGAGAATTTTATACAATATAAAAAACAGAGAAATATTAAGATTCAATCAAAATCGCCCGTCTGATGGCACAACATGATGATCTTATCGATGATTATACACATAAATTCGAAATACTACATCCGGTCCTGATTTAACTGGATCATTATGAAACTATTGCGGCTGAATTAGATCTCTGATTTAGTTATCAGTATAACGAATACATTATCAATCTAATAACGATAGTGCCGCCATCTAGTAGTAACAATAAGAGATTATACTCACTTTTGTTTTTGAATACTGAAATTTTAATATATTAAAACAAAAAGATCAAAAATTTTCTGTTCTGCTCAAAAAAGTTTTTTTCTTTTTCAATTTTCTGACAAAAAATAAATGTAACGATGTAAGTAAAGCTTTTAGGATAAATTCATGATTTTCAAGGTATCAAGTCATAATTCTAGGAGTTTCAAGGGGCTTAAAACAATTTTTCTTTGTCCAGGAGTTGTACGAATCCTGTAATTAGCATATTAGCGTTAAATAACATGCATATAAGTTTTCTTGAATGCTGAGTAAAATCAACAGAATATTTGTTTTTTTATATGAATAATACCATTTTTATGGCTCTTTTTTTAAAAAAAACGAGGGTAACTATGAATTTTTTGAGATACGCGCAGACGAGAATTTACAAAATAAAAATAAGGGTTTAATTTTAAAATACAAAGTATTTTAACACAGAAGACGATTTTTTACTGACCAACTTCAACTTGTTTAGCGCAGAATAAATTTTAAACAAAAGAGAAAATGGAGTTGACACGAGAACATTTTCGCGCTATGATTTTCTACGATTTTAAAGCAGGATTAAATCAAGAAGAATGCGTTCAACGGTTGCAATTAGCATTTGGTGATGAATCTCCAGCTCCTCCTACTGTATTCAGATGTTTTAGAGAATTTAGAAGAGGTCGCAATTTTCTTCAGGATGAAGAACACACAGGAAGGCAACCGTCAGCAGTAATCCCGGATAATGTGTCTGCCATACGAAAAGTGTTAATGGATGATAATCGCTGTACCTATCAAATGATACAGAAGGAACTTAACATTGGATCCGCAGCCATACACAAAATCATTCATGAAGAATTACATATGAAGCAAGTAGTTTGCCGTTGGGTTCCCCAAAATTTAACTGAGTACCAAAAAGAGGAGCGTGTCAGCATCAGTAAAGAAACTCTTATATTGCTAAATGATGGTGGCCACCGCATCATTTTTTAAATTGTAACAGATGATGAAACGTACATACCGTATTTTGACGTTCCAACACGTCAAGAAAGCAAAGTATGGATCTTTGAAAATGATCCCACGCCGACAATGGTAAAAAAAACAACGCGCACTGAAAAAAGTGATGTATGCCGTTTTCTTCAGAAGTACGGGATTGGTCAAAGCCGTCAAATTGGAAGGACAGAAGACAGTAACAGCAAACTTGTATATCACTAAATGTCTTCCAGAAATTCTACAAGAACTGAATGTTAGAGGACTAATGCTTCACAATGGCAATGCATCTTCATATACAGCCGGATTAACAGTTGAGTTTCTTAAACAAAAACAAATTAAAGTGATCGAACATCCACCGTATTTACCTGATTTAGCTATGTGGGACTTTTGGTTATTCTTTAATTTAAAAAAGAAGTTATGTGGACGTCGTTTTCATTCAGAAGAAGAGATTGATGTGGTTATAAATGCACTTTTTTCATCTATTCCAAGAAATGAATGGCTTTAGGCATTTAACCTGTGGAAAATTCGTCTACAAAAGTGATTTGATGCTAGAGGACACTACTTTGAACACACCTAAAATTTTGTAAGTATAATTTTAAAAACCTAGTTGTATCTCAAAAATTTTAGTTACCCACGTTCTAAAGTCATTTTTGCCACTTTCAAGTTTTCTGAATATAAATATATGTTTATTACCTCTCTTTTTAAATTCCCGTTTTTTTTTTTTTTTTTTTTTTTTTTAAGAACATAAATTCTTTTCACCAATAGTTAGTACTAGCTACCACTCTTTTCGAATTCGTACAACAATTTTTCGTAGCAGTTACCTGTTATTTATATTGTAACTTGTTTTATTATTTTAAGTACGTCCTTCAATTTATTACCTAAATATATTAATAGCTTTTATATCCCAGTTTTTTTTACTTAGTCAATATATGTGTGTTCTAAGATCTATCATCATCTAATAGGCATTGCTGTTTCCATCTCCTATATATAACAGTAGTTATTTTACACCATACATACTTAAACGTTGAGGGAAAAAAAACTTTCAATAATTATATCAGTTTCCCTAACTAAAAGTCTGCCACTCCAATTTTTTTAAGCATGATTAATTTTTTATGTTAGTTGCAAATTTTTAATTAAGAAAATTTAAGATTAAGAAACATCAAGGCAATCAAAATTTATTATATTAAATTACATTTAAAGTTAATAAATTGTAACCCTTAATTCTGAATAAAAATTCTTACATTATAAAAAATTTCTTTCATTCCTTAACTACAAAATAAAATAACTTCATAATTTGACAAAATATTTCAAAATTTTCAGGGCAACAAACCTAGTTTATTCACATAAAAGAACTTGGTTCTTTCCCCATCTCAAGAATGAGGCGATTCTAAACGTCGCTTTATAGTAGGGGAACGAGAGTTGAAACATATCTTATCCGAGGAAGCGATGACATATGGGTATTCAAGTATGAACTATACACTAATAATTGTCAGCTAGTGAACCGTGTAAATATCCACTATCTAATAAAACAAATTTCGGGCAATGATACAGTCGATTTTGGAAGACTTTGCAGGAACGAGGTCACCAATGAATGGCGAGAACTCTTAAAAAAAGATGGACATGCATTCCTTGAACTTCCTCAAATTGCTATGAATTTTAATATTAGAGCAACAAGTGTAAGCGTGTGAACTGTTCAGAGGCCCATTGATGAGTTTCCGAAGATTACAGCCTACACAAAGTTTTGGGCTTCGCCAACACCATCACCAGGTTGTCGATGACTGGGAACTTGTTTGGTACGATAAGTTTTGTTTTCGATTATAGCAGTCGGTACATTGCATACTAAATATTTTGAAAATAGTGAAATAGGTGATAAACACAACTTATTAATATTTAATATAGTTAGTAGAGCATTTACGAAAGATAATTACAGCTGTAACCCTTCAGCTTGCAACAATGCTTTCCATATTTATTTGGAAGACTGAAAGAATGGAATCGCCAGTGATTGACGAGAAATCTTAGACAAGATGGACGAGCATTCCTTGGACTTCTTCAAACTACTGTAAATTTTAATACTGGGCCACTAAATGTCAGCATATGAACTATACAGATGAGCATTGTTGATATGAGCTGTATATACATATACTATCTGCCAATAAGTATTTGGACATCTGTGATAAAGGAGATACACACAATTTATTCATATTCAGTAATTGGTTGAGCCTCCATGTGATACATCAACAGTTTTAAACCTCCAGAAGATGCTTTTCACAAATGTTAGGATTATGGACAGGGGTATTTTCTTCCACTCGGCTAGGAGAAAACTAGTAAATTCTTACTCATTTTCGACACTTGCTATACTTCTTAATTCGTCAATCCAATTCATCCTAAAGATATTTTATAGGATTTATGTCTGAACTCTGGGCAGGATAGTCTAATCGGTGCACCTCATTGTCAACAAACCATGGTGGAAGTAGCAAATAACAAGAGACATTACCATTCTAGAAGAAATAATGATCCATCCTGTAAAATTGCAACAGTTTAGGAAGCACAATGTTGTCTAGAATTGTACAGTAGAAATCAGCACTGAGCCTATCATGAACTGAGATCAAAGTCCATACCATGAAAACATTCCAAGAACATATAATTCCTCTCTATCCTGTCTTTATAATAATACATTTGATAGGATTATTAGAGGGATGGGCATATATTTTCTAGATCAGTACACCTTCCTTCATAGGCGGATAATATTGATATACTTGCTCGATTTCCTCCCTTTCTGAAAGCACTCCTTGCTCTTGAGGTGGCTGAAAGACCAACGGACCATTAATGAAGGGAAGACAAAATACATGCTCTTCTCTGAAAGAAGGAGCAGAATTCTAGACCCTTATCTTGAAGTTGGTACTTCAAGATAAGGGTCTAGTATTCTGAATTAATTTGAAGCAGTAATGTGTTACTTACTTAGAGCTTACTTAGTGACAACAGAATATTTCTTGAAATAAAAAAACCGGCTTATTTTGACAAATAGGTCATTTTTGGAACAAGAAGATTCTTCAAATATAGGTTTCTATCTAGAAATGTAAAGAGTTTTTAATTTACAAAACTCTTGTAAGGCCTGTCTTGACATATGCTTCCAAGACCTGGACTATGATTAAATTGTATAATGAAATGCTGTTGCAGTATCTGAAAAGAATTTTTTTAGAAGTACTCTTGGTGATGTACAGGAGAACAATAACTAGCAAAGATTTAACACAGAATTATATAAAACATATGAGCAACCAGATATAGTTAAACATTTAAAATTAAATAGAATAAACTGATGACTCATTAGCTTCAAGTGCATGATGGCAACACTATAAAAAAGGTTCTGCAATTTAGATCTACTGGAACTAGAAAGCAGATCCCTTTTAAAATGAGATAACTTGGTGGGGTCAAATTTTATTACAATTAATGAAATGAATTGGAATCCAAAGATTTTTCTGAGGCTGTCATGAAGAAATCTGCAGAAGAAGGCATTGGTTCACATTGAGCTATTAGGCAAATTATGATGAGAATGACCATAATTCCATCTTCGTCAGTGGTCATTAGTCTTTGTGTCCAAAAAAAAAGTATGACTGTTGAGTGACAAACCAATCAATTACTTCTACTAAATGGGAACAAAAAACATATAGATGGGAAACTCATGGGGTCCTTACATATCAATAGGAAACTGTTCAAGTTATTGGACCTCAGAGATATGGAATCCCTGCCACAGAGTATTGAGGCACTTCTGAGTGCTCGTGCTCTATGAAAAATTGGTACATTTATGTAAGGCATGCTACACAATAAGCATCCATTTTTTTGGGAACTTGAGCGTAACTCATTAGCAAATCACACAAAAACTGTTGATACTTAAATTCTATTTTTCAATAATATTGATACAATATTATTAGTTTTTGTTGTGAATTACTTTAAATAAAACAAAACTAGAGGTAAAAAGTTTTTGAATATTTATTAAATTTCACATGATACCAATACTTTTTTTTACAACAAACAAATACAAATCATGAAAAGAAAAAAATTACCTTGAATAAAAATATACAAAAAATACATAGAAAACTTTGCACTAGGCATGTTATAGACATACATTCAGTTTTTATACAATTTTCTAAGCTTGATCCCAATTCAATTCCAATAATAATATTTTCGTCAAAATTATAAAATCATGCTGATTAAAATATAAGACACTTTATATCAACAAGTTATAAGAAACAAATGTTTACACAATAAGTCTCTGGTAAAGCATCTTAATTTGAGGCACATCCATGATAATAAACATGGTAATGGTGCACTTTATAGAAAGTTTTGTTATGTATAGATTAACAAAAAAATAAAAAATTAATAAAAAGAAACTTTAATTGATTCAACTGTATTAATAATGAAGAAAATGATTATCACTCAATACAGGTTGAGCTAGAAAATATTGATAGCTCTTTATCTGTGTGAAAAGTCTAAAACCTATGTGGTAAAAAATGGAAATGAAAGTAATTAAATATAGTATATATGCACATTAAATTCCTCTCAAATTTAGTTAATAATGTATGAAATGATTTTATTATTGAATCTAGATATCAATATACAAAACAACTTTTATATATAGACAAAAGTCTTATTTTATTATCTTAAAAAATATTGGTGCAATAGTTTTTAACTATTTGAAATAAAATGTAGTAAAAGAGAATTCTTTTGTACAGTAGGTTAAGATAAAGCCCGATAAAAAGTGCAAATATTAAAGAAAAAAGCGTTTCATAAAAGTAAATAATGACAATTTTTAAACTTATTTTACTTTTATAACTTCATTGAAGAGTGAATTTTGAATAAAACAATAACATTTCAGACAATATTTAATAATTTCTGTTCATATAAAAATTATTTGTTTACATAATGATTATTTCTCTACTATTTTATATTTTTTATCTGTGTGTATCAATCTTATACCCTTTAAATATTTTAGTAAATAATTTTTTTTGAATTTTACTTATATAAATAATGAAATGATTTTGCATATTTTAAATGGATCTTTTTTCAAAACTTAAATAACTGCAATTTGGAATGCTTGAATACAAGTTTTACAAAATGAAAAATTTGCAAATCGTTTTCTATCAACATCAAGAGTTGAGAACTAATGTATTAAAGGGAAAATGTTCCAGATTAGTTTCTATTGCAATGATTTATATACATAAATTTTGCATACATCAATTGGCAATTTATTTTCATAATTCCACAATAGGACAAACAATTCAATAAGTTAAAAATCGTTTATATGGAAAGGAAAATACACTTAAAACTTACTAAATTGCTACCAACAATTTGTACATCACAAACGCCTATTTATTTTATCAAAAACATAAAACTAAGACATTTGGCATCTATGTTTAGTATTTTTATATATCAAAAAGAATAAAAACAATAATAATAAATAAATACATGTGAAAATAACATTATCAAAGTATAAGGAATTCACTGAACATAATAGTTACAAAAGGATTTTTGATAGAATATTATTAGGGATACAACATTGAACTATGAACTAAAATTTTTATTACATTAATAAAATTAATAATACTATACAATAAAAACCATGTTTACGAAACATTTTGTAACATTTTATACACAATACTTCATAACATTGAAAATGTATAAAGGGGGAAAAATATGTGTGATTGACTCAATATATTAGTTAAGTTATTAAAAGTATGGTATCACTAATAAATTTTTCATTTAATGGAGATATTTTGATAAATAGAAATATGCTACGAGATAAATTGCATCTGATAAGCACTTTTTCAACATAATTTTAAGAATCAAAAACAAAAATAATAGCTGTTAAAAATATTAAGTTATACAATTCTGCATGAGTGCTATATAGAATTTAATATAAAAAATCATGCTTTTACAATTTAATACTCTTAATTCAAAAGTAGCAATAACTAAATTGCTTTTCATTTTGCATAATGAAGTCAAAATATGAAATAAATATGAATGAAAAAAATGATATAAAAATAATTCTGAAGTTTAAATAAGTATTTTCAACAACTTCTATTTGACCATAATTTATACTCACAAAATTTGTAAATGGAATGAAAGTGTGGAAATAAAATAGCTTTAATTAAAAAAGAGATAACATAGTGCATATTTAAAAACAAAAAAAGTATAAGCAAATTAATGGCATAAAATTAAAAAAGAAAAACAATTATTAAAATAAATCCTCAAGTATAAGATTATACTTAAGGCTTTATACATATTTTTAATGTTATATAGAGAAATTTTATAAAGTAAAAATTGATTTTAGAAAATATATTCTAAGATTGTTTTTAAAGTTTATTAGACCTTACACATCAATGAACAAAGTAATAATTAAATTAAAAAATTTTTTCACATGAAGCTCAATACATTTAACATTTATAAAATTTCCCAATTATATTCAATAAATTTTAAAAGTACTGAGATTTCACAAATACCGAACGTAAAAAATTATGAAATTTTTATTGAAGGAATGACTAAGAATTCAGAGAACATATAATGATTCATTATATACTCTCTGAATTTTGAAATCTTTCTGAGTTAACAAAAGACATCATGATGAAACATTTTTAAAAATTACTTTATTTCACATCTATAGTAATGGTAACAAACTAAAATCATCTCAGCATATCGTTTTAAAGAGAATTCAATCTTTATGTGATATGTACATAAATTATTAAATATTTTTTATCATAGAAAGAAAATAAAATAAAAAACTGTTGATAATTTTGCCAATAACAGTTAATTTTTTACTTTTTTTTTCTTTGTGAAACATTCTGGTATATTAGTAAAGCTTCTTGAACTTCCATAAAAAAAAAATCCGATAATATACATTTATATTTAGCTATTTATATTTTTATCTGATTGATAGCATAACTTTACTAAATGAATAATTAAAAAATGATTAATTTTCAGCAGTTAAAGAAAATATGATTTGGTTTAGTTCAGATACAATTTTAGAAAGAAATTCACAGTTAAATTTATAAAACATAAAAATTATATGTGAATAGCAAGTTTTTAAAATTCTTAAAGATATGATATTTTTGTAACTTCAAACCTAAATTTAGTTTTTAATTTAAAAAATACAAAGTAAAACATAATAAAAAAATTTAAAAAGGCATCCAAAATTGCATTTTTGAGAAAATATGCAAATATTTTAAAAACTTAAAAAAAAAAAAAAAAAAAAAAAAAAAAAAAAGGAAAATTACTTAAAGAATTTTTTTTATAAACAACTCATTATAAAGTTATAGTAACAAAATGGTTGATTAAATTTTATTTAACCTAATTTATTAAAAGTTTTATTTAATAAAGGAAATAGTGAAATTGTATATATAATCTCAAATGTAAATAAAAAAATTCAATTACAAAAATGTAAAAATTGTCATCAAGAATGATTGCATATTTCTGTTAGGAATTCTGCTTGAATGTTCTTTATTAGAAAACAGGTTATAGAAATACAATTTTATGATGAATTTTCTTTATTTCATTTAAAAAGCAGTGGAATGTTAATTTTGCCAAAATTTATAAATTATAATATCAAGAAAAGAGAAAAATAGGTAATGTTTAAGATTTGCCAAACATTCAATAAATTTAATGTAAAAAGTAATACAAATTATATATTATTTTTTATACATAAATGGACATCTTTTAAATTTCCTTTTTTAATATATTTATACTTAATTAGTGTAGAACATTTTGAAATAATTCCATCAGGTCATATTAACACAGTAGATTTTAATCTTATGAATTTATAAAAACAATTTTTATAGTTAAGTCTCTGAAACAGCACCCACACCAAAGTATATCACATTAGTGTCTTTGATGATGTCTCATTTGTTCTACTTTTTTTTTATTCTGTATCCTTAAATTAATTATATTCATTTTAATATTATGTTTTACTTTTTTTAATCATATGTTTTACTTTATCATGTTTTCCTTTAATATATGTTTTAATCAAATACCCATTAGGTTAGAGTATATAACTTTTCTGACTAATATGTTTTTTTATTCAGGTTGATATAAAAATTTTTGGGATCATTAACATACATAAATTTTTTTAAATACAAAAATTTTATAAAAACATGTCAATTAAATGCAAAACAATTGCATAATTATTCTACATGTTTAAAATCAAATAAAAAATGTGGTCACACATTCTGCACCCCCAAATATTAATCATAACCAATAGTTTTTAAGCACCATTGTATCTATTTTTTACACAATTTGAAAAAAAGTCACAACAAAACTGTCTGTAATTTTGAAAAAGTAATAAAATTTGTCAATTTCACCAAAAAGTTGTATATTTATTATTATTTGAATGGAAGCAATTTTAACCTTTATAAACTGTCTTTGATTAGTGACCAACAAAAATAAATTTTAACATTACACCCATGAAAAATAACTTTTAGATTTCTTTTCATCCATGAAATCTTAAGTTATTTGACACTCACTTTGTGTTAATCAATTGCAATTCCAAATAATAAAAACAAGAAACTGATATAATGAATTAAGTCGAGAAAATTAAATTTCTCATTGCTAAAAACATTCTAAAAAATAAAGTTAATTCCACATCAATAGGATGATATAAATCTTGATGGCATAGTTTTTTAAAAGTCAACTAATTTCAAAATGCTAGATTATCTATATTCTTAAAGAAATCATCATAATTAAAAATTTTCTATATAGATATTCTTTATTTCTTTACAGGTACAAGATAAAGTTCAATATATCAAAATTTAATGATAATACTGTCTATATTTTAATTTGCTTTAACAGAGGTCATTGAAAAATAATTCAATGGTTGAAAAAAATAATTTAGGTCTTTAATAATTATTTGTAATTAGTGCAGAATATTCTAAAATTAGTTCAAACTAAGATGTTAATATTGTAGCAAAAATGCTTTATCTACATTAACTCTACCATATGCGAAAATTTGAGTTTTGCTGAATATCTGGAAAGCAACTGATCTCTCAGATTAATAATGTAACTTATAGCCTTTTCAAAACAAATTTTTGAAAAATACAACAAAAATTTTATGAAATAAATAATACACATATTTTAAGTTCAAATAGTTTCAATTTTAATTGAAAAAAATACCTGATTGCAAATAATCAGATGGTCAAAAGATTTTTTTTTAATTTTTGTTTAATATTTTACTTCTATACTTATAATCTAATTTAGTAATGTTTTGTATTTTAATTTTTTTCACAATTCACACATTTAGAGTCTAAAGAAAAGAAAAAAACAAAAATTTTTCAGCGATCACTCAAGAATTATAATTTTTTCAAGGATCACTGAAACATAATAAGAATGTTATGTTCAATTTTAAAGCTTTAATTTAAAATTTAAATTCTGAGAAATGAAATGCAGATAAAAATAAATTTTGCTCCTTTAAAATTTTTTATAATGTAGAAAAATAGAATAAAAGAAGCTATTAATTTACAAGTCTTCAAAGTAACATATGAATTATAAATATGCAATATCTCAGCTTTTAATTTTCAAATATACATTTATTAATAAGATGTTTCATTTTATTTGTAAATTAACACTGAGAACTGTATTTTCAACTAAATAGATTCTGCAATATGGTAATTATTTCATACATTGATTTTAAAAAGTAATTTGAAAATGTAACATAATTTATTTAATCTGCTATTTATATAACTTTAATATTTTTACATTTTATATAAAATTATTCCAACAAACAAAATTAATAACTTGTACAATAAAATAAATATGTATAATTTTGAATACATTCAAAATGTTCTTGGCAAAAAATTCTTTAAAATTAAAACATCAAATAGTGCATTGTATGCTTTCATTATGTTTCAAAATAAAAGAACTTAAACTAGTAATATATATTGTTTATAAAGAGTCTTTTGTGAAGTAAATTTTTACTGATCATGTTACTTACAATATTTACAGAAAACGTTTTTAAAAGTAAGCAATTATGTATTGCAAAGAAAATCATACAAAATATTTATTATAATAAACTACATTAAAAAAATGCATTTGTTTTAAATTCCATAATAAATTGATATATTTAAAAAGGAGGTGTTTTAAAATCTGCATTTACGCGAAACCTTAAGGATTTAATAAATTAACCTGATGGAGAACACAATTTAAAACTTACTAACTATATAATAAATATCGATAATGGTATTAAATGTTTCATGCAATTAATAAGCAGTTTAATTTTTTCTCATGGAAACATGAAGATTAATAACTTAATCATCATAGGTTGTCAATTTTCCTAGCATTAAGAGAATTAAAGTTGCAGTCAATTTTTGAATACTATGTATATTCTGAATGTAATGTATTGTATCTAAGTAAAAACATATTTCATATCATTAACAAATGTTAATACCAATTCAGTATTTCACATAACTTAAAACTCTTGAAATTATTCTTTTTAGTTTTTAAAAAAGTTAAACTAACATTTTCACAAACCAGCACTAAAATTATAAAATATATTTTCAAAATAAAGTACACAATATTTTATATTAATTCTGTAATAGAAACTATTTAATGTAAGTACATAAGAATATAAAATGTTAATCATAGAATAAATTTTTTTCCCAATGTTTACTATTATAAGAAAAAATTATTTTAACTCATTTATTTAATTTATAACTTCTGAATTAAAAACTTTATAACTCCTAACTTCCTTTTCTAATTATAATTTTTTTTATCAGTTAATAAGCAAAGAAATGAATCCATGTAAATAATATAATTATGTATATGTATATATATATATATATATATATATATATATATATATATATATATATATATATATATATATATATATATATATATATATATATATATATATATATATATATATATAACTTTAATATTTTTTACTGAGCATTTCATTATTAAACATTGAAAGTTAAAAGATTTTAACGATACTGATTTTTTCTTTCATTTGATTTAAAGGAGATGTTTATAAATATTTGATGATGGTTGCTATATTTTAAGATTCTGATTGTGATAGTTTAATGGAATAATTCTTTATTTCTGAATGATATAAAATCATTAAATATTAGACATAAAAAGCAGTGAAAATTCTCACATCTCAAAAATTACGATGAAATCAATAATTATTTGCTTTCAAAGTGTGATTTAAGAATTTAAGATATTCAACATCTGATGTAATTTAACATACTTTAATCAAGAGAGAACTTATATTCAAATCTGAATAACTTTAAAAAAGTTTAATTTACCAGAAAGATTCCAAAATTTTGAAACTTACTTTCGTATTAAAACAAAAGAGAACTGTTACATCAAGTTTCATTCTTAATGCTAAATCATGTTTTCTATGAAGGATGCATTTGCAATGCGGCTAATTTTTAGATTTATACATATAATTTGAGCTAATCTTAATGCATCTAAAAGTTAGGCACATTTTTTTTAACTTACTAAAAATTATTTTATAATTGGCAGTTTTAATTTAAATGATAAAGTAAATATTTATGGCTCACAAATTACAATTTGAAAATCTCCTTATAAAGGAATGATTTTAAATGGGTGATAAAGGGATCATAATGGTCTAGTGATAGGACTGCTTTTCAAGTAGTTCAAAGTTCAATTCAAATCATCATTGAACAATGAGAGATGGATGAAAATAAATAAAACTAAGTTAGGATGGCTATTCAAGTTTTAGGCTTTCTCCTTAGTGACACAAATATCTTAACCAAAAGTCCCCCAGAAGGCAGTGTGTAACAAATGTTAAAATGGATAGTAGTAACAGTTTACAACTATTAAGCTATTAGATGTATGTCAAATTGGTGATGCAAAATTTCTAAAAAGATTTAATGTTAAATTACTTAGAAAAATAGACTGGACAAGTGTAATTTTTACTTTTTGATAAGCTAAAAAGTTTACTGTTAGAAAAATTACTTACAGTAAAAATTTAATTAAATGGTAAAATAGAATGATAATTTTTTTCTAAAACACTTTCTTCATTTTAAAAGTCAAATCATTCGATTCAAAAATATATTAATGGTTATTAATTTTAAGTTACAAAAGCTCCATGACAAAGACATTGTGAAATATATATCATCATATGTGAAAAGGAAATTAATATATTTTTAGACAAATACAAAATTACATTTATTTATCATAAAATTTTAACAAAAATTACATTTGCTAATTAAATCAATTATTACTAAACAAAATGTTCAAAAATATGAGACATACATGCAAAAATACAAAATATTGTACAGTAATTATAATACATAAAAATATTAAATACTATTACTAATCATAACTTTATATAAAGGAGAATAATTCAGTTGTAAAATTAAACTGTTCTTAAATAATAATTCAGAACTTAAAGTTATGCTCACAGCATTAAATAAAATTGTTGGAACAGGTCCTATATATATATAGATTAATATTTTTGCTCACCATGACAAATTTATTTAAAGAATTAACTCAACATTGTAGATGCCAATGGGAGATTTCTACAGAATAAAATTATGAGAAAGCAAAATTGAGATCTAAACATCAGTGTAAGTTAGTTGTTCAATACATGAACTTGAAAATATATATATATTCATCACAATTTCATAAAGAAAGCATCAAGATTTATAAGAACAGATACATGGAATATTCCTTAAAAAAAAATTCCTTTGATTTTTACAAAATAAGTTGATCAGGTCATTTCAAAATAGTTAAATTTTAAATTATTCCCCAATTCATTAACTTTGAAATTTCTGATCAATGTAATAAATTTTTTTAAATAAAAAGATTATTTTAGCTAAATATTAAACTAATTACATGTAAATATAAAGAACTCTCAAATTATTCCTGACTTTTATTACATAAAAACTTCCTTTAATTTCTAATGAAACATTTATTTCGACATACATATAAACATGTTGCTTTTATTTTAAAACAATTAAAAACATATCAAATAAAACTTAATTTACTCTACAAATATTTTTTTTTAAATCAAAAATAAAAAACTTAAAAGTGAAAATATTTTTTTATAAAAAAAGTCATACTGAAAATTTAAATGAGAGATGTATTTTGAAATCTCAGATAATTAATAAAATAGGAACAATGCAAAAAATAGGAACACAGTTAAAAAAAAAAAAAAAAAAAAAAAAAAAAAAATAAAAAACTAAACCTGTTTTATAGATTTCAAAATACAACCTTATTTAAAAGAAAAGAGTGATATTATAAAGGATGCAAATTAATTTATAGAAACATGTACACACATTTAATTTTACAGATATAAAATGTGTATTATATATTTTTGAATACTTTCTTTCAATTTGTGCTGAGTAATTTCAAAACACTGAAATATTAAGATTAAGTTACACCTAAGAACTGGGTTTTCTATAAAAGTTCATTTTTGTTTTACACATAAAACAGATATTTCTTCATAGAAAAAATAAAAATAAATGGTTTTTTAATTTTCACGAATTTTTAACTTTATATATATATATATGTAAGCAGAAATAAATAACTACATTTCTAGTCACTGATGTTTTTGCACTTAGTACATACTTTTTTGTGATATGCTGTTCATGACAAAATTAACAGCTATTAGAGAAAAGTGAAAGACATTAAGTAGAAAGTTCCTCATTTATAAACTTACGAAGTCTTTCAACATATTGTCCATAGAGCTCAATATCATTATGACCAGCTCCTTCCACCCATAATGGTTCAACTGCTCTTGGACAGCGCTCATAAATAGCTTGGCCATGTGAGAAATCAATAACCTCATCATTTGTTCCATGGATTACCAAAACAGGTGAAGTCACTTTCGGCACTTTTTCTATGCTGTGGAATACAAACAAATAATTAATATTTTTTAATAAATTAAATAGGAATTTTAAAATTTGATGTAGCAGAAATTTTAAAATGGAAAATTAAGTCTACATGAATAAAATATTTTTAACATTGATATGTATTCAATAATTATTCAAACTAACATGTGCTTTAATACTTTTCTTCTCTTTAATTCTGAAGAAAAATAGTTTTTATATACATATTGTAAATGCAAAATTGTTTGATAGATTGTAAGAAAATTTTTTTTAATACAGTTTATAATAGTATACAATTATAAATTCACTTTCACATAACGCACAATGTGGCATAAGGTTTATTTCTTCATATTAAAGAAATTTAATTATATATGTAAAGTTTACAAGTATATAAGAATTAGAATTTACAAGTACATATGAATTATTGTGATTAGCATAAATCTTCTAGACTTAAAAATAGCACTAGATCATTCACCAAGAAGTGTTATTTCTCGTTATTTCAAGTTACCAAAATTAATGTTAAATATTTTAAAGTTTAAAATAGTATTTCTAAATAAATGCAGCATTGTTCAAAGACTTAAATATTACATATCTAGATGATCATCCATAGACAGAATTTTAGCTCATGCAGTATTAAATAAAGAAAGTGCATTTAATATATAATTCTTTTAATATTACATTTGAAGTAATATGGGCAAAATCATTAGTGAGATAATTTTATGTATTGAAATATTTCCAAGATATCAGCATTTAATATAAACTACATTTGCATTTAATTTGGATTCTTGCAGTTCAATAAATGCAATTGTTATTTTGATATATAAGTTGCAATCTCTCTTTTTATTAATTTGTCAAAATCTTTCCTTATTCTGTTATAAAATGCAAATATTTTTTCACATCCTTAGTAATCATGAAATAAGAGCATTAATTTTTATAGGCAGTAGCTAAGTTGTCTGAAATGAAGCTTCTCCTTCAGTGACAGAAAAATGCTGTAGAAATATTCTTCAATTACTTTTAAATTAAATGAGAGAACTTACAAAAGGAGTTCAGTTCTAAAAACAATTTGATAACTAATGAACATTTAAACCTTATTACCAACTGGAATTCTGTATTTATTAGTCAAACTAAAAAACAGATTACGAAATTAACGAGATTAAATGCATTAAAATTAACATACATTTTGCGATGACCTAACTAGATCAAGGTAATCAGAAATTCAAATTAATTTATCATAATTGGGACCACATGCCTTATAAAGAGTTAGTCAAAGGATTTCTAAGACCACGAGAAAAAATATTTAAATTGCATAATTAAACTATAATCAAATGAAAACATTTAAATATATTTTTTTCACAAGTAGTAAGCAACAAATATTTTAATAGCAAGGCAAGCCTTTGAAAACTATTTAAAATAATTAAGTCAGATTAGCTTAAAAATAAAAAAATAAATAAATTCTTTGTTTTGGTTTATCGCTAAAAGTTTACAATCCAGTAATCTTTGATTTTTTGAAGTTAAGATGTGACTAATAAGATAGCTGCTGCACATAAACTAATCTAAATATCATGGTTTAATTTTATTGACAAATATTTTGCCAAACTAAGTAATACCCAATTCCACACTAAGCTCAATTTTTCATTCAGCAGTCACTTTTTACAAACAAGGGGTAATTTAACTAAAAAATATTTTTTAATTTTATTATATTTTACATTTTATATATAAATTAAATACATAATAAATTGTGAAAATCAATAATGAAACATCCCCATAGTGGATAGTTTAATGATGAAAACAGAAAACCTTCGTAAAGCATTTTATTATCCACCAAGTAAATTGCCTTCTGGAAGGTCATTTCAGATAGTTGACCATATTCAGGTGTCACAAGGGAGGAAACTAAGAAAACAAAAACACATGCAAAAAATAGAACCATATTATCCATCTCCTATTGTCCATTAATATATGGGAGTTAACTTGGGACTTCATACTCTGAAAAACTTTTCTCTACCACTAGAAAAAAAGTAGCCCAAACAATAATGAAATGAAAATTCATTTCTTTTAATGGTAAAATAAATATTCAAGCAGATTTAATCTCTTCAGGATGGGCATCTTTGCTTAGCGGAAACAAAAAGAAAAGTGTTCAGAGAGCTATCAGAAGTAGAATACTTACATCATGTGAAAAGTAAAAGAATCATGTTATGTTTGTTTGCAACACAATTTCTCCCTTTCCCAGTCACAGCTGATGAACAAAATACAAAAAACAGCCAGAATATGAGCAATCTGAAGGTCAGATTACTAAAACTATGCTCAGTTTAAATATAATGGCAACAGAGTACCATCTAGTAATTATAAAACAGTTTGTGGTCATTAAAAATTATTTTAGTTTAATATATGTATATGTGCTACCTATTCACTAGACTAAATCTCCAGAAATGCATGGGCCTCACATTTGTCAGAACAAAATGCATATATGATTTGCCCACCACAATGAGGCCAAATTTATTTCAATGGTTAGAAAGGTCAGCATTAGCCAATTAATATAAAAATCAATAATTTCAACAATCATAAGCTGTAACTATTTTAGATGCATAAGTTTTATAAAAAAAAATAATAACTTGTTTTTACCAAAAAATCATTGAATTTATTCCAAATTTTTAAATATTACGTAAAAAATCTAACTTTGAAAATTTTATTATTTTAATTATTTTGCTATTTATAAAATAATAATAAATAAGTAAAAAGTTTCACATAGCTATTAACCAATTTAAATATCTTGTTATTTAAATTTAAAACGATCCTGCAAATTAAAACAATTTAGGAATAGAATAATACATCAAAAATTTTTAGAATTAATTTATGAATTACAAATGTTTTTAAAGGTATGACTGTTTAATAAAAGAGAATAATATTAAACAGTCGTACCTGCATCATTTTCGTGCAGATGTTGGAAGCATGAATAAAACTATTGAAGATGTTTTAGTCAACCCATAATTACTGAAAGCATTTCAGTCACTTCTGAATACTATTTTAAAAACTTCCCCTTTTGATCAACTTAAAAATATCTAACATCTTTTCATTAAAATAATTTCTAATAAAATAACACTGATGTGGGTATTGACCTACAATAAGAGAAATGATACTTGACATACAAATATATTACTTTATTCAATGCATTATACGAATATTAAACACTGTTTACTAAGTGGCAAAAAAACATTCTATACTACCATTAAGTCAACTAATTTATCAAAAAATAGTTAAATTCTGTACCTTATAAAATAAATAAATGATAACAAACCACATTAGATATAAAAAAATCTATATAAATATAATTATATACTTGAAGTTATACAATGCCATATGCACTCAAAATTTAATTTTAACATGTTAAGATATATTATCTTTTTCAACATTCCAAAATTATGTTAGATTTAATTATTAGTTGTTATAAAGCATACATTATTCATCACATTCAGTCTCTAACTTTATGTGAACAATAGAAAATCTCTAATATTATTTTATAAAAGTAATTAAATTTGTATTATAAGAAAATATGAATGCATTCTTGTTTTACAAACATAAAGCACATTTAATATATTTTTATAACTTTTGGTAATTTAGTAAACAGTTCATATTAATTATATAACAGTCTAAACATATAAGTCAAATTTCACTAAAATTATGTTCTTATAAGAGTTCTTTAAAAACAGAGCTTTAAGAAACTAATAATTTTAAAAAGTTTAAAGCGTAACTTATTTTACATTTTTAAAATAATTTATATGTAAAATTATGAAATGAAAACTTGCAAGTGAAAAATTCAGCATATGACACATAAGGTGAAGCAAAGTTAAATAAAATGTATTTATATAGAATATTAGATCTGTAAACAATTAAAAATAAAATCTGTATAATCAATATACTGGGAGCTTACCTAGGAAAGGAATCAAAAAACCAGGTACGTTTTGTGTTGGGAAAGGCTACTCGCATCCCTGATGTAAGAGGTGAATGAAGGATTACACCACCTACTTCATACTTGGAAGCAAGATCAATTGTTGGAACAGTACCTATGCTCTGACCATACAGAATAATGTTCTCGGGTCGGATGCCATAGCGAGTTTGCAAGGCATGCCAGGCAGCATCAACATCTGCGTACAAATTCTTTTCGGATGGTTTTCCTTGACTTTGTCCATATCCAGAGTAGTCATAACTGAAAATATTACAGTTGATGCGAGAGCCAAGTCCAACATAAAAGCTGCTCATGTGACCCAAATCAACAGCATTTCCATGGCTAAACAGGATGGTATGCTTGGCAAGAGGCGAGCACTTGGCAAACATGCACGCTATTTGGTTACCTTTCGAAGTTCTTGTATAAAATACTTCCATTAATTTCAGTTCCTCGTTGGTGAATTGCCATTCAGCTCGATTATTGAGGAAAAGAGTATAGCTTGATTCATCCGGCTTCAAAGAGTAAGTAGGCTCTGGAGGTACAAAAGCTAATTTTGCAGCAATGTGAGTTGGACACGGTGGGCAACAAAATAGACAACATAATTCATAAAATGTCAAATGATCACTTGTTCCTCGAGGCATGTTTTAAAAATTCTCCAGAAATTTGTGACCAAATTATGAATATAAATTTAACATGGATGTATTTAGACCCTGAATATTATAACAATATCAAATCCGTAACATACCTCTCAGACAAGAACTTTGAAAAGATATCATATTAAATGATGACAAATATTAACATGTTGCGGTCAGTAATAGATATATATAATTATTTTTTACAATTAGTTCAGGATTTCATAACTAA
Organism: Latrodectus elegans; assembly: GCA_030067965.1. Classification (NCBI taxonomy): domain Eukaryota; kingdom Metazoa; phylum Arthropoda; class Arachnida; order Araneae; family Theridiidae; genus Latrodectus; species Latrodectus elegans. The sequence continues at coordinate 53,209,887 of CM057813.1, forward strand.
TTGGGCCAGCATACGATTTGGAGCGAGAACAAAACTATTCCCACAGCTTGGGAGTGGGTGTTCATAAGTGTTGATAGTTTACTTGGTTTTGACGTGTATCAATGAAGAACTTCATTGATGTATGGATATGCTTACACATAAATTCTAAATGCAAATAATGTTGATACTGTTTAGATACAAATAAAATAAATCGATTTATGATTAAGTATGCATTTTTTCAAATTTCTGTGTTTAAAAGTTTTAAATAAGGGGAGTTTGCACACGAATTATTTTATTGTCTCTAAATGTCACTGCCGATTTGGCATGGAATACTCAGCATTTAGGATATTTTATTTATTTTGGCATCATTAACTTCAAATTTAAAGGGAAAAAATTATATATTCTTGGCATTTTTTCACGATTTAATTTTAAGAATCTTTATTTCAATCTAATTTGTGATTTAAAAATATCAGAAAAAAAGAAGTACATGTTTAGAAAAGAGAACAATAAGGACCAATATCTATGTTTTGAACACATTTAATTCAGTAAATATAACAATTCTTGTGTCATGACAAATTGAATAGCAAAATAAAAACTTTTCCTGTATAGTGGTATAAGCTTATATACTATCTTCGTTGCATAAGTCATGCATAATTTTTTTATGTTGTAAAGTGATCCATGAAATTTCGCATTTTGCTGATGTCATGGGATGCATTTATTATTATTATAGAGAAAGAACAGGTGCCTTACAATGTTTCAAAAGTGTATGTTTCACAAAATTCCAATTGTTTTTGTAGTTATGATCACAAAAACAGAACTTTAAAAAATTCCCTTTATTCAGTAAATAATATTTTTCTAATTACAGCATTAGACCATGATAAGTTCTAAGCAGACAATTTTGTTGAGTCAATTTATCTTATATGTCTTAACAAATCAAACTTAAGATAGCTATCACGAGATTAAATATCTGATACCATAGCGAGGAGGAGGAGTAAGCGTATCTGCCATATCTCGGACGCCACTCGCAAAGAAGCATCAAATACTTTAAAAAAAATCTATTTTATTTAAATTGAAATTTCAATTTTAAGTTATTAAGTATAGTGCATTATCCATAGAGGAATTTCAAATTCAAAATGAACCTAACTTTGAGTAGGAAAAGGAATGATATTTGAAGATGAGAGGAGTGTGAGGGAATAGCTAAAGCAATTCTCCATAAATGAAAGTCTTCTTACTTTTATATTTCCTTATTAAAAATAAGTTTTATATAATTTAGTTCCTTTTAAAGATTGTATTCTTTTAATCATAAATAAAATTCACTTATGTTTTTCAAAATATTTCAATTGTATCAATAATTCAACAACCTAACATATATAAATACAGTTTGAAAATAAAGTCACATATTAAAGATGGTGGCAGTAGTTCGATAATTGTGTCAGAAAAAATAACTCAAAATTTTCATGAAGAGAAGCTGAAAAATCTATTTTGCGAGGAAAAGAAGGGTTCTTCGTTGGGTTAGAGCACCATTGCTCTGTTTTCTTATTTCTGAACATTTTCATCCCTTTGGTGCAGGAAGCTTACACTAAATCCAACAGATCCCGTCACATGAGAGCACTAGTTCATGGCTACGAATACAGATTCACTAGAACGAGGAACTACGAGGTCTGCAAACTGACAAAACCTCAAACAGGGACTTCGTAATTTAAAAGCAGAAAGCAGAAGATCCCCAGACAAGTTCTCTTTCTGAAACGAAATATGTTGGAGAGCCATGTATGTGATTTAGTATCTCTTCAAGAAAGATATTGGTCCTATGGGATATTTTTATTCATTAATGTACGTAAAATTCTCAAAAAGTTTGTTGATTCAAGATTTAGTGAAATTTTGTTATTTCAAAAATATGTCGTTTTTATGCTTTGGGAGCATCAAATTAAATTTTGTTATTACGTCTTGATAAAAGGAAAGACTGAAACGAAAATTCGCAAAAAATGGTAATCTCAACATGATTGGAAATAAAAAATTCATAAAGGTTAAGTATGTATCCTTTATTTTTTATATTTCGAATACGATTGTCGTGATTTCATTTATATAAAATTGGTTGAAATTAATTGTAGGTAATTTTGGGTTTAAATTATTAAAAAAAAAGTTTTTTATTAAAATATAATGATAAAATCACTAGTTCTTTCAGACAATAATTCACTTTAATAAATATTCCTTTATATTCCATTAAATCAACCTAATTAAGAACATTCAATTATTAAATGTAAAATAAATTACTATAAGCTATTTTGACTTTCTAAAGCTCTAAATTAATATTTACATAATATACTTTAGAAAACATCAAAATTAAAAATAATTTATAACATGGTGATAAAGCAAAAGCTGTAATTAATGACATTAAAAAAGGGAATGATTTTATATAACTTTTAAAATTTTTATTTATTATCTATAGATTATATGCTTAGTTTGTGCCTACTCTAAGATAATTTGTGATAACACTTTTTGTAAATTTGTATAATAATCGAGAAAAAAATATATATATACATAATTTATATTTTTGTTAAAAACTTTACTTAGCAAAAATTTGCACACACACATACAATAATACTTAAATAATATGCATAATGGTTAAACTTCACATATTTTAATCACAAAACTAATTTCTCTTATATGTTTATGATATTTCATTAACATTAATTCCTGTTTCATAATTTTATAATAATATTTAGTTCAACTTCATATATTCAGTATTTAAAAATAAAACTGGTTACAATGTACCGCTTTTCTTCTTTGAGGATGATCTTATTCTATTAGTTTTAAGATGTAGAAAAAAAAATCTGGATTTGGGGAAAAAAGAGGTTTTAGAACTACAAAAATTAATTTAGCTAGTAAAAATTTTGATATGGTCGCAGAAAGAGTATTGTTAGCCATAATCACTAATGGTAGAATAAAGAATAAAAATAATTAAAACAACTTAAAAGGTTAGGAAAAAGTAAAATGAAAAATTATTTTATTGGAATATAGTTAATGGTAAGCGCTGAAGGTATTTGGAGGACCATGGGCTTCAACACGTTTGAAATGTCACTGTTGTTGCACCAGCATACTTCCATGTACCAATATCAGAGTTGGGGTTTGTAACCTCAGAAATGTAATGGTAGCTGTTCAATGCACTGGCAATGCATACTAGAGAAGTTTAGAAGTGAAATCCAATGCTACTTCACACCATGATATCAGTTATAGAACCAATATGAATTACCATATTCAGCCTGGTTCGACTGAAGCAATGGGTAGGCTGGGCCAATAAATGAATCAGGCTCACTAGTGATTAAGTGAGCCCCATCTTGATTAAACATTTATTCACAATCTATAAATTATTCTCATGATTATTTAAAATAAAGTATGATTCAATGATTATCTACAAGGTCGATGCAGGTTGTTCATAAGAATCTTCGATCGACTTGCGGCATTTAGAGTAATTGACTTTTACCGTTCTAGGAACGTTCGCAGAAATCACTGGACATTTGGAGAAGCATAATGAAGGACTGATCACATTTGGATTACTTGGAGTCTCTCTCTCTACAGGCAGAGATCTTCCTTGGGAACTTCATCAAGAATTCAGAGTGACTCACCTAGAGATTTCTCAGGATCAGCAGAGCTAAGCAGAAAACCTCAAACAGAACACCCAGTCTCTGATGGCTCCTCTCTTAAAATATCCTTCTGCCTCCTGTCATCAGGCACTCCAGAAACTTCTTGAACAATCCTCGTACGCAATTTATGAGCCATTTGCCTCCGGTCGAACAAGCAATTCCCAACCACATGTGATAGTTAGGAAACGGCTGCTCTAGGAATCATTAAAAATTCCATAAGGGGTCACACGAAAATGATATTGATTTCCTTCAAATGAATCGCATTTTGCGTGAAGGATTTAATGTCCCTTCTTGAGTTATTTTCTGCCATTCCCACAGTATAGCGAACCACTTCTCATGATTTTACTCTAGTACCAGCGGGGCACCATCTAGGAAATCAATCTCCTTGACAGAATAACTGACTATCGGATGCTATGAAACTCTTAGGGTTAGGAAGGCAATAACGGGGGAGTTATAATGGCGATAAATAACAGCTTAGCAATCTCTTAACACAGTGTCTCAGACTTGAATCTGATTATCGTGGTGCTTCAGACAGAAGTGGGATTCGTCAGTAAAGACAACATCGTTCCATTTCTTTATCCATCATTGTTCTATGTTCATCGAATCATTGGGAGTGCAAGCGCTTGTGTTTTGTGCCGAAGGTAAAGGAAGCAATGAACACCTTCTGAACATTCTATTCAGTTGAGAATGATGTTGAATAATGTGAGCTTATACCGAATAAGGAGTAATAGACGGAATCTGTTGTGATATTATTCGGGAAGCAGCTGAGCAAGCAATCACTGCCATGCGTACAATATGCGTCTTATCACGTGCAGTGATGCAAAAAGGTGGGCTTATGTTGTACCAGCAGACTTTCCCGTTCCTAGCCCAGAGTTGGGCTCTACCAGTTAAATAGAAGCAGCAGGGTGGAGTCTTTTTGATTTTGAAGCACGGACCAAGCAGAAGACCTCTGATACTTGGCCTGTTACCTCCAGAGGTATCAAATCATTTAGAAAACATCGTGACCACGACATATTTAACGTTCCTCGCCCACCTTTAGTGAGCACGATGGATCTTTGGTTAAGCCAGGATTCGAATTCCCAATCTTCTGATAATGAGAACAACACCCTAACCAACAAAGCCATCGCGATAACCGCAAAAAAGGTGGGTGCAAATGATCCCAATGGCCCGTCATTCCCTCCAGCATTCAGCAATTACTGATCCGCATCACAGTTGCTTGGTCTCAATCAACACGATCATCGATTTCTGTGAAGAATAATACGCACTCCCTATAAACTGTTACTCTTATTATTACCACACTTAGGTTCACAAGCATGAAAACAAAAATTATTTTTTAAGATTTTATATATTTGATTGTTATTGTTTGGAATTCTCATGGGGTAATTAATTCTTGTATAATCTTTGAACATAATCCTTACACTAATCAAATAAATTTGGTATTTTTAAATTAATATTACACATGTTACTATGTTACTACAAATATATTTAATGAAGCTTTTCTGTTTTATTCAGCTCTTATATTGCAAAAGAAATAAAATTGCCAAGAACATACTACGATTTTTCTAAATTAGAGAAACTGGAGTGCGTAATAAAACTTAGAAATGAAAATGATAACTTATTTTAATTATCGGAAACTATAATCTGACAATAGCAGCAGTTAAAATATGAAATCGAAGATACAATCGCGGTTTTTATATTGACTCTGCACGAGTTCTAGTTCGTAAAAATTCAAGGTGAGCTATAATCCGCAGTTATTTTCATCCCCATCTGCTTATGTCTCTTCTCTAAATTTTCAATATTTTGAATATAAATGATAAATATAGAACCATCAAAGTTAAGCGCGTTGTTAATTGTAAAATTATCATTTTTTTTGTGCCATAAATATTAAGTAGTTACTTTGTTAGTAACCAAAAAATGTCGCTAAATTTACGTAATTTCTAAGTATTAAAGATTCATAACAAAAGGTATTTTTTTAAAAGAGTTATGAATGTCTAAATAAATAAATAAAATTAATGCTGAAAATTATATTTAAACAAAGCGTTAATTTTTTTTTAATTAGATAAAAGGATACATTTATACATATTCATCAATTTCGATTTTAAATGAACAAATTAATGATTAAAAACTGAGATATGATTAAATATTTTAAGTATTAATATTCAAAAATAAAAAAGGATTATCAAATTCGAGTATTTAGTTACATTGCTTGAGCTCAATTCAAATCAATATAAAGATAAATAACGTAGCATTTTCAATTTAATTTTTGAAAAATATGAAAAAAAAAATACCATAAAAAAATATGTTGATATTGAAACTATATATATATATATATATATATATATATATATATATATATATATATATATATATATATATATATATAATAACAGAGAGAGAGTTAATGAAAATAAAAAGACAAATAAAGAACTTCCATTGAATTCAATTCATCCAAGTCAAATAAAAATGTAAAATGTTAATCAAAATAAAGTTTCGAAAGTATTCCCCGATTAGGATTGTTAAATTTCTCAGAGAATCTATATTGTTTTCTAGCATTTAAGATTTCGTATTATGATGTGAACGATAAAAGTCACAAAAAGAATTCACCGAAAATGAAATCTCGCCATAAGAATTACATGGCATTTGCACTATTTCCACTTCTCTGTGTCCATAAAATACTGTCGATTTTTCTTTATCATGCTTCCTGATCACTTCAAGCAGCATCCCGCATGTCTATTCATTTGCCTGATGATTCTTCTTAATTTCACTATCTAAAATCCATTGTTTAAGGCAAAAGTTTGACAGTATATTTTGTCTCTGAACAAACAGCTTTTTTTGTCAGTTTTAAAAATTTTTTATCTTTACTACTTATTCGCTTAGATTTTGTTTGATTAATTAATTACTCATATTTCAATACTAAAGTTATTCTTTATTATAATATCTTTGGGGATGTTGAGTTGTATCACAGCATATATATGATTGAAGTAAATTCTTCCGCTCAACTGTAATAAATCTTACGGCTCTTTAAAGAAGTTATTTTCCATGCAGCAAACCCTTCTTCTGGTAATTCTTCTTAGTATATTCCTGGTAAGATGTATTTTGAATTACTTTTTTTTATATTCATTTCGAAAAATATATTGTATATTGAACAACTTTACTTTCTTAAAAAAAGTGATATGATTTCAATTTCATTTAGAAAGAAATGGTTTCAACTTCATTTATTATGACTTTACTTGATAACAATTTAAGCTGTCCTCAATTGGAAATGAAGAAATACGTGCTGATAAGGATGAGAATGATAAGCTGATGGATCCTGATCATATTTTGTACGTAAAGAGTCAAGAAAGTGAAAACTAATAATTTCGGAATTATTATTTCGAGAATTGGTGGTAATGAATCATTAGGGACCAATGAAACGAAAAAGTATTATTAACATTAGAGAAAAAAAATAATGATTTTAATATATTACTTGTTCATAGTATCCACAAACTGTAGGAGAATTCCTTTGCCAAAAATATGTCTTTGAGCTGATGCGAGTGGGGATTGAAGTATTACTCCAGCACAGGACACTTTCGATGCCAAATCAATTGTAGGGCAGGTGCCAATACTCTGCCCATATAAAATTATTTTTTTTGGATTTGGCTCGTGAAACGTGAGGGTATAATCCCACACAGATTTTATATCTGCGTACATGTTCTTTTCTGATGGTTTACCTGAACTTTGACCATAACCGGAATAATCATAAGTCACAACATCACATCCTAGCATCAAACTAAGGTCAGTACACAATCGATGCATATATCCAACATCGACTGCATTGCCATGACTATAAATTAACGTGAAAGCTTTTGAAGGAGTGCATTTTAGAAAGACAACTACTATTGTGTTTCCTAATGTAGTTTTCACTAATCGAGTATCTTGTTCAAGTAATCTTTTCATGCTTGAATTATCAATTTCAGGAGATAAGCGAAGAACATATTGTATTGAGCCACTGTGCCCTGGAACTAGTTCGTAAGTAGGATCAGTTGGAGGATAAAGTGCAAGTTTAGCAGTAATTTGGTTAGGACAAGGTGGACAACAAAATATTTTACAAAAAGTTATACAAGAATATTTTTGATTATTTCGCTGTGACATGGCAAATATATCGTTTTGAAATATTGTTTTATTGTTGCATTCTGTTATGTTTCTAGATTTATATTTATGCCAATTGGAAAACATAAACATAGTAACCACTTAAATATAACTTACAAACCAGTTAAATTTCAATCGTCATTAAGTGATGAAGTCGACATTAGAGTTGACGCTTTCCATTTCAGACTTTCTGATTGCAATAAAAGAAAAAAATTAAGTCGCAAGGTATTTGTATTTAATACAAATTTTTCCGCTAATTATTAATTTAAAATTATTAATTATGAATCATATTTCGATTTTCAACTGGGATAAAAGGATGACACTTTGACTATCATTATTATCTATAAAAATGCATACTATATTGTGTTGATTTCTATGTACATACATCCCCTGTACGTGCACATTAAAATATAGTTATTCAAGTAGAACAAATAGAACGTATCAATACAACCTTCGTCTAATTTTATTCTTTAAGTTATCATTTTGCAAGAATTTTAAGAACACATCATTTTACCACTGTGAGGCAACATTGCAAAAACTTGACGATGACTTTTACGTTTGTATCCGTCAATAAACTTATTCGGTAAAAGTTTACTTACGGATGCATCTTGATTTTTTTGTTAATTTTTTTGACCCCAAGATAGGCAAAAAAATGTAAATAACGAAAGGTCAACCATAAAACTACGTTGGCTACAGCGCTGAAAATATCAGGGTCACCAGTAAGTAAATTTTATCGCCAAACTGTTTACGAAACCAAGGGATACCCTGCTCTACATTAAACACCCTCAGATATCTTAGTCTTTAGGTAGCTGACCTCTTACGTATCATTACTGATTAATCAACCTAAGATTTCGTGTCAGCCTAAGAACTTACTATACAGTATCCTTCCGATAATTTTCTGATGACTATAGCCATTTAATACTATCGAACCACATTGTAATTTTGAACTACAATCAAATGAAAAGGCCGATATTTAAGTTAACATCCTCCGAAAAACAAAACTTATTATAATGTAATGTTTCTCCTCAATTATCCTTTACTACAATAGTTTCTTTTTTGGATCTGCGCAAACATAAACATTAGTAAATTTTGTCCAATACTGCAACTATTGACAATAATAGTAAAAACATAAGAAAAAAAATGGTCATGAACAATAACAACCGCATAAGCCAGAAGAGGAAAAAAAAATAGTGCTATTTCTTCCAAAAGTTGGCTATAAAAATCTACAGAACTTGCACAGCTATTTCTGTTGGAATGTTTGCAAAAGAATGCATCATTGTATGCTCCGAAAATCTACACAAGAATCTAATTTAATATGCGCACAATATATTGTCGGTGTAAACTCACCAGATGAAATGCATTGTATAGATTTTAGCTTCACAAATAAATTTAAATTTATGTTAATATTTAAAATTTTAAGGTTTAGCGGGAATGTACTATGAATAAGTCCTAGCAAACAAATGCAAATTTTCTTTGCAGAATGCTATAACGTATCTTGAATCAACCGAAAAAGGAGGAAAAATGGAGGAAAAGTGGAAAATTTCTACTTCACTCATAAAACATGTTTACAAATTATTCTTAATCTGGTATAAATGTAAATTTAATTATACAGTAGAATTTATACTTTCAGTATAAACTATTTTTTATGATTTTGCAAGAAACTCACTCAAAGATAAAGATTTCTTGATTTAAAAATTTTCCAAAAATACCATTTGTAACTATTTATTCAAAATCTCTATAATGCGTACCAGCACGTTTCTGACTTTGATAAAGGTCGAATTGTAGCGTACCGGGATTGCGGTTCATCTTATCGCAGTATTGCTGCTCGCGTCAGTCGAGATCCAATGACTGTTAGCAGAATATGGAATCGATGGGTTCAGGACGGTAATACGGAACGCCATGCGGGATCTCAACGGCCACCTATCACTAGCAGCCGAGAAGACAGGCATATTATCCGCAAAACCGTAATGGATCGTGCAACCACGTCACGAGCCGTGAGTCAAGAAACGGGGTCGTTTGGAAGACAACAAGTGCCTGCACGAACAGTTCGACGACGTTTGCAGCAGCATGGACTCTCAGCTCGGAGACCATGGCTGCGGCTTCCCTTGACGCTGCATCATAGAGAAGAGAGCCTTCAAAGGTGTGATCAATGACGAACCTGGGCACACGAATGGCGAGACGTCATCTTTTCAGATGAATTCAGGTTCTGTGTACAGCATCATGATGGTCGCATCCGTGTTTGGCGGCATCGTGGTAAACGTACACTGGCAGCGTGCATTCGTCATCGTCATACTGGCCCATCACCTGGCGTGATGGTATGGGGCGCCATTAAATACACGTCTCGGTCACCTATTTTTCGCATTGACGGTGCTTTGAACAGTGCATGTTACATTTCTGGTGTGGTAAGACCCGTGGCTCTATCCTTTATTCAAGCCCTGCGAAACCCTACGTTTCAGCAGGATAATGCCCGACCGCATGTTTCCGGTATTGTACGGACCTTCCTTGATACGGAACATGTTCGGCTGTTGCCTGGCCAGCACATTTCCCAGATCTATCACCAACAGAAAACGTCTGGTCAATGGTGGAGCGACTGGCTGGTCACCAAACGCCAGTCACTACGGTTGAAGAACTGTGGCATCGTGTTGAAGCTGCATTGCACCTGTACCTGTACATGCAATCCAATCACTGTTTGACTCAATGCCCAGGCGTATAACTGCTGTTATTACTGCCAGAGGTGGATGTTCTGGGTACTGATTTCTCAGGATCTATCCAGCCAAATTTTTTGAAAATTTAATCACTTGTTATATATATTTCTAGTATAATATATTTTTCCAATAAATATCATTTTGTTATCTGCATTTCTTCCTGGTGTAGCAATTTTAATGGCCAGTAGTGTATTACATTTAACTTACATGGTTTCGTTTTGAAAATGACAAAGTTTTCATTTTAATTTTACGAAATCCTTTTGTAGGTTCACATGAGCTCTGTAAACGACTAGATTCGTCCTTTTTATGCGCAGACATATGTGTTGAACTGTGTAACCTTATCTCAGCAAATTTTAATGTTTTCCCTTTTTATTAACATCCAGAATAGATCGCCTTCTAGGAAGAATTTTCGTTGATAATTTATCATATTCTCATATCGTAAAAGGAAAGCATGCGAATTATATAGTGCTTATAAGCACTTATTCCTGCAAATTTGCCAATAGAAAACTAGAACACAAAATCCATCTGTCGTTTTTTAAAACTAACTGCGATCAAATTTAAAATCTGCTACTCTATGCTCTTCTGGAATCATCTTAAATCAGTAACAGAACATAATCCTGATAATAAGCTTAAATAAGGGATATGCAAACGTTTTCGGTCGCAAGCCAAAAATCGAAGAAAAAAAAATTGGCGGGTCAATATAAAATATTCTAAAATTTTAAAAACAAAAGACCAGCTTTACAATTTAAATATGTTAATGAGGTGAGTGAAATTGCGATTTCTCTTGTAAAAATTCTGTATATTGAGGTTCGAAGTGGGATGTACTGTGATTCTAAGGAACAAAGCAAAATGCTTATCTATCATTCTACTTCTGAAATAATTTTTTCTAAGGTTCATAGTTTAAAACACTTGTTTACATATATAATATGAAGTAGACATAGTTCTGATTTTCTGATCTGGCTGGAAGTTAAAATGTGCTGTCTGCTACATGTGAGGTCTAATTCACCTATATTGGATTCCCTGGTTCTATGATAAACTCTAGCATTCTAATAACACTTAAATATATACATATATATATATATATATATATATATATATATATATATAGATATATATATATATATATATATATATATATATATATATATATAAATTATAACTTCTACTAGTTAATTAACTTCCATAAGCCACATTCGGTTCTCAGGATTAGAGCACTTTCTAACTGTCCCCTCACTAATCTACGCTCAAGAAAAAAAATAAATAAAAGAAAAGAAAAACTATTGGATGTCTTTAATGAATAGCAACTGCAAACATTAAAGTTAGTTTGTAAACAAGAGAACAGTGTTTACAGACAACCTGGAACTATGTCACATGTGTGACGCCATCTGTCGGCTTTATTGTATATAACTGTAATGAAATGATTACTTGAAATATATTTATTCTAGGTGTGTATTTGTTGTCTGGTTTCATTTTCGGTACCTGAAGAATTAATTGTTATTGTGTTAATTGCATTTTGTGTAAATATATATTAATATAAAAAAAATTTATAAATAAATAGAAAAAAGATACAGTATAAGGAATAATAAGTGAATTAAACTTCTGTTTAATTCAATAACATGGAAAAAAAGAAAAGAAAAAATACACAAATTAGTGAAAAAAATATGTTTTACAAATAATACAAGAATAATAATAATATATATTTATTTATATATACATATACAGGAAATAAGGAAAAAATGAAAAAAAAAAAATGAATGAAAGCCCGGTACTCTTTGTACAATTGTTTTAGTAGTGTATCATAATTAAATTTGAACTATAAATCATATCATTACTCATTGCTATTATAAAGATTGGGATACCACGCAAAGTATACTACTAGTTTGAGAGCACTTACCTTAGGTTATTATTTAGTTGGAACTTGTTTAATATTAAGAACAATGTGTATTTTGAAGATTCATTTAGGTGTGAATGAAATTTTAAAAAATAATGGGTTAAATGGCCTAACGAACGCGCGCAGCTAGACACTTATCAACTATTAGATCTAGATTATATTGGGGGACTACTAGATATATTGTGGACCTAGACTACTAGATATATTGACCCATATGTCTGCTCCCCGAGAAATAAATAACGCTTGTTGGTGCTAGTCTACAGATATAACCAACAAAGAACTTTCGCTTTTAACACTTTTACGTTTCCAGTGGTCTGTGCTTGCTATTTCGTCGATTTATGTTGAAAGTAAAAAGTTCATCAGTCCTTTGAAAAAAAATAATATTTAAAAAAAAAATAATAATTGAAATTAATAATATTTAAACAAAGTAGAAAAGGAGATGGATATATAATATATAAATTATATTTCCTTCTAATTTTCGCCAGACTGACAAATTAAAATTCTATTTTCGGGCCGCATAAAACCTTCCGGCTGGCCGTAGTTTGTCCACCTTTGGCATAGATGTATTCATTTGAAAAATGAAAATTATTTCAGTGTTCATTCTTTTTGATTTTCTGAAATCATTGTTTTATTATTATTAAGTATTATCTCATGTTTTATTTATAATTTTACTTTAAGTATTTGTTTACACCTTGAATTTTACAGGACAATGAGAATGCCAAATCCATATGCCTCAATATAATAATATAATGAACAAATATATATTATCTTCATGCACTATCCTTATCATAGTTTTAACTTAGTATCAAGGATTGCCGAATAAATTAATTTTTTTACTATTTGATCTTTCAAATTCTTTTACAATAATGATGTACTTTTTTGAAAAAGTTAATTCTATTCAAAATAAATTTCTGGGGATTCTGAAAATATGTAACTTTTAGCAATATCTTCGAAGCATATTATTGATGCTTTATTTAATTTTCGTCAGCATAGTACCAATTTGCAACATATCAGGGAAATGGTTCAAAATAATTATCAATAATTAATTTAGTTAGGTCTTATTATCAATACATTATTTAATTCTTAATATTTTAAATTTAATTATATTTGAACGGTAATGTAATTTATCATAATTGAAATTTTTCTAAGGAATATTCTAAAGAATTTTCATTCAACATTGGTTTAGTTAGCTCTTGCTAACGTTTCTTTTGACTAATATACAGTAATATTTATTCTACATATTATTCTTATTTCCGTTAATAATAAGAAGTTTAACAAATTTTATTTCCCATTAATAACATTCAAGCAAATTTGTTTTAACCAATCACTTTAGCATTCTGAATTCTATTTCCGAATGCGTTTGATTTTTCAGTTATTTGTAGATTTGTGATTTTATTATGGGAAAAAATCTCTGAAGAAATTTTGTTTCCTTGACAGGTTATTAAATTCACCGGAATATCAGTATTCTGTAATTGATCTTTAATGTTTACTTTCGATTTATTATTTTGAATTATGGGATTATTTTTCATATCATCAGCAGTAACATATTTTTTTCAAAATTTCGTTTTTAGTTTAGATTTCTGGCTAAAACGCGGTACTTTCCTTAGGAAAAAAATCATATATCATTAATAAAAAAGAGTATTTCCTCTTCATTACCTTTTAACCAACAGCAAAAATATGTGACGTAAAGTACGCATTACAAAATAAAAAATTAACATTCTCACAGAAAAATATGATATGATGAAATCTTAAATTTAGTATAAAATATTTTGTCATAAAATATTTTGTCTTAGCATGCATTTTGTCATTGAAATTCTAAATGGTACCAGCTTAACTTTACAAAAAAGGGTCATATAATTTTGATTGTGGCCACAGGTGATTGGAATAACAAAATATATTTAAACTACTGTCATTATTTTCAATCATGACCATACTTTCTTACTTGACAATTATATATAATATATATTTTGGCTGTATTCCAAATTAAACACTTTAATACAATGATCAATATTATAAATTATAATATGTTATTTAAGTACAATGGCATTCTTGTCTTCGTAAATTATTTAAAAATCAAAATTAAGATTGAAATCTGGAAGCAAAAAGAAAAAAGAAACATTTTCATGCAATCTAAAGCAATCTAGATTTATTCAAAAATAATATTTAATTTCAAAAGCAAGTAGGGTTATTAACTAATAATTAGTAAATAATATGTCAAGAATTGCAGTAAAAATAGCTATAACTGGCCGATATTTTGCTTAAAATATACACTCTAATGTTAACATTATTGCCCTGTCATTTGAGATTAACTATAGAAAAAAATGAGCTTTTCCCATTTTCTTTCTTAATCTGCCGATCAATCATTTATTTCATGGCAACATCTACTCATAAAGTTTGCCGTTAAATTAATACATTTTTGGAAATTGAGTTTTTACTTAGTAACTACTTTTGACAAAATTAAGCTAAGGTAAAGAAGTGTGGTTTCATTTTTTTGTAAAATCCATACACTACGTGGGTAGACATTTTGAACAGCTTTCAAGATGTCTTAAAATATGATTTAAATAAAATTCAGCATTGAAACACACAAACCCCACCCCACCTCCACACACATATTATATATGTATGCATAGTTAAAAAAAATGTAGGGGAGGAGCAAGAAAACAAAGAACAGCTATTTTAGTAACTATTCATGGAAATTATACGTGTAACAAAAATCATAGTTTGAAAAAAATGGGTAGAAGCTTTATTTTTGAACAATAGAAAAAATTGAATAGATGCAATAATTTAATCAGATATTAATAACTAAAACATTACTTTAAAACAATAGAAGATGATAAATATAATATGCAATCTTTTCAAATCGTTAAGATAGCAGCTCACTTGATTAGAATATACAATATATGGTTATCGATTATTTAGGAAACGCTACTCTACTCAAGAAGAAGTACAATCTCTAAATTCAGGACAGATTTTGTTCCAAAGATGCTTCATTTGATTTAGGTCAGAAAATAGTTTTGACCACATCTTACACTAATAAACCACATTGGTTCCGCTTCAAATAAATTCCCTGAAGATATATTGTATGATTGAAGACAATTTCCAATTGTATGATTGAAGATACATTTCCACATTATCATATATTGAAAGAAAGGAATCCCATTATCATACATTGAATGAAAGAAAGGAGTTGCAGTACCTCTTCTGAATATAGGCTGCCCGACATGGAAAATATAACACCAAGAAGAAGTTGTCAGAAAGTGACGAAAACAGAGAGAGAGACAGCAACGAAAAAAAAGTGATCTGTATTTCCATATGATATGATAATACAGATCAAGAATAATGTCGCGTCAATAGGATGACATAGCGAAGTGGCAGGGCCCCGGACTTTACCAACTGGTGTTCGGGTTATGCCCCACCATCTCCGAGAGCCTTCCATAACATTTACGGGGGCCATTTATGACCCACCCTTGAGTTTATTTATAATTACATTCATATTGGTGGGGCTTGAAAGCCTGCAGACAACCTAGCGTAAGTGTCTACATCACAGTTCCGTTACATGACTGAAACTAAATATTATAAATTTTAGTGATTAAATTTAACTAGTAATCTAACTATACTTTTATGAACGCTATGTGTTATGTAAACAGAATTATATGAAAGTATAATCATAAATTGACAAAGTAAAATAATGAGATAAAATAATAAGAGAAGTAAGTAGAAATATTATGCAAGCTTAGAAAACAACTATTTACATAATTTAATTTTTTTTTTCAGAATTTTACTTGAAACATTTGATTTAAATAACAGTCATGATGTTATGGAGCACTAATAATTGATATAAAATATTCATGTTCATCATTTCCTTTAAAATTTTGCATGAATTGGCAAGACATTAATGTTACATATTACTTGGTAAGCATGGTGACCAGGGAAGTAGCTGTACACCTTGCAGGGCATGTTGGCTGATGCGAGCAATATGCGGTCGGGTGTTATCTAGATGAAAAAGGCCTTTGGGCTTCCCTTGAAAGTAGGAATGACCACAGCATATCATCCATGTATAGTTGGGCTGTCATAGTACCTTGAATGCGAACTGAAAGTAACCCTGAATCATACGCAATGGCATTCAAAACCAGGATGCCACGTTGTCAAGCATTCGGGCGTTCCACAATTGCTGCAGGTTTAGACCTGTCCACGTCGACGCCACACTCGTGTGAGGGATTATGATTGAAGAAACAGAAGTATGATTAATCTGAGAAGACCATCCTGTGCCACTCCGTCGTCCATATCATTCTATCCGTCCATCCGGCACCATTCTAGACGTTGTCGTCTATGTGCTTTGAGGTCAATAACAGTCTTCTTAACGGAAGCTGCAAACACAGGCCACTAGCAACCAATTGACCGCAAATGGTTCTGCTCGAGCAACTAGAGTGTCTTGCACAGGTTGCAGAATTTCGGTAGACGTGCTTTGTTGGGATGCTTAAGCCTCCTTTCGGACGCATCAATCCACGCGTACTGCTGTCACTCTGACTGCACTGGCATCCCGTTAACATTTCACAGTTCCTTGTTCCAACCATTTTCGCCACATCAGGTGCATTGTGGACGCTTTCAGGTATCTGTCAGTTGCGATTTTCCGCAAGTACCAATATTCCCTTATTACCACGATCACCATGCTCCTCATAAACTCCTCTCTCTGCTGGAATTGACTCTGTTAACGATGGCTGGCATTCTCTACAACTACAGAAGTCCTTTGCGACAAGAGTAAGCACTCAACGATTATTTTGTAAGCAGAAATGACGAAACGAATACTGTCCTCTCCACTAGTACCTCATCGTATATCATATTCAACTTGCAATGGAAAGCTACGCTTTTCACATCATTTGCATAATTCGATAAGGTGTGTCTATCCTGAATTTTACATAATTCTCTGACCACTCCTTTTTGGTGTTGCATTTTCAATGTCGAGTTTTGTACGTCTGGACCGAAATACTTTCGTGTTATTTTACTTGTCGCTTCCTATAATATAAAAGTTTGTATTCACACTAATACTAATTGCAACCCATACTATTAATCATATTATCTTAAATGTTATTTTCCAGATCAAATGTGGATTTATTTTGAATATTTCTTTCTCCCCATACTAAAACATGCCTTATTTCAAATTCGCAACTGAATAAAATAAATTGAATTTCTAAAAAAATAAATAAATAAAAAATAAAATAAAATAAAATAAAAAATAATAATAAGCGTAATCTATTTGAATAATAATAACATAAGAATAAACCATGAAAAACTTGTCTCAAAAGATGCAATCATTTGAGAAAAGTCTATGAAAAAGGAAAATCGTAATTTTTTTCCTTAATGAAATTTAGTGAATACTGTGTATATTCTTAATAATGTTGAAACATTTGCTGTCAATTTGATTGTAAATATTTTTTTTTTTTTTTTTTTTTTTTACCGGGGTCAAACCTCCATGGAATATCAAAGTAAAAGCATATGAATCAATCAACATTGTGAATGGAGATATGCTTAATTTAAAATAAAGCATTCAAATTATAAACTCATATTTCTCAATCCTAATTTGTATGAGCATTAATTTTTTTTGACATGTGAATCATAAGATTGTCCACTTGAGAGATTTATGCTCTTTTGAAATACTTTAATAATCACGTTACAGCAGCTGTATGTGTTGCTCTTGCACTAGAATGCTTCCCAGTACCTTGAGTTTAGCTCTACCAATTAGATAGAAGCAATCATGCGGAGTCTTCGTGATTTTGACGCAAAGACTTAGCAGAAGACATTTATTTAATTTTGCTATGATAAAAGAAGAAAAATATATTTAGGAGCCTTCAGATATTCATGAAATAACTATAATTTTTAACATTTACCCTAGAAACTAGTTTGGGCCTGCTAAAACACTAAAAAAAAACTATTAGTATAATGAATATTAATTTTATGCGTTTTTAGAAAATAAGGATTATACGATAAAACTCTATAAAGTAGATATTTTCCTTTAGGATTCTAAAGTCTACATAGTTTATATCTACTGCAATCTCACTTGTTAACATTAATACCATTCAGCATTTCAGGAAATGTTTCGAGAATGTCATAATAAATGAGGAAAAATATAAGAAGTATTTGGTTGTGTGAAAAATTGAATATTAGCGTATTGGAACGATGTATGATATTATTCTATTTTCTTCCAGTATAACATGAAAATACACGGATTCTTGTCTATTTTTAATGATTACGAATAATATCACATCCTTAACTCTACTTTTTCATAATTTTAGCTTACAAAACAGCATTCGATTTTATAATTCGCCAGATTATCTTCAGATTATCCGGATAATTGGGTTATCGAATTATTTATTAAATAATATTATTTATTGTAGTTTTCTGTTTATAATGATTATTACATTGCTAATATCTATTTATTTATATGAAAAATATGTATTTAATAATTGATTCAAAAGTGAAATGTATTTCATTAAACATCGTTGACAAAAGGGTGAGAAGAAACACTAGACCATGATCAGCATACCGCAAATACTGAAACTGCCTTATATATCATCGCATCGTTATATATATTATAAGAGTCCTCCAAGTAATTTCGTTTTTTTAAACTATGAAAATTTTTAAACAGCAATTTAATCCCACGTGACAAAAAAATTCAGAGGTTCTATAATTACACAGCTGCAGTTTCTGACTAAAATATCATTCACATAAATTAAAAATTTTTTACAACTTCAAATTTAATTAAATCAGTTTAAACATGCATGCACATCCAATTAAATAAAAGCCACTCAACTGAATTGCGTTTTCACGATGAAACTTCGTATAAAATGCTTTCAAAGGCGCTATTTTTTTCAAAATACGATGAAGATCTGTTATTATATACTTAATATTAAAATTTAATTACGTTAAAAATTAATATCAACGTATATGATATTGAATATATGTGTAAAAACAAATACTTCACTGCCAGGAGATAAAACATTCTATTCAAAAAGGTTAAATTCAATCACTTTACCGAATTTACTATTTGTGCTTTATTTTCTATCATTTATTTATGTGAATGTTAATAAATTTTATAATATTGTATATCGATATTTTCTTAAAAACTTTGAGAAGTAAATTAGAGACGTTTTGGGGAAATCGTGTTATAAATTGATTCGATTGAATCCGGCATATCGATCTGCCAATTGACGGATTTTGGCTCAAGAAATTTAACGTACTTACTCTCATGTTTGCATTAGCTTTGATGAATCGCATATAATGTATCTTAATGTAATTGATATTACAGTCTTCGCTTGTCCCGAGATGAATACCAGCTAAATAAAGAAAGAGGAAGAGAAGTTAGGCGAAGAGAAATGAGGAATATTCCAAAAAATTCCGTCTACGCGAGTGATTCGGAATTTTACGAATTTCCTCAAATACGATTTGATAACGCGATAACACAACTCACTATATGTCAAAAATCTCCTTAAAAGCATTTACTATATATATATATATATATATATATATATATATATATATATATATATATATATATATATATATATATATATATATGTACAGGTTAAAAGGATGACTCTTATGTATTTCAAGTTAGAAAGTATGACAGACGTGAAGTTTCTGATGATAATAAATCCAATTAGAGTTCAGGCAAGAATTATCGACCCGACTGCAAAAATGAACATTATTTGAAGAAATAGCATAAGTTTAATCTTGAATGTTGTGATGATTATCTGTTCAGAACCGTAAGTGAATGATTTAGGAAATCATTGAATTATTAACATATCCGTATTGTTTAATGCATTAAATTTATTAAATATCAATTTTTGTGGTTTGCTGATAATTCTTAGATATCAATATATATACTAAGCGCATTCTTCAATTTCAATTATTCTCTACAGGCTTCACATTATTCCAAATTTAGCTTACTGAGTACGCAGGTAAGTAAGACAATATTTCTAAGCCATTATGGTTCATAATAAGCCCACAACGTTAAATATTTTATTTGGAGGTGAAGATATAGTTTTTCAAAGCATATAAAGTTAAATTATCATATTTTTATTTTATCATTGTAAGAACAATTTTATCTTTTTTAAAGAAGAAATAAAATAAAATTTATTCATATGTGGTAGAAAGCGCAGTTTTGTTCACAACTTTTTACCAGAAGTTAAATAAGAAACTAAAATTCCTAAAGTGTTTTTAATCCATAGAAACAGACTATCTTTCTCACAAACTGGATTTTTTATTTTTATTTTCGTGTATTAAAACATGTTATTATTCATGTAGAATAAGATGGAGAAAAACAGGCCGACTTTTACATACATTTTTTACATTGTTAAAAATCTGGCAAATTCTTTTATCCAAATTAATAGAATGTTTATTTAAAAATTCATTTAAATACGCTTGTCATTTCATAATATTTCTAGTTATGGATATAAAAAGTTTACCCTCTGTTTATAACTTTCAAAATATTTATCTTCTGAATAGCAGAAAGAAATTTAAAATAACTAAATTTATTTAAATAAAGTGTTAATCATTTAAATAAAACCAATAATATAGTTAAATTATTAATTTTTTACCAAATTCACTTAATTAATTTAGATAATTAAATAAATTTGTTAAAAATCAGAAATTTTTATATTCAAAGTTTTTTGCTCTTTTAAATATCTCTGTAAAGAAAAAAAAGTCACTCCCTCGACTGTGATTAGTATTCAACTTATATTATAAAATATATACATTAAATACTATATAAAGATAAAACTTAATATTGTACACAATATAATTTACTTTATTTAAATATAATGCATAGTATTCTAGGAAGAATGCCAATTAAATACTTAATCCAATTGGAAGGTTATCCATGCAAATTTATTTTCTCATTGCAACAAATGAGAGAATAAAATTGCGTACTTTTCTGGAATCTGAATTCTGATAACTAGTCAAGCTTTGGAGAAGCAGTTGATCTTGTATTTTTAAGAGAAAGACGTACATGTAAAAAAATAAGCAAAACATGAAATTAGTATTCATTTTCTTATCAAAATGTGGAGTCATAATTTGCGAGTGAAAAGCAAAGAAACTGTTAACATTTTGTGTACACTTTTTTTTCAGGAGCAAGATCCGTGTTTGCACTGCATAAGCAAAAAGGACGGGAGAGTTCCTTTCCTCAGAATAAGCCGCAGCGTTCTTCACAATAAATTGAAACTGTTTGTTTCCATCGCATTCGGAATAACGCTTCAAAAATACCAATTCGAGAGTTCCAAAATATTATGATTCCCTTAAGGATATTTCGATTATACTTCAAATTAAACTCTCTCGTATTTTTTATAGATGTCAAGTTACATAAATTAAAATATTATTTCTTTGATAATTTAACTAAAATAATTCATTTTTGCTCAGTTGTATAATTAAGTGATTTCAAACTTTTCAGCTCTTACTATTGAATATAATTATTATCTTCGGAAATATCTACGAAAAGATAATGGGAGTAGATTCTAAACTTGACCCAATATAAATATGTGTGGAGATAAAATATTATTCCCTAATAGATAATATCCTTTGGACTATCATCTTAAAATTTAGAATAAAAGAAAAAATAATCAATAAAAACATATTGTTTTTTTCCTTATTAAAAATTTTAGAAATTGTCTTGATAGATGATTAAAAGCATTTTTTTGTAAAAGCATTTAAAGTAGTATTTGAAAACTTAATCGTTAAACATTTAAAAGTAAATTTAGTTCATATTCATAAATTAATTTCATGTATTTTATAAAAATACAAATTCAGTATTTCATATTATGCATATATAATAAAGTGATAATTTTGGTGTCTTGATTGTAATGAATTTTTCTATTAAAGATAATTCATCTATTTAAATATATAGTATATTTTATAAAATTATCTATAAGAAAATTACCTATAGTAATATTTATAAATTTTCAACACAATAAAACCTTTTATATTGTTTGAGAAATTCATAAAAACAAAATTTCCAGAACAATATTAGCATTGAGCATTGATTATATCATACTCATATAAATAAGTAAATTTGATTATAATTATGTTTCAAAAATTTATTTTATTGAATTGTTGATTATCAGCTAAAATAATTATCTTTAAGCTTATTAAAATGTATTTCAGGAAATACTTTGAACTAAAAGCAAGTTTGTAAGATAGCATAACACAATTTTTTGTTCATCATACCCTTTTAATATATTTCATTCCAGAAACTTCAACTGCCAATCAAAACTATTGCAGTTTTGAAATCAAAGATAAATAAGTATAGGTTTGATCAAAATTATGAGATTTAATTTAAATATCATTATTACCTAAAAACATAGTTAATTTTATCATGTGATTAAAATCATTCGTATTTAAAATATGGAAAATTGACCACTATCTTACTTGTCATTTTTAAAATAGAAATACCTCATTGATTGTTCATTTGAAGAAAGATTCAAACTTTTTAATACAAAAAGTTATATCTCAACCCCTATAAAGTAGATTTTTAACAACTATAATATCTGTGAAAATGTAAGCAAAATGTAATAGACATCAAAATACAGGATATCGAATTGCTTAAATTTAAATGAAAAAAAAAAATTATATAGATAAGGATGGTCTTTTTTCAAATTTTCCCTTCATAATTAAATTAAACAATTCAAAGATAGTGAAATAACTTTTTTTAATATTCATTTTAGACATATGTTTATCTTCCCTAACAAATCTCAAGTCAATGGCGTCTACAATTTTATTTTTAACAGTATTCATAAACTTCCAAAAGTTAAGCTATGTATTAAAAAACCAAGGGAAATCGTTTCAAAGTAGTTCGAAAATTTTGTAATTTGAAGGTATTAGAAACCAATTTTTTTTTAATATCATTATTTAAAGAAATCCCATTGCTTAATGTAAATAACGATACAGCTTCAAACATATTTATTTTTAGAAAAAATTACAATTATTTAAACTCTTTCAAAATTAAAGAGATAGCATTATGACGCAAGTTAGTTAAATATTGACCAGTGCGTGGTATGTGAATTGTGTAACTGATTTCTATTTGATATCTCATAATTTTAAAGATGAATAAAAAGTAGTCCAAAAGTTATTTTTCCTATAAATGACACATTTTTGTGCTTCTCGCCTCGCAACCGAGCTCAAATACCATCTCAGCTTAAATTTACGTTTGTTTCTGCTTCAGAAATGCAGAAACAAACGTAAATATAATCGCAACGTACGTCATGGAACAGAATTTAGTTTTAAATAGAAACTAATGTAAATCCTAGTAGTGTACAGAAGGCTGCATAAAAAAATAATATGTATATTAAACAACAGACATTATGTGTGTTCCGCCTACATTAAAGGAACATTTCAGTAGGATATACAGTTATGCATTCCGGATAGATAATTATTAAAATACTGTTATGTTCATTGGTGATTCACGGTTTTCTTTACGAGATATTTTCTGTTGCGTCATTATTTGGAAAGCAAACAGTGGATGTGTGTATTCCGTCTAACATAAGAGGCAAAACATCTTTGTGCAAATTTCTTTCCTAGTAAAAATATCTTTTGATGGACTCACAGACTTGTATATGCAACCATCCTTTGAAACTTTTAATTGCCAGAGCTACGCATAATGCTAAGCACATTGCATATTATTGTTCATCCGTTTGCATCTGCAATTGCTGATGCTCCCATTTTTGCAAACTAATAATATTCGCTCTCACTCTGTTTTTTTATGTTCATTAATATTTTTAAACTAAAAATACACTCCAAATAACTTAGCCAGTAAGTTATTCTAGCCTTAATCCCATTGAATATGTATGGAATGCTTCAAGAGAGAAATTATTGGTTTTCAATCCTTTCCCTAACCATATGTAAGCACAGAGCTGTTTTGTGTCATTTATGGGAGTTATATTAATCATATAGTAATTTTTACGCAGCATCGTGTTATAGTGTAAGCATTTATTGGTAATATAATAAATGGCATATTACATTACTACGAAGTTTGTATTATTATTGGGAGTGATCATATTTATAATTCTAAATTGTATTTAAATAAATAGTTTTCTGTCTTTTGTTTCACAGTTCGTGAGTTCGATTCTTACTTCAGGCTTAAATGCTTGTATGGATTAGAAATGCACTTCAAACTAGAGGTTCCAGTTTAAATAGTCCACATATACAAAAAATGATTGTAAAGTGATAAACCAATCAAAACCATCTGTATTCATAAATTTTATTTTTAATATGTGTATTAGATTTTAAGAGACTTATATATTTTTGTTGATATACAAATTATTTGCATACTTTTTGAATAATCACCTGGTTACTATTTGTAATTTAATTATTAAAAATCGAGTAAAATTGATGCACTTTTACAAAGCGTATTTACATTCTTAAAAGAAAGAAGGATTCTTTATTATCATTATTTCTCATTTTCGTTAAGCAAATAAGAGAATAATTGGTCATTATCAATTTTTCTCTTATTTGCTTAACAAAACTGTTGAGTTAATAAATAACTAGTAATTGATCACAATTTCTTAACCAATATCGTGTTGACCAATGTGGAAGTTAATACACTGGTTAAGAAAATGTATTAACTTCTATATATCAATTTAATCATATGTGAGTATAAAATAAATCATATGTGAGAAAAAAAGAATATAAAATAAAAAAATAAATATAAATTTTATACTTTTATTTACACATATAATAAAAATTATATGTGCAAATAAAAGTATAAAAAGTCAAGAAATATAACTTGTCATCATATAATAAAACTAATTGTTTAAGAAAACGACCGTTAAATGTTCATGGAATAATAAAGAAATTTTTTTTTAACTGACTTACAAATAATATAACATTTGTGCTGATTGTATATTATTAAGTTTTTTATAACAATACATTATGATATTTTTTTCAATTTTTAGTCCTTCCTATTCCTGCAATACGATACGATTCCTGTGAAAGTATTGTGGGATAATGTCGGTTACCAACTGAACAACAAAGTCAAAATCACTGTCTCTGGGAAATATTAAAGGAAATGATCGCTTGTCATTAGGAAAGCGTTACTGGTGTGTACAGTCTTCTGTAACCCAATTGGTGAAAAAAATCAATCCGTAATTTGGGAAAAAATTACTCGTTGTTTTGTCATAAAAAATGCCCATAGAATTTTTTTTCCTTCTTTTTATGAAACGTTGCTATCAAAGATTTATTTTCTTTTTTTAATGAAAAGCATTTTTATACATAAATATTTGTTTAATTTCTTAATACTCTCTAACTATTTATGTAATCAAAGTTAAAAACTATTTTTAATATAAAAGAGGTAAATGTATATTTTTCATTCTCCATTTGATAGTGATAAAATATGCTATATTATGACAAAATTATTTTATTAAACTATTTCAATAAATACTTATAGATGACCTGCTTTTAAACATTCTGAATTTTAGCATTTTGGTAAGTTTAATATGAATTTTTTCATCCTCTAAAAACATGTAAAAATTAAAAAAATCAAAATCCAATAAATGAATCAGATTTGATATCATTCTTCTGATATACTTTGAGTAAAATATATCACATAACAAAATCAAAAATAACATTATGTTCATTATGCTTAAAATATACAACAAATTAATCTTACTAAATTGTTTACTATTATAAAAAAATTCATAAAATTTTGGTTTAACAAATATTTTATAAATAATTTCTTTACTCTCCTTTTTAAACCTTTTAATAACATGAGTACGATGCATGGATTTTTAAATGTTGTAATTTCATATTCAAGTAAATCGAATTATAGTAAAAAAATTATGATTTTTCTTTTTAGATATATAACTCTTGCTTTACTAGATTTCTCGGAAAAAAGACAGTGAAATTATGTAGTATATAATTATAAGCAAATCAGGTTAAAAAGTCTCTTAAAACTTACAGTTAAAAATTTATATTTAAATGCATTTTAATGATATTTTTTGCCATAAATTTTATTTGAAACAATTAGATGTCGATATTTTCAAAATTCAACAGAAGCAAAACTCGACATACTTGCCTCGTACTAACGAAAAATTTGCTGCAGCTTTACTTATATCACAATTGTTAAATACACTCTGGAAAAATAGCAATAAGACATCGAAAACTGATGAGATTAAATTCGTTACTTAAATGATTAATCTTTGATACCGATGTTTAATAAGAAGCACCGCAACCAGCATTCAATTCTTAGAAAGCAACATTAGACTGCAGTTTTTTAAGATCGAATTTATTGGTTACAAAACTGGATACTCTTTTCAAAGCATAATATTAAAATGAAAGATATTTTAAGACTTGTCCAATAAGATAAAGGACAGTTATCCAACTTCATTTGCTTCGAAGAAGTGCATTGTGCAAATATTTTAACCAATAGTTTGTTCTGAGTAAGATTTTGACAGCAATTGATCGAATAAAGCATAGTGTGCGGCTGTAAAAATTTAGAAAACTTTAGGATTACAAATTTATGGGGTTCGAGAAGTCAGGTCAAAAGATGAGTCTATTTAACACAATGTATCTACCCTCTTTTCAACATTATTTGCCAGTTGAAATAATCCAGTAGTTTCACAGTACTCAATTTGTAAGCACCGATGATAATGAGTGCGCTATCCAGTTGCAACTTTTTTACTAATTACTAAGCACTTAAATTAATACTTCACAGATTTTTTCTGGTAGAGCTAATCTCAGTTTAGTTTATTTGAATCTTACCCAGTTAGTCCTACCCATTGGACAGCCTTATAGCTAAATGTTATTGCAAAACGTTTGGAATGTTGTTATATTACGTTTGGAATGTTCCGATGAAACTTTTTATAAAATGAAATACATTTAAATATCGTAAAAAAGAAGGAGCTTCAGAAAATGTCACTTATCCACATACATACATTGTCCGCATCGATTTTATTGCTGTCAATTAAGTTGTCGGTTACTAGCAAAGACCAAACACGGAGTTAGCTGTTTTCCAAAACTTCGACAAATCTTGGAGAAAGTCTTAAAGCAGCAACCTGTCCATCAAGATTATCCCACAGATGATCTATGGGATTCAGATCTATATATAGAGACCGTCAATCCATTTGCTGCAAATCAAGATCCTCAAGAGATTCCTCAACAGTTGCAGCTTGATGAGATTGCATTACATTTATCAGAATGAAATTATTTGCCAATTGCATTGGCATATGGACGAACATATGGCTCAAGGATCTCATCCATTGATCCATATCTCACACCAGTCACAGTTCCACCCTAGAACACATGCAGGTCAGCGTGACCAAAGAGTGAAATCCCTGCCCAAAGCATTATTTCAACACAACGGTATTGTGTAATTCCACAGCGTTGGATTAATGGTATCTGGTGCTCTGTTCCCTTTATTGCTACAACAAAAGTGTTGCAGCTGGTGGTCAGTCTGGAATATGTATTCTGAATACTGAAGCTTTGGCTTGATGTTGATCCCAGAGACGGTGGACCTCACTGTGAAACACATTAAGGTGTCAAGCAGCAGCATCCTGTGGCATTTTCATCCCCATTTATCCGCCCGCTCACCACCTTAACGAATTGGGCCAACAGCTATTTTCAGATTTTTCGAGACCCCATTGACTATTTTCAAAGAATCTGTTGACAAAAGTTTATAATCAAAAAAGCTACACGCATAGTTACTAAAGCGTGGCGTTTAAATATTTTTCTCTCATTCATATATGCCTAACATTTGCTATAAAAGTAGTGGTATTAGAAAAGAAGAGTGTCAACTCAAATTTGTCGTCTTCATTACTTTAACACCTTCAAAATTGTGAAATATTTATTGAAGTTATTTATCGATGTTAACAATTGCTGTATCAAGTTGTGCCTTCTGAATGATTCGTGGTTTGTTTACAAGATGATTTCATGCCTAGGACTTCACAGTCTTTTTGAAAAACATCATGGATTATTTATGCAGCCATTCAGACTATTTAATTCTAGGAGAATTAAGAAAGATTACCATCTGAAGCGATTAATCTTAAGTTATTATTTTAGAAGGATATGGTGTTATAACGATTCTAATTTGGTTATCGATTGTAGGAGTATTCTTTGATATTTCCTCAAGGCTTTTTTTGTTAAATTTTTTCTATGGGACGGGAAAAAATCCTTTCTTTTGAGACTGCCTAATGAATATTTTAGAGGGAGAGATTTTTTTCCTTTTGCATTATCAATTTGAAAAATAATGTTTGTTTAATACAAAGGTATCAAATATTTTTTGAGACATTCCTAATGTAATTTATATAAAATTTTTAACTAAATGTACCAATCAAGAAAAAAAAGTATTTTGATTGAATTATATTTCTTGTTATTTTGTATATATTTTTAATACTTCTGAAGTACATAACAATATGTAAAGGAAAATAAATTGTGCATTTTTTAAAATATATATCTTCATATATTAAAAAAATATATAATTTGATTACGATGAATTCAAAATTATCAGAAATCGTTTTACTTTTCTTTTTTATATGCACATGTGTGTGTTTAAACCCACAAATTAATAAAATCTATCAATTTTTTTCTTTATTTTTATCCTTGTAATTGAATCCACAACTTTAACAAAGCTACAAACTTTAGAGCGCTGTTTCCTCTGAAATCGTTCTGCTTCATTTGATCTTCATTATCTTCCAGAAGATGAAGAAAGCTGGAGGATGATGATCTACATTTGACAGGTTGGAAGAGGGAGGGCCGTTGAAAGGGGGTGGCTCGAACTGAGGAGCTTGGGATCTACCTGTAAAGAGTGAGAAAAAGACAGCGTGGGATGGTGGCGGTCAGACTTCGGCAATTGTGGGCGGATTCGGTCCCACAAAATCCTCCATCCGCTGAAAAGAGGCGCACTCGATCTTCTTCCCCGGATCCTCGCACCATGATCGCGGAAATCAGAATACTCCTCACGGTAAGCCACAAGTCCCATTTTTTTTTTTTTTATCGTTATTCTCTTTATTATCATTAATACCGTTGTTCTTTTATAATTTTTCTTTATTTTACAAAATGATTTTAATTCAATGTTATTTTCCTTCAAAGAAAGTAGTGTATTGTAAACATGATAATTATAAACTTGCTGTAGTTATTCAATGAATTCCAAAAAATCATTTACTTTAACGGTGAATCCTCGAATATTTCAATATTTGATTTTCCTTTCTACCAAAAAATATTTTTAGATAATTATATGACCGCCGTAAGGAAAAACTGGTCAAAAATTAAATAAATATGTAAAAATTATGTTAGGATTATTTTAAGTAGTATTTTACCTTCGAAAATTACTTATTAAAAATATTCATGTTTTTCGCATGAAGTTATATATTTCATAGCTTGATTATAAAGTGGGACTTAGCTTTAACACTTACTTACTTACTAAGATTTTCCTAAGTAAAAAAAATGCATTGCTTTTTATGGTAAATAATAAATAAAAAATGAACTTCATAAAAGGAAAATTACAATTATAAGAAATGAAAAAATAAGATTAAAAAATGCATCATATTTGGCTTGTTTGTGTTGTAACAAAGCAAAAAACCAAATTGTAGTAAATATTATCTTCATGAAAATGATGTTTAAAATTTCTAATGAGCTCTACAAAAATTCCCTTTACAGTAGTTTATATTGAAGATTGATATTTTTCTAAAAAATTTTATTAATAGAAAATGATTTTTTTTGAAAAAATTTATTACTGCAGAAAATATGATCGTAAATTTTTTCACATATTGATTGATAAAAAGTTCATATTAAAAATGCTTTATGATACACAAGACAAAGTCTCTACTTTTTATAAAATTCCACACAAGACGCGGTTACAATGTTAGTGGCTATTCACGTTGAAATTGAAGTATTTAAATTTACATTGTTTAAAATTTTTGTGTCAGTTTATTTTGATTATATTTTAAAGTTTAGGGGGGTAGGGGATCACAAAAGATGCTTTAATTAATGATTTTTGAAAGTAATCAGGGAATTTTCAAATTAGATCAAACACATGAGATTTATAGACAAAGACTATTGAGTCATTATTAAAACAATGTTTTAATTTATTAAAATCATGATTTGAACAGTTAAAATTTTAAGAAATTTTATGAAATATGAATATATAATCAAAGTAATACAAATTTTCATTTCGGTAGTATAAATGTAGAGTATACGAAAAAAATATTAAAATTTTTAAAATTTTTAATAGTAAGATATTTTTTACTTTTGTAATGAAATTTATAAGTTTGAAATAATGTTTTTAAATTTTTTCACGTAAGAAATCATTAACTTTTGTTATAAAATTTAGAAAACGGTGAAAACAATTGTGTGAATTTTGCCCATTCAATGTTAAATGTGCTTAGTAAAGTAAATTCAGTTAAAAATTTCTAAGAAATATGTCCTAATGCCTTAAACTAATTATAATTTATTTATTTATTTGCAATATTTACGTATGTTTATAGTTATTAAAAAAAATAAAAGATTTTTCTTTTAAATTTTTTATACAAGAATTATTTTGTATAAAAATGAAATGATATATTAAGATGGAGTTCAGATTAAAACTAATATTAATGTTAAAATGATTTAAATAAATTTTATTGACATATATATTTAATGTTGTTATATAATGCCATGTTATTAGGGTTTTCAATTTTTCGCAATACAAGGGATGGAAGTAAGGGTAACTTATACAATGAGTATGACATCATGCACACAAAAGTGGGTAAATTTTCGTAATTTAAAAGCACGGATCAAAAAGAAGCCCCCAGGCCTGACACCTGCAGGGGTATCATTTCACATGGAGGAAATTGCAACTACGACATATTTTAAGCATCGCCATTACGGAACACGATGAATCTTTGGTTGAGTCCCTCACCACTTTTTGGGAAATAATAAAAATTTTATTATGTAAACATGAAATATATTTTCATCAAAAGCTACAAATTTAGAAACAATTAATGCTATTCTTATAATTACACATAATTTGTGTAATAAATGGGATATTTTAAAAATAACAGTTAACTCACAAAATTTATGTAGTTTTTTCAATTTCTGAGCAAAGATTTTTAATAGTTCAATAAAAAACATAAGATAATTAGACATATATATTCTTATCTTGCACATATAAAATCCTTCATCTGTTTGTGCACTGAAATTTTGTCCGAGTTTGAATCGAGAACAGCTGATAGAATGAAACTTACTTCACGGTGTCGGTCTCTGGCTAATTTAGAATAAAAACTGTTTCCTTTCGAAACTTTGATTAAGGGGGTTGTAATTTAATGCCAAGTAAAGTTGCTTATGCCACGATAAATTTATTTATTTGATGTGACACTCCTTTCCAAAAATCTCCTTGTTGTAACAACGAAAGGCGTATGTTTGTGTGGCTCTTTTATTTATTCATTCATTTATTTTATCTTTTATTATCATCTATACAGAGCCTCTGAGAGTGGCGAAAAAAAGGTTACTACAATGGATCCCCTCTTTTTTCGAAATTCCCGTGGCCTAATTTATTTTTTAAAAAAAGTAACAATATTTGTTTGTTTCTTTTTACTCAGTTTTTGAAAAATATTGTTTTTACCTTCTTCAGCGAGTGTATTTTCGCCTTTCTCAATGCGTCACGAATCTATGCGACATGATTTAAGTTGTATGCAGTGAAGCTATAATATTTATCTTATTTTTGTATATGTCTCAAAAATATATATATACTATGCAAAAATTTTAAATATATACTTACTTTCTTCTTATTTTACTTTTTCCAGTACTTTTATTACTTATTCAGAATGTTAAATTAACAATGCTTCTTGACTATCAAGCATATCAAAATGTTTACAATCATGAATATGTAAATTTTTTGATACTTATTTCTATCAATTCCCTAATTTTTCTAAGCCAAAACAATTTTGAGTTTTCCAAATCATCTCTTAATTGGTAGAACAAATATGACACAAAGTTGTGTTACCTTAAATATCTTATGCTGTAACTTTTTCCCCTTTAAACTGAGGTATTTGTTTCATTATTATTAAATTCGAAGTTTTTCTTGAATAAAATTTTATTCGTATTTTTTGAATAAATTTTTATAATACTTCAGAAAACTAGAACTCTTAAGTATTTCGTTAAAATGCTTTCTCGATTCCATTTTAATTTACAAGTTTTAATATTAAACTCAAATTTTGTCTTCATTTTCTTCTTTTATTACTTTAAGAATCGAAACAAAATTCATAGTTTACCTTAAGGACTATGCTCCGATAGGAAAGAAATTAAAATTCTTTCTAATTCATAGTCTAGTCGATAACATATTGTCTCAATTTCTTCTAACATAACATAGTTCTCATTTTATATCCTTTTTTTCTTAATGTTAGTTTCTTGAGAAGCAATGGTGAAAACCAGAAAGTATTTTATCTTTATTCATGTCATATATTTATTCAATATTTTAACTACAATTCAACAATACTTTAACTACGTTATAAAACGATTTTTTTTTATAATACATCACATTTATTACACATGATTTGTGTGGCAAAGATGTGTTATCTTTATGGAAAGCAATAAATTTATATTTTATTACAAATATTTCAGTAAACAGAATCTCTTTCAATGGGAATAGTAAAAGCATGGTATTCAATAAATATTTTGATCATTAAAAATTTGTCAGTCCCATCTGTGAATTCAGATATTATATCTGATTAATAAAAATTATACGTTTAAGAAGTTTCTAAAAAATTTATTATATTATTTTTTGCAGAAAGTGTTTAATTTTTTTTTTACTGAGAAAGTTGTTTTATTTGAATTTGATGGCTGGTGATATATAAGAAACTGTTTTGTGCAACAACTAATTTCTTCTGGATTTTTTTTTTTAAATTTGAAATAAACCCAACTTTAATGAGACAGGCAAAGTAGCAAAATAATGCAGTTAGAAAAATTATTTTGAATATTTCAAAAACAAACATTTTAAACTTTTGCTATGTGTTCCTGGTTGCTTGTTCCTGCTAATTACAATAACCGAAGCTGCTAAATATAACAAGACTGCTTTGCAATTTTGAGATATGCTCTTGTAACACAGTGAAGATACCTCTTAAGTTTAAAGCTTTCTCTTAATGCATCTCTGACCAGATAAAGGATATTGGACGATATGAAATATTTAACATTCATAGAGGCTCTCTCAGCATAATGGTCTACGAATGTTGCCTTCCAAAACATCTATTCTATGATTATCACGGTATTGTCACCAGCAAAGTTTTTTTTTATATTAATTTACATTCTAATAGTATGAAGCTGGCCTATTGATTCTATTTATTTTTCAGACCAATATTCTTTCTCTTGAAATCATCTTCATATAGATTCATTATATGAACTTTTATTCTTATGAGTAACATAAGGAAACTGAAGCCTTAAATAAACTACGCAAATATTACCAGAAATAAAGTTTTAGTTGTTTTATGATACCTTATATGTTATATTGAAATATTTACCACATGGTTTTTATGCCGTTTTTATAAATAATTATATATAGTTTTAAGAAAAAAATATTTATTCCTCACATGAATAATACACATTTGGATTAAGCTTTTCTTCTCCTTAATGAACACAGTTTTGAACTAATTTTTACACACAGAAAGCTAAAAATAATAATGATAACCACAAACAGAAGCCATTTTTTACAACTTGAAAAAAACTGAAATTTTCTGAATTTATAAAGAATCTAAGAACAATTACAAATGTAACAGTTTGGTAGATGTTTCAGAATTTTTAATGAAATATTATTAGCTTAATATGTTACAGAATTTATTTTTTGTACACAGTAAGAAATTTTTCAGAACTATATTATTACATTTAATGTAATCTATCATTAAAATCAAACTTCTAATAATTTTGACTTTAAAAAATTATTTAGTCTATATGAAAGAATGAATCAGTGCTTTTTTTAAGATTACATGAAATACATTACATGAATTTATGAAATAATTTTAATACAGTATTAAAAATTATTTATATTAAAGTATTTTAATTTTTCTAACTTTCACACTGAAAGATTCTATCTTCTTTCTCTTAATATAAAAATGTAATTTATTTTAAAAGTCATGAAAAACACTTTTCATAACTCGGGAAAAAGAAAACTTCATAATAAAAGAATGCTCGGTATGGATCAAAGGCGCACCCATTCTTGGGTGTAATTGTGTGGAAGTGAGAAGAGAGTGTCCGTACCAAATTTCTTAACACCAAAAACAAACCCATGTCTCACTTCAATAAGAGCAGTAACGGATGGAATGGGAGCAACCTGTTGATCCCTTCCTAACACCTCCTTCAGATTCTCAAGTAGCCACTTAACAGGTGAGAACTCGCTCTTTACCGCCACTTCGAACAGCTAATGCCACCAAGTACAAATGGTACAATAACAAAGGAAATAACTCAAGTTACAAGGATAGACCTTGAACCGACTTTTGCCTAATCGTCACCTCTACCTGCCTTTCATTCTATGAAAGCACGTCCATGTTCTAAGAAATTATATATATATATATATATATTGTATGACCTCATGGAAAAAAGTATTCTCGACACGGTAAGTTTGGTGAGATTAATTTAGCACATCTGAAAAAGACTATTTAAACATATTAATTTCAAAACAAGAGTGTTTATTAATATCACACTAATTATTAAATCATTTGAGTTATTAAACAATTTAAATTTATGAGGAAATTTTTCTCTTATTGGAACATCTAATTATATTTTAACTTCGTAATATGTGTATGTGTGTGTATAATGCAGTACTTTTTAAATTCTTTTTTTGCATACTAAAACATAAATATTTTTCGATTAAAATATCATTCTTTTAATTTGCTTGATCAATAAAACTATAAAAAAATTTTTAATTTTTAACAAAATTAAAATTTTTATATCATATGAAAATAAATTTATTTTAACTCATTATAATCGAAAAATTCCTAACTCGAGAGACTTTTACATACGACAAAAAAAAATAAATAAATAAATAAATAACTAGTAAAATTAAATGTATTTCAAAAATATAATATCTTATCTGAGTGAAAAGTGTGTAAACACTTCCATTTCATTTTCGAGTGTCGCAATAATACCTTGTCCAAAGTGAAAATATTTTCTTTCGTTATTTGTGAATATTTCTATTTTTTGCATCCCACAGAAAAGAAAATGGGAAAAAGGAAAACGTAAGCTTTTTTTGTGTATTATGAAAGATCAAATCTGTTTTCTAAATCTCTGCTATAATAAAAATAGTGAAATCAAATTATATTTTTAATTTGAAAGTCATCGCTTTGAAAAGTATATATATATATATATATATATATATATATATATATATATATATATCTTACCGTATCAACGTATTGTAACGGTAAGATACGGTAAGATATCTTACCGTTACAACTTACCGTATCGAGAATACTTTTTTCCATGAGGTCATACAAAACGTGCATCATCCTAATTTTTAATGCCACTTACATTTATTAGATAATTAATCAAAAATGCGGAACATTTGCGCCTAAGCCATTAGTTCACGGGCTCTCCAATACTTTTCAACAATGCCCTCATACTGAAAAAAACCACACAATTATTTAAATGCTCAAAAGTCATTGGTTGACCAGAGTCACACAAAACACTGTCCGGGGAATCCACCACTCCAATCCTATAGAGATTGTCCGGCAAACAATCATGTCCAGTTAGACCTCTATAAAGGGCCACCGCAGTCTTTCTTGGAAAAACTAGAACAGCTCTTTCCTCCCCCAAAATCTTCCATCTCTTGTGCGTCACACGTTGAACCATATTTTGTTTAAGAGTCTTCTTGAGAGTCAGGTTAACAAACAATTTAATTGAATGTAACAAACAAATTAGTTGAATGAGCGTTTAATAAATTCAAATGAAAATTATAAACACTGATTTTAAACAGCTTCCTCGTAAATTATTGTTCTAAATCTGCACTTCTATAAGCTTAAAATTTTTTTAAAAATTCATAATCATTGTCATCATGTGATATGATGTATAGTTTTGAAAACTATTTATATATTTATGGGAATGAAATTTCACGTAAATTCTATTGATCTTTTACTTTGTTTCATTAATCATAAATATTTTTTATTTATTAGGTTAATTAATTATAATTTTAATTTATCAGAGAGTGTAGGTTTTTAAATTCTTAATTATCTTTACAATATCGTTCTTGATCGATTATATTATGCACTTAATACATATTTCTTGTATTGAATTGTAATTTATTATTTTATTTTCTTCTTGTTTTATTGCAAAACGAAATCAATGGATAATTTTTAAACTGGTAAAATAAACAAAATTTTCTATTTATTAATATTAGAGTTATCTTAGATTTTATGATTACACAAAATTATTCACTTTAATTTATAATCATAATATGATATATATATATACATATATATTCGATCATAACACTATGCTATTTTTGTACATTTGAAGATTAATAGAAGCGAAAACAAAATCCTTAGATTTATTCAATATACAATAATTTGTATTGGCATTTTCATCACTGAATGTCTTCTGTCATTGATACGTTAAGTTTTAAGACAAATCATTCTCTTTTTAAGAAAGAAATTTCATTTATAAACTTTTCACTTGACATTGTGTTGCCAGAACAAATAGAAACTTGTTAATTCGGAGTCAGAACAAAATGTGTTCGAAGAAAACTGAACAATCCAATCCTTTTTTACCATCCCGCTTGAACTGCCAAGCATAACTCGCTCCGTAATTAGTTTCAATTTGACCTGAAATACGTTTCGCAAGATATCAATTTAATCTGACCTTGTTGATCTCTATCAAATAAATCGCACTCTTAAGTGTTTCTAAAATATTGTCTCAAAACTATTATTTAGCTACAGGAAAACAGTAAATTAAATATAGGTTGCGAGCACTTCCAATTGCTTACAAACTGGTTAACAAAGCTTATTGTCGAACATCTTTTTTTCCTTGCTAAGAAGTTCTCTGCTTCAAATAATTATGGTATTAAGTCCTTGGGAAAAACTGCAAAGTTCTGTTAAACATTTTATGAAGTCATCTCAGTCAAATAATTGTATATCTGAATTGAGTGTTCGAAAAGTGCAATCCAGCAATTACTACATTGATTTCTTTTTTAAAAATTGAACCTCAAAAATTAAAATGCAGGAAACATTTTTTAAATGTAAACCAAAAACAAAATGATTACAAACTCAAGAAAGTTAATATAATTTGATCAAACTTGGAAAAAAAAATCGGGTGTTTACTTATTTATATTAATAAATGCTTATAATTTTCACTGTAAGAATAAAATTCACATTTTAGAAAATATTTCCCAGATTCATTAATATTTCACAAATTCATGCACGATATGCGAAAGCGAAATTTTATTTATAATAATCATAATAATATATATTATATTTAATATTATATCATTCATTTTTTATATCATTAAAATTTATTTGACGTTATAGTGTTATTGTTAATATTGTAATTATACTTAACGATATGTTTTGCAAACATAAATTGTAAGCAAATTCAGTTTTAATTTTTCATTGCATATAATTATTCACTTAGTTACGATAAACTGTTTTGTTAGCATAAAATAAAATTGAATTTTTTTAATTATTAATAATAAATATTACACCCACCCACCCACACACACACATATATATATAATGGATTCTGTCGTTTCATTATTGGAAATAATAACAGATGAAGTTTTAATTGCTTAATAATGATTTTTGAAATAACAAGAGAATACCATTTACAAATAAATATCAAATAATGATCTAACATTAACTTATAGAATTCTAATTCAAAACTAGTGATTGGCCAAAAAATCAGTTTGTACGTCTTCATCTCGGCGTTCCTCGTCGTTCTTTCTTCTCTACAAACTTGATGTGAATGGCTTTTTGGTGTCGTTTCAATCCCATATCTATCTATCTATATATATATATTATAAATTAATTATAATTTTTGTTATACCTTAAGTTTTCATTGAAGTTTAGTAATCATTGAAGGAAACTAAATTTTCTGCATCCCGAATAGATATAATTTTAATGCGTTATATTAAAATTATTGCAAAAACAAAGTAACGCTTTTAGATATCGATAAATTGTATTTTACATAATCGCAGTGGTATATGATACAATTAAAAGATAAGAAAGACAAATTTGTGCTTTTCAATATATGAAGGGCTTTTAAACAGAAAAAAAAAATATTTTTAAAAAATAGAATTTTTTAAAACAAGTATATATATTATTTTAACCAAATTTCAATTTTTAATTTAATTAATATTAAATATCTTAAAATATTAATTAACCATTTGATTTTATAATAATAAAATAGTGAAAAGATACTAACAAAGTTCCACAAATATACTCATGGATAATCATATGGTGTTTATTATACTCGTAGATAAAAAAAAGAGTGTAAAAAGAAGATAATTAATGGTTGTAAAAGATCCCAATCACTTCATAGAAATATATAGCTATAACAAATTGTAACATATTAAAACCTTTTAGAGCCTTGTAATTCTTTAGTCAGAATTTTTAAACTCATTAAAATTAATAACTATGCAATGAATTCTTTTTCATATTAATAAAAACTATTTTTAATTACATTTAAAATATTTTACCTTTTAATTAATTAATCATATTTTTTAAATTTGTCTGCCCATCTTGTTTAAACAATTATGTTGTTGTTATTACTTTCAAAAGCACAAAGTGCTGAGAGAGGGTGAATCTTATTTCATACGCAGATTCTTAAAAATCATAAACTTTGTTTTGCATTTATATAAATATGGGTAGTATATAGAATTGTTAATTGGATTAATTTTTAGTCTTAGATTAAAAATTGCAGATTTGGTGAATTCTTCTGATAAAATAAAACAATAATGGAAGATAAAACTGAAAAATGTTGCAAGAATATCATTTTGAAGAAATACTTAACTATCTTCAGAAATTAGAATATACTTGCTCTGAGTTCCCAAAAAATAGTCTATTAGTTTTTAATTTATTTTAACTTTATATGAGTATTGAAACTTCGATGAACTTTGATTTATTTGAGGTTTATTTGAATTGGATATTCTGTACATTTCACATTATTTATTTTTAAACTGATATAACTATTACTCCGTAATTAGCCACTATAAATTAAAGCTTAATTTTGCTAATAATCAAATCAAAATTATTTGCAGACTATAAAAGTAATTTTTCAAATAATCAAATAAAGTTAATAATATTCTATATTTACGAATAAATTAGAGGAGTATAAAAAATAATACTGAAATTTTTATGCAATATTATTTTGGTGTAAATATCTGTGTGTACTATCTTTTTAAAATTTCAAATTTATATTTACATTTAACAGAATTTCGTGTAAAACACTTTTCTTTAATATTAGCGAGCCTTTTTGTGATCCAAATTGATTTGGTTGCCTAAAGAACTTTTCATAGATAATAAGCCATATTTATTGTTAGATAGAAATACTGAACACTTAAACAACCATTCGAAAGACGTGCAAGGTAAAAGAAGAAATGCAACCTCCATTTCGAAGAACATTATATCTACCATTAAGTAAATAAAGTCGTTTCTTATATATCCACTGTTTCCAACAAAAATTGCCCCCAGATAGGAGGCGCTGCTACTCATGAGCCCAGAAAAGAAAAGAAACCAGTAAAACTATATATATATATATATATATATATATATATATATATATATATATATATATATATATATATATATATATATATATATATATAGTTATACATCATTGGGGGGGGGAAATATTATTAAATCAAACTATTAATAAAATAACTTTTACTAAAAAAGCATAAGAACATTAATACGAAATAAGTTACAAAAATATCAGTTAATACTTCATTGAGTAACCTTTAGCTTTTTATCTATGGATTTATAGAACCTTTCCACGGAAGGAAATAATTTTCAAAGTTCATCACCTTTTATAATATAAAACTGAATCTAATTATTGTTTTTATTGAATGGATTTAATTACTCTGGTTATTTTCCTGAAAATTTTTAAAGACGCCTTCCTACATTTTTATAGAATTAATATATGACCTATTTTCACAAACCATTACAGTATAAAAATATCTTAATTTGGAAATTGCTTTTGGCAAATAATAGCTACATGGTATGTTGCTCAATTCTTTTGATATATAAATATTTGATAGTTTAAAAGAAATCGTACGTGGAAGATTGCAATTTCGGTTAAATTATTTTCTGTAAGCATTTTTGGGAATTTAAATTTCTATTTATTACACAAGTTTTTCTTAGATCTCCTTCACATACAACCGCATATCATGGAATTAAACTGAATATTTATATGGTGTGATATAGTTAGGATAAAAATATCATCTAATGTTTTTATCTAATGTATTTTGATCTTTATTACCAAACAGGGAGTGTTCGGTGTCAGAATCTTAAAAAAATATTTTCCGAAACGTTCATTGAATATAAAATTCAACCCAGTTTAATTATTTAAATATTGTTTAAAATATAACTATGGAGTTTTAATGGAATCATGTAATTCAGAATTTATTGTACTTGTTTGAAGCAAATAGTTCTTCATATAACTTTTGCCTTACATTGCTACATTTTTTCCAGGTATTCATAGATGGTTTGCTTGAAACACAATTGAAAAATAAGTTTAGACTATCAGTGTTTCAAGTGTTTCCTACAATGCAATTGATGCCAAGCAATTTTCCTCGGTTTTAACATACTTACTTCATAAATATAGCCTTTATCACATAAAAAAAATTATTTTATATCACTATCTAGAAAGACAATAAAATAATAGAAATAGCAATAAGAGTTACATGAATCAATTATTTTTGCTATTTCTATTATATTGCATCTTTCACAGTAAAAAAAAAATCCAGTTTACTAGCAATTATTTAATATATTGACAAATCTCATCTTTTGAACTCCAATAAATGTCATAAAAAATTGAAACATATTGTAACTTGATAGGATCATTCTCAATGCAAAATGATTCCGGGTTGGTTGTCTAAGCAATCAAGTTCTTAGACGACATTCAAATGAATAAAAGAGGCTTCTTATCAAGCTAAGAAAATTATGTTTCATTTTCCTTGTTATATGACTGTAGTTTTTGAGAATGTACTCTCTCTCTCTGTCTCATAAAGAAACAAACTTTATTATATTGTATTCTTAATAAATATAGTTTAGTTAAAATATTCTATAATACTGTAAATTTTAAAATAATACTCCAAAAGTATTACTCAATTTCCTATTTTAATTTTATGTTTCAATATTTGGTAACTAAAATAATCGAGGCATAAGATTAAAAATATCCTATGAACTTTTTTTACTAAAAATTACATGAAATAAATACACATTTTGTTATAGTATCTAAAATTTTTCTCGTTAATCATTAAATGATAAAAGACATCAAAAGTTCTTGTAAGATTTAAGGAAAGTATTCATATAGTTATTTTAATAAAATACTGAAATAGAATCTCAAAAGTAGCTATTTAAAAAATAATACTTTGGTATTCTAAAATTAAAATGTAGATTCATTTTTCTAATTGTTTCTTATTTCAATATTTAACTAGCGGATCGTGTCTTCCAGTAAAAAATATGCAGCTAGATTTGGCAAAAAAAGTCACTATCTGGAAAAATAACATGATTTAATATTGTTTACTATTATTTAGTTTAACTTAATTAAAACACTGTTCCATACCGCAAAAGGGATCTCTTGTAAAGATTGGTAGAGAACAAATCGAATAAAGTGTGGAACGATCAAAAATTACCTTTAGTTAAAAATTGTTAAATATTGAAGTCGGTGTTACTTTCAGCCATATTTTAAAATGTTTTCTATCAATGGTGTATTGGAAAAACCGAAAACACGTTCGCAACAGTGTGCAAAAACAATACTTTTCCAAAAATCGAAATTAATACGTAAATAAATAAAAACCATTATTTAAAAAAAATACACGGTAGAGTGTGGAAAGGAGAAAAAACAATTAAGTATATAAATATTTTCTATTCTTAGGGGTTACAGATAGATTATAATTTTAAAAGGGAATAAAGAAGCACATGCGATCATCCTGGGAGCGAAAATTAATCCGGCAATAAAAGTTACACCATTTAAATTAATTGCGTTGCAACTAACTAAATTTATAGTTCAAATCACCATTAATACATTTTAAATTAATAGAATAAATAATAATGGCTTTTACAGTTTACATGTTTTCTTTATTCATTTAGTTTTTTTATTACATTTTCTAATTTTGATTTATTTTTTTAATAACATTTCATAGTAGAGTTGATTAATTTAATACATTTTCTACTCGGCTAACGTGTGTCGCGAATTGCATCGGAGAATTCTTTATTTTACATCCTATATATATATATATATATATATATATATATATATATATATATATATATATATATATATATATATATATATATATATATATATATATATATATATATGTATATATATATATAGATATATATA
Source organism: Latrodectus elegans (assembly GCA_030067965.1). Classification (NCBI taxonomy): domain Eukaryota; kingdom Metazoa; phylum Arthropoda; class Arachnida; order Araneae; family Theridiidae; genus Latrodectus; species Latrodectus elegans. The sequence goes on from CM057813.1 coordinate 53,252,729, forward strand.
TATATATATATATATATATATATATATATATATATATATATATATATATATATATACATATATATTCATAAATCTACTGTTTCTGTGGATGACGTATGCAAATAATCAAATAGAGCATATTTAAGTTTTTTAAAATGTTAATGACACAACGTCATGAATATTATAACTTTTCTGTGCCAGGGGTGAATTAAGTTTCTACAATGAAAGTTGACAAATCTCTGATTGAGGTGAGGAAAACTCCGGTACAACAATGCAAACATTCATTAATTTGTTGTTTGCACATTTATCATTTTCATATAAATTGGGATTTCTTCAAATAACTTACAAAGAATACTTTGAGTTCTTTTCATATGCCCTCAAGGAATATGAATTTCTGGAGTACGGAACACATAGCTGGATATGGAGGCAATATGGATTATGTTTCTAAAACAAGATAAAAAGGAAAAGAAATATTTTGGCAAGTACTTTCCTTTCCCGCTGACTACACTTTTTCTAATACTGTTTCGGGAGTAAAAATGATTGTAATCTGATAAAGTTGTGTGTGTGTATTTTTTTATAAAAATTGATATGATCATATTTTATTCCATTTGTTGTAAATATATTTTCTAGAATGAGAAATTTGATTTATAATACTTCTACTACTAATATATATTTAATGAAAATTAATTTCAACTTCTTACTTTTTATAATTTCTAGCAATTTTTCTTAAATCACCAATCTCCTTTTTTTTATTTATTTTTTTTAAAATAAAATAAAAATTTGGAATATTGTGTACCTAACTTAGAAATGTATTTAAGAGTCTATACAGCTTTTCAAAATATGTTTAGTTTAAGATGGACAATTATAAATGAAACTATCCCAATGAGTACCTTTAGAAATTGATTAATTTTATTGAACAAAATAAAATTTTTAATAATAAAGAATATTTTATTCTTAAATGAAATGTATCTTATATATATATATATATATATATATATATATATATATATATATATATATATATATATATATATATATATATATATATATATATATATATCTTATTGCAAATTGAAAGTAGCCAAGACAATAGCAGACTGATTTAGAAAAAACAATTTTTCAAAATTAAATATCATGAAGATGATTTCGCAATATGTCATAAAATATTCTGATATTCTGTGGACACAATGTAATATTATTAGATTACATAGAAATTAATAGCATTTATCCATTATTTAAAATTCAAAATTTAATCAGTAAATATATATTCTTAATGAATTCATTTTCACTTTTTATTGCTAATAAACTTATACGAGGATAATGCTAATTCCTACTAATTTTTTTTATTACAATTAGAATAACTAATAAAGATTTTCTCTAATTGTATGATAAATTTATAAAAAAGATTATGCACATAATTGATCGATTTAAATGTTCCATGTTTATTTAATATGTACATCAATTTAGGGTATGATTAAATAACCTTCATGTTGCTTTTATTGATAGCTAAACTATGTGATAATTAGAGAATTATTTTTATAAATATTGCCGATGATTCAATAGCTTTTGCAAATGATTCTGAATGAAATTAGAGGCTTGAGAAACGTTACATGGCATATGTCCGAAGACAATGCATTATAAGACACGCGTTATGTAAGCCATTTCTGTGATGATCGTAATAAGCAAAATAGATTTTCGTCAAACAACGAATATCTCACAAGAACATGAAGGGATATGAGAAAGGCACGTGGGGACATGAAGTGAGACCATTTCGCACATAGTTTTTTTTTTATTATACACACTGGCTCTAATGGGGCGAGAAAGTAAAGAGGAGGAAGTGTTTGGAATTATAGAGATTAAGAAGAACACTTGGGGTCTGTCTCTGAAGATGGCCGGTGTTTACGAAACAAGAGAGGTCTTGAAGTCGTAACCTTTCCCGTTACAATGTCTCAACTTGAGATCAGTGGCTTCAGTAGCGTGGAGACTTGCAGGATCGGAGCCCACCCACGACGGCTCACAAGACCTTGCTTTTAATTAAGCTATTTTCAGTCAATTAAAATCTAATTTTAAAGAAAATTTTAAAAAAATTTAGGCATTTGTCTAGCATAAGTTTACAAATATATCTTTGATCTAGAATGTAATTCAGCAGAGATATTTGTTGACAGAACTTACGTACTATGCTACCAATCACGGAAATTTGTATTATCTTAATAAGTCTGTAACGTAATTTTTGTACTGTGGAATACTTTCGATTTTTCCATGTTTATGACTTTAAAAATTTATAATTCTCTAAGAATAAAGTTTCCACTTTCGTGTAATTTTTTTTTTCATTTTGTTAAGTCAATTTTTCCAACTAAGAGTCATAATCATCCTAAATTTGATAACTCAAACAAACGTAATTATAATTTTAAATGTAGTTGTATTATTAGCTTTAATGAGCGATCAACGAGTAAAGAATCAATATTTTTAAAAAATTTATAGGGATTTTAATTTAAATTTTTTCGATTTGTTGAAATATATTTTTTACTAAGGTAACAAATTATTGCTAAAACGCTTTGCAATGCATTTGTCAAAATAGCAACTTGTATTCAAGAAAAATAAAAGTTCCACAAATAAAAAAAATATAGGTTTTGTGATAATGAAGTGTAACTTTTCAATGATTTTATCGCTTCAAATAACAACAATGATTTGGATTTTCAACTTATGAAGCATTTCGTCTGCCAAGTTTAAAGTTTCTTTCGTGATATTATCACAACAAAAATTATGACCTCCGTAATCATGCGATATAATATTATCAAACTTGATTACACGTAAGATCTTTCATTTGTTAAAGACTCTAGTTAAGAACATTTATATAAATTTATAAATTTGCATGGAAAGTCTGTTAAAATTATTTTAAGTTTTATAATGATCACAAATTATGATTGCCAACAATATGCTTTCGAAATGAATAAACTTCATGTTTATTATTTCTCCTTTTTCCTAACTAATACAAATTACACAGTGATGCACGTAACCATTTTTTTTTTCCTTTTTTGCTAAGTACATTAAATTTAGGACTCTGGTGACTTAAAAATTTAATTAAATGGAAAATTAAAAAATCTCTCTGTTGTAACTTGCTTTTTTTCTAATAACAAATATTAGTTTAATTTTATTTTATTCTTAACAAAAGACTCCTGACATTGTCTATAAAATTTACTTTAATCCATCAGAATACTTATGTGTGTGAAAAAAGAAAATGAAAATTATACACCCAAGTTTTTAGTTTTCATAGTTGAAATACTAAATACAAAGTTAAAAAAAAACTTTATTTTTTGAATTATTTTGAAAGTAATCAGGGTTAAGAAAATAGAATTAATAAGAATTGAAGTTTTTGAGACATTTCTTCCCGTATTTTATTAAAATAAAAAATTATTAAATATCATAGGTGAATTTTTAAAATTAATACTTTCTGAGCTAATACATGAAGTAAATTATATATATTAATCATAAATGATATTGAAACGAAACGATATTTTTTAAGAAAATCCTTCAGTAGCAGAAACAATTTTGAGATTTGTGTCCGTTTTATTGAATTTATAATGATATAATATTAAGAAATCGTTATTAGAAAAAATATTTTTATCCAGATTCCAGGATGAAAGAATTTGTCAATTTGATGAAGAATCGTCAATCTAAATAAAATTTTTATTGCATGAAGAATGTGAAAAAAATATATATAACAGGGGAAAATCCCGTACGACACTTGAGAGAAATTTGGTACATTGGTGCTCAAGTGTTTTATATTTATTATATGCTTAAACGTTTTATTGATATGATAAGATTTTAAATGATACTATCTTATATTTCTGAATGCGTGTGTTTCACTCATCTTAAGAAAAGAAAATTTTTACAAATTGTATAATTTCGTTTGATGCTATGATATTATTTTTGCACACGAAGTCAAATTCTATCATTTCAATGGAGCGAGGAGGAAGATGATTTAATATAAATAAATTAAATAGTTGAATTTATAGTAAATAAACTAACTAAATAATTTGATCAGAAAAGATATAATCTTTTGATTGTGCTAGTTATTTTGATCCTAAATCTGATCAATTAATATATCAATCTATCAGGTTTCGAATCTCATTCTACATTTATGGCATTATTTATTTTACTTGCTTTGAAATCTTTGCTTATAAAATAATTTTTCTTATTTCGATATCAAATTTATTTTATGTTTGACAATTGTTTCTATTGATGAAACTCTACCTGTGAATCTATAAAAAGTTTTGTTATTTTCATTTAATTAAATTTCCGATAAAATAATTTAATTTAAGAAGTTACTAAAATTAATGGATATCAGAGAATATTAATATTAATATATTCGGGGCCTAATTTTATTTATTCACACTAAAAAATGTGAATACTGTTAAAATATATAAGTTAATTTAATTAAAATTAGAGCTGTTAATATTCAAATAATTTAACTTCATCAAATTTTCCACAAACAAAATTTTAATTTTTTTACCCCAAATTAATAATTTACATTTTTTATATTTCATTATTGGGAAAACTGATTGATTTCGTTAGTGGGTAATTTGATAAAAATAATTAAACTTCATCAAATTACCACCATAAATAAAATTTTAATTTTTTCTTAAAATAAGAACTTCCTTTTTTTATATTTTACTGGATTATGAGAAGCATTTAATAAAGAAATAATGAAAGTATAAAAGTTTAAAATATGGAAAAGTATAAAATTATAAAATATCTACTTTTAATATTTGTTGAAACAAAATTTTTATTAAATATATTTCTGCATAAATTATTTTTGAGGAATTTAATTTAAAAAAGTAAATCAATTTATCTCAATTCTATAATCATGCAAGAATGTAAATGAGAGAGTACGATATAAATGAGATTGATTCGCACCAATTGTTTAGACCTTATTGCTTAAAAACGGCACACCCTTAAACTGATGCAACAAAAATTCTTTTGTCATCAGTGTCTTAATTTTTTTTAACATTCTTCGACAACCCCCAAATGCAAACAGAATTCTTCCTTATTCCAAAGTTTTTCTCAGTGAAACTTTTGTTTGGTAACATCTTCTACCACTTTCCGATCTTTGCTCTCGACCCCCTGCAACACCCCTGAGAAAACGCGATGAGCTGACAGGCCAACAACTCAACCCTGTATGTAAACCTCTTGTCAATTCATTCTATTGCTTCCTTGACTACTGGGGTGAAAGTAAATAAGGGCATTTGCAAGTTTAGAATTAGATGGAAAGGGACAAAAAAATATTTGTGGCGCCAATCTTGGCTTCCTGTCTTCCGAAATGTTCTTTTAGTGTTCCACGTAACTTTAATACTGATTTACACTAAAAGTTTACTGAGTAATTTATAAATTTATTAAGTAAAATGTAATTAAAATTGCCCATTACAAAAATTGATAGAAAAAATATTATTATTATATTTTACGATCATACCTTTAAAATATTGTAACTAACTATATGATTGAAGTCATTAAAAAGATAAATATATAAATTCTTAAAAAAATTTAAAAAGAAAAAATTATTTAATAAATTGATATGACTAAAATTTAAAGTTTTGTTTATAGGAAGCCAAATTTTATAATACTGTCTTGAATAAATTAAAAACTATATGTGAATAAATTGTTATATTTATATGACAGAATATGTTTGTATTTATGCTCATAATTGCATAAATTTTTATTTAAAATAGCCAACTGAAACACCTATTTTAGAAATTTAAATAAAATAAGAGTAAATTTGAAAATCAGCATGTGATCTCGGTTGACATTTTAATTCCAAGTTTTCCACATCTATTAATTTTAGTTATTATTTATAGATGCAGTTGTTAAAATAATTGGGAATACCAATGAATAAAAATTACATTTAAGAGTATTTTTCATAACCTTATAAATGTGATATTTTTAAAATAAGATATATATATTGTATTACGAGGTAACTTTATTAAAGTTCTATGCCTTGATTTTCTTTCTTTTTTTTTTTTGCCAAAAGCATAAAAATCATAATTCATTGAATATCAAAGATACCAAATTGTAAGAGCCTGATTTGTTCTGTGATTCAAGTGTGACTAAAACTTGCAGGCTTTTAGACATTTCTAGAAGTAATCTGTTTGAATCATTACAGAGTACAAACACTGGGGCCAGACATGCTTCGCAAAGCAAAATAATGGACGGAAGGCCAAGTTGAGTGAAAGAGATCAACTGGTATTACAATGGGATATATTGTCAATAAATATAGTGGGATATATTGTCAATAAATATAGTGGGATATATTGTCAATAAATATAGTGGGATATATTGTCAATAAATATAGTGGGATATATTGTCAATAAATATAGTGGGATATATTGTCAATAAATATAGTGGGATATATTGTCAATAAATATAGTGGGATATATTGTCAATAAATATAGTGGGATATATTGTCAATAAATATAGTGGGATATATTGTCAATAAAGAAATCAACTGCTACTAAATTAGCCTGAGAGTAAAATCAGCAACTGGATTCTGCAGTGTCAATGATTATAGTAAGAAGGTAACTTCTTAGATAAGACATGTATGGCAAATCAGAAATGAGCAAGCCATTTGTCACTAATGATATCACCCTGATGTTGTGTCTATAGTGGAGTCATATCCAAAGAATGTGGACCATTGATATGTGATCAAACGAATAATTTTTTATATTTTTCTCAGAAAAAAAGGCGTATATTTAGAAGATATATATAAAAATATACTATCATGATTGTCTCCTAGACACAATCAAGTAAGGTAAGGAGTCTATCATTATATGGATAACAGAGTATAAGTAGTTTTTGTGAATCCAGGTGTTGCGCGTAAAGTCGAGATCACTGGAGAGAAGTTTGAGGATCACTTTAGGAGAGATGACTGAAAAAAAAAGAGAGAAAAAAGTACAGAAAAGTTTTAGCTAACTAGGTTCGTATGATGCAAATTTTGTTTTTTTTGCAAGAGATTAAATTTTCCAGGATGATAATGCCCTTATTAATACTGCAGAACTTGTCCAACTATGGTTTGATATACATGAGGATGAAATGAAACTTATAGTGAAACTGTTGTTACGATCTATTTTTAAGGTTAAATCCTAAATCGATATTTCCCATCGGTAATATGCCTCCAAGAGCTTTCAAAATATTTCCATGTAAAATGGGACAGTACTTTACACTTTTATAGGATTTATATATAATTTCTAAACAAATTTAAGTTGCCTTGCATACCAAAGATGGTAATGTGACACATTTGTAAGGGGTATTGAGTATAAAAGTAGGTTGTTTCCATTATTTTAGCATTTACCTGAATGTATGTCTAGATATATTCTAATAACTGTAGAGATTTAGGTACGCAGTGTTTTTCACATTTTTAATGAATATCTTAAGTACTTCCAACACAACAACCATCGAAAGTATAGAATATTAAACAGTTCGTAATTGTGCTTAACTACATTTATATAAAACAGAAAAGTCTTCTAGATTTTCCTTTAAATTATACATTTTTTGTTAACTTTAAAATGGAATTCATCTTATTATTTATTATTTATTTCATCAGAGAAAACACGTGTCTCGTTGAACCTTTGAAAAATACCGACTAGAAAGATAGGAAAACAATGTCTAATTTAATCAAACTGACCAATACTGAATGCGATTTGCTTAGGTTGTAGAAACCTACTTATAGCTGTTTTCTAACATTTTTTTCGTCGATTAAAATTATTGAATCGAGTGGAAAACCAGTGTCAAACGACGGATATCAGCAATGTGTCTTTATTGTAACATAACTATTGCTTAAAATCTGTTAGTTTCTTTCTACTTCCCCTTTTTATTTGAATTTGTCATTCTATTTAATTTTTTATATTAAATCATTCGTAGAAATTGCAAAAAATTAAGCATTTTAGGAAGAGTGTAGGATATTATTTTAACTCAGTAATCTATAAACTTGTGTGTTACACGGAATATTATGGTTATACAAAGTGTAAAAACGGCTTTGATAACCATTCCTAAAATATTCAATAAAAAATTATCATGATAATAAAAAAAAGCATTCTGAATTGACAGAATGAGCTCTCGTCTTATGATATTGCTGTATAGATAGAAATCTGTTCATAAGTACTCTGATTCATGGAACTAAAACAATGTGCCTGCTCAACGGGAGAATTATTACTCCGAAACGATGGCAGCTCTAGTAGCACTTCATCTGCTGAAACACAGTCTGTAAAGCTGCGCATGTTCGCTTTTTTTCAATCACTGATTATTTTTTAATTGATACCAGATGTTTACTTACAGTTATTTCTAGGTTTCTTTTGTATTATTTATAAATTAATTTTATTGTACTACTTTTTTCAATGCCAAATTAAAATTTTCTCCCATTTGTTACATGATGAAGTATCAGTCAATAATCTATCGGCACCATGGCTTTTTTAATGAGGCCTATTAAATGTTTAATTCTTGAAGTCAATTATATAAATATTTAACGGCAATAACTATCGTGCAAGTGGAGAGAAGCGGAGGAGAAGGCGAGAGTTTCTGCAAACTTTACAGGAGCTACTGTCAATTTATCTGGGGGTAGTGATCTTGAAGCATCTTATCATTTAGTTGTATTTCATTCAACAAACTGTCACGTGTGAATTCGAGTATTTGTGATTGCCTCGAACGGTGGACTCTTCAAACTGTTTATTTTAATTGATATGTGTATAAATTGAATTTTTTGATAATTTGATGGTTATTTGTTCTACATTTTTGTGTTCATAATTTTTCCTTGTTTTAAATCATTGATTATTTTTCCAAAATGTTTAAGGTAAGCCATTTGTAATTATTTCTAATTTACAATTTTAGAAATTATGCAATTTAAATAAACTCATAAGTAATTACTATTCAAACATACTTTAAATTTTAAAAAAATCACAATCCCTGTAATTCTTAATTTTTGAAACTGAAAAACATTCACCTGATACAAAGAAATATGAAAAATGGAAATATAATGGAAGCTATTATAAGTTTTTGTGTTTATTCAGATAGGAAAAAAAATAATCACATGAATTATGCAGTGAATGTGAAAATATTAATATTTATTAAAATAGTATTGATGACGGCATTTTAAATCAAAATGAAAACTTAAAGTTAATTAAGCAAACTAAAAAGGAATAATGAATTGTATCCGCCATATCTACATAATGAAACTCTATTAAATGCTTACAATATGAACATGAAGATATTAAGCAAAAAGAAACGTTTTCCAATAAAAGAGTAACTTTTAAATCTTCTTTTGAAATTAATTAATCAAAACACTAATGAGAGTCAAAATATAAACTATTACTGAAAATTATTAAAATTTTGCCCTATGGATGTAGTTTATTGTGAACTTGAAGATAATTTTACTAAAACTATTAAATATATACCGCTTTATTGTATATTGTGGAAAGACGAATAAAAGAAATAGAACACAATTTGGGAACATAACATTTTAGTATCGATAAAATAATCGTATCGTTTTACCTTATAATTACGTCTTACATTTCTGTCTTCGCAATTTTGATTCTATTGATTAGATATGCTTTTCTTCTTCGATATAAGATATACATTTTTGAAAATAACTTGTAGATGGAATTACTAGAAAAAAGAAAAGCAAATTTTTAGGTTTATTAATGTACAGATTCAAAAATGTGGACTTAACTATGATTTATATTCTTTATTTTAATGGTGCAAAATCTATATTAGACAGAGAAAAAAATCTATGTCACAAATTATTACACAATAATTCTAAATACCGAACATTCTAATTATTATGTGAAATCCTCGCAATTGTAAATATCCTTGTCATCAGCTAGTAGCAAAAAGAATATCCAAAATATTTAAAAAATACTTTTAATAAAGTGGAAAAAATTAAATTCAAAATTATTTAGTTCATTATAAGAAACTTTATTTAGGACTCACTAAAACTGGTTGTAACTAATTAGTATGTGAGTAAATGTGAGATGATTATCATGTGGTAAAATCTCAAAAATCTTAAAAAAATATAAAATTAAAAATATTTTATTAATTGTAAATGTTAATATATTTAAAATTGAAATTAATAATGCTTACAGAAATTAGCCTACTTTACAAGTATATTTACAACTTTAAAAAAATTTTGTAAATCTCTTATCAATATCTTATAAACAATATTAAACTTAAAAATAACATCAAAATTTTTATTTAAAAAAATTTCATTTATAGGAATTTTGATAGAAAAATAATTATCTGCAATATTTAAAGAAGCAAAGTGTTTTATTTTATTTTATTTTGGAAACTTTCCATTTCCTCAACAAGTAAACTCTCGTCGTTAAATTAAAATTCCCTTTCCTAATTTCAGTAAAAATTACAATTTGATGCCAAAAAAAAAAAAAAAAAAAAGAGCGACTAGTAAAACTGTCAATGTTTCATGTTAAAACGCAAGTATAAATAAAAAGATGTTTATTATTGATTAACAATTTGATTAAAAATTAAAATATTCTCAACTTTCTAATACAGATATAAAACTCTTTTCTTAAAAAAAAAAAATTGTACGATAAATCATTTTCAACAACCAATAACTGGAACAATACAGAAATTTATGGCACGAATACTCTTATAAATAACAACAGAACCCAACTTTAAATTTTCGTGCAAATGAAATTAAGAAAATCACAGTCTAAAATTTTACTTAAACATACTGATTTTATTTTGTAATATTTTTTTAACATTTATTATGTAGTACTGCACATTAAACATAATGTACTACGGTTACATAATATTCCATAAAATTTACAAGCCAAGAAGAAAATGCTGATATACAGTTTATTATCTTTCAAGATATTTATGTAAACTAAGCGTTACTAAGGATGTTTTCAGTGTATTTAAATGAAAAAAAAATTGAGAAAAGATAAGTTACTTATAAACAAGTTTCATTTGAATGTTGCTGCTTAGTAAAATTAGTTGTTATGATGTGTTTTTTAAAAAGATCCTAGGACTGTCTGCAGAATATGAAATTCTGTTTTCAACTGCCGAGAAGACTGACGCGTTACCTGTATAGCCTTACCGTAGTACAACCACGTCATATATATATGACACCTTATTTTGTAAAAATACGCTGTTTATATAGAAAAGTGCATAGATAAGCACATAAGAATTCTAAATTTTATGTTTAATAGTTTCGCAATTAAAATAAGCTTTTAAGTGTTCATACAGTAGTACATTTATCAATTTGCTTTTAGCTGATGCGCGCGAAACTTACGGGTACAAAACAGCACATTCTGAACAAAGCTCATAATATATAGTTGATATCGTTATTTTATGTAGTTAATATCGTTACTTTTATATAGTTGATATAAATTTTTCCCCGAAAGCTATGCACATGTTTTCCACTGAAATAGATAGCCGCTAATATAATTTTATAAAAAGCTTTATTTTAACTGTCATTATTTAAAATATGAGTAAATTTTCTCAGCTCTCTCTCTCTCTCTCTCTTTATTCTTATTTTAAAATTAAAATAATCTGAAATATAAAATTGACTGTGCAGATTTATGAAATTCATCTGCTTAGTATGTGATCACATTTTTTTCTCCCAGAACATATTTTCAGTTTAATGTTATATAATTATTTTTTTCAACGGCGGGCCCTATGCCACAACAAGGCCAGAAACTGCTACTCATTTCTCGTTACCCAGCGGGCACCTGTAAACCAAGTCACCGAGGCGAGTAGCGTTGCCCGCGCCATATCACCAAAAAAAAAAAAAAAAAAAAAAAACCCTTTATAGGATGAGCCACATTCACATATCATAACAGAAGAATGGACAGAAAAACACTGAGAGAACAGAGAAAGAGAGTAACATTCATGCCCGAATCGGGATTCGAAATCGGGACCCACATCTCAGGAGTCAGGAACGCTAATCACTCAGACATCGGACGTCAATCACAAAACGTACATAATTAATTTAAATAAAAATTAACTTTAATGAGAGTAAGATTTGCATGAAAAACAAATTAAGGCAAATGTGTGTCAGCATTATAAAATATATATATTAAATATATTTTAATTCCTCAAACAAGAAAAATCTTCTTAAATTCAATAAAATGACCATGTTTTTATTTACTGAATTTTAATTCAATAAATTGATTTTTTGTCAATCATTTTTTAATTTATGATTCTAATGCAAATAAGGAACAAATTTTGATCTACTAAAAAAATGCCTCTTTGATTTTAATTAAGATAGATACACAACTCCATAAATACTTTTCAATTGAAACAAAACTTTTTATTTTAAACTACATGGTAAACTATATGATAAAATGAACTGTGTGTAATCTTTATCAAATAAAAATGTGTGTGATACGTTTCGAATTTAACTAAATATAAGCTCAAAATTAAAAACTTGTGTTTTTTCTTATCGCAAAATACGATGTGTTTAAAAAATACGGGCTTCTGATTGGCTTAACTGATACAGCGTAATTGCGAAGATTTAGCTGAATGCCTCCCTTATGTCAGCAAAGATATGAATTTTTTCTTTGCTAGATAATAAAGTTAGCAATCAGAAAACTGAATTTTGGAAACTTGTGAAGAATTCACAAAGTATAGATGATTTCTTAAGCAGATCATCTTAATCGCAACTGCGAAAAATTCAATTGCGTCGTGTTCATTGTGAATTCTGTTTGATTTATGCAACACTGAGAAATCATAATAATCAATTATAAGTTATATTTTCTCAAAATTCTTACCTGAATGTGAAATATTCATTTGATTAACTCATTCCATATACAAAATTGAAAATCTACATGGATCCCTTTCCAAATATAGAATAAACACGTATAGGGATAACTGCAACCGGTATCTTAACTGTTTGCCGTACGTTTTTTTATTTCATTTATGCAAGGTATTACACGTTGCACGCCCAGAAGTTTTATTATTATTGGATAATTTATTGAGATTAATTTATTTTGCCTTAGTTTCTTATTTATATTGTTATAACATAACTTTTTATGAACTTACTGAATTATATAACTTTTTTTCTGTTTCAAAATACCAATGACATATTTTAACTGAAATTTTAAAGAAAATAAACAAAAACTACTTTTAAAAAATCATTATTGTAGACAATGGTGTGCTGATACAAATGCTACTAAAGCATGGCGTCAAAACTATGCTTCGGTTCCAAAAAAACTTTCGGTCATTTGGCAGATGATCAAGGGCAAATTCCTTCTACTAGAAAGGAAACTAAAGTTCTTTATAAAAATTGTTAAAGATAGAAAATGCACTAAATACAGTTATGTGGGGTACTATTTTGTAAAAATTAAATCAAACGAGTAAAATTCTTCAGAATTCTATAGCACGAATAGATGCAGTATAATCACAATTTGAATCTTTAATACATTTTGTGTAGTTTGTTTGAAATTAATTTAACAAATATGAAGCTGAAAAGCTAGAAATTTTGCCAGATAACTGTATGTATTTAGGTATAAAATGTTACATTTCGAAGTAGGGTGTTTAATGATGGAAATACACCTGAAATTAATCTTGAGCCATGTAATCAATATATTTAACTGTCACTATATGTTATGAAATATATGAATTTTAAACTTAATTAATAGTAAAATTCAGTATGAAAAATTACGATATAAATTTTCACACATAGTTTTGATTAGCACTAACTTTAAAAAAACTAAAGCCGAGGAATTGTTAAGACATTATAATTTTGATTTAGATGATGGGTTTCCGAATGAACTGCAACAATTCCATTTCTTAGCGGATAAACAAACAACAGCATTAAATGCGATGAAAATGTTAAAAAAAATGAATTTATTACCTTTATTCTCTAATGTTGAGACAGTACTCCAGATTTTTTTTATTTATTTTTTATTTTTTTATTCATTATTATTTTTTTTTATTATTATTACCAATTTCAAACTGCTCTCCGGAAAAATCTGTTTGATTTCTGAAATAATTAAAATCTCCCATAGCATCATTTGTATTTTTGAAAAAAAATAGTCTCAACTTTCTGCATTATGTTTAAATTCTGATATAACAAAAAATATTGATTAACACAATGCAATTGATTGTTTCGAAGAAAGTAAAAGAAAAGAAATATGAAGAAATTTGTTATCATGCAGATTAAGTATAAATTTTTAAATAAATCATAAATATTATAAGATTTATTTTTACATTATATAAATTGATCATGCAAAATTGTATCTTAAAAATATTGTTTAAAATTGCAAAATTATAGTTACATCACTGTAAAAATGATAATGTCTTTTTGTTGCATTGAATTTCTAATTATGCATGTTATTCTACATTTATTGTTGTTGTAAAAATGAGGGACCCCTAAATTTTTTTTTGCCTCAGGACCGAATTAGGCTAATTCGGGCCCTGGAATCAGCTATATTTACATAAGATTCAGGAAATAAAAAAATCACTATAGAGTTTTAGACACGAAATGATGTCAAAGTTTGGTCAAAATGTTATTGTATAAAGTCTGTGATATTCTAAACATGTATGCGTCTAGCGCATTAACAGCCAAATGAACTTGTAAAGGAAATCATTTTCGTACTTTAGAAACTTTTAGTGCATTTTCACAGGAACTTTTCAAGAGAATTCTTTCATTTCATCATATGTACGAGGGTCACTCTGAAATTTTTGAGATACAACTAGGCTTTTAAAGTTATACTTACAAAATTTTAGGTGTGCTCAAAGTAGTTTCCTCCAGCATCAATGCACTTTTGTAGACGAATTTTCCACAGATTAAATGCCTCAAACTATTCATTTCTTGGAATAGATTTAAAAAATGCATTTATAGCCACATCAATCTCTTCTTCTGAATGAAAACGACGTCCGTGTAAATTCGATTTTAGATTCAAGAATAACCAAAAGTCGCACATAGCTAGATCTGGTGAATAAGGCGGATATTCGATCACTTTAATTTGTTTTTGTTTGAGGAACTCAACTGTTAATCCGGCTGTTTGTGAAGATGCATTGCCATTGTGAAGCATTAGTCCCCTAACATTCAGTTCTTGTAAAATTTCTGGAAGACATTTAGCGGTATACCAGTTTGCTGTTACTGTTTTCTGTCCTTCCAACTTGATGGTTTTGACCAATCCCGTACTTCTGAAGAAAACGGCATACATCACTTTTTCAGTGTGCGTTGTTTTTTTCACCATTGTCGGCGTGGGATCATCTTCAAAGACTCATACTTTGCTTTCTTGACGTATTGGAACGTCAAAAACGGTATGTATATTTCATCACATGTTACAATTTTAGAAATGATGCAGTGGCAACCATCATTTAGCAATTTAAGAGTTTCTTTACTGATTCTGACACGCTCCTCTTTTTGGTGCTCAGTTAAATTATGGGGAACCCAACAGCAAACTATTTTTTTCATATGTAATTCTTCATGAATGATTTTGTGTATGGCTACAGATTTAATGTTAAGTTCCTTCTGTATCATTTGATAGGTACAGCGATTATCATCCATTAATATTTTTCGTATGGCAGACACATTATCCGAGATTACTGCCGACGGCGGCCTTCCTGTGTGTTCTTCATCATGAAGAAAATTGCAACCTCTTCTAAATTCTCTAAACCATCTGAATACAGTAGCACGAGCTGGAGGTTCATCACCAAATGCTAATTGCAACCGTTGAACGCATTCTTCTTGATTTCGTCCTGCTTTAAAATCATAGCGCGAAAATGTTCTCGCGTCAACTCCACATTTTCTCTTCTGTTTAAAATTTATTCTACGCTAAACAAGTTGAAGTAAGTCAGTAAAAAATCGTTTTCTGTGTTAAAATACTCTGTATTTTAAAATTAAAGCGTTATTTTTATTTTGTAAATTTTCGTCTGCGCTTATCTCAAATATTTCAGAGTAACCCTTGTATCATCTGTAAAACAGCGCATTTTAGCAAATAATGGATCACATCCATTTATCCGTAAGCATTCACTTTTATTTTAATGAGTCCAATATCTACTGGAGAAAACATTTTTGAGAAAATGTATTGCACTTACCTTTTTTTTTTTTATGTTACTTTGAAACTTTTCGGCACAAAGATCTTATTTGTTTGAATTAGTGTTGAAATCTACTTGTTTCAGATCAGCTGATCATAAGTGAAAGTATGTATCAAACAAGTTTTAGTTTCTATTACTGACCTGTATCTCCTAGCACCAACTTAAATGTCGCAACTATGTATGAAAAAAATAGAGAATTAGATGACAAGATTTTCGAGATAATCATATTTCATTAATTTTTAAATACTTTTATTACTCTAAGAATATTTGTGCTCCACAAAAATTGCATCATTTATTACTCAATAATAATGTCGAGTTTATCTGAAGCGGATAAAGAACTTGCTAGGTGTAATTCGAATCCGTCGGCTAATCAGATATAAGTCATTGTCAAGGTGTTAACATTAATATCTCAAGTGGAAAATCCTCTTTTTTAAGATCGGAGCAATCCTTTATCTATTGGAGTAGAAATCTTTTGTTTATTTCCGCTTTCCCTTTTCAATGCCTTTTGACTGCACTCACAGTTTTGGTTGAATTTGAAGAAATTGCTGCAGTTAAAAAAAAATTATTTTTCATATAAAATAAAACATTACCAGGATTAACTGTGGGAATTAAAGAGTAAATATTTCAATTGATTAATAGTGAAATCTCTCGCGTACAATACTAATTTTAAAAAAATATAAAATTCTTCTTTTTTAATTAATAAATATTACCACAGAGAGATTGAGAGCCTATTTATAATTAAGTTTCAGTACACAATAATTTATTCATACATAATGACGTGTTAACGTATATACATTTTGGAAAAGTATGACAGCAAATATTTGATCCGAAATTCTGAGAGAATAGTATAGAAAACTGCACTTAAAAATTTAGCTTCTAATTTCGCGCACGTGCGTGAATCCGTTTTAAATACTCTCTAAAATTTATTTTTATGCATATAAAATCAATGTACTATCATTAGGTATAATATAATCTATCTATATAGAGTTCTAAATATAAAAAAAAGTATTTTTCCGAAATATTTTTAATATGTGAGGTGAAGAATGAAACTAAGTAGCTCGTGGGTAATGCATTTTACTCTATTTTTCATATATTTTTAATTAAAATATTAGTTAGGTAGAATAACAATCGAACTCTTTATAAAAATTACCTAACTGTGAAACTTTTGAAACACCTTGTTGATATGCATATATGTATGTGTAAGAATCTTCAAAACGTAATTCTTCTCTTCTGTTTAATCATCAATGTGCTTACAACGGACAACAAGTTTTCAATTCCTTATATATTATGTATTATTAAGCCTTTCATGCTTTGTTTTAAATTTTATGCTGTTCAAAGAAAATGAAAAAGCTTCCAAAATTGGTTGGAAAACGTAATATATATTGAATTCGTCATAAATAAAAATATACTTAACTCATACTTTAACATTTGTGCAACATCACAAATAGCAGAGATCTATAAAATTCACAACCATTTATAATGTGAATCAACTAATTCCATGAAAGTGACCAACAGCGCTTTATTAAGCAGTCATGCACTTTCATGCTTTTATACTCAACAATTAATGAGAGCGTAAGACATTCAATGTATTTTTTAACATTCAGTGAAATGGAATTCATTTATTGTACTGCTCATTCTCAAACTATTCAATTTCGTTGTAAAGTTTTATTTCTCGGGAAAAGAACTTTCTTTAATGGAAATCGAAAAAAAATCGAGAAAACTTCTATTTTTCGAAAAGGAAGCAGCTTCTGAAGTAATTATTTAGATAGATATAGCACACACAATTGAACTATAGAGGAATAAGAAAATTTTAACGAATCTTTATTGATTATTTAGTACAAATTTTAATTTTTCATATTAGAGATTATAATGCTCATCTTGAATTGTTAATATTAGGAAAATCCCTAAATACTTAATAAAATGGATTTCGACGCTTGAATAATAGAAATCTATGAGTTCTCATGTGCAAAAAATAATAGTTGAGCGACAAACAAGCCCTACCTTGAATAACGGCTTATTTAGATTTAATTTTGTAAAAAATCTCTTTCAAATATCTGGTGACTATGTCTTTTTATTTAAATAATAAAAAGAGCATAGTGGCATTCAAATATTTTCATATGTCATACCTTCATAAACAAAAAAAGTTTCTTTGGAAAGATAATGCTGCAGATGATTGAAATCAATTTCCCTGAGCGCATAAATTTTGACTTAAAATTTATAGAGATTAATAATAAAACTAAAACAATCATTTTTACCGTGAAATTTCATAGAGGGAATAATCAACTACAGTCCATTGAAAATGTTGATTTATTCGGAACAATGGTTACTTGGAGATGTTTTCCGAGTGCTGCTGAATTATTTTCTAAACGTTTTATTTTCATCCGTTCAATCATTTCTAGCTCTCTTTTTCCTCCATTAATTTTCAGTAAAAATTTCCTTCAGTAATGTGATTTGCAATGTTTAATGCATTCGTCATTTACATTTTAAAGATTTTTTTTATTTGGTTTTAAGCGATCAGAATAGAGCGATGATCGAATGAGGAAGGTCATATTTTAAGTAAAGAACAAAATCGCGTAATGTGTTAAAGGAAAAATACCCATCACAAAATGCTCCTTTAACGGAGAATGGAAAGAATGGAGACTAACTGAAAATTCCTAAATGTTACCAATCTAGGAAAATTTTAATATGCATTCATATTGGTGAATCAAACATTCATAGTCGAAAGCAGAACATAAGATAAGTTGTATTTTTAGGTTTTTGTTCAAGCCAAAACCATCAACGAACAATAATTTCTTTATTTGTTAATTTAAAATATTTCTTTCAATAAAAATTATATATCTATATCTAACGGAAAGCATCATGCATTTTTAATCTTTTATTAATCAACATTTTATGTTTCTTTTTTTTTTTATCTAAAATAAGTTTATTCCGATATACAGAAATATTTTAATTGAAAGGATTCCTTATTTTTAAAAAGGAAAATTTTATTTTTAATTTTTAAAAAATAGATATCTTTTAAAACTCAAAAAAGTCTGTATTCCATGTAAAGTCATTTTTTTAAAATTAAACACTTATATGTTTTCAATTTCAAAATTTTTGTACAATGTTCTGCTAAATATGATATCATAATGCAATATAAAAAGTATAAAATGTTACCATATGACCTATGCATATAACATTAATATAATTACAAAAATAGTTATACGTATTTTACTCAAAAAACGCAATAACATACCTTTTGATTAATAAATATTTTTATGCGTGACATGTTAAAAAATCTAAACATCATGGACAATATTTTTCATTTAAAAAATATAGTATTGTGAAATAAATTTTTATAGTATTTTATTTTTAATATCATTTAACATGACCTTTTGAATAATTAAAATGAAATATGACTGTTAATTTATGCATATATCTTAATTCAAAGTAAACCGTATGAACATTTGCCAAATATTTTCAAGTGCGCAGCTTCATGGGATAGTTAAAATTGTTTTTTAAAATAAATGTTTAATAAAATTTTTATCATTGCATTTAATTTTTTTCAGCTAAAATTGAGATTTTAATTTCTTACTAGGAATTAATTTTAAAGGAAAATTCAACAAAGCAATAATTTTTAAAAATTCAGTATATTTTGCAGAATTTAAAGATTTGGGGATATTTTAACATCACCTCCCTAGCTTTAAATGTATAACGAGATTAGTTTAAACTTCGAAAAAATAAATGTAATATTCAAAGAAAAAGGAAAATATGAAATAAAGAAACATTCCTACCTATTAAAAGTATAAAGCGCAAGTCTATTTTTAAATGGTTGTATTTTTTAAGGTTTTATTTAAGCAAATAGTGGATGTTAAAAAATAACCTCAGATTTTTCATTCAATTGATTTTATCAAAATAACTTTTATTGAATTAAAAATAAACAATTAAATAGTTTCTCTGAATGAAATCGAAAATCTTTGTGAAAATGATAAATGTAGAAGAAAGATAAGAAAGATAAAGCGGCAAGAAAATTTCCCCAGATTTCATCGCGTTTCCTCGAATTTTCAGAAGAAATCCTGTTCTTCATTTCGATTAATGATATTAGTATTTGCACAGCAGAGCGAGAGACTTACTCCAACAGATAAAGAGACTTGTCAGAATAAAGAGTTGGCTTTTGTCTCCGAAAGGTGAGTTGATTTTTCACTTTCATATCTGGCGCTTATAAAGGACGGGGAATTACCCACAGTAGGAACACGATTGCATTTTAAACATCACATCTCGCATGCCAATTCTTTATTTATTGCTTCGGTAGCTCTGATATATAAATGATAATCGTAACATTGCTTTCAAATTGAAAAGGATATTGTCGGCGATCATTACTTGCCAGAGATTGTACGGTTCATAAAAATTTCAAAGAGTTCTTTCTGCCTAATTTTAAAAACATAAACGTTGTTAATGTGAGAAAAATTTCTTTTTCCTCTCATAAATAATCAATAATTTAATGCTCACAATGAAAATTTACTATGTAAGTATCATTTCACTAATTTGTATTTTATTAATTTGTATGTACAATTTTGACATAATATATATATATATGTGTGTGTGTGTGTGTGTGTGTGGGTGGGTGGGTGGTTGTCTGGGAGAGGGAATTTTACTCTCTTATGTTATTTGAAACATATTTCATATTCACTTTTTCACTTTACTATCAATATGGACATCCGAAATTTGTTAAAAGTTTCACCGAACAGAAAATTAAATTTACACATCTAAGTTTACTTTTTAATATTCTTTCATTTTTACGAGATCTAATTCTCATAAAAATCAAAATTTTCTGAAGATGCCATCACTTTAATAATAGGTTTCAAATTAAATAATTTTGTATATACGTTTGATATAAATTTAAATTGTTCCTGTATGTTATTTACGAGAAAATTTTTAAATTTGTTTGACTAGAATTGTTAGCATTCCGGTCATCAATTCTCATCTCGTAACTTTCGTTTCTAACCTTATGCATAGAAAATTTTAGTGGTTTGAAATCGGTTTTATGTATATCTGCAAATTGTATCTCCTGGTTGAAGAAGACATCATATGCAAAAAATAATAGCCGAAAGACTAACCGCATTTAAGTATGTTAAATATAATGTTTTATAAATTTGTTATATATTCATAGTTTCATGAACCCAGAATTAAATTTGTATTTAAAATTATGCATTCTAAATTTTAACTTACATCTAATAAATTTACTTAAATAAAAAATATCATTCTGTAATTTTAGACACATATTTGCCTTAATTAATTTCTGATTAAAAATTTTTTTTATGAAATTTTTAGTAAGTTCATTGGAGTGGAAAGTCTTATATTCAATCCCAATCATTGCATAAATAATGGATGTTAGGTTTGACATTTTTATGCTCTATATGCATGAATGTCGAAGCGGATGATTCCGAGATCTTAGGTTTATTCAGGAATTATGCTTACGTGATTGTACGTAAATACTACATTCTTAATTACTATACATGGATATTATTCACATGATTCCTTGTTATACATGAATACTGTTTACTTTCAGAGGAAGACTCTGAGCAATGTGTGTTCGGCATGAAAAAGCTTTCAGCTTTAGATGCCGAACATACATTGCACAGAGTCCTTAAGAAGTTAATTGCACTTAAGAACTCCTCCACATTGCACATAAGAAGTTAATCCTTCGCTATGACATGATGCAGAACTCGTGAAATACGCTAGAGAAAAATTACTATATTTAATTCATTCATGAAATTTACGTCTAATCTAAATCAATGGGATGAAATGCGAGGTAATAATGTATCGAATTCTCAACATTGTTCATCGAACTTATCAAAAGAATATTTCAAAACCATACATTTAAACTAGATGCAGTCAATAGAATGCATTTATTTATTACTTAAAGTTCTGTAATCCGAAAATTTTGATCATAATTGGAGTCAACCATAACTCGTAATAATTCATTTTATTATAAGTTCTAGCGAATGGTGGATTATATAAATACCCAAATCTTGTAATTCAATACATGTTTTGAATTTGGATAATGTGAGGAATCACACAATTAAGTTCAGCAAAAGCGTTCTGCTTTTTTTTCTATGTCTTTTGAAGAAGGTACATTAGTGATAACCAGTATTGATTAAAAATAATTATTTTTGGAGAAAAAGAAACAATATTAATATATACTTATAAAATTAATTAGAAATGATTCTTATCAATTAATTAATTGAAATTATTTCAGATAAATTTATTTTGAGTGTTATACATTTTAATTAATTTTTATGAGGAAATTATTAATTCAAATTCTTTAATTTCAGCTGCTTTCCCTTGTTGCTTGCGTTCAATCCAGATCTCTAACTACCCATAGGAATAGTTGGAGGCTTGGTCATCATAAAAAGCACAAGCACAGTACGTAAGTAACAACTTTTTACATAAAAATTAAATGTAAAAAAAAATGGAAGCGAAAAGTTTTAAATCACTATCTAATTGTGTCAGGAAGATTGATGTTGCCGTTATTCAAATGATTTACACCATGTCTTTTCTATTTATACTTGTATCTTTACATTTCACATGTTGTTCTTTTTTCTCTTTCTTTCTTTAAAAGTGATATTTTTTAATGAATCAAATACTGAACTTTTTTTTTAAAATTATTTGACAGTTCTATACTGACTCATTTGTTTTGTTCCTTCGCGATCTCAACGGTGATCTTGTAGTATTATTACTTTAGGTTGTACAGATAAATATCATTCAAATGTATAATCCTTTGAATATTTAAACATCTTCCATTAATGCACGAGCACCATATATAAAAAGCATAAATTATTCTAAATTGAATCTTGTCACCACGTGTATTCTTTACAAACTACAAACAAAGAAAGGGAAGGAATGAAAAGAAATTAGACCATAATATGGAATATTTCACTTATCGATTGAAATATTCCAGATAATGGTCTAATTTCTAAAAAAAATCACGAAATTTAATGTTATAATTTACAAGGATTTATAACATTCAATCTTGCGTAATATTACAAGAGAACGATGTTTGCTAAATAGGCGTTCTGGAGCCCAATGCTCATTATGTGCATTCTATATTTCTGTAGGTATTCTCTGGAGGCATAAATCTAGTCACTTCATTATTTTAGGAGTCACTTCTAACATATCAGCAAATAAACGTATCGATTATCTACTAAGAAAACTTGTTTAAATACAAAATGCTTGCCCCTCAATTTGTTTTAGTTATATAAAGACTAATATATGGTATAGAAAAAAATATGTAATACTTATATTTAACAAATAGTAATGCTCCAAAAACAGAGTAAACATAAAAAAATCGAGATAAAATTGAAAAGTTTCTTTTTGTAATTTAATCTTGTTCTTTCTTTTTGAATTTATTTTTAATGCCAGATAAACATTTCCATATAATCTGTTATTTATATAAAGAAATATTTTAGAAAAATTAAACAATTTCATAGATTATATTATTTTACAAAATTTTACGAATACATTAAACTGGAATAATATTAATCAATCACCTTTAGTAGATTTTATGACGAGTCAATTTTGATTCGAGAACGTTAATGAGAATAATATTTTTATTTACTAACACAGTTCATTCTGTAACATGTGCCATGAGCATCTCAAAAAATCAGGAAAAGAGTGATTTAAATTATGCAATTCATAGTTATTTCTCTATATTTCACAATATTATTTTACCGGTGCAAAACATTCTTACAATAGCGTTTGAAAGATAGTTTAACAAAAAGTCAAATCAACTTTATGTTGGCTTACATCATTGTTACATAAAATTAAACCAAAAATAATGTAGGTTTAATTTATGAAAATTGCATTCGTAAAAGCCAAGCTTAATTTATTAAGAATGATTTTAATTTTGAATGCTCAGATTTTTAATTCTCTCTGTGAAATTATTTTGTTCTTTTGGCTTTAGAGATATTCTTGAATAAAACTATTATTCCAAATACCCATTATTTTAACATTACTGGTAACATTTCAGAATACATAAGACCGATTTTAGTTCTAGAAATTTGCACAAATATGACTAAAAAAATCAATTTCTTAGTACCAGTAAATTTTTGGAGTAACTGCAAACATTCACAATTATTCTGACTGTGACACGTCTGCGGAATTGCTAATTATTACTTGAATTTTGTTCTCATTAGTGATGATATCAACATCATTCTTTGTGAAAATTTTCAAATTTATAAAGATATATTAAACACTCACTTTCCTCATCTAGGGATGTTGCTTGGGATGTAACACCCAGAAAACGCGATCATCTTTTGAAGTTTGTTCCTGACGAGTGCTGTCCTTCTGTCACTGAGCTGATCCAGCCCCTTGGAGGAGTCTCGAAGACAGGGAAGCTACTGGAGTTGTATCGTGATCAGAACTTGACCCAGACCTTCTATCAGACGTCTTGTCAGGAAGGCATCAGAGATCTTCCTTGTAAATACGTCAAGCAAAACAGGCATCTGAGTTCAGCATGTATCCAGAGGTACACTTACAGTTACGCTTTAGTGAGGGAGTTCAGTTCTGACAGACCCTGGAGGATGGACTATATCAGGATACGAAGCGGGTGCTCTTGTGAAGTGCGAATCCGGATGCGCAACGAGTACTCGGGTGAAAGGCGTAGCTCTGAAGAGACGGTCTGAGGTTAACGTAGCTCTGAAACTGGCTATTTAACTTGGATGGTCAGTATTATTGATCTAGTCAACCATTTCAGTTTGTAGAAACTGGACTTGCGTCATCTAAAATCACCTTCATTGAAAGTATTGAATGTAACTTTTAAATGTCTTATGAAATACTCTGTTTACAAGAGTTTTACTTTTCTGTATATAAAAGAGCAGGCATTAAACTGGATTTTAAATGTAAATAATGTATTTAACAGGAAAGACTTGACAGGCAAGAAAAATTCTCTTTCAAAAAAAAAAAAAAAAAAAAAAAAAAAAAAAAAAAAATTAAAAGAACCCGCTATTAAATGGTCTGAATAAAAACTTCTGGTTACAATAATTCTAATCATTCAATTCAATCTATTGAGCCAAATGAGATGTATTAACGAAATAATTTATCAGTGAAATTTTTGAATAATATAAATACAGCAATTATATGTTTTTGGTTTTTTTATTATTTATATGGAACGGTTTTATAATAGGAAGGAAATATAGGTTCAATATTATTTTAATAATCTTATAAATAATATTTATTGAAAATGATGGATACTGTGTAGTAAAATATAAATTATTAATATTGCATTATAAAATAGAAAAGTTTTATTTATTTACTCTACTTTGGATTTAAAAGTATAATTAAACTCATTTAAAAATTAAAAATAATATTATTGTATCACAATATCGAACATATATTAGTTTTTAACCAATGGTATGATTTCTTGAAGTTAATGTTTTTTATTCAATATATTTATTTAGTTCATATAATAAATACTTAAATAATTATGGTGCCATATTTAATTTAAAATTTCGAATAGTTTAAGTAGGTTATATTTAAATAAAATATACGTAGTTTAATCAAATATATGCCCATACAATCTCATTTTCAATCAGTTTGATTTAACATGAAAAAGAAATTATTACCAATTAATCCTAATTTTTATATTTTTATCACCAATGCAAGAGACAATCATTCCCTGTTAATTTATTTCAGACAATATTGAAAAATATAAATTTATTTAATTTTAAGATCAACAGAGCAATAAAAATCCAAAAATATTATTTCGTTATTTTAGATGCAATATTATTTCAATTTTTTTTTTTTTTTTTTTTTTTTTGCAAAAATGTTATGCTTATATATGCCACTGCCTGTGAGTGTCTTCAAAAATGAGAACGGGACGAGAATGTTTTTATGTCTATTTAATTAAATGTTACGATGAATTGTTTTTTTATTATTACTGTGTTTTATATTGTTATTTTTTACTTCAAACTATTTATGGATCTGATACTCTTACATGTGTATGTAATGATATAATCTTAATAATTTGACATCACCATTCAGACTTATTACTTATTTATTTATTTGTTATTAAAAAAAATGTGCCTCCAAACTGCATGATATGTATTCTCCTGGAAAATGATGTACATTAATTTTCTATTGATTCTTCTGAAAATACATTTGCTTGTACTGTGCATCATACCTAATGACTTCTCAACAATATTCATTTGAAAAATATTTATTTTAGCATGTAATAAAGGTCTAAGTAAAAACTTACAGCAGTTGACATTGAAATGAATAATTTTATACCAATTATCATTTATTTTTAGAATAATAGATAACTTATAAACCGTGTGTGTAATTGAAATTATATAAATTCAATAAATACGTGCTTACTTTTCTAAAATGTTCAATGGAAATCTTTTCAATTACATAAGATAAGAAATATTAATTATTTGGTGATATTATATTTTGATTTTATTATTTTGAATATTGTACAATAACGATGAAGAATCATGTGAAATAAATATTTTTTATCTAAAACTATGCATAAGAATATTTTATTAAACATATTCAGCTTCTTAAAAGAGATTTTATTTATAACGATTTTTAACAATTTACAAAGCAAAATCTTTAATAAAGTATTTCTCAAAGAAGAAGGAAAGAATTCCCAAGAACATCATAATTAAGATTAACATGTTAGCAAATAATATGACTTCTATCTAATATTACATATAATTATTTATCAATAATTATATAAGTGACATACTATAATGAATATTAAAGTCCCATTACGCTTAGCCATAAAATGTTATTTATCGAATAACATTATTATATTATTGCATAGTCTATCTATTTACATATTAAAATTTTTTTCCAAAATGTAATAAATAAGTTGTATACACTGTTCAAGAAAATCGAGTGGTTTTCAGTATTCCATAATTATCAGATTTCTTTAATTCGTGTATGATTTTAAATGATTATTTCTCAGCATTTAATTGAAAGAAAAAATCTAATTAAAATGTGTCTAAATGCAATGCTAAATTTTTTAAGAGTTAATTTTAAGTATTATTCAACTCGATCTTATTAAGATGAATAATACTTAAAATTAAATCAAACAAGACGCAAAAGTAATCATTCCATGATAATTGCTTAGATCATTAGTAATGATAATCTATGAATCCGAAAAAATATACAATCAACACATTTTAATAATGTTAATATTTAAATGAGAAGGGGGGTGGAAATAAGAAAAATGTATCGACGTATTACTCTTCTATTTTTTACTGTAATTGCCAGATTGACACTTAAAAGTCTAAATCTTTTTTAAAATCACTCAGATTTTCTTTTATGGATTTTAAATAGTACTTATTTATTACTGACATTCCAAATAATCTGATAATTTTTGTAGCATATTTTAAATATGAAAACACCTGTGGCCGCATTTTAAAGTAAAAAATAATTTTCTAAAACGTTTTCTTTTCTTCATACGAACAACAAAAAATGCTTTTATATATTTAGTGCTCACAGAGAATTTTTTCAGAGAAGTAGGTAGTTTTCTCAGAGAAGAAGTAGGATTTCGTTGCTAAAGAAGCCACATTTGATCTTTTTGTTAGAGTTCATTATCTAATTTGAAATGATAACTGTACTGCATCCATTTTAAAGGGTTCCTTGACAGTTTCTAGATCAAAATTGTACAAAGGATAGAGAAGACTCCAAATCAAATCAGTGCTGTTGTAATCATTGACTTTATACTATGAAGTCTAATAATGAGTGCGATCCAAGTATACTCCTATCAAGCATTTGTCTTTTTCTGTAAACGTCGCATTAGCTTCTGTTTGTACTGCAGACCTGTCTCTGTGATATAAGGTCATTATTTCTTGAGGGCACTATCATAGACCACATCATAAATATAAATATGACCTGTTTTATTGATAAAAAACATTTTTATGTCATTTAAGTATTATTTAATATTTAATGTAAATAAATAATAATTTAAATATTCATACACACACACAATTAAGTAAAAAAACTTAAAATGTTTGAAATCACTTGTGCAATTCTTTCATCATGATGTATTGCTATTTAGTAACCACTTTGTGCTGATCAAGTATTGCACATCAGAAGTCATATAATAAAGGTTAAATTTAGTCGCATACAAATTTTTCAAGGGACGTCAGAGTTTATATGGGGGCAAACTGTATAAGCATGTCTCGATAACGTATTTTAAACCCAGACAATCAACAACAGAATTGCTCTGATTCCTTTTTTTTTTTAACTTTACTTTTCAGTCTAGGTTTCAAAGCACCAATATTGTTGATTGATTATCTGAGTTTGAAATACGTTATCGAGACATGCTTCTGAAATTTGTCTGAGTATAAACTCTAATGTCTCTCGCTATGTTGTATAAATTATAAAAATTTATATGCAACCTTTATTATATGACTTGTGTTGTGAAATGCTTAATCAGCACAAATAGGTTACTAAATAGCAATATGATGAGATATTTTCACAAATTCATTCAGACATTTTGAGTTTCTTTATTTAATTACTGTACTATTTATTTATCTTGTTATTTAAAAAATAGTTTTCTTGATAAAATAAGTCATATCCATGTTCATGATATACTCCACAATGGTATTTTCAAGGAATAATAGCCTTAGTACTCAAAAAAATGCATGCACTGTTCAAATAGAAAATATCGAGATGACCAAAAGAAAATTGCAGATGCTTAATAGGAATACTTTCATTGAGCTCAATATTAAACTTCACATTATAAAGTCAATTAGTATAGCACTAATTACAGTTTGAATCTTTTCTATTCTTTGTACAATTTTGATCTCGTAACTCTCATGGAACTCCTTAAAAAAAGATGCAGTGCACTCATCATTTCAGATCGCATGATAAAATATATCAAAAGGAACAGATACGGTTCCTTGAGCAATCAAAAACATCCTTTTCTGAGAAAATTGCCGAAATGATTGTATGTGATGAAAAAATACTTAGCTTTGTGAGCACTATAGGTAAAAAAAAAGATTTTTTGTTGTTCGTATGAGAAAATGAAAGCGTCTTGTGAGAATCATTTTTACTTTAAAATGTTACTACAATTATTTTCACATTCAAAATATGTTACGAAATCTAGAAAATTATTTGAAACGTCAGAATTAAATGTGTATTATATAAAATCCTTAAAAACACACAAAATATAAGCATTTTAAAAGGATTTAGGCTTTCAACCCGATCAAGCAGCTGAGTTGGTAATGGTAACTCAGTTCAACAGTTCTTAGCTCCTCTAAATAGAAATATTTCTCATATTTTTTAAAGTTTCTCAACTGAAATTCTAGACATGCGTTATTCGATGATGATAGTGACCTCTTTTGTATACACATACAATTACTGAAATCTATATGAAATCTACCATACGAAATGTTTTAAATAGTAGGAAATAAAAAAAAAAGTATTAGAGAGTGCTTATAGTTCTCCAGGAAAAAGCTAGGTTGAACAGATAACAAATAAATTATTTTAAAAATTAATCCTCGCAATTAAAATTAAATTCAATTTTATTATTTTTTATTCGTTTAATTTTTGTGCCATCAAACAAAAAATTTCAAAATTATTTTTATAAAAACAATTTTGAAATTTCTTATTTAATGATAATTTGTTAAATAATTACTAGATGCTTCCTTTAATATTACTGAACATTTAAACAAATACTTTTATAAGAAAATAATAAAACAGGAAAATGTAATTTATATAATTAGTTACTGAAATAGTTGCGATGGTGGTGAATTTTTTTCAATCAATGATAATTTTTACACACAAAAATCGGATCCCAAAATACTACAAACATCCTAGCCTCTAAAAATTAGTCTTCAACTGTATAGTAAGTTTGAATCAAATCTGTGCATGATTATTTTATATTGTATGACACCATTACATCACCTGTATGATACATTCAGTAGTAAAACTATCCTTTGAAATGCTGAACAATCATTAAAAACCACAGGTAATTTTTAAGAAGTGAAAAACATCATCTTGATTTTACTCAAAATAAAAATAATTAATTCTTTAAATTGTTTTTATTTTAAGTAAATTAAATAAATTTATTAATTTACTTAATCCTCGAATTAATTAAATGTGTCTTAATTTTCAGTCAGTACATTTTTTCTGAAAAAAACTGCTGCGTTTCATGTTTTTTAATTTAAATTTAAGAAAACATGCTTTCTATAAGCAAAATGTAGAAAACAATGAGATGCAAAATGTAATCCAGAATTGAAAACTCTAGAAACCCTTTATATACTTATGCATCAAATGAGAAGTAAACATTCTCTTTTTCAATTACACAGATTCTGTACCATCCATAGCTTTGAGTACCTGTATTTAGAAATGATTCATTAAATATAAAAAAATGCTTTTTAATGAAAAATCGTAGTTTATTTCCTGGAAGAAAAAGAATCTATGGAGAACTTTTCCCATATAAAATGCATATTATATATTTGTGTTATATATACATACATATTATATATTTGCATTGTATACATATTATATAAAATACATATTACTATATTTGTGACAATTTTGCTTTTATGTACTTGAATAATAAAATCATCTATTTTTAATAAATATTCGTTTTTTAAGGAAAATAATTTTTTGTTTATACAGAATCTAATCTCAAAATAATAATTCCATAACTTAAAATTCCTATTAATTTTAAACAACAGTTTAAATAGATCGAAAAATATGAAATAGTGCCAGATAACCTAAAAATGGTCCACTTATTCAAGTCAACGAATTGCGTTAAAATAGTTTCTTTTGTTAATTCAAATCGTCAATCTCATGTTCACAACTCTGACAACTCTTCGCAATAATGCGGGTTCTGCTGTAAAGAATTATAAAACTGAAAAGAAAATAGCATAAAAGAGAATGACAGCGTTTTTTTTAAATTTTCTGGTCCACGACGCGCTCTGTTATTAAAAGAAGCAGAATGATCGGACTGACAATGTTTAGATTATTTGACTATTATGTCATCAAGAAAGAGGTCAAGAGGTTTGCCATTTGAAAGGATGACGCCCACTTAAGAGGGAGTAAGGGCTGAAATAGAATAGGGTTTAGAGCAATGAAGAAGTCGAAGGTAGGTGCTGAGGTATTATAGATTGCATACTTTTACAATATTCTATTTTGTGTTATTTTGCATTAAGAAAGGGTTTAAAAAGCAAATTTCAAGGTAATGTTATTGATTAACAATCTTTTCGTAGTTATGAATATAACGCAAGGCAACAAATTTCTAACTCTTTTTTAGGTTTCAAAAACAAATTCTCATACAGTTCCAAAATCTTTTTTTTATTTATTTAATTTTTTATTTTATTATTTATAGCAATAAGAGGACTAAGGATTCGCATAATATATACAAAGATTCGTTTAATTTGTCGCTTAATGGTCATTTATGCACACGAGGGTTAATTCGACAGAGATCTACAGTTTCCAAGTATTTAAAATATCCCCGATCAAGATGGGAATCGAGCTTATGAACTGTTGAACTGAAGTCCAGAGCATCAACCATTTGACTGCCACTTAGCAAATAAATCTTTTAAAAATATGATTCTAAAAACTGACAGTAGTGTTAACTAATTTATATAGACTGTAATCAAACATTTCACAATTTTGTTTTCCTTATTCAAATCTAGATATAAAACTTTTACCAATTTTAAGACTACAATTAACTGATTAAGTTAACCACCCTTCATTAAAGATTATTCATTTATAGGAACAATGTTTGCTGTATTTTTTATTCTTTGGTTATTTTTTATAAACAGGGGCGACATTTTAAAACGGATTTTGACTTAATATAAATAAACAGGCATTATAAGAGACTGAACTTCCAGTCAAAAAAATTGAGCAGTGAATTTATAGGAAAATTAAGGTTCTCATCCAGAAATTAAAGATTGTTTAGTTACTCAAAATGAAAAAACACGATTTTAGAAATAAAAATTAGTTTGTTACATGTGCATGAAGCTCATCTCATTTCACTACATAATCTACATTTAAATGTCTGTCGTTCCTAGTCACAAATTCCCTAATTACCTAACTTTTAACTTTTACCTAATTACCTAACATGAAGTAACTTTTTGCAGCTCATTCAGCCAGATGGTCTTTGCGATCTCTAATACTTCATCAATTCCAAAACGTCTATAATCCATAAATTCTCAACTCATTTGCTCTCAACAATTATGAATAAGCGCAATTATTTCAAAAGGAACTCTATACTTTCCGTTTTAAATTATTCACAAAAGTTTTCTTAAGAGTATCTTAATAATTTGCAGTCATCGTAGTAATTTTTGGCGTTACTATCTAGTTCCTTGAACAGGCGACAGGAAAAGTCTGACGACACTGGAAATTCGAAACTTGTGATCACATGCAAAAAATGTTTAAATGTAGGATGTTATAGAGTAGAAGGCTGAAGGAAGTTTCATTTATTTAAGCAATATATAAGAATTGTTTTATTCAGTATCGTATTTTTCATTTTTAACGACTAAAGGATCTTTACTTTCAAGGTAAACTAGGCATTGCAAATTGATACATTGTCATAGCATCCCATTTTTTATACTTATTTTCAAGATTAATTCATAATTTAAAGTTTTTTAATATTTCATTAGTTATAACCAGTAAAAATGATGTGAAATTCTCAAATTATATACCGATCATTTTAATGTTAACTTTTTACATTTGGTGACAGAGCTTCATGTTAAGAACCTCGCAGTTAATATTATATTATATAAAAATCTATTTTCAATACATTTTTTCTAACAATACCGTCATTAAATAAAATACAGATCAATTGCAATCAAGGTGCAATATAACCGGTATCTTTAGAGGTTTAACAACAAGATTCACAAATTATAAGTGACGTCGTCCTACTGTGAAATGAGGACACTTTAGTTAACAAGAAATACCATCAGAAAATAAATTATTACATACCATTCACAAGCAATAAGTGTAATTTTTCTTTAGATGATAATTATATACGTGACTGGAAGTTTATAAGATTTCATAAAATAAATACAATGAGATTGAATCGGTTAATAAAGAATGAATAAAGAATATTGAACACGCATTCATTTAAATTTCTAAAGATTTATCAACATAATAACATATTTTAAGTAAAATTTAAAAAAAAAAAGTTATTAATTATACACAATTTTCAACGATTCACATTAAACTCCATCAGATTGTTATTTTTTGTTACGTGTTAATTTTTTATCAGAAAAATACACTTCACTTATTCCTATATGACAATATTTGCCATCAATTTTGATACAACTCCCTTTCAAATCACATAAATTAGTATAAATTAATCAGTCGTGCCATATACATAAAATATTATTTTAATATAGTAGTTTCCCACTCAATGAAGATAACTTTTTCTCAGTAAAGATGGATTTTTTGTTAGGTGAATTAAGAAATATACTAAACTTTCATTGTGTGTGGATGATTACTTTATTTTACATGAGTTTTGACCATAAATAATAATAAAGATATAGCACAGCTATTATACATATGAATTATTTTAATTGGATATAAATAAAATTATATCAATATATTATATACTCT
Organism: Latrodectus elegans; assembly: GCA_030067965.1. Classification (NCBI taxonomy): domain Eukaryota; kingdom Metazoa; phylum Arthropoda; class Arachnida; order Araneae; family Theridiidae; genus Latrodectus; species Latrodectus elegans. The sequence continues at coordinate 53,286,323 of CM057813.1, forward strand.
GATCCACATTGAAAATGCAACACCAAGAAGGAGTTGTCAGAAACTGACGAAACTCGGCAAACAGAAAAAGACATCAACGAACAATAAGTGACCTGTATTTCGAAATGATATGGATAATGCAGAGCGAACAAGAACAGGGTCGGACCAGTAGGCTGTAGGACCAACGTGGACAGCGATACACGAAGCAACACGTCTAGGTACACAGTCAATGAGGGTACGGATGGCATTCTGAGGCATGGCTCTCCATTTCCTGTAAACCACTTGAAAATGTGCGTCTTCTGAAGGAAGCTGTGATGGGAACTGCAAATGGTGTCCAATCACATCCCAAACATGTTTGAGGTTTGAGATCATTGTCTGAGGAAGCAGTTGTATACCTCAGGACATGTTTACTGATGCGAGCAATGTGTGATTGGGCGTTATCCTGCTAAAAAAAATGTCGTTTGGCCACCCCTGAAGGTAGGGATGAGCCACCGGCTGCACCCATGTATAGTTGGGCTGTCATAGTACCTTGAATATGAACTAAAAGTAACCTGGAATCATTCGCAATTGTGCCCCAAACCATGATGCGACGTGTCGTGCAATCGGGCATTCCACAATTGCTGCAGTATTGAACCTTTCCACATCAACTCCACATTCGACTGCTGCGACTATCACTGAAGAAACAGAAGCGTGATTCATCTGAGAAGACGATCCTGTGCCATTCCGTCGTTCTCACGACTCTAATCTTGCACCATTCCAGGCGTAGGCATCTATGCTGCAGGGTCAATAGCGGTTTTCTCAACGGACACCATGTGCGCTAGCCACTAGCAAATGGTTCTGTTCGATATGGGAGCACCCAGGGTTTCTTACACACGCTGCATAATTTCAAGAGATGTGTTCTGCGGGGACGACTTCGCTTCCCATCCGACGTGTTAATCCACGCGTTTTGACGTCACTCTGGCTGCACCGGCATCCTGTTAATGTTCATTTCCTTGTTCCAACCATCTTCATCCCAGCACGCGCACTGTAAACGTTTCCAGATATCTGTCAGTTGCGATTTGTCGTAAGTACTAACATCCACTTTTAACTGCGACCACCATGCTCCTCGTAAACTCGTGTGTCTGCTGGAATTGACTCCGTTGACGATGGCCTGGCATTCTTTGCAATTACAGGCATCTTTTGCGATTAGAACAAACTTCTTTGAAGCGAGCTCGGCTTGTCTAAATGTCTTAAAGTAACAACAAGAACAAAACAGTAATAATAGTCCGAATATTGCCCATACTTGTTCGTTATCTTATATCTTATCCTAAGTGTGCTAGAGAGCTGCGCATTTCACATCATTTACATAACTCGGTAAAATGCATCTATCCTGAAATTTGCATAATTTTCTGACTACGTTTTCTTGGTGTTGCGTTTTACATGTTGGACAGTATAAATATACGTTGCTTAATAGTTTACTGTTAAAGTTCACTATAGCTAGAGTTCTTTAAACTAATGCCGGAAATATACTTATTTTTCAATAATAATTGAAGCTATCATTAGAAATACTGTCCTAAAAGTCTAGTTCTTCAGATAAAAATCGCATGATATTTCTGAAGAATCTATAATACATGATGGAAGGAAACTTTCCAACTCGAAAGCTTCAAGAAACAATTTTCTCATATCTTTGTCTCTTTTTCTCTCTTAAAAGATATCAATTGAAAAAAATCTCACGTTAATTTTGTTGATAACTTAATTCAAACTCTAAATTTATCCCAAGGTACCTCAAACTGGTATCTACCGCTTTAAGACTTCTTTTCAATTATTAAGACAGTTAGAATCATAGTAAGTCATTTATTTTAGAATGGTGTACACTTAACTATTATTCGATGGTGTAAATTTGAGGGATAGTTTAACTAAAATGATTGTGAGGATCAGGAATACAAGAAATTCCTTTGGTTACCAATTCATAAAGAAAACGCAGTTCACTTTTCTTAGTTGGATGCCTATATTCCATGAAATATTGGATTTTCAACCATTTTTATAGATTTAGAAACTCATTCGTAAAGATATTTCAATAGCCTTTTTATAATAACCCAGAAATTGAAGTATAGAGAAAAGGAGATTACTTAATTATCAAGAGACAAACATATTTTGAGCAATTTTTTTCATAGCATATCAAATTTCTTAAGTGTTTTAGATATTTTTGTCCTAAAAGATAAATGAAATTCGTTTGATAAAATCAAAATTAGTAATGAAAAAAATCTCTTTATTAGATTTCATTAATACAAAATTTAAAAATTAGCAAAAAATTATTCTAAAGAAATAACGTAATGGAAGTAATGTAGCATATCAGAGGAATGGTTATGCTTGATTCATTGAAGTTTCGATATTTTTCAATTCAATATTTTTAAGAGAGACGAATGCTCAAGTCTTCCCTCTTTATAAAATTTGGAACAAGACTCTTTTTTCACAATTAGATTTGTCTGAAACTTAATTAACTAAAGCTTTAATTTACAATACATAAAAGGTAAACCTACAAACTGCATTTCAGGAACAAAATTTTCGCAAAATGATCAGAAAATTCTTATGCAAAATATTTGTGGTATTAACAGTTAGTTTGTGTTTCATCACGATTCTTATGCAGATCTAATGAAACAGAAACAAGCTTATTTAAAAAAAAAAATACATAAAACAAAATATTTTTTATTTTAACAAAGATAGTAAATATGATTTCCTTGGATCAAACAAAATTCGTCTTGAATCTGCAAATTAATGCCAATAAATTTTGAGAATAAATCGATAGTTAACATAAATCTTAAATTGTAGCAATCTTGTCAAAAAGTCACAATTTTCCCTACGACGAATTCAAAAGGATTCCAAAATCTCTTGAATAAAATACATTTAAACAGACTGCGTAACCCAGTTCATGAAAGATTCCAAATGATTTAGTTATCCCACACAGATACCCGATTAATTATTGATGCAAGCGATTATTTGCAGCTTAATTTTATCTATAAATCATGCAGGGAACAGGTTAAAGCTTCGGTACTCCTTTCAAAATGCCAATGTACACATATTGAAGGATCTCTATCGGTAGAAACGATATAATGTTCGCGAATATTATATTCACTTTAAAATAACATTTTACAGAATTAGAAATATTGAGCTGTAGTATCTGCCATCCAACTTTTTTTGCAAATAGCATCGCTTGAATATAACGTATAAGATATGCAAGTTCAATCATCGGAGATGAATCGTGGTGTCGTAAGGTCCTTCCAATACAGAATGGGTCTTTTGATTACAAGATTGCGAGAGAAATATCGTCACTTCAGTTCCTTTTATCATTGGAAAAATGGTGTAAAATGGATATCAATTTAATATTGTTTTAGATTTTAAAATAAAATTCAAGTGTCACAATATGTTCAACAAATTCTATTGTCCCCCCCCCCTTTTTTTTTTTTTTTTTTTTTTTATACGGATTTTTATTATATTTTCAATGACATTAGGTTCGCGGAACCACATCCATTGAGAACCAAAGCTTTAGAACAGTGGTACCAAACTTTTTCATCCATGGATTCTTTTCTATTGACAATATTTGAGCAATGATCCCAAAGTGAAAAAGCTACATAAATGCTAATAAATACATTATAAATTTAAAAAAAATTATTGTTCCAGCATTTATTGAAATTAAAATTTTTGTTTAAAATACAATAAAAGTAATTAATAGACTTGAATGAACTTGAGATGCTAAAAGTGTATTTATGACCAACCCAATGTTTGTGAGTAGCTATTGTAAATTCTTACAAGCATAATTTCAAGTCTGTTTCTTTTTTGTGATAAGATTCCTAATGACACTGAATCCACAAGATACCAAATAGGAAGACGGGAGAGTAGTCAACAGCTTCTCTACAATAATCCAAAATATAGGATATAAAATTGGAATCTTTATGTAATCTGAATTCCTGATATCCTTGTCCAAACACAGGTTAAGCTCCTCATTTGTGGATATTTCAAGAAGCTGCTCTCATATTAGCATAGATTCATCTGTATTTGGGGTCTTAGTTTGTCCACGTGCAAAAGAGTTTAACACTCAATCGCAATATCCAAAAAAAAAAAAAAAAAAAAATGTTTTCAAAATTTTGGTTTAGTTCTACATGAAAAGCCATTAGGCATTGACTGTAAGAAAACAAAACTTTCAGTATTTTACAATTTCAAAAGATTTGGTAACTGAGAACATTCTTATTTTCTCAAGTTATGTGTGCACAGAAAAAATATTAAAAAAATAATATAGATTTAACAAAACCATTACAATTTTAGCTTTTCTTTTCACAAATTTTTTGGTTAGAAAATAAGAGTTAATCGTTTTGATTAAAATATTTTGATAGTCATAGTTAATAAATGATTTAATTGAGCAAACAACAATATAAGGTGCTTTTAAATATATACACACAAAATTATATAGTCTACATCAATAAATATTTGGACACCGCATTTCAAGTGTGGATATCTGTTGAGCTAACTCACGTCAAGCTCTTTAGTATAGAACACTCTAAAGAAATTCGGAAAAAACCGCATTAAACCGATCATCCACATACTCCAGGAGTCTCAACAAGATAAACAGAACTGTTATTTCGATAAATACCATCCACAAGGAAGCACTTTTATTTGATATCTATGGTCATGCTGCCGCCCATAAAACTTTGATGAAAAAAAATTCAATCACCCTACTCAGTTAAAGTAGTGCGAGGCACGTGGATGTTGGACCATAGATGAGTGGTAAAAGTTCCGTAACGATGAATGCAGATTCAAGCTCTACCACTTGAATGGCAGGATCTGGATTTGAAGTCGGCATTGAGCCCTTTCTATAATACATTGCGTACAGTAAAGCTTGGCAGAGATGGAATAATAATCTGGGGATATTTTTGGTGATATGTATTAAGATTCTTGATCCTAAATCATAGTAGGCTCAATGCCCCTCCACTATTTCATACAATATTCTTCTTAGCTAAGCAATTTTACAAGTTGGTTCATTTTTCCAAGAAGACAACGCCACTTGTCTTGTAGTGACATTTACTGCGAATTGTTTTAATGACTATGGAGTGAAATAGGACAGGCCTGTCCAGAATTCTAGATTATCTCTAGGCTGAGTTGGGTCGCTGAAGCAGACCCAACTCAGCAAGGTCGCTGAAGCAAAGTGTAGCAACTGTTCAAAATTGGTGAAAGACCTTATAAGTCTTCTCCAAGTAGAATGGAAAAAAAATAATAATAATAACTGCCCATCATCTAAATACTTATGAAAAGCATATCCTGGAGTGTTAAGTTTGTAATTGTTTCTCATGGAGGCTCTACCCTCTATTGATTGATCTCTTATCACAGGTGATCAAATACTTATGGGTAAATTGGACAGAAACTATTTTTTACATGAATTCTCACCTCCATTCTTTAAAAGTTCATAGACACTAAATAATTAATCCCTATGACATTATTTTAAAATGTTTTTAATAATAAAATCTACGTTGTTTTCCTAACATATTTCACTATAATTGCTTAAAATTCATTGAAAACTCATCTTCCATTAACTTAATGAATTTAAGGAGTAAGAATTTCTTGTTGGAGAACCAATTCCCTATAATTTACAAAAAATCATATGAAAAATAAATCAATAAGAACTAAATCCGAGCACACACATATTCATTACATTATTACCTCTAACACATAATAGATCTTTGCAAATCAAACAGACCAGGTAATTCATGCTATTAAAAAGTACACTCACTATCAAAAGTTAAGTACGGAGAGAAAAATGCTGATTTCTGGAAGCCAATCCGAATTAAAGAGGAATGAAATCGCTGCAGAAGTAGATGAAAGTATGCAAATATGATAGGCAACAGACAATCGCGCTTTCATGTCAAGAAATATGCAAAAAGGGCAGTCTTATAAGATACCAGCTTTATGAAGGATTACAGAAGTTGATTGTAAATGGTGACAGGTGTTTAAAATTTTCGTACAATTTTTTTTCAAGACATACGTGTTCCAGAAAATGAATGGAAGATCTGAGCGCTGTCGTACTATGGAGCGCATTAAAGCAGGACAGTCAATCTCAGATGTTGCCGTTTTCTTCGGCGTTCATCATTCTGTAATTTCACGTTTATGTAAACAATTCCGAACCTCACAGACAGTTGTCCGAAAGACCATAGCCGGTCGCCCAAGGGTTACGAACCCCGCGGAAGATCCGATATATTGCGATTTTAGCCAAGCGGAATCGCAGAGCGACTTCCACACGCGTGACATTTATAGTTACAGAGTCCATTGGTAAGGTGATATCTGCAGCTACTGTACACCGAAGATTACATATGAATGGACTGTACGTCTGGGTACCTCGAGTTTGTCTATCTGTCCAATCAAGAGAAGCATGATTAAAGAGGTGCCGGGAACATGTCAATTGAACTGCGTCTGATTGGAGCAACGTCATGTGTACTGATGAGTCAAGATTTGCCCTGGAGCCAAATGACAAGCGTATAAGGATATGGCGTAAATAAGGAACACGCAATCAGCCCCAAAACATCACGCATTCCGAGGCGAAAACATTATGGTTTGGGCAGAGATTTCATTAGGATACCGCACAGACCTGCACATCTTTAAAACGGGGTTCTATGACAGCTGTCTGGTATCGAGATGAAGTCCTAGAACCTATTGTGAGATAGTATGCTGCAGCAGCTGGCCCTACTTTTGTTTTAATGGACGATAACGCACGTCCCCATGGAGCTGACATAGTTGATGATTGCCTGGAGAGTGAGCGCGTATGGCATATTTCGTCCACTCTTAATCCCATTGAAAATCTTTAGGATACTCTCGGCCGCCATTCTTATTGAGCTGGAAACTGCTCCACAAGAAGAATGGCTATTGCCTAATTCTGCGCAGTGGTTGAGCACCTAATTGAAAGCATGGTCACAAGGTATAAACTTTGTATACAGATGACACGGATCACATACCCTATTAATGTTCTTTTTTTCATTTTATGTTATTTTCATTTTAAACATGATTCTGTTTAAATCTCCGGTATATAATAACTTATAAAAATTTAATATTGTTTTTATTTCTGTATATAATTATTGATTTTATTTTATGCATAAATGTATATGCTACTTTTCTGTCGAATTTTGTATCAATCAAAGCAGTATTTAGTTGATTCTTTTGCATTTTACATCTTCGTGCTTAACTTTTGGAAGTGAGTGTACTTAATACATTACTTCATTATAAAATTGGAATTTATTTTACTGAATAGATGGTTAAAAAATGTAAAAATTTTTAATGAAGTAGATATAATAAAATGACAACCATGAGCTTGAGTAAAAAATTTTAATAGGCTTGTTTATGTAAACAGCAAAACAAATGTATATTTACACTGCAACAATGACTGAAGCTGACAGACAGAATTCTACAAATTATGAAGAGTGAAAAACATGTGATGGAAAGAAATATGGCAGTCATTTGAAATATTTTTATAAATAAAGCACTTGACACAACACATTAAAGGCAAAGTTTTTAAATCAAATCAGTAAATTAGAAATTATATTTTTCAAACCTTTTTTCCATTTAAAAGCAATGTACATACACCAGACCCTAAACCAATTTCTTTACAACTTGACTACAGAAATGCTATAACTCTAAAACTGCTTTCATTTCATACTTTACATGTCACTTTTACCATAGCAATATAATTTTCAATGTAAGAACGAATAAAAAAAATTTCTGGACTATATCAAGAACAAAATTTCAGTAATTTTTCACGAATAAGTAGTCTAAGTGAAATACAAAGGATAAAAAGCACTGACATGGCACAAAATAAAGTTACCTTCGATAACTGAGTATGAATATGTGTGAAATGATAAAATTTCATAAAATAATATATTTTATGACATAAGTATTGTTTTAAAACTAAATAATTAATTTATAGTAAATAATGCATAAAAGAATATCTAAAAATTAAAAATAAGAGAAATTTCATAACATTAATATACACATCTTTTAAATAAATTACTAATGGAACTATTTTTAATAAAAGAATTTATAATTGCAGATTCATAGTAAAAATTATTCATAAGAAACAAATATTCTTTACAGAATAAAATATGAAGGTAATTCAGAATTAAAAACTATTAAGTCTCATTGCAAATACCAATAAACTGAAACAAAATAATAAAAGTATCCACATATTAAAAAGTTATTTAGTATGTTTTTATATTTGGCATTTTAATATTCTGTTTAACAAATGGACTAAATTACTAAATATTCGTTTCAAAATTATTCCAGACTTATCATTAATACTATAAAATTATGATATAAAATTATATCATATTGTTATTTATACATGTTATTTCGAATTATATTATCTTAAGCAGATAATGTTTAGTTGTTGAAAGTTCAATCCTAAGTATATTTTTAAGTTTTATGATAAGGAGAAGAATAATTTGAATGAAAGCTTTGTGATTGCATTCACAATTTTAATTATAATAATTGTTCTTTAACTAAAGATAATTAATTTTAAGTAAATTTTGAATTTGCTTAGCTTATAAATAGAGCTTAAATAAATTATTGCGAGTACATATAAAAAGTATTTCTTTACATAAATATAAAATTTTCTTTCCAAAAATGTGTTTAATATCACTAATGACTTAAAAATAGTTTACCATTAATTTAAGAATTAAAAATTAAATCAAGAAATATTAGAAAAGAATTTTTTTTTCACTTCATAATTAAAAAATGTTATAAAAATGACACTTAACAACATTGATATTTTGATGTATTGTTAATTTAATCAAGCTATTTTTTTATTCAAGCTTTTATAAATCTGTAACTTATACAATTTGATAAACAAAATAAGTTTCTTATAGACATTTAAAAATATATTTTTATGAACACTTCTTTTTTGCCTTAAATATTAATGACATAATTGTTAGAAAAATTTCAAATTATTAATATGTTATAGAAGTTAAAGAACAACAATTTTTAAAACTGTATTTTTTTTGCGAAAAAAAGAATTTTAAATTATATATAAAAACTGCCAAGAATAATTTTAATTAATAAATTTAGCTTTCACTGGTGGCATATTACCTTTAATACATAAGGAATTAAGTAAAGCCTGTTTAAGACTACTTAGAAGGACACTTAAAATATTTTAAATATTACATCATCAACAATTAAATGAAAATTTAGAATAATATACAAATTAATACATGAAAACTCTACTTAACAAAAAACTTATAACTTTTCATAAATAACTGCAAAATTTAATATTTAATTGCTTTTAAAATCATATTATTTGTATTGTTATTAATAATACACTTTTTAGTTTGAATGTTATCACTTTTAATACAAATATACAAAATAAATTAGAATCAAGATTTAAAGAAGCTAGAAAACCATAACAAAATTTAATACAGAACTTAAAAAAATGGAATATGAAGATATAAATCTGTCATTGCACATTTGATATAGTTATTAAATTTATAATAACTAATTCTTAATTAAGAATCTACAATGAGTATTATTATCTCACACAATCACCAAACCTATGCTTTATTTATATATATATATATATATATATATATATATATATATATATATATATATTATTTAAAAATTATTATGTCAGAACACACATATTATCTATTAAAATATATGGTAAAACAAATTCTCTTTCAAACGGACATAGAATCCATTACATTTGAATAAACAAATTGACAATTCATGTAACAGTTGCATAGATTATAGTAATAAATACAATTTACAGGATAAAAAGCATGTTAAAATTTTCTACATATTCATACAATCATGGTAACCTTATGGATTTACAAAATATTGAGCACAGACTGATAATAGTTTTTAAATGTGAGGTTTTCCAGTGCAATTTATAAAATTCATACATATAAAGAGTTCCAAGAAAATGAAATTTTGAAAATAAAAATTTATGAATAAAGTCTCTGATTAAAATTCTACTATGTACAATTAATATAATTTTTTTTTCTAGAATCGTACAACAAAACAAAAACATTAAAACAAAAATTAATAAATGCCACATTTTTAAATTAAATTAAGACACTCGAGACCATACTTTCATAAACAAAAGTGATGGTTTTTTATGAACCACATAAAACTTACATGATATGAAACAAATGTAAAAATCATAATAAATGACTGTGACATTACAAGATGGTTCTAAATACATGTGAAAAATCAATCTACATTATCATCAGCACAACCTTGTAAGACATTTATTGCAACAATAATTATAAGCCTTTTTTAAATTTATATTTTTAAACATTTTTTTGTATCAATTTGCAAGACAGAAACTGAGTCTAGACTTAAGGATATTAAATCACTTTAAAGTATATTTATACATTTTATCTAAGTACAAATCACTATACTAATTTAATCAAAATTAAAAGATGTATCATCATGATTATAATATATATAACTGAAAATAAAAGTAATGCAAATTTTGTTAAAATATTTTAGAGGAAGTTTATTGTTTCTTATATATACAAATTTTATGAATAATTTAGATATTAAAAGAAATTTTTTTTTTTTAGAAAAAAATGATTAGCAAAAAATACAACGAAGAAATGTTAGATTTATTTGCTACTTAGCAATTTATTTTTCACTTTTGATGAATTAAGAGATAATCTTTCAGTTTTGCAAAATAATTTGCCTATAAAATAATTTCATGATGTAATGAAGTTTAAAGTTCACATAAGGGACATTCAAGTATATATTGCTCAGTAATCAAAAGTTAATAATAGTTTTTATAAATAAATTTGAAATCTTATGTGAATAAATGTGAATGATTTACTAAGTAAAAATGCAGATATTTTTAAAGGCAAAATAATAGCTGCTTACCTTTATTTATAAAATTTCTAAAAAATAGCAATATATATGTATAACATAAATTTATAAGATATGGTTATCAAAATTTCATGCATACTGTAATTGCATTACAAATTAGGTAATTAGAAAAACAACAGTGTAAAGCAGATACAGCTCCTATCCACAAAAAAACATTAATCTACTTTCAAAGCTTATTTTTGTTTATTTTAGGTTCAATGTCTAATAAAAAGGAGTGTATTTTGCCTCTTATCTTGTAATAATAATTTAAAATTTACTAGATTAAACCAAAGTTTTCTAAAAGCATCCTCATTCAATAAAAAACAAATAGTGAAATAAAACATAATTAATATGTGATGTTGTAAACTATTAATAATATATTACAAAATATGTTGCAAACATATCTATTAAAATATATGCTAATCTTCTGCAGAAAGAGAAATATGACAAAGAAGTGATTAGAAAACTTTAAATTAAAGTTTTATATTTAAAAATAATATATTTCATTTAGAATTTTTAGAGAAAAACATTTAAGATATTATATATGGTTCAAGTATTGAGTAATCAATGTAATGTTGTAATCAATAAAATTATTATAGGAAAGCATAGTTTCAATTTAGTGGATACTTAGTAAAACAATTGCATATTAGCAACTAATACCTTTATGCTTTTCACAAAGCTATATATGTATATCTAACAAAAAAGAATGTGATCATCCAATTATATGAGTATTTGCATGGGTTTTAGAAAACATTTATTTACAAATCGCTATGACAAATTTTCATTCAACCCAAATATAAAATAGCTCAATGCGATATAATGCCATATTGTAATAAATGTCAAAATTTTCAATAATTTTATCAGCAATTAATTTCAAAGTTGATGTGTGCACCTTGATTGCTATACACTTTTTTGTCAATAAAATGATACATAATAAATAACTACATATCATTGTACAATATTTTATTGCTGCTTTTAATAAAACTAATTGCATAGAAATTGAATAAATGTGAAATATTTGGCAACCGTACCAGTGTGAAAGATAACAATAACAATAAAATATTAATTTATAATTTTTAACAAAATTTAAATTAAAATAGTTTTCTAGTATAATTGTTAAAAATTAAAATTAAAAACTGACATATAACATGAGAAATAAATTTAAAGAAAAACATAATAAATGGTTGCCAATAGTATTCACTTTTTTACAAAGAAATTTAAATTATTTAGAAGTTAACTCATTTATGATTCATAAATATGATGGAAATGATTAATGACTAGCATAACAAATGAGAAAACTTATGCAAATTCGCAACTCAAAAACAATATACAAGTACTGAGAATAAAGAATTTAATTTTATGAATAATTTTCATAATTGAATATTAAAAACATATATAAATATAAAAACTCATAAAAAGGCAATATTTGTAAACTTATAAAGCTTTTAAGTCGAAATGGTATTAATTACACAGTAACTGATAATAAGAAGAGTATATAATTTTAAAATTCATTAAATATAAATGAAATAATGAATAATCTTTAATATTTTATTTACTGCAATTTCCAAAAGAAACACCACAATGTTTGAGTGCACTTTAAAATAACTTTATATAATTTACAAAATGGGTTTAAAATCAGTGAAAAAATTTAAAATAATACCAGTATATTCTATATTGTATTTCTGAATAACTTCTTGTTGATTGGCAAAATAATTTCTGATATTTATTAAACCATAGTATGAACATTAAGCATATGTATTTCATAAGATTAAATATGTTTTCAATGTACATTCATTAAATATGTTTTGACCAATAATTTATTATTGAATTCTTTCATTTAAGGCATTTTTTCCTCAACTGATGTAGCATATATAAGAAGACACAGTTGATGAATCAACGATTGTAATGCTTATGATGATGTAAATTGAAATTAACTTTGTAGGGTATTCATATTAAAACTTTATATTTTTAAATAATTTAAAATTATTTCAAGTCATTTTCAAGTGCCTCACTTACACTCAAGCAGCATTTCTACAGAAAATTAAGATAAAATTAATAAAAATTAACAAGTCCTATTGGTTATTAATATATTCAAATTTGCAAACAAAATATGTTTTTGTTTATAAAATTTTTTTTAATTTAAAACAGCACATCTTAAATAAATCTTTATATTTAACTCAGTTCCCAATTATATGAAACTTCATTCTTTTATGAAAACTTTGAAATTTGACAACTGCATAGTCAAAATCAGCACTTATGAATAAAAATTTACCCTTTCGTTGAAAGGACACACTTTTTAAAAAATTTCACCTAATTGAGTGAAACATCCTACAAGGTTCTGCAAAATGAGCTATAGATACAATGCAGGTGTGAGACAATTAAAAACACTTATTTTTAAGTGGCTTGATAGTCACCAACAACTGTACATATCACGTAAAATCATTATTTCAGCACAATGCAATTACAGTCATCCTTTGCATCTTGGAATGAGCTGTAAAGCATTCACTTGGAAGTATTGAAGCCTACTAAATAAGCAGGATCAGATCTTGACTTGGATCATGACTCAGTGAATAATATTCAGATGTTCGCCAAATGGCGAACCACTACACTCAGCTGAGAGATAGGTTAGTTTTCCTCCTTATTCTTTTGCCCAGTCCTCCATCAAGAAGGTATGACAGATCAACAGTTTGTTTGCAAGGCATAAGGCTTAAAAGCTTCAGCAGTAATTCATTAAGATGAGCACGTTTCTTTTCTCTCTAAATAATAAAAATAATGAATATAAAATCTAACAAATTTCCATTAAATTAAAAGTTAATAATTAATTAATAGAATTTTATATCATAGAGAAACAGTTCAGCATAAGTAGATTTCACGTCAAATTTTCCTAAATATTGACAAAAAAAATTTAATTGAATAAATGGGATAAGCTTTTATGAACATAGTCATATGATCCACAAGAGCAAAAATAAACATTCATTGTAAACAAACTAAAAATAAAATAGCTGTTGGGAATAATACTCATACAAATTGGATAAACATTTTTCCAAATATTACCAAAAACAAGTAATAACTGATTTTGGAATTCTATTTGTTTTAAATTCATAATTCATTGAAAAAACATGCAAACAAGATTTGAACTCTTTCTCTTTCTACAGCCATAAACATTAAAAAAATGCTTATATTCATGCATTCTAGTTATTAAATTATTTTATTGACATACTCAGTAATTAATAATTATAACCTGCAAATTTTACATATGTCTTAAATATCTTTAAAGCATGAATGACTTTAGTTAAATAAATTAATCCCTTTTTAATGATAAGTAAAATTATATTGTAAATATAGCTTCAACTCAAAAAAAGTAAGTGGTTATTAGAATATGAGATTTGTAGTGATTTCATACTTTTGTTATTGGAAGCAGATAATTCAAAGTGTGATTACTATTTGATCTGTGTTATGGATTACGCTTGAAAAACAGATATATATCAAATGATTAATTTATAATTAAGCAAAGCATCTTTACCTTTCTAATGTACTAATATATAAAATCTTAATATGAATTATGTACTTCTTTTTCATAAGTGTATTTTATGATATTCTTTAATATTATGATTTCTTACAATTTATATTATATATCTCAAAATACCTTAACAAATATTAATCAAAACAAATTATTACATAAATGAATGAAATTGAACTACTGTAATAATGGTTGGTTTTAAATTGGTATTTAATATAAAAACTGTTAATATTTTTGAAAAAAAAAATTGAAATTGAAATAAATTTGGTTTTATGGAAAGTATTTCTATTAACACAAAAATTACTTATATAAGTGATAGTGCGCCAATCAAAATATTCCTTAAAATATCCAAGTAACATTAGCCATTTTTAAATTACTTATACATAAACTAAAGAATTTTAATCACTTGCACATAAAATATTTTAAACTTGTTACACCTATAAACGTAATTAAATTACATTTACAGATCTAACAGTAGCAGAAAATGAACCAACATTTTCAACATTAAAATAACACAGTACAAGACAAAAATTTAAAGAATTCAAAGAAAAAAACTGTTTTTCACAAAATATCAGATTCAAGATTATATATGTCTTTTCCATGGCAAATATCAACAGCAATAGAGAGTACTATTTACAGATAGTATGCATGAGAAAGACAAAGTTCACTGACACTTTCTATCGAACAGACAAATGATTTGCAGACTAACCAACTCAATGTATTGTACAAGAAAAACCATAACTTTGTTGCTGCATTACACAGGTATATAAATGATTTATTCTTTTGAATACTCAACTAAAGATTAACTATTATTTCTGGATATGGTAGCAAATAACTTTCTTATAATCTTCTAATAAATTAAACATATTATCACCTAATGAATGATTGCAAAATTGAATGAATATTTGCAGCACAGAAAACTGTTTAGCACAAAAAAGTGTATATACCATACACCATAATTTTTTTACTGTCTTGTTGCAGATTGACAAAATGAGTTTCTTCACCAGATCATACCGCACACACACACACACAACTACTAGCCCAACCAACATGAAAATACCTCACTCTGAGTTAATATTATGAACATTTTTACAGAGCTAATATTCCTTTCCTTCCACTTTTCATTCCTGGCCTGATAGGGAAGATTTAACTACTAAATCTTATTAATTGATAAATAATAGATTACAGCTTATTTATTGAAACATTTTAAATATTTACTCTCTGGTTTCATATTATGCAATTTATATATTTTATATGGTCAAAAACTAAATAGAATAGTCCTTATTAAAGGGTTCATACAGATTTCCAAGAATCAAATTCCAGGAGTTTTAAGGAATCAAAAAATTTCCAGGAGGTATCGATATTCACATTAAATATTTTTTTATTTTATTTTAAAAGTTGTTATTAACCAAATATGAATATAATTATGTACATGCAATTTTTTTTCATTCATTTCTGTAAGCAATAAAAATAAATAATAGCAAACATTAATGAGACTATTTTATTTTAAGTTAAAATTATTAATGATTATTTTAAAAGCCTTCAATGAATTTACAGCTACAACAGCAAATTTTTAATTTAAATAATCCACATTTTATATAATACTGGATTATACATTGTATAGAATAATGAGTTATTTTTTAGACATTTCCAATACATTCCTGTCTATTTAATATATATACATTTACTAAAGTAAGTATAACTTATAAGTGTTATACTATTTAAATATATATACACTTACTCAAAACAAATACAACTATTAGATATAGTTTCAAGAGTTCGTTGATCATTGAAAAGACAATTTCCAATAGGCAGATTAAAATAATTTTTATTTAAGTCTTTATTTCATTTATAAAATTTATTCTCATTTAATTGAATTATATGTTATTTTCATCAAGAGAAACATGGAAAACATGTTTTAGGTTAAAAATTTTATATTAAAATATTAATATTCAAAGAATTTTATACAAGGAAAACAGCAGCAAATAGAAAAAGAATCAATTAAAATCACAGGTCTTAATTATGCAACACACTTATTTTTTGTTAGGTAATCACTTCAGTTCAATTTACATAAATCTAAATATTACTAAACCCAGTTATCATGAAATTATTGTACCTGAACTAGATCCTAAAAACGTTTATATAAGTCAACAGTTAAAAATACAAAAAAATTAATATCGATCGTGCCGCTATCTAGTGGCAATATTAAAAACAAATACTGAATTAAGTTTTCTGACAATTTTATTGAAAATTTTAAAATATTAAAAGAAAAAAATTCAAAAAATTATAATATTTTGAAGAAAAAAAATAAATGCATCAAGGTAAGAAAAAACTACAAGAGTAATTCACAATTTTCAAGAAGTCAAGTTAAAATTCCAGGAATTGTGTGAATGGTATAAGTCCAGTATCCCCATATATGATTTCTCACCAAATCTGACGTCCTTTGTTTTGATCGTAATGTTGCTGATTTCAGTTTTTGTTTTTATTATAGTGTTGCCAAATTCAGTTTTTGTTACTACTCTTTTTTTGTAGTCAGTATTAGTTTTTCTCGTGTTTTACATAATCTTTAAATTTACATATGTGTTTTTTTAGTGGCAACACTATTCAAGTTTCTATGATCTAGAATTTTCTTTGTTCTAAGTTTCTATTGCAATTGGAAGCCATTTGTCTTCTGTTTGTTGTTGGTGCAATTAGGGGATTTTCCTTCAGTTGTGTTTCGTTGTCGCCAGAGTCCAATCATCATAAATTTTTCTTTTTACAATGTCTTTTACATTATTTCTTTTTATTTGGTTTATTTAAATTCTATTGCTTACATGTATTTTTTATTGTATTCATGTTTCATCTTTATTTACTTAAAAAGTGTATACATTTAAAAAAATACTTATGTTTTTTTTAAATTTTAAAAAATGTATATATTTGAAAAAATAGTTTTTGCATGCTTTTTTTAAATTTTATAAAGTGTATATATTTAGAAAAATATTTTTTGCATGCCTTTTTTTTTTTTTTACTGAAATGTGACACTGATGACAATGAACAAAATGTCGAAATAAACATACCAATCAGCATATCAGCTTAACTTCATAACAAGTAAGTCCATCATTTATATTTATTTCCCTTTTTAAATTTTCTAAAATGCTTATTTTTCGATCGAACTTCGGGAAATTTCCCATGTTAATAAATGTGCACTTAACTTGGCGACAAAAAAATTTGCCGCGTTCGCCAATATATGGGGATACTGAACTAGTTCCATGGAACCTCGTTATTAGTAATCTAATAAGGAGCAATCTTTTTAGTTTTTGGCATGCCAAATGTAAATGCTGAAATACTGCTTTACATTCATGCTCCATCAAAGTATATGAACAATATATGCAATATTAAGTTAATTTCAGAACTTAAGAATCTATTTTAAAACAGTTCCTTATCTATACAGTTTTAAACTTTTTTTTAAAAAAATTTCATGGAAAAAATTATATTTTTTCTAAGCCACTCAATTATAACTCTGAGATTTAATTTGAAGCTAAATGGATTATTTGATGTGGAATTTAAATTTGTGATGTAAGTTCTAATACAAAGTGGAGCACAGTAAATTGTCTTGTTAGAATTCACTGTATGGCAGCACAGTAGGTAGAAAAGAAAGGAAAGTGAGCATGGTTCATAGTGACCGACGGTAGGTTTATATTTACCTACTATTCATACACTAAATAATGCAGTAGACATGTGAGGAGCACCCTTTTTGCTTTGAAATCTATTTCTCAAATTCCCATTTACTCATAACAGAATTGTGCTTTTTATTTGCATTCTCCCCACATGGACATGCTTCTAGAGGTCAATCAATTATAAATTGGGTAGATGCATTAAGGGAATGTGTCATCTGTATGAAGAGGACTTAAGAGAAGCATTACAACACTAACCTTGTTGTGTTATATGTCATGGAGCTAGTTCTGAAGAATTTCCCTTGGGGAAGTCGAAGATGCATTGAAAACGTCCTAACACCATGATTGATAATGAAGCAAAAATTACCAGAATACATGCTTGAGAGAATGCATGATAATTTCAGAAAACGACTGCAGCAATGTGTGAATTCAGAAGGCAAATATTTGCCAGATACACTGTTTAAAATTGAGTAATTGGGAACTTCAATTATTGTCCAATATACGAAAAATAATAATATGTTCATTTTTTTTCTTTATTTCATTCCCAAATCAGCAAATTATTATGCTCTATCTTATATATTATTAAATCATTTTAATAAGAGTTTCTAATATAACTTGCTATAACAATTTTTAAAATATAAGTTAATATTAGGTCCATCAGAAAGTTTTGTCCCTTTTTCGATTAAAGTAAAATACAAATTTTTGTCACAGTCAATAAACGTTATATATTGGTAATAATTGCCATTATTATTAATGATATCTTGCTAATGTGAGGGCAAATTCAATTCCCCATTATTGAAAAGTATTTCATTTGTTCATGCGAAAAATTGAAACAGTACTTGATTGATACCTTCTTTACTTTTGGATTTTTAGCCCTTCAAAAAATTTTGTAAGAATAAAAACAAGTGGAAGCTAGAGGGTATTAAGTCTGGAGAATATGGTATAAGGGACAGAATTTCCTAGCTTCGTTTTTCAATATTTTGATGGACTCTTTCCTTGGAACATTCCCGGCTTCTTTTCTCGGACTGCTCCCTTTGAATTATCCAGTTGCTGACAATATTTTTTTAAACTGAGCTTTTTGCACAACTTTTAACGCTCATAATGTATTGCTTTTCAAATGTCGTACCATATATACCACATTCTCTTATTCAGAGTAAAATTTGTTTTAGAATTGGAAGGAATAAGTTTTGTGTACAATATATCCCTTTCCTTACCAAGTTTTTGTCTAGATAATTCATTTTTCATCCTGAGTTATCATAAAGTTTAAGAAGGCCTCAATTTTGTTCTCAACTAGCAGAAATAGGCATATGATGACTTGATAATCAAATTGATCAATGATATAATTCACTTGGCACCCGTTTAAATGTTTTCATACTGATTTTATCTTCGAAGATTGACGGAAATAGTTTGCTGAGCTGAACTAGGTTTCATGCGATCACTGATGATGTCAGAAAAAGATCTTTCTCTAATACATTCTTGACAACATCATCATTGATCAATGGACAAAACTTTCTGGTTGACCTTATGCAACATTGAAAAATAATTGAAAATCACAAATTAACATTAAAAAATAAAAATTATTCTTTAAAATTAATAAAATATTTAAATAATAAACTGATAAGCTAATGAAATAAAGACATAGTTCATAAATAGCATACAAAATCAGAAACTAATATTTACATAATTTGTAAAATCAATAAATATAAGAAGTAAAAAAAAAATTATTACTTACAAAAAATATATATGTATATTAAAAACATTTATTTATTTATTACTTTATAAAACTTTTGTATTCTTTTATGTCAATTTTAATATTTTAGCTTATCTGTCAAAACATTTTGTTATTTTATATTTTTAAATTAGTAATTGATTGATTAAGATTAATTAACGTTTCACAATAATAAATATCTGTCATTTTAATTTTGAAGAATAAGTAAATCTTACATAAATAAAAAAAAAAACTATTGTACCCTTTTTTATCAACATTAATAAATTTCAAAGTAAATAATTTAGAATATTATTATAGCTGCCAAATCTCGGAAAAGTGCTTTAGCAGAACTTATTTACATGCTAAAATTATACACTTGTCTACTAAACATATATTTTCTTAACTCAATTTTTAATTAATTAAAAATCAACTTTAAAATAAAATATAAACTTTAAAAATGTAATTCAATTGAAGATTTATTGATTATGATTTCATTAATATAGTTTAACGTAGTTTTATTTAATTCATAGACTCTAGAATGCATTCATAAAACACTATCAGTTTGCCCCATTTATTTTTTTATCAACCCCAACTATTTTAAAATCACATCTATATTTTTTCAAGTTTGTACCTTCCTCCCCTGAGAGAAAAAGGAGTTGAAAAGTGCATTTTCTGACCAATTGGTACCTCCAAGGCTTCAGGATAAGACATTATTTCTCAATTTTCAAATGGGACAAAAGGAATAATGGACAAATGGGAAAATGCAATAATTTCCATTAACTTTTTTTAAACAAATATATAAATTATCAATATCTTTTTTAAGTTATGAGTTCTTCTGTGATCTGTTACCAGAGACACAAAAAATATTCCCTTTTGTCAAAAAACATAAAAACCTTTTTTAACTTGCATAAAATTTACATAATATGTGAAAAAGATGACAAGTCTGTATTATATATAAGTGTTATTATTATATTATTATAAATTTGTATATAAAGAAAAACTATTTCAAGCATAACAAAGATTAAAGTTAACATTCAAAATTCTTACACTTTCAGGGCTTTCTTCCAACCTCATGCCTATTTCTTTTGGAGAGCCACGTTTTCTTTTTTCCTCTTTTTGCCCTTCAGATTTTGACTTTCTGTCAGATGACCCCGACTCAGAACCTTTTTTCTGGTAACTATTAGGAACAGCATGTGGCTAAAAACAGATTAATTAAAACAAATTAGTATACAAATTCTATATAAAAATCTAAATTATACCAATATGTACTTATAGCTAAAGTAATAAATTTAATTAAAAATTACATTAATTTAATTAAAAATTTAGTAATACAAATTTATTAGAATAAAAATATATTAGTCTAAATTTTAATTAAAAAAACACTTTTTTAAAAATGACTTAAATTTATTTGGTTTAATATTTCATTTTACATCAATTTTAACCTTAAGATACAGAAACTCAAACATATTTCCTATTTTTGGCAACATATCTCTAAAATTTGAGAGTCAAAGTAATTGAACAAACATTTTTTTTACTATATAAATTTAAATAAATTTTTCTTTAAAAAAAAAAAAAAAAAAAAAAAAAAAAAAAAAAAAAAAAAAATGATTTCTTCAAGAAGTTTTAAGACTCAGTTGTTTAGTTAATAAATTGTGAAAATGTTGTATAAAAAAAGTGCATTGATAGCTTTCATTTGTAATTAGATGATTGATGTGAAGATGATAGATGTGATGACCCCACAAAGGTAATTTAAAACTTGGAACGTGAAATGATGGTTGTAGCTAGACAAATAAGGTATACTATTTTAGAAATTTGCCATGAGGGTGTTCAGCATTCTAAGAGAATTCAACAACACACGAGTGTGCTCTGAATCCTTAATTTAAAGTATAATCTTCCACTATGGACAACACTGAGGATAAACACCAGCATGACAATATGTGCATAAAATTACCAGTGTGAATAATAAACAGTACTAAATAAAAAAGTTATAGAAATTAATTTAAGGCATATGATAAAAGCGTCTTCTAAAATAGCAGTGCAAAATTTACACACACAAAAAGTAATTCAAGAATCTTTATTAAATGCATGACATCTATGGAGCATTTCCAGTGCTCGTAATCACATCAATTACACTTTTGATGATCAAAAAACCATATCTTAGTAAAATGAGTCATATTTCCAGATATTGTGTGCTGATAACAGAGTTCGCATGATGAGCAGATTCTATGTACCAGAGGCGGTTGTCAATGTGCAAACTGCTGATGTAAGTAACATAATAACTTTGTAATAGTGTGTGTTATTTTTACACAAAATGATGTAGTTCAATAGAACCAATTGTGAGGGTGAGTCATTTAGTCACACAAGAAAAAGTGTGGGTGGAAAGGAGGAGAAGGAATGATTGGTTGGTATAATAATGAGAAGTAGCAGAAGTCCCACTCACGAGGTGATGAAAAATACATGTATATTTATTAAATATATGTTGTGTTAGTAATTAATGTTTGCGTATATTAATATAAAATAAATGTGTCAACAAAATTGAAGGTATTTTGTATTAGTGAACTATCCTGAAGGCGACAGATTCACGACAACATCACAATAGAAGGGTTCAGCTCAAAACATAATAAGAACAACCCCATGTTATGTTACACCAATCATTAATTAAAAATAGTGTTTTCCAACTTGAAGATCACTTGCAGCAATTCATAAACTTCATAATTTCAACAATAGATATTTCATGGTCAACTGTGTCATGTTACTGGATCACAACTGTGTACACACAAATGGATATAAATGAAAATACTAAATAATTCAGATAAATGATTTAGCTGTCTGAAGCAAAGTTTGGACACAGAATCTTACTCTGGCAGCACTTTCAGAATTATGATAAAATCTATACAGATGGCATGACAAAAGATTTCGCCAAGAGACTTTCAGTGAAATTCAGGATCAATGCCAAATCAAATTAAAGCATTTGGTCAGACAAAATGCTTGATGCAGCATTAAAAGATATCACATAACTGGCCATTTAAGTTTATATTCTTAAATTTATAATACATTACATAAAATATTATGATATTTGATAAGATAACCTTTAATTTAAATAGGAATTAATATTTAAATATATGCTTTACAAGAATTAATGTTATTATTCTTGAGAAAATGACAAATCTGACTCCTTTTCTTACTTTATTTTCTTATCTACATGCTAAAATTTATAAAAAAAAGTATACATAGATATATCTTTATATATGTACTATCATATTTGAGGAAGAATAAAAAACCTAAATAAATAATAATCCTTATTAAACAATGTTTTCTAAGGAAATTTGAAGCAGAAATTCTTTGTTTCAATCTTACGAAACAAAATGTTATTATGTTAATAAATTTTTGCATTAGTTATAAGAAAGAAGCAAAAATATCTTATATCACAAAAAATAAATTGTTTTCAAATGATTTTTGCTTATAATTAGATTTTTAACCAATTTAAAAGGATTTTAAGTATTGAAGGCAATATGTACCATATATGTGAATATGTGTCAGAGTGTATTTCAAATGAAAAGTTTATAAAATGTCTAAAAGAATATCAATTATAATTTATAATAAATTTTCAAAAATAAAATTTCCCCAAAATTAAAATTTTATAGATTTTTTTTTAAATTTTTGTTATACATTATCACACAGCACATTATTTCAACTTTAAATTCTAAGTTTTACAGGCTTTGTCTGAAAAACTGAATTCTAGTATAAATCTACAACAAATCCAAGTTTTACATAATAAATTATACTAATTCCTTTCTTATTAACTGTTAATTTAAAACAATATGAGTAAAAGATACAGCAATAATTTACTTTAAAAAGATGCAACAGTACAAAATTAAACTTTGATGTTATAAGTGAATTGATATAAAATTTTAGTACCACCACTAAATAACCAAAATTGAGTATCAAATTTAAAAAAAAGTAGATTTCCATAGCTTTAGATTAAATACATTAATTCATACCATATTTGATAAAACTTTTAAATAACAATAAAATAAATAAAAATGATCATTAGTAATAAGTAATTGAAAATTGCATAATTAAAACATGTAGATTTAAAAATATTGCCTTATTAGTACAATATTTTATTTTAATAATGTTTCTATACTAAAGAATCATTTTATAAATTTTTTTTTAAAAATTGAGTCATAATAAAATGCAGAACAATATAAATGAAACTTATTTTCTACAATTCAACTAAAATTTAATATGTTAAGAAATATCACATTAAAAAACTTCTAAAACTTAAAAGCTAAAATTTTGGTATTATTTTTTTCTTTTCTGTTGTAAAAAAATTGTTTCTGGTTTCTTCTTCTTCCCAAGTGCTACAGCCAATTGCCGGCCAAGGCAGTCTCAGTCAGCTTATGCCATCTTGATCTATCACTGGCAATGACTTTCCAATTATTGACTCCTACATCCCTTAGCCATTCTTCCACTCTATCTATCCATCTAGTTCTTAGTCTTCCTCTTTCCCACTGAAGTTTTAAAAGTTATTTGCCTGAAAGGGTTTTCATTGACATATTGGAATACGTGTCCCAATTACCTTATCTGTGAAATCTTGATTATTTTAACTATGTTGTGCTTCTGGTTTAATAAGAATAAATTACTATGAAATCATTTATATACAAATAAGACAACTAAAATCTTATTAAAAGAATATGCATAAATAATGGAAGCATTATGAATCTTTGAGTTAACATATATTTAAATAAACTAATGAGTTCATTTTTTAAATAGCAAAAAATTAAACTCATGAAGATCAAACTTAAAAACATACTTATGTTTTTACCAAGAAATAAAAAAGATAGATTTAAAAAAAAACTACAATCTTACCACAAATGTTCTTTTGGGATTCCTTCTTTTCTCAAAATAGTCAAATGCATATTTTTTTGTACATACAGGATATCTAAAATGAAAGTTCAGGTAAAATATGCATTCCATTGACATTTTAAAGTTACCAAATATCATATAGTTCAAATTAAATTTATGCAATTAATTTAATTGAACTAATTTAATTTGAACTATATGATATTATAGTTCATATAGTTATATTATTTTCTATTATTTTCTTTGTTAAAAATAAGTTAGATATTTCTTTTTAACAAAGAAATATCTAACTAGTAGCTTTAACTAAAAGCTACAATAAATTAATTAAAAAAAATCAAAATATTGCTCAAAAGAAGGACATTTTTAGAAAGAACTTGATGTTGATACAGTATATAAATCTGTTTTTCTTAATTATTTTTAGGAGAAAACAAATATAAAGAAATATTAATTAAAATTTTAAAACGTAAAAGAAAAATCTTACATGAGGATAACTATTTTTTCTATGTTTCATAAACTTAATTTCCATAATTTTCTTAATATTAAAAATGATTATAATGAGATTTTGACAATTTCTTTTTATTACCTTCTTTCAATTATCTTGTATACAAAACTCATATTTTTAAATTGAAATTTTCTTTCTGATGTTATGAATGATATCCATTAAAGTTTGATTTTTCATTGATAAATGGAAGACTAGATACTTTAAAAGACATACAAGGATATTTGCTAAAGTGTTGGGATATAAAGAAACATCTTGAACATGGTCTATACTCCAAGAAGCATGAAATATTAAGTAAATAAGCATAACAAATGAAATATAGTATTAAGCTAAAATGTAAGTTGAAATACCCCAAAATATGCCTATGAAAGTAGAACAGACAAGAAAATTGAACACAATGTTTCATTTAATATTGCCACACTTCACAATTTTTAAAAATGATTATGCAAAGTTTAATCTTTTGGATAACTCAAGAAACATATTTGAAAGGAAAACATTTGAATGCATAGAGTGATTAGTTATTTGAATTTTATCTAGACATGTCAAACTCAAAATAAATTTTCTTTAATGTCCACTATTTCCAAAAGTTTCATATATTATTCTTTCACAATGAGAAACAAGGGAAATCTTGTTAATTGGTTTTATTCACTCTCTTCAATTTGTTTAATCTATAGCTAGAAAGTTATGATTGTTGAGTCCACATATTTTTTTATAATTTTACATTTGTAGTACATTTGACTTCATTGTTTGCTACTATTGATACCTTAAAAATGTATTTAAGAATGGGTCACAAGAGAAGACAATAATTTGTATAAAACCTTAAAATATAAGAAAAGAGCATAACAGAAAAATATGCAAAACACACTAAAATATTCTATTATTTTCGATTTGAAAGAAATAGAAATTAATGATGAGATAGTTAGATGTAAAAAGAAAAAATACATAATACTTCTAGAATGAAGATAATTTAAAGAATATTAATGAAGATAAAATAATTTCATTGTTTTTAATGGTATAAAAATAATTCTAAACTCATAATACGTGCATATAACACTAAATAATTGGAGTAAAAGAAAATATAACTCTGTAATACACTCCCTTCACTCGATTGTTTCTCTCTTTCTCTTAGAAGAGCCAGTTTATCTTACTACATAGGAAACAACAATTATTTAATTTGTGAAATAAAATACTTTACCTAAAACAAATCCACTAATAGATTCTTGGACAACTAAATGGTATGGACTTCTGGCTATTAAAACGTTAATATCTTAATGAAGAAATTAACACTATGTGTAAATATTCAATTAATAAAATGATAAAAATAAACATTTTTCAAAAAAATAATATAAAAAATGTTAGATTCTATTAATAATGTAAAATTTGATGACCCATGAATTAATATAGCTACAAAATAATGAGGATCTTAAACTTTACCATTGATGAATAAACAATACATATTTTGGTGCAATTCTTGGAAGTTAGTTTCTAATAAAGTAAAAGTTGGACTCAGCAAGAATATTACAGGAGTACCTGAGAAGTTCATGATTTTCCAAAGTTATTAATGCTCTTTAAGTTGGTCTTAACAGAGCAAACAAACTATTATAATAATAAATAGGACATTTATATTTCACTAATTTACGAAGGGTCCTTTTCTAATGTTTTTTCTGACTAAAAATACATCATGAACATGCATACCAGTTTTACTTCACACATTTATTTGCATATCAATGTATTAAAAAATTGAAAATCAAATTTTATGCATGAATATTTTAACCATAAATTTTAATTATCAACTATATTCAATGGTGCCAATATAAATATTTGTTTCTGTGTAGTTTTGACAAATCAATAAATGGTTTACATTTTCACAGTTGAACAGCAGATAATTATTCAAAAGATTAATTTTTCTTCTTGAAAGAAAGTACGAAAAAGAGTAATAAAAATAATGTGTTTGAAAGAAAAAGATTGGAAATTAAAATTAAATGCATATTTAATTTACTGGCATTATTTATTTTATTATATATTTATAAGGAAATAATTGAAATGAAACTAAATTTTAGTTAAATAATTTTATAGAATAATAATGCATGAAAAAATGTACTTACTTTATTTTTGATATTTTGTAAAATAAATGAGCTGTTTTGTCAACACGATATTCACAAATGTAAGTATCTTCTTCTTTAAATCCTTTAGGTCGACCTTTACAGTACGTAGGAAGATCCAATACACAGCACAAACCAACAATCGATTCCAAAGGAATAATTTCATACAATGGAACTCTAAATACCTAAACAATAATGCTCAACATAATAAATATGAAAAAACATAATAATAAAAATACATTTTTGGTTAAATTCAAATAAAAAAGTATTAATTCCATATAAAAGTAGTAAAAAATTAAATGCAATTCCTTCTAAGAAATGAGAATTTTACAAATTAGATATATTAACATAATACTTACATGTTAATAATGTATGTTTTTCTTTCTTTATTACTGTTTTCTCTCTTTTTTTTAATTGTACATAATTCAAAGGAAATAGCATTTTATGTAAAATAAAAATTCTACATTTTACAAAAACTAATTTTCAGAACTCAACTTATATTTTATAATTTTCTACTGTAGGAAAAATATTAAAACCAAAAAACTAAACCAGTGGCACAAAAGCCCATAATAATATCACATATTCACACTCCACAGAAGATAAAATTAATAGATTTAAAAATTCACAAAACATAAATAAATTAGTTTTCTAATTTGAAAAACAGAAAATGTATACAAAAATTAAAATACTTTATTTCAATATTTATACTAGGCACTTTAAATCAGGTTTCTTCACTTATAAAATATTATGTATTCTTTCAACAATATCCCCATATTTTCTATGAAGTTAGGTTCTGCAGTGACCAAAAACAGTGTATAAAGTCAGGTTAATGTTTAACCAACAATTTTAATTCATTATTATTCAGAAAATATTCATCTTCCTCACATTAAAAACATGACATTACAGGTTGCATTTGATCTTCCAGTATATTTATATATTTCATCTCTGTTTGTTTATCACAGAAGAATGAGACAACACTTCCCTGTTAACAGAAGTCCATTATATTAGGATACTCCCACTACAGATTTGTAAAGAGCATGCAAGCAAGGTAAGATAGATTCATGGCTTCAAGGGATTCTGACCAAACTTAGCATCTTCCATTAGTTAAAAATAAGAAAGATGTTAAATTTGGTCAGTGTGATTCATCTGACCAAATATTTGTTTCTATTCCTCATATGACCAGTGTCTTTTATCAGTACAAAATAATTTGCATTTTTGGCAGAAATGAGTGATTTTTTCAGAGGCACACTTCATTTTTTCATAGGTTACATATTCCTATTCTCCAAGCCTATTTTGAGCTAAAATCTGTTGAGAAAAAAGCCTTAGTTGACAATTTTTATAATTTGAAACATAACATTCTCTGTTTTGCCATACAATTCTTAAGAGATTATTCTGATCATGCTTTTGATAAACTGTGCACAACTTGCAACTATGTCATCTAAATAGTGGATTGTGGATCCTGATTCTAACTATTAAGAAACCAGTGATTTACTTATTTATAAAACCATAGCCCCAGCAAAACAGGCATCAACAATAAGACTTAATTTAAATGATGAAAGACATGTTTTTTCCACTTTACTTAATTCATCATAAATTGTGCTTTTACACCTTCCTCATGCTAGCATTCTAATAACATATAGCTCACGTCATAAAAAATTAGCATATTTTACCTTTAACAAGCATTTAAATGAAGAAAATCTAAAAAAAAAAAAAAAAAAAAAAAACATTTTGACTAGTGTATATAAATTGCTGGCAAGAGAATATTTAATTTGTTTAATGATAAAAATTATATTTATGTTTTAACATATTACAATGTGCTTTCTTGTATTTATACTTTCAGATTAATTAAGTTATTTATATACAAAGACAATACCTCATTTGGGAAAAACTTTCTTGATGGCTCATGGTATGTTTCATGTGGACGTAAATAATGATGACCAAAAGCAAACTTGTTATTTCTACAAAATAAAATATAACATGCATTGATAAAGCTTAATGTTTCAAAAAAAGGCATTAAAAATATGAAATCATAAAATATATTTTAAATTACATGGAAAATTCATTTATTATGATCATTTTATGCATAGATTTACCTATATTCTACACACTATCTACTCAAAATATTAGTTTAAAAAATTAGTTTAAAAGAAAATACCAGAAACAATACCCATAAGAAATCAAACATTTTTAAAAAAAATTATGGAAGACTTTAATCTTGGCTCCTGCCAATAACAATCAAATATAATCAGACATGAAAGTACATTTCAAACATCCAATGAAGTAAAACCCCTTCAATTCAATAATTTTCAAACCCTAATAATTAAAATTTAATTCATCCAATTATCTTAAAAACTGCAATACATATATGGTAAAACACTTATTGATATTACTTTTAGAATTATAAAAATTAGAACAACTGTAACTAATGGTTTGATAGAAAATGCCAGTTGATAACGAAAATAATGGAATAACAATTAATAATTCAAAAACATTTGGCCAGAAATATGGATGAAAGATACAAAGAATTATATATAAAAAAAAAAAGAGTATATAAAAGATATTATTTACAAATGCCAAACATTAGTGCCTAAGCCATTAGTTCACAGGCTCTCCAATACTTTTCAACAATGCCCTCATACTGAGAAAGAACCACACAATTATTTAAATGCTCAAAAGTCATTGGTTCACCACAGTCACACAAAACACAGTCCGTTGAATCCACCACTCCAATCCTATAGAGATGCTCCTGCAAACAATCATGTCCAGTTAGACCTCTGAAAAGGGACATTGCAGTCTTTCTTCGAAAAATGGGAACAGCTCTTTCCTCCCCCAAAATCTTCCATCTCTTGTGCATCGCACATTGAACCATATCTTCTTTAAGAGTCAGTTTATTTTTTCAAACAATTTCAAGTCAAACAATTCAGTTGAATGAAATGACAGAAGGCGATTTATGTGTTGATCTATCAAGGCAGTTTATAAAAGCAATCATATCTTTACAAAAGAAAAAAAAAATAGAAATATGAATAAAATTGGATTTAAATGCCAAGAATATTTCAAAAACCAACATAAAAGTATAGATAAGTGAATAAGATAAAACTAATGTGTAGAATATCATTAACTATGAATTGAATTGATAAGTGAAATTCACCATCTCTCTATAATATTGTATCAAACGATTAAGAAATTAAACCATAACAGATCAGCTAAACAAATGACATCAAAATGCATTATTATCAATAGAAATAATCTAAAATAGAATAAAAATGGGAAAAATATAATGCTTTAAGAAGTAGCATTCATAAATCAAAATTTTATTTTTTAAAATTTTATTTTATTTTATTTATTTTTTAGATCTGTTTTATACTTTAAAAATAATGCAATGCTCCTGAAAAGTGAAAAATCTGAAAGCAATTATTAAAGGAAATAAAAGTTAGTTTATTGAAAATCTGGCAATGCATGGTTACAGCATTACAAGTGAAATTATAATTCAAAAAAAAAAAATAATAAGAATTTCAAATCAGAGAAAAAAAATTAAATTAACAAGATTAAGTCATTCATATAAACATGTTCAGAAAAATATTTGCATTAAAAATTTTTATTTGAAATATTAGAAAATGATTTTATTATTCTAGGTTTTTATTTCTTAATAAATTTATATATATGTTTTAATGAATTGTGAATGCTTTAGAAAAAAATTACAAGTAAAAAAATTAATATTTAAAATTTTAAAAAACAAAGATTCATACATTTAGTTAATTATTTCTTAAATGTATACATTTTATAAATTGATTGTATAGTTTTAAAAAGCAATTAAATACTTAATTGAATAAAGACCATCTCTGAAAAAATTTTCTGCAAATAAAAAATATTTTCAAAATATTAAAAATACATACTTCTCATCTTTCCAAAGTCGCTCTACATGAAAAATATCTAGATGCTCAGTTTTTTTACTTCTTAAACTATTTCGTGCTGCAACATCTCCATTTTCCATACCTTGAGCAAGTATCTGACCTTGAATACTTTCATTTGAACCTTGCTTAACATTTTCAACATCCTGTCTCAAATAGACACAATCTCCTGAAGAACAAGAGAGAAAATATTTTCATAAATTAATTTTATAATAATAAGATAGTGAATAAAATATTCCAAAATATGCAAATGATATTGAGAACTGTTTCTTAATAAGGCTAAAAAAAAGCCAGCACATATGTTATAATAAAGGTCATTTTAAGCTTAATGAAATTTTCAAACAAACTACAGTAGTATTATAAAAAACAATTATACAAGTACCTTGTTTGATTTGAAGATCATTAAGAAGCATAGTTAAATAATATTGGCATTCATCAGTTGCATAATGAGGTCGTGGTATCATTAATATTTCCTATAAAGAACAAATAAAAATAATTTAAAATTTCATAACTAATAATAGAATAAAGCCCTTCAAATGTGATCTCACCTATTTCATACATACAAGTAATGGTGTGTGTGTTTACTTATTTATATCAGAAAGAAATTTTTATTAACTATGCTCATAGAAACCTGCTGGTGAAACAGTTGAGCTTCGGACTTCCAAAGCACAGGTCTAAGGTCTTCTTGGGCTAGGCAAGAACAATTCAGTTTTTCATTTCTTCAGTAGGTCAATTAAATTGAGTGCTAAGCATGACTCGGAACTAAATACAAGAGATTTTACATTAGATTGACCACATAACAGGGGCACATGCTTCACATCCCAAGGCCCTCAGTCAAGAAAACAAATATAATTACTGTAGACATTGAGCAGGCTCTCAAGCCACTGAAGTTTTAAACTTGAGTTAATTTTTTTAGTTTATTATGCTCATAATGACTTTTTCCACCCTTTAAAACCAATACAATTCAACATCAGGCATATGATGATCTGTGTCGTGAAAAGTAGAAATATTTCAAAACCTTAATTACTTTACCGAAGAAATTCTGCATTGTTAAAACATAAAATAAGAAATTTGATAATGTATTCGTAAAATATAGTTTTATTACTTAAGCTATTAAATACCTAGTATATTTCAAAACTACAATTAAATGGGGATTGAAAATGTCATAAAGTGTAATAGTTAGCAATAGGAATATATGTAAAATAAAATTTAACTTAATTTGTCAGATCAATATTATGTCATAATTAAAAGAAGAAAAATTTTTTAAATAGTTTATTACACTGTGAAAGTAAGTTTAAACTAATATAATTAAGCAAATATTACTAGAGATTTAATAGAAAGGTTTAAATTAAATAATCAAATATTTGCACCTTTTTATCCAATTTTTTTAAAATCTATCTAAGTCAATATATTTCCCTTACTTTTACACAAGTTTATATAAGAAAAAAAGAATTTTTTTAAACAAAATGTCATTTTTTTTAAAGTGTCTTACTTTACTTCTGTTTTCTATTTATTTAAATAACATGAAGTTAAAATGAATTCATAAAGGACTAAAAACATTAAAAATACTTTCAAAATGTTTTTATAATTAAAATAATTTGAGCCTTTTAAGTTATTTGCAAAAAAAGTCAAGAAAAATAAAATTGATAAAATTGAAATAATTGGATTCTAGATAGTTACCGATTAAATACAGCATCGCTATTTTGATCACATGTTACTAAAGTATTTTTATTCAGACCAATAGCGTGCATCTATTATCTATTTATGAATGAAAAATTTAAAAACCAAACACCTAGAAAATTTTAATTTATATATATATATATAATACACCATTATAATTTATATTCCTAAACCACAAAAAATTATTTGTTTTTGTAAAACTCATAAAAAATAATAATTCCAAACTGTTAAAAAAAGTGATTTTATTTATAACACAGGAGTGCAATCAAAATTGTAAATTTCATTACTTGTATTCTTTATTTATATTAAACAGTCTCACCTTTGATAGCTCAATGCCACTGCATTGCTCACACAAATATTTTTCTACTTTACCATCGACACCTACACAATCACAATGTTGCCACACCTATTTAAAATATATAAATTTTTTAGCAATTTTTTTTTTGAAAACCATTATATTTAACATATTATATCTATATCTATATCTATATATATATATATATATATATATATATATATATACATTAATATGTTTAGTTCATAAATTTCACTATAGATCTTTCTTTGTTCTAATCTTTGTAATTAATTACATATATACTAGTATAACATGACTAAAAGATACTAAGAATAAAATAAATTTTCTACCAAAAAATTGATTAACGTCAGAAAATACAGAAATGGTATGAATCTTGACCTTCAACTTCATAAAAATAATTAACAATCAACAATACCTAACAATTTTTTAAAATACTGTTATAACCAGTACATGAAGTTTAAATAAATCTTAAAAATATCCTATATTGTAGCTAAAACATTTTTTTAGATTTAAATTATAATTACTAATTTACATAAAATGAAGATTTTAGGATAATGAAAAGCAAGACTGATTTATCATTTGGATAATTCAAGCGATAATGGTAATAGTAATAAGAAATACAAGTTAAATTATTTAAAAGATTTTGTAGCATGTTGTTTTTGATCATAACAGTTTGAATTAGAAACTCATCATAGAATGTGATGCAAATGCTCAACACAGTATGTATGGAAGAAGTGATGGCAACAGACATGGTGAGAATCTTCTAGAAAACATTTTGTTATCTATTTATCCTTAGTAAATAAAACTACTTTTATTACTGTAAATAAAAGAGAAGTCACTGACCTTGTGTTTAATGAAATAAGGTTATCTGACCAGCAATAAATTAGCTTTTCTGTTTTAGGGAAAAAAAAGAGTAGAGATGGCATGTAAGAACCCAAAAATACTATCTGGTTCTTACAGAAAAGATATAGAAGTCCTGATCAAGGAAAGCAACTTTGGTAGCAGATTTGGAGTTGGCCGCTGATCAAATGTGATATGCCCATTCATCAAGTATGCTATGAAAATTGTAGGGTCATTAATGTTTGCTTGCCAAGATTATTTCCTTGGTGATCTATTGACTTAAGTAAATATGAATGTAGAAAGATCTTTAACAGAGCTAAGAAGAATAGTGAATCACAGAAATACAAACTGGCATTGCCCACTCATAATAAAGCCATAAAAAATTATTGTACTGACGTTAAGACTGTGCCTGCTGCTGCAAGACTTATTAAAATAATGTCTAAACATCTTTAAAATGCTGAACAGTAAGTTTTCAAAATATGGGAAGAAAACCCTGGCTGAATTGTTCAGAATTCACTTTTCAGAATTTAAGTTTCTAAACTTAAAAACTTTCTTCATCAAATTGTTGTAGAAGTAGATAGAATGCTGCCAAAAAAATCATAACTTTTGATAGAATAAAATGTGTGGGCAATGTCCTTTAGACCTTTTATAAATCACTGGGAATGATTTGTATTGTACTAGATCTGCTTACAGAGGGAATACAATAAGTTACCCCAATTCTTTGTAAGGATATTTTGGGCATGTATAGCCTTCGACCATATACCTATTGCTTGGAGACATACAAAAGTAATTTTCATTCCTAATATAGATAAAAATTAATTATTACGAAAGCAAATCTTTCAGAGCTATCAACTTAACATCTTTTCTTCAAAAGGTATTGAAAAGCTGATACACATAGATATTAGACAAGTTTGCTTAGTGGAAAAATCACTTTCTGACTCTCAAAATTCATATCAACATGCTAAATCCACTGATAGTGCAATCTACAATCTATCTGTCCTTCATTTAGAGAAGAACTTTAAGACTAAGGAACTTGATTTAGCTGTTTTCTTAGATATTGAAGGTGCTTTTGATAAGGTACCTATTGGAAAACTATTCTACAATCTCTTGCTACAGAAGGGAATTAATAATATTATCTGTAATTGGATAAAAAAACCTGCTCAAATAACACATGTCAGTGCCTAATTTTTAGGAGAAAACATGATGATCTAAGGCAAAGCTGGTTCTCTGCAAGGAGGGTTCTTTCACCCATTGTGTGGTGTTATGTTGTAGATTTCCTTCTAGAGGTGTTAAAAAATAGGCATAACCACCACTGGGTATGTAGATGATTTAGTTATTATCGTCAGAGGTAAGTTTGGAGAAACAGTCTCTAGCATCACATCCAATGCCCTAAAACAAGTTGAGAAGTGGTGTAATAAAAAAGGCCTTTCTGAATCTTCAAAAAACTTCTGATTGCCTTCACAAAGAAAAAATCTTAATTTAAAAAAGATAACTTGTTTTGGTCAAAAATGAACTTGCTCCAAAAAAGTGGTACTCTTAAAACTATTTTTTGACAAGTACTTAAGTTAAAATAACCATTTCAACTATTGTACTAAAAAAGAAAAAAACTTATGTAGAAACACATTTGGAAGAGCTTGGGGCCTGAAACCCAAAGTTATTCATTGGATTTACACTATGATCATTTGCACCATCATTATCTGACTCAGTGGTCTGATGGTATAGAATAAGAAATGAAATTGCTAAGACAGAATTAACAAAACTTCAAAGGATGCTCATTGTAGCTATCTCGAAGTGTATTTAAATAACTACTACATCTATCCTTGAGCTTTTACTTTGCATACGTATTGAAGCAAAAGCAATAATTTACATGAAAAGGCTTAAAAACACAGGTCAGTGAAAGACTACAACAGATTTTTGTCTTGGGAAAATGCCTAATGATTACATGATTGTTAAATTTTGATAAGCCTTATACAATCAAATTGTGAGAAGACTGGAATAATGTTGTCCTCAGTGAAAATTGTCCTTACTGGTACACTGATGTTACAAAAATAAATTCCAACACTGGGGCTGGTATTTGTTGTTCAGCTGATGGTGCAAAGCTGTCATTCCTTTTATGTAAATATACAATTATACGTCAAGCATATGTCCTTTTCATTCTCATGTGCAGTAGAATATGCTTGGACAGAAACACCATTCTCATAAAAGATTAATTATCTGTCCTGACAGTCAAGCTATATTCTAGCTTTGCAGAAGTCTATTATAATTTCTGTTCTTAATACATCTTGGTTCTCACAGAAATATAAAATTATATTTCCTTGACTCTCAATGATTTTTTCTAATCAATTATTTAAAGTATTCTTTATCACTTTAGTTTATACATTTCAGAAACTTATTTAATAATCTAAGGTTTAACCACTTATTTTGATTCCAACAAAATTGCTATTTGTATAAAATATTTTGGAATTTAATACATTAAATATCATGCAGGAACTTCAGTCTTCCAACTTTTGCCACAGATATTTTATTTTCAGTTTTGGTTTGTTTGTTGTTCAATGGTTATTTTTTATATGCAAAATTTTATTTTCACTGATTACAAAATATATCAATAGGATAAACAGCACAATCACACAAAAATTCAAACTTAAGACATTTAAAATAATATTTAAACAATAAAAACAGGAAAAAGTCAGAAAGACAATTAATATTATCATATATCTTTTTCTTTATTGGAACCACAGGCCTAGGTGGGCTTTACCCTGTGGTACAATAGTCCACCAGACATTTCTATTCCTGACTTTAATTTTTCAGTTGAAGACCCCTAAGGTTTTAAAGTTATTCAAGCCACCAAGTCACCTTTTCCTTGATTTACCTTTAGCCTATTCTACATGAGCTTCCAATACAAGAGCTTAACCATTTGGTTATCAAGTGATCTCTTGGTGTGCCAGAACCATGAAAGTTTCTTTGTTTTTATGAATCTTAAGATATTTTTATGACTGGTAAGAGCTTTCAATTAACCATTTGTTCTAATTTTTCAACAATTATAATTTAACTGTAACACACCATAGATATTCTAAGTATTTTTAGTTAAAAATTTGTAAGTTATTTACGGCTTTTTATGTGGAAGTCCAAGTACCATAACTATACATATCATCACAGTATTTTTATATTTTTGCTTAACTACTCTTGGGACCAATTTATTTTTAAACAGATACAGACAAGGAAAATAACAATAGCTCTCCTTCAAAATTCTGAAATTTATTCCTTCTGAAATAGTATTTGAAAAATATATAATTGTATCTAAAATATGTAAAATTAACAACACAGCTTTGAATTTCAAAAGTTATCAACTATCATATAATAGCTATAAATGCTGACAAAATTAAGTTTAAAATTAATTGACAAAATAAAGACTATGTATTTTGTCCATTAAATAAAAGATCAGTTTTGCATGCCACTTATATTAATTAGTTGTTTTTAATGCTCTCTTTATCTCTACTCAATATTACTATGTCATAATCAAATGTACAAAAATTTAATTATTTTAACAGCAATGAGGCCTATGAGATCCAATTTTTAATAACAAATTCAAGTATTAAATTAAAAAGTAAAGGCGATAAAACATTATTCTGTCAAATACCAGCATTAATATTGAAAATTTTTGAAAAACTTTTCTTGATTAGAAAGATGACTTTAGATTTTTTAAAAGTAATTTGAATTAGTTTGATTAATTTGATTGAAATGTTAGCTGAGCTAAAGATACTAATCATTTTGGAACCACCAATCATAAAAGCCTGTTTGAAATCCACAAAAAGAGCATACAGATTTATATATTGTATTTGAAAAACTTCTCAGCAAAGTTTCAAACCATATGAATTTGGTTCACAGTGCAACAGTCTGCCCTAAAACTACATTATTAGTTGCCTAGAATCTGTTCTGCAGTTGGTAAAATTTCTTGTTAACTAAGCAGAAAGTAATTTTAAGCCACATTTAATAATATGATACCTCTAAAATTGTTAGTTTAATTTGTCACTTTTTTATAAATAATGACAATGATTCCCAAGTTTCTATTCTGCTGTTGAACTGTTTCTCATTCGCAGATATGGGTGGTTAATTCATAGATTTTACACCACAGCCTAGCTCCTCCACGCTTTATAGATTCTACTTGAATTTGATCCTTCCTGGAGCTTTATTACTTTACCTCTTTATTATGATTTGCTTATCTTCTTCAAACATTGGTACTTAAATTTAATAAAAATTTGCAATATGACATTATGGACCATTCACATTTATTGCACTGATGGTAGTGGAATATAAAGTGAAGTACGGAAATTACCTTTCTTTGACAGATCTGAAATAATTTAACCATCTCATTTCCTCTGCAGTTTAAAATGCAGGGATAGAAATCACTTAACAGTCTTTTAGTTTCTCTATAAAACTTTCCGCTTTCATTTTCTTTATGATTTTCAGAAAGTTCTCCAAATTTATTTTTTAGTTCTCCAAGAAAATTTTTTTCTTCTTTTTACATTATACACATTTGTTACTCAAAGTTTACATTTATAATTCTCTCTATTTGATTTACTGTACTTTTATAACATTTTTTGCCTTGCAATGTTTTTCAATATCAAGGTACCTCAACATTCCTCACTAAAACATTTATTAATTACCATTCTTTTCTGTTTCAAGACTATATTAGCAGACTCCAAAATAGTCTCTTCAATAAATCCCCTTTCAGTTTCAATATTTATATTTATACCAATTTTGGAGATACTTTCCTCTTACACCTACCTAAATATATAGTACCTATATATGTTGTTTTGTAGAATCGTCTTTCAGTTTTTCAGTAGGAAATCAGCATTTTCTTTTCCGAGAGTAATGTACCTTTGATACTTTATGATGGAATTTAGAAACTGCACGAAAATGTTCAAAATCCCTATTGGCTCTTCTAAAAACTCTAACATCAAGAATAGAAGTAGCCCAACTTTTTAAAATTAAAATATGATCAATTTGATTACAACTATTGTTTCTTGGAATCAGCAATGTCCCTTTATGAATATTTTTATGTGGGAAATATATAATCATTACCTTTAAATTATTCACAGTGGCCATCCGAACTACAAGTTTTACATTTTCATTAGAATCTATGAGAATAATGTGTGCTCCGATGGTATATTTTATAAATATGCTCTTAGCAAATATGAGTATTCATATCATTAAGAACAACAGCATAGTCTACTCTGTTAGCCATTTAAACCTTATTAAAAAATTGTTCTGTTGATTTTTCAGAGTCATTAGTATGAGCATAAATGTTAATCAGGAAAAAACTATATTACAAAAACATTTTTACACTCCAGTTTGTATTCTTTCCTTAACTGGGACAAAACCCTGAAAAGATCAAGAGATCCTCATAATAACAAAAATCAACTCCATTTCAGACCTGTATTTCAGG
Organism: Latrodectus elegans; assembly: GCA_030067965.1. Taxonomy (NCBI): domain Eukaryota; kingdom Metazoa; phylum Arthropoda; class Arachnida; order Araneae; family Theridiidae; genus Latrodectus; species Latrodectus elegans. The sequence continues at coordinate 53,325,706 of CM057813.1, forward strand.
TCCACTATAATAAAGTTCAAATAAATTTTTCCTTATTACTCCATTATTCTTCCAACTAGTTTCCTGAAGTGTAGCAACAGCAACTCTATATTTCATAAACATCTCAGCCTCTTCTAACATATTTTAAGACAATAGTATTGATTTAACATTCCAGTTTTAATACAAAAATTGAAGGTAATTTTTTCCTTAATCAATCCCATGAATGTGTCCAGAGTTATATTTGATAAATTTCGAAACTAATAGTTTTTACAAGATGAGGAAGTTAGTCTCATGATTAGCTCTCAAACTGGAAGGATTAGGCTTCCTTACTTATAAACACATAAATACAGACATCAAGCTTATTTAATAAATTGAAAGACAAATTTATCAAATTAAACATATTTTTAAATCATAAACATTTGATTAGAAAAATACATTGAATAATTTATTCAATATGTTATGTAAAATGTTTATAAACTTCAACATTCTGTTCTTGTTTTTCTACTTTTTATTTATTTATTTATTTATTTATTTTTAGGATTTTTTTCTTTATTGTTAAACTTGCTTATCTTTACTTTCAGTTTGATTTTAACTCTTAATTAAAAAAAAATTATACAGTCATAAAGAACTTCTGATATATGCTAATAATTTATGCATTAAGGAGACCCTACTATATACAGGATTGCATCTTCCTGTTAAAATGATTCCCTTCAAGTAGTTTCCAAAAAGAGAAAAATATTTATTTGAGATTCATTCTTCAACAATGCTTTGCTATTGAAAATACGAGACTATGTTTGATATTATGCCAAAAATCTTGATATTTTTTAATTAGAGAATCAGCTCACATCATTTTCCAAGTATCTTTTTTAAATTATTTCTCAACAACAATGTATGTCTTTTAACACATAATACTTTCTATGAGAGTCATTTTGACAATAATCTTTGTGCAGTAAATATTAAACTTTTCAATGAAAAAGTAGTTCCATAAATAGTAAAATTTCCCGTAATTATTTCTAATAAATTATTACTTAATGAAAAAATATTGATCATAAACCCTTAAAAATATTAGTAATCAAATATGTATTTTGCTACAACTGAATTGAACATACATTTTTAAATACAACTGATCAGAATAAAATGATACTAAATATAAATAGACAACACACAGACACACAAAACTTTTTAATTTTGCAATATTTTTCAGAGATGTTTCAAAATATGACTGAAATTTTCAAGCTCTTGCAAATGCAGTTTATTCTTTATATCAATGATGTTTCAAATTTATATAAAACTATTATATATTGTAAAAAATTTTGAAAACAATGTTTTAGTTTTCATACTCACAAAACATTTTTCACATTGAATCATGAGACCTTCATCTTTATATATATTACAAATGCACCTAATAACTTCATCATCTTCATCAGTTTTAACATCTGCAAAAGATAAAACATGCAATTTTAAAATACAATTAGATTAATAGTTAACAACTAATTTTTTAATGAGTTTGAATTTTTTCATACCATCAGATTTTGAAGATGGAAAAACAGAGGACATAGCATCACCTAAAATATCTTCAAACAAAATCATAGCATCTGTTTTAGCAGCTTCATAGGATTTACGCAGAAGTGAAATTTTATGGCCATAATCTGATGTCCTTCCATAATATTCCTAAATCATTATAATATATAAAGATAAATTGCTTAATATCAAATCAAAAAGTTCATTACAACTATTATTAAAACTTACATCTGATTATATATTTTTAAAATAATCAATTTGGATAAAAATTTTTAGTAAAATTTAGCTTATTTCACAAAGAAATATCTTACCTCAGCATTTTCAAACAGCCGCAAAAAATCATCTTCAAATACTTCAACGTTTGTATAATGTCCAGTGAGAATGTTTTTTTCAATTGTAGCAAAATCAATAGGAAATTTAATTTTATTGAAATATTCTGAGTTTCTGAAAATAGAGGATTAAATCAAATATTTTAAGCATGCAATATAAAATAAATCATTAATAAAATTCCATACAGAAAGCACAAATTAAAAAGCTAAATCAAAATTATATACGTATACACGCACACACTATTTGATAACCTATCAATAGAAAATAGTGAGAATATAATTTTAAACAGCATGTGAAAAAAGTTTTCACTCTGTTTCACATATAATTGATAAATATAAGAAACAGAATGAATAAAAATGTAGAATAATAAATGTGAAAACTAGTTTAAAAATAACAAAGTTTATATAAAGATAGGTAAAAAGAAATATAACACTGATGAAAACAAATTCTAAGTGATAACACTGATATAAAGTTCTAACTTAGTTTTTGCAGTGCATTTATCATAAAAAAATGTTATGCTGGTAATAAAACTTTTAACAGTAACAGAATATGTACTCCCCAAAACAAAAGTTATTTAAAAATTATGTATAAATCACATATAAATATTATATGAAGTATCTGCCACACTGGATTTTTTCCCTTTTTACATTTGTAACTTAATTCTCTTTACGAATTAAATAGTTGTCATACTGAAATTTAATGCTAAGCACAATTATAATCATTTTAATTAATATAAATGTATTATTATTTCATTTTTCCATGAAAAGCATTTTAATTTGTTAGACATAATCAAATACTTATTAAAACTGGTTTTTGATTATACAAGTAATAATTAAAAATCAGTTTTAATAAGTATTTTTTAACAAATTTAAAAATGTTAATTATTTTAAAAAACTAAAAAAATATAAAAAAAAGAAAGTACAATAAATGTTTTTATTTTAAATACTTAATTTACACAATTTGCTCCATAAAACAGCAACATCTTTTTGACTTTAAAATTTGTAATTTAACTCCAGAATAAACAAAAATAACTATAAATTATTGATTTATAGTTCAACTGTATATAATACAGTAATAAATATAGTAAAATTAAATATAATTATAACACAATATTATAGGAACATTTACAAGGAAAACAAATTATTATGAATTTTAAATGCCAAGTGGAATGTAATTCAATAAAAATCATAAAAAATTCAAAAGTTGACCTTGCTGCAAACATTCTTAAAAAAAAGCTTTATGTTTTCGAAAAACTACTTAAATAATTAATCACATAGCTTTCGTCAAAGTCCTAGAAATTTTTATTTGGTGGCAAATTCTGCAGCACCAAATAATTTGACTTTAAAACTGATAGTAATTAAGATAAACTAACAAAATACATCTATAAAACACTTTAAAAAACCTTTACATTAATTTCATAAGTAAAAACAATCCTAAAATATAATTTTTTAAAAAATAACTATACAGTAGATGCTTTCTTTTTACAAACTTGTAAGAACTGGTAAAATAACTTGTAAAATAGAAAGCTCATAAAATAGGAAAATAATGTATTTAGATTATTAAATTTTTTTTTTCTTTTTTTTTCATCTTGCTTTTTATTTATAAGTATAATTAGGAAAAATTATTTAGAATGCACTTTAAGAAACATGCAAAATAAAATTCACTTTATTAAGGAAAAACCAGGCAAAGTAATCATTTATCTTATCCCTCAAAAAATACTTTAATCCTGTTAGCCATTCAGCTGTTTGTTTTTTTGCAGGTGGATTTTACACATTACATTTTCTTTTTGTTCAATATCTGAAAGCTCTTCTTCATTAACATTCATTATATCCTCAATACATAATTTCAACATCCAATATTTCTTCCTAACAAATCACATGTGAGTCTATATTTAAAAAATCTCTGAAAGATATTTCAAGCAACAAAGGAATTCTTTGTTGGCGTTCATGCATGAGGGACTCATCTTTGCTAAAGTCATCAGGTAAATAGCCTTAGCTTTCTTCAGTGTTTTTATTTATTTATTTTATTATTATTTTTAAATAAAAAATAAGATTTGCCAATTAATATGCTTTCAATATTGTTTTTCCTTCGACATCATTCCAAGCATTAATTGACAAATGTATTGCTCCAAGAAAGTTAATTTATAAGACTTCTCCAATTCTAAGTCTATCAACACTTGCAAAAACACCCTATGATATTTACTCTTGAACCTGTTGATTAATCTCTGATCCATGGGCTGTAAAAAACATAATTTCTGTTATACGGGAGGAACTCCACACACATTGATTAAGATCAGTAATTTCAATATGAGTAGTACAGTTATAACAGTTAGAATATTATATGGTTTTCTGATAAAATGTCCAATTCTCACAAACAATTTTCATAAATGCTTCCAATCATCAAGGTTTTAATATTAGCATGATTTGCAGCTGGTAGATTTTGAAAATTTTTAAACATCTAGGTATGTATTTTCCTGCAAAAAGCAGAAATAGTTTTTCAGTTCCATTCAAACTGGTTGGGAGCAATATTAATTCTTTGCTTCACTTTTTTAAAGCTAAATATTCTTTCAAGTAAGATCATATAAAACAAACCTGTCTCATCCACATTAAAAGCATCTTTTGAGTCCATTTGGAAAGTAACAATTTTAATACTCCTTTCCATTCAAATTCCAGTGGAACTGCAAAATTTCATTCACTTTTGCCATGCAATTTTCTAAAGTTCAGTATCTGGTTTTAAATTTTTGAAGCCAAAAATGAAATACTTTGAAATCTTTTATGTTCACAGTTTCATAACAAAGTAGCTGGATAACCACATATAACTTTAATGACATTAACATCAGCAGGAATATTCATTATGTTCATTTTTCTAAGACAAGTAAACAAAATTTTCCAGTTTAGGATGCTTTCTTTCTCTACAATATTTTCAAAGAGGGAACACTTTTGCTGTTACTGTTTTTTTTTTTTTTTTTTTTTTTTTTTTTTAAAAGGAATTTTTTTTTGTGTTTTTAAAATTGTTGAGAGGTTGTTCTTAGAAGTTCCATACTATTTCACAATTTTTGTAATATTCAATATTTCTTTTAGAATTTTCTTCTTTACTTGGCTGATAAACAAATTCGTTTTTTCAACTGCGACAAATCTAAATGGAAGTGGTTGAATCTTTCTCTTGAGAAACAATACTTCATTAATTAATGCTCAAACGAAATGAAAACTACAGAGCAAAAGAGATCTAACTTATAGAGTATTCCCCCCTTCTATGTTTTTATGTCTCTAAGGAGTATAATTCAACATCACAATTCCCTCCCCTTTCCATCAAATATCGGTTCTCATAATGTCTGGAGTGCAGGCTTTTATTATAATTGCTTTGTTATTCAAGTTATTGCAGTTAAGAAAAGAGGCATTGGAAATCTCTATCAAAGTCAAATAAGCTTTCTGGTATCAATCAGATCAAATGTTTAAAAAAATTAAGTAAAAGATTTTCATGTTTAGATTTCTAACAAACAAAACTTTGACATACTTTTTAGAGGTATAATAAAGGAAACAAAAATAATACTCAAGAATTCTAAATTTTAATAATTATATTAAATGGCTGGAGAAAATAAGAAGAATGAAAATAAGTATATATTTTTAATTATTACCTTCTTTTTGATGGTAATTGGAAGAAAGGTGAAGCTAATATTTCCCCTTCATCATCTAGAATAAATTTATGCATTAATATTCACAATAAAAAAAGTTGAAAAATTAATAATTAAAAAAACAGTTAATACAGTTAGTCTCAGAAAAATTAAACAGAAATTTTCTGTTAAGAAACTTAACAAAAAATGCAAAGGTTCCATTGTGAATAAGGAATTTTCCACACTATTATTTGCAAATCAGAATTAAAAATTCTGATTTGCAAATAATAATGTGGAATATCCATAATATTATGCATCCAGATTAGATCAACCCTTAATTAAGATCGTTTTGATCTATTAAACAAAAATAAATAACTATATACATCATTATTTATACTTAACAAGTGAGAAATCATGTACATTATAAACAAGCATTTCTATCATTCTGTGTAAAATATTATGTATCACATAAATTTCACAATATAATATAATCTTTAGAACTAAAGTAAAATCGCAAATACATATTTTTCTAAAGGAATAAAGATATAATATAATTGCATCAATCTTCAGAGGTTAGAGGATAAATATAAATAAACAGGTAATAACATGGTATTTTATAAAAATGTTTGGTTCATAAGAGAGAGGTCCTTGATATATAACAGTGTTCATACAGATTTCCAAGAATTAAATTCCAGGAGTATCCCAGGCAATAAAAATTTCCAAGAGGTATCAACATTCATATTAAATTATTTTTTATTTTAAGAATTGTTCTCAAGTAAATATAGATATAATAATGTATATGTAACATTATTCAGTCATATTTTTAAATAATAAAAATAAATAATCCTAAAAATTAATGAAAATATTTTTTATGTAAGTTAGATAATGATTACTTCAAAAAGCTTTCAATGAATTTATAACTATATAAGAAAATTTTTTATTTAAAATAATCAATATTCTTTATATTATTGGATTATACATTATATAAAATAATGGTCGATTTTAGAGTTTTTAAAGATGTGTATAACAATTTCTTTTCAAATATAAATATACTTACTCAAATCAAATATAACTATTAGATAAAGTTTCCAGGATGACTTTTTTCCCAATTATTGTTTCATAAAAGCAATTTTAAATACTTCTTCTGTTTATTTTTTAACTTTAAAACCATACAATTTTACATCCATATTCTCGATTTTTCTATAACTTATTCACAGAACGGATTTTCAAATTTCTTGGTTATTTATATATACAAAATATTGTTATTAGAAAATGAATAACTTTCCACTTCTAAAGCTTTCAATTCCAATTCATCACAAATACTGAGTATTAACTGTTGCTTCTCTGAGGCATCACAACCACATGTTTTATTTTGCAATTAATGTTATTTACTAGTCCTTTCAGCTTCCTCAGCATACTCTATTGTAGATTTTTTAAGTTCATTTATGACATCTTCCAAACACTTTTTTTTTTTTAATTTATTTTTTATTTTCACTATATCAATTATTTAAGAAGTACTTTTTGTTTTTCCTCTCTTATCAGCTGCTTTTATTGCTATTTTAATTTATCTAAATATAATTTATACTTTTGCCTGATATCAGCAACAAAACTAAAGTCTTCTTTCCTAGTTGTTCTTAATTCTAATCCGACATTTACAATATTTGAATGCTGTTCAATTTTTAATGAATCAGCTATTTCAGAGAAAACAAAGGAGTTCACATTTAAGCCATCCATTGACAACTGGAGTAATCCCCTTGTAATTCTAGGCAATTCTCATTCATTTTTTCAAACAAAACATTATTAGTTGAATAACCTAAAAATTCAGACAAGTAATACCATGTTTTAATAGTATCATTACCTCAAAATCTTATTTGGCATTCCAATAGTTTTGCCATCAGATGACAATTTATATTTTCATGAGAATCACATAGCTACTAACATTCTTAGCTTTTTCTTTCAATAAGTTGGAAAAATAGGGTGCAATTCCAAAAACTATTTAAAAAAAACAAACTACTTTTGTATCAATGAATATATATCCATTAGGAATCTTATCAAAGTAATTAATGGTTGGACAACTAACCAAAAAGCTTGGATCATCAAATTTAACAGACTGGATCCGAAAACATAGTGTAAAAACATGAAACAGTGGACCATAAACAGTGAAAATAATTAACACTGAACATCGCATCAAGATGCACACACCCTCTACTGTTTTTATAGTAGGGTGCAGCTCCTTGTTTGTCAGATAAACACTTCCTTCAATATTGTATTATTTCCTGGTATAGTCGGAACTCTTGATTGTAATACATTCCTAATCAAATTAACAGCATGGCCTTCAAAACTATTCTAGAGGACAATACTTCTTATCTTGTGGTAATTTTGTAGGAGGTAAAAGGAATCTTGTTACTTCTATGAAGGCACCATTTACATGTTGCAAGTTTCATCATCATTTACTATGGCAAGAATTGGGCTCAGGACTTGAAAAGGCAAGGCTAGACTTTATCCTAATCAAACATCCATGAAACAAATTGAAGCACTTAATAAAGTGGTATTCTCACTATTCAAAATCCCAATGAGTGAAATAATCTACCTTCTTTAATTTGAGTGAAAGAAAATATTAATCAACACATACAAAGTCTAATAGGGAGTATGTATCAGAAATCCCATTAACTGTGTTGCAGAAACTCCACCAACTATTAAAGGTGAATAAACAATAATTTACTTTTGTCTCCAATGCCAATTTCTTATTTGCAGATAGTGCATACATATCTAACTCTTAAATTTAATATATTTCATACTTAAACTAAAATGAGTGCATTCATTTCACACATTATACAATTATTTATAGTTTGGGAAACCTTATAACTAACGTTTTAATTTAGTAATAGTAGATAATTTAGTAAATTTAGTAATAGTAGGTAATTTAGTAATTATTTTAAAAAATTATAAAGTTAATATTTATAATAATTTATAAAAATGACTAACTGTTCCTAATTATCAAAAAATAAAAATAAACTACTCCAAAATCTAATTACTAGTTTTTAATATTTAGCATATAAAATATAATTAAATAATACCTTTGCAGGAAGTTACAGCGGTAAATATATCTTTAAAAACTTGGGCTAATTTGGCAGTTTGTGTTAATTCAGAATTTTCTTCAACAATTGCAAGTCTCCTGTAACAAATATATACATAAAACTCGACAAATATAGAGACAGAATATACTTTTTATAATAAAAAAGAGAAATATTTTGTTTCAGGCCTTAATTAAATAACATATACCTACATCAAAATATGCTTACCTTGTTTTGACAGACCTCAATGTGTTTAAAGCGGTAAATTGAGTAAGAAATGCATCTAAAGTTTAAAAAAAGGAAAACATATTTAATATGGCAAAGAATTTATTACCTATGCTAACTTATTATCTCTAACATAGTCCCAAATTTATAAGATGCTAAAAATAATATTAATAAGGAACAATCTAGAAATACATAAGTGCAAAATTCAAATTTCACAGATGTTTTTGATAAATAAAGGATCAAAATTTAGGAATATACAAATGAACAATAATAAAAGTGTACACTATATAAGTGAATTTTGCCACTATATAAGAAAAGTAACAATTTAATAACAATAAATTATATATTAAAATTGTGCATAATTTCTCAAATAACATAGTACTACATATAAAACAGTGAAACATACTTGGATGCAAGCAGAGTTTCATTAAATAATTAATTATAATATAATTAACTAAAAAGTAATTATTGAAACCCATTTAAAAGTTAATACAATTTTATGGCAAATATTAATAATTACTATATTCAAAGAATAAAGGGATTATTTGCATAAATACTAAAAGCTAACTTTTTGCAGAAATTTTTAAGAGTTTGCATTTGAAACTTTGATAGAGATATAGGAAAAAGATGCCATACTCTGACTTATGTAGTGCTAATTATATTCTAATAAACAAGCCATCACTTTCTCTTACAACCTTTTTAAGTACTTTTCTTAAAATAAACAAATTTTCTTAAACATTATTTAAAAAGAAAAAAATACTGCAGTAATGTGAATTTAGGGACTTAATTATTTAAGAATATTTTGATTAGTTGATTTTACAATTAAGTAGATTGACAGTTTTAGAACATACAGAGGGCTGGTTGGGAAAGCCATCATTCTCGTAACTGGAAGGAAGTGAGTTCTAAATCAATTCATTTCAAGATTTGTGTTGTTTGCTAATGGAAGCTAAAAAAAGCATATAAAAAACGTCAATACTTTCCAAGTAAAACAATGATTTGATGAAATAATGGCTTTAAGGATGATAAACCAGGTTTGGGGACATTCGGCTTCATCTATGATTCTAAATTATGAGAACCCATCCATTTTCAGGGTTTAGATAAGACATTCACTAGTTATTCCATTATGTAAGATGCCAACATACCTAACCCTTATACAAAAAGCAGGTCCTAATGACATCAATTGTTTGGCTTTTCGAAATAAATAGATTGTTGACAATTTTACACAATAGTAACTAAATTTTGTAGGAGTATGTACCAAATATTTTTATTATGTAGTTACTTGTGATTAATTTTGTTAGTTTTCAATTAAAAACAAACTTTCAATTTTTCATAATAAAATTTAAATTATCAGCATAACAAATTTTTCAAAAAGCATATTTTATTTTCATATTTTTCTTCATATCCTACAAAATAAAAATCTCCCATTTAAAGAGATGTATTTCCTTAACCTACATTGCTTATTAATTACAGTTATATTAAATGTAAAAACATCAATATTTCATAAACAAAATAACAGTAAATAATTATTTCAAAATGTAAGTAGAAACATTCATACTATATAATAAAGTATTTAATATAGTACAGAGCAAATAATTGGTCAGGTAGAAAAAAAGTGCAAAATATATTCAATTATAACTATCCAAGTTCTAAAAAATGTCACTGAAAATATAATTCCTTAATTAATTCATAGGTAATTTACTTTCCTCCTTAAATATTATAAATTTAAAATAATAAAATAACTTAAAATTCTGATATCATAGTTTTACTATGTTATACATTTAATTATTCAATTTATTATTTGACACTAGGAAAAATATTTATTTTTATTTCATTCTAACAACACGATTTACTGATATAGAAAATTCAAAATATAATAGGTTAATTAATTTAATTTGATTTACTATTAATTATTTTTGAAGTAAGGTAATTAAAAAAATACAGATATTAATTTTATTCATAATGTTAATAATCATGCAAAAGAGAAATATCACAATAGAGCATTTTTACCTCTAAATAACATCTATATGAAATAAATAAGAGTAAAATATTTTAAATAAAATTTCAGTCAACAGACACAATCATCAAATAACTTATTAACAGAATTTCTTTTAATCTTTATTTGGTTAATATTATGTACACAAACAAATATTTAATCTTTTAACATTAATTTAAATAATTAATTTGTTTATATAAATATTCAAAAAATTTTTACCTTGCTTATTCACAGAATTTTCTCTTTCTGCTTCTTTTTCAGCAACAACACGAGCTTCATCTTTCGCTTTTTTCACTTTTTCATAATTCCTCAAAAGAAACACATGATGTTTTTGAACATAGCATCGTTGTTGATGTGACATTGGCTTCATTTGAATAGTAAAAGATTGTCTATTGTATGGAAGGTATTCATTTTTTATATGCTGTGAATGAAAAACAAGGACAAATTTTTATAATATGGGTACTAGTTTCAATTACATTCTTTGTAAATACAAAGAAAAAAGGTACACAACAAAATATTCTTATAATTGACTTTAAATCCCAGGTTTTCTTATACTTTAAGGTACAAAAAATCTGTTTATCTGACTATAGATAATTTTTAAAATTCAGCAAAATAGGGTTTATTATCAGAATAATCTTCCAAATATTGTTACATTGTTCCTTCTTTTTTTTAAATTGGAAACCATAAATATGTTTTAAAAATATCACAAAGAATAGATACATGTATTTATATAACAGTATAATTTGAATCATCAAGTATTGCACAAAGAGAACAGTGTTCATGAATAAAAAATATAAATAAGTAGTGAAAAATATGCATATTAAAAATTAAATTTGGTTTCAAGATGTGAAAATAGAAATAAGATCTATGTCTTCTGAAACATACATTAAAATTAAAGGAAATATGATTATAATTAACAGCATTTCTTTCTAAATGTTAAAATTAAATTTAACTAATTTAATCAAATATTATATCTTTCACTAAACTAGAACACTGATTCAAATATTCATTAAAGATATTTTTAAGATATGTTTTGTGGAAGATATGCATTAAGTAATAAATAAATAATTCAGCTAAGTAATTTTCATCTATAAAAACTAATAAACACATGTATGACATAAGAAAATAAACATTTTTCCTTATTAAATAAAACAAGTTTGATAATCTACATCTATAATTATTATCTACTTTATTCAATATATTAAGAATCAATGAATTAAACTAAGTACTTTTAAATATTCTATATAAATTGTTTCAAATCAATAAAAGTAATACTAATTGACAAATAATATACCTCTTTTTGTATTTCAACAGGCCTCTCATCTTTCCTTTTCTTTGGACGACCAGGGCCCTTTTTAGAATCCGCAATAGCTTTGGCAGTTTTTACTTGTCGAAGCTTTTCTTTCGTTTGACTATTAACTTTTTGAGAACGACCACCAATAAAACCTCGACATTTTGAGCTACCACACTTGCAGATTTGCTAATATGTAAAGTAAGAGTTAATGCATTAAAATGATAATTAATTAAGTGATGCTCATTATTGAAAAAACTTTAATTGAAACAAAACAAATTCTTACCTGTGTTTCTAAATTATAATTAACAAAATTATAATCATAGCAGAGTTCTGTATTCGGAAAAATATCTCTTAGAGAAAAAAGTCCAACTCTGTAGTGGCCATTCACATACCTAAAAAAATTATGAATAAAACACAATATTGAAAAATATTTTAACACAGTTTCATTTTTAAAGTAAATAAATCCCTAAAATTATTTTAATTTAAAAAAAAAAAAAAAAAAAAAAACATTATCAAGATACTGGTTAAAGTTTATTTAGTTATCAAACACAATTTTGCACTTCTATTAGTTTTTTAAGAAAGACAGTTAATAGCTTTAAAGAAAATTTTTTGATAATCACATTTTGCTATTAACACCTCATTTGAAAATAATCTATGACTGAAATTAACAGGGTGGTTATAATTAAAGAATGACCCTATTCAGGTTTTTAAGGATATATCTGTCTGATTTTGATGAAACTGGCACATATCTTATATAGACACTGGAAGAAAGATTTCTATAATAAATAAAATAAACATAAAAAAAGTTCCAATTTTGACTAATCAAAATAGAAATAGGTTAACTTATGTTCTATTAATATATATTTCATGATAAGAGTCCATTACAGCATCTTCAATTATAGAGAAAAGGAATTTCCAGCAGCGCATGATTTTATTTATTTTTGATTAGAAATGTTCTAGAAATGTAATATTGATTTTCATCCTAATTTCTCTTCCTGAAACCTGCAATTAGAATGGGAATCTTTTAGGAATACTACAATTAGAAATCAGAGATTTATGTTGGGAGACTTGGAAAAGTTCTGGACATAATACAACTTTTATCACACTTAACATGAAACAGCTATTTGGCAATGCTTTATCTTGCATGAGGTCTACAAATATTGGCATTCCTGTAAAAAGATGAGTGATGTATAGACAAAGGAGTTCACTGTAACCATAAACTTGTATTCACAAAGTGAAGATCTTTCTCCTTATATTTCAAAATGGTAATCCGCTTGTGAAAGAATTTTTTGAAAGAAATAAAAACACGAAGTTACAAATGCTAGTTTTAATTTATTTTCTATGCATCGCATAATTGATTTTGCATCTGCATTTCAAAATAATAGAAGCATCTGAAGTTTAAAAATGATTTTTTTATTAGTATATAATAGGACCAATTTTAACATATAATATAGCTTGAGTTTACTTAGACATTGATTCATACAAGTGTTGAATAATATTTTGAGAGAAATATTGTACCATTCTTCATAGAATATTGTGAAAATTCTATAACATCCCTCAAAATTGACAGTGGAGGACACCAATTCTATATCAAATGCTCTAGAATGGAATATAATAATTCAATAATTTTAAAGTCAGGTGACTGCGGACCAAGATAGATGTTGAACTTCATCCTCATCCTCATGAATACATTTTTGGACAAAATCCATTGCTCAAATAGATGCATTATCATTTGCAAAACTTATATCTCTAGCAGGAAAAAATTTGCTTCATATGATAGACCTGATCAGCTAAAAGTTTTTTATAATTTTTTACAATAATACTTTTTTCAAGATTATAATTGGTCCAGAAGAACACAACATGGCTGTAAATATGATGACAGATTGACAGTTGGATGGAGACAATCGCTATCATACACTTGTGCTGATATCCACTAAATATATACCTATCTTGTTATAGGTAAAAGTTTAAGAGAAAATTTATTAAATAACATTACTTTCTTCCAATTAATAATCAGGTTTTAAGAATGACATCACTGAAAATGACGTTTGGCATAAACACCCATAACTAGTGACTTGGGAATTGTTGCCCTGCCATAAATGTTCTGTTTATGAGGACATCTTCTAATTGCAATAATTGAAACAGATAAATCCAGATGCTGATTGAAATCTATGGTTACTTTCACTGCAATTCTTCACATTCTAGACATTTCAATACAAGTCTATACTAAATGATTTCTTTCAGTGAACTTCTATTTTTGCCCATTATCTTGCATTATTGAGCTTATCTAGGAGAGCATTATAAATATGCAGTCATGACTTCACATACTGAACCTCTAAGAAACACCTAAAAATTGGGATGTTTCACTTATACTAGCTACAGCTAGACTGGCTCCTATAATTAGGCTACTTTGAAAACCTGGGAGATCAGATATTTTAAACTTTTGAAAAAAATTCAAGACAAAACTTCAATAATGCCACCATATAACTATTACAATGTATACATTTTTATTTATTAAAAAAAAAACTAGTAATTATTATATTTTAATGTTTACAAAGCACATTTAAAAATGGCACTTTTATTCACACAGGTATATCCACTATTTTGATAACCACCTGCATATCTACCTATGGTAGAAACAGAGCTCAATAATAGCAAATAAAATTTTGATACTAGACTAAACCTTTTTTCAGTTATTTATTAAATAAAATATTCTGCAAAACTTTCCTGGTTTTAAATGTGTTTTTATAATTATGTACATTTAATATTAACATTATAAATTAAAATTATTTAAAGTATTATCACAACTTTAGTTTTTCACATTTTCATAAATGTTCCATTTTTTTATAATTAAAAGTGTACTTTTTCAGTTTTATTAATAATTTTATTTTTACTTTTATGGTTTTTAATGCATTATTTCAACTATCTTTTTAGTGCAATCATCAAATATCTTCTCAAAAACAATACCTACAGAATCTGACAGACCATTTCAATAAAACTTTTTTTTTTTTTTTTTTTAAATATAAATCTTCAAGATTTAAAGAATAAGTAATTTTGATGATTTTTGACAAAAGGAAAAAAAAATGCATTATTTTTCAGTCTCTCACCATTATGATAAGAGTTAAGGAATTCTAAACCTTATAGAGTAAAGCATATTGCTACACAAATTACCAAAATTCAATATATACTTTCAGTTCAGTTATTTATCATATATTTTGATTATTATATTTTGATTTATCATATTTTTATATATTTTGATAGTCAAAAATTTTATTAGTTATTTATCATATATTTTGATAGTCAAAAATTTTAAAAATAATCACACATAAACTTACAAAACAGGCATTTGAAAAACAATGAAATTATAATCCCAAAAAAGAAATATCTCCTCAAATTGAAATTTCCCTGAGAAACAAAACTGATATTATCAACTTGTTAATTTTTCAACAATAATGGTATCCAAATCAAAAAATATTTTCACTGTAATAAAAAAATGTGTTCACTTGGATTTTTCAACATACTTTAAGTAAATAAAATATAATTGGTATATAAATTTTAGTACATGATACTAAGTTCTACATGGCCTAATATTTTTATTAGGCCATTAAGACTTTTAGTATCATTATTTACAATAAATGCAATGAAAATTTGCCACTATAAAGCAAAATATCTATCAATCATAATTATTGAAACTAAAACTGAGAAAACTTTCTTATTTTTTAAGTTTTTTTATTATTTGTCAAATAATAAAAAAAATTTGATTACTAAAAAGCACTAAAAGTTCAGTAGACAACTTCCTAGAATAACCTTTACCATAGCACTTTATTAATTTAAATTAATGTCAGGATTCTCATACTTTATCAATTCAGTGATTATTAATCAATTTAATAACATGAATTTATATATTATTTCAGTTTCCCAAAACTGATCAAACAGATTTTCATCAGCATAATAAATTAGAATTACAAACCATTTCTGCATTTCACAGTTTGGTTCACATGAATGGTTGACAAATCGACCTTCCCCAGCTAAACGATAACCATCTATCACAGTTCCAGAATCTAAACTCAAACAATAATGGTGTTGATCATTACGGTAACGCTCTGCCATACGATGTCGAAATTCTGTATCACTAACAACTTCTCCAACATATTCCAAAATGAACTCGCCTAAAATAATGGAAAATTTCATATGGAAGTAGATTGTTAGGAATGCAGGATTATATAAAAACTTTAAAAATATTAACTCAAATATATTATATTAAAAATTTCAAATTTAAACAAGAAACAGATGTTATATTATTATATTATATAAAAATTAAATATATACCTGCTCGAATAAATTCTGTAGTTCGTATGCCCCAACCTCTATCTTTAGTCATGAAACGTTCCAAGCCAGGACTCCATTCATGTTTAAATATTCTTTGATTAGAACACTGATCTTTACATGGGCACATATTAGGTGTACATTCAACATACATCATTCTAAAAAAGAACAGAAAAATTTTAAAAAACACTATCTCAATAATAAATATTCTTATAATTTTGTGTAGCTTATTCATAAAGTGTAAAAAGTAGAAAACTATTTTGCAAGCAAAATTAATTCAGTGGAAAATTTTTACATTATAAAATCAAAATGCATAAAAATATATTTTTAGAAAAGAATGTAAATAAGAAATTTAAAATTTTGAATTTCACCTGTTTAAACACTCAGCACCACAACCTTTCTTTCTCTGGTCTTTTGGAGGGACACAGTTACATGACTGATCATCACATTTAGAATCTGGTTTAATATCAACATATACATCTAAAAAGATAAAATGTATAAAATTTTAGGGGCTTTATAGAATTCCCTTAAACGCAATTTATTATTACAAAGTTTATTCTCAATTGTTTTTTTATTTGGTGTATGAGTAAGCATATGTGCTTGTTGAATAAATGCATTTCAAATAATACAAACAATAAACACATTTTTAAAAATTTGATTAATAATTTT
The DNA here is from genome assembly GCA_030067965.1 of Latrodectus elegans. Classification (NCBI taxonomy): domain Eukaryota; kingdom Metazoa; phylum Arthropoda; class Arachnida; order Araneae; family Theridiidae; genus Latrodectus; species Latrodectus elegans. Next base: position 53,342,727 of record CM057813.1, read on the forward strand.
TTGTTTAAATTAGATTTAGAATTAATCATTAAATCAAAAAACAAAAAACATTAAATAAGTTTACAGCTACACAAGGAAATGGTTTCATTTAGAAGTATTTTTTTAATTTTTAATTAGTGTAAATAATAATCCATAATTTTAGAATTTTTCAATTCGTTAACTTGGTTCTTTCTAACTAATTCATTGTGAACATAAAAGATGTTTAAAAACTATTTCTGTTAAACTCAGAATACTTGAACAAAACTGAAAAAATAAATAAATAAATGTAACTTATAGATTACATAAAATTTCCCTTTAAATTATTTCTGTTTTTCTAAACTCATTAAAAAATAAATTAAATATCAACTATTTCTTAAATTTTTTTTACACAAATTATAAACTTATCTATTTATTTGACAGACTATTATAATTTACACAATGAAAATAATTAATAATGAAAATAATAAGAAATAATTTTAAATTATCATAAATTTACAAATAAAAAAAGTAAGTACAGCAAGAAAATTGGTATTTATTTCAAAAAACCAAAGTAGACTTTTTTTATATATGATAAAAGAATATTTTACAAAGTATATATATGTATGTATATAGTTTAGTCAACATAATTTTTAAGTTAATTTGTAGCATGTAAAAAGAAAGTAAAAAAATTGTGATCTAGTTTAAAATGCTTAGTATATGTGTATATCCAATTTTATTAATTATAAAATTGATATATTAATATGATACTTCTAAATTATCCATTTATAGTTTTAGTAAAACTATAAAGATAGTTTAAAAATTAAAATTTTTTTTAATAAATAAGACCCATTAATGATATGAAATTATATATATGCACTGTTTTAATTTGTAAAATGCTACAAATTGGAATTGGAAAATAAATAATCACTGTAACATTTATCTCACATTTTCCATTATTGTTATAGAAGTTTAACTTTCAATAGAAGACTCAAAATAATGAATCAAATCTAATTTAATGTGGTTAATTAATCTTCAATGAACATTCAATTTGAAAGATAAAGTTGAACTTCTACTATTAATTATTATTTAATAATGCTATTCTTTTATTATTAATGAATGAAAATGAAATTTCTGAAATTAACATCACATGAATGTTCACAGTTTACATTTTCAATGACTTGATTTGTTTAACGATCAAAGGTCATCTTTTGATATGATGGCTAACTGACCAGGACCCATTATTTAAAGTGGATTCTGAACCACTACAAACAATATGCCTAAGGAGGGATTTGAAGCCACAAACTGTTGAACAAGCCAAAGGCAAAAGTATATTCAGTGTCTTCTTATACATTTTTAAAATTATATATTTACTTTAATTAATCCTTTATGAATTTTCATTAAATTGACTTGATCTGCAATGACAGTTAAATTACCTAATTCAATTATTTAATAACCATTACAAATCAACTCAAATTAGATTAGAAGTGATTGGATCTAAAAAATTTTTTTAAACGACTTCATTTAAGTCAGATTATAAAATCCAAAAAATGATAAATAAATAAAATACAGAGGTACAGGTTAGATAATATAAATTGCTTTACCACACAACAATAGGATACATGATTTAACTAATAACTATACTAGTTTGGCAAAAGTGTAATTTTGTTTCCCTATCAAAATATTGCTTGTATTATATTATATGCTATTAAAGAATTATAATTTATATTTTAATTCCCTATTAACTTCATTGGAAACTATATAAATGAAGTAAAAATTCCTGAAATGATAACATTTTCTAACAAAAAATAAAAGTCTAAAAATAGGAATTAAAATTTTCCAGGAATCAATTTAAATTTCCAAAAGTTTTTTTAAACCTAGAACAAAATAATAATTTTCGAAACCTTTAAATACATTTCAAAAGCTCTATAAATTCTAAATATTGCTAAAACAGAACTTAAGCAAAAAGAATAACAGAAATTTATTAAAACAATTAATGCATAACAAACTTCCTAAAACAGTCCTTAATAATTCAATTTTCATCATTTATATAACACTTCCAATTTATATGAAAAATAAGAGAAAATTAATAAAGCTTAGTAAAAAAATCTCTAGTAATCTAAAAATCATTACTTCTATAAAGTATCTAAATACAAATAATATACTTACTGGTCCTAATTTTCTTATAATTATTGCTTAACTCATCATTATAAACCAGCTGAAAATTAAGGGGAAAAATTTTAATTTCAATGCCTGATAAGAAATATTCATATTAAAATATAACTGCCATTATTTTAAATGTAATAAACTAAATGGCAAAAGATCTTAGTCAAAAGTAAATGATTTAAAAAGCACAGTAAAATTTATTTAATAAGTTCTTACATTTTATTATACAGATGTGGTAAAATATTTTTCTTATTTCTAATTGCAATAGCAGAAAAAGTAACAATGAGATGGGAGTTATCTCATTTGATAGAGATCATATTAAGTTGTGTGATTAATATCCTTCATGCACTGGAGTAATAAATAAAGTGCATTTGCCATGAAGCCTATTTTTTAAATGGCAGCTCTGTTATTTCAATCTCCAGTTCACTATCCAAAACTTTATTTAATATTGCATCTTTTAGATCTGTCCTGAAATGGGAACTCATTCTTTTACAAATACCAATATTCAGCGAAATTGGTTATATGTAGAAAAGAAGATGTGGAGACATACGTCCCATCAGATCACCAAAAAAGATCCAAGCAGTAAATGTCACTATTGTGATCACTAAATGAAAAAAATTAACTGTCGCATTCAATTCAAATTGTTATATGAACATGATAAAAGAATTTTTCTTTCTACCATAACTTCATGAAATACACTTAGGAGAAGTAAGGTTTCACCAAGATGTAGCAACAGCCCATTTTTCAAGAGCATCAATGGCTGGCTGTGAAATTACTCTCCCAGTCTCTTCATTTCAATGAAAGGCAGAGTGGATGGCACATTCTCCCCATTAGGAGCCACGTGATTTCTTTTTGTGGAGGTATTCAAATTTACCTGTCAATACTGACCATCCGAACAATCAGAAGATCTGAAAACAGGCATTTAAGGAAAAACTGCTAATATGCAAGAGAGAGCGTTTTGCAGCTCATACATGTGAAAAACTCAGTTGTTGGATAACTGTTCAAAATTATTTAAGTTGATGTTGGTCTGTGAGTCATATATTCTTGGAAAAGAAGAGTGTAAGAGTCAGACACACTAGAAAATCTAAATGTTTGGAATGAATTTTTAGATGCTCTATCAGTACCTAAATGCTTATTCCAAACACTTAGATACTCTTACCCTACTTAAATCTGAGTTTGTACAGATTTCCAAGAATCAAATCAAAAATTTCCATGTGTAATTGACATTTATGTTAGATATTTATTTTTTTTTAATTGTTCTTAACAACATATAAAACATTTTTCAATTATTTTTGTAAATGTAGAAATAAATAATTGTAAAAATTAATGACAATATCTTTTATTTAAGTTAGAATTATATTTATGAAACTTCAAAAGCTTTGCAATGTATTTATAACTTGAATAACAGAAAAATATTTTTTTTAAATAATCAATATTCTTTAAATTACAGAATTATGCAGTGTATAAAACAATGGGTAATTTTAAGGTTTTTAAACACCTTCATTAGAATTCTATCGATTAACTTATTTTCTCAAGATGTGTATATCTTTTCTTTTTTTTTATTCCATATAAATATATATAACTATGCAATACAAAATAAATACTAATATAAGATACAATTTCCAAAAAGACTATTTTTTCTATTATTATTAATAGCTACACAAGATCATCATGAAGCTATTGTGACTGACCTGAGAATCTTTATTTTAGAGAGTCAGCAGTTATGAATACAATAACAATCTAAATCTAATATCGATAATGCCTCCATCTAGAGGTAACAATTAGGATCAATACTAAATTTTGTTTTTGGACACTTCTATTGAAAATTTTAAAATATTAAAACTAAAAATATAAAAAAAATATATATATTTTAACAAAAAACAAATGTATCAAGATAAGTCAAAAATTCCAGGAGTAATTCACAATTTTCATGGAGTCAAGTCAAATTTCTAAGCACTGCAAGGGCCCTTAAAATATTTTTCAAATTCTAAGAGTTTCCACGAGTTGTTCCAATCCTTTCAAATATAGCCATTATAATACATTAAAGAGGAAGTAAAATTTTAGTTCCCTTGTTTAGAATAGAGATCACAATTCAAAATCCATCTCATCTACAATAAGCATTGTGCAGGTATTCATTATCTACAATTCATAGAACAAAGCTTAACAAGTTTATTTTTGAAGTAGCTGACAAGAATACTTCATCCACTGAATACTTATTTTTTTATCAGTACATCATTATTTATGATTATTTATATTAAAGATCTCATACCAGCCATAAGTACAGGTAATTCAACATCAAAGAAATGCTATGTAAAGAAATGGTAAACCATTTGTTATTTTATAGCATTATTATATGGTGTAATTGAAGCAATGAAAAATGGGAGCAAATAAATATGCAGCTGTTGTGTGTTAATCTTATACAGTGAAACCATCACGAGAAGGCAGGTGAGATCTGTGTCCAATGGAATGATTCATTCTTTCAGAGGTTTGGACAGTAAAATGATCATGCAGTTTAGGGTTAAAACAAATTCTTCCCCCGTTCTTCTCTTTGGCGAAGAACACCAAAATCTCCTCTTCATTCTTTGCTTTCCACTTAGCCTAGAAGGTTGTATTCTCAGTGCTCTTGATTTTTAGTATTTTTAATTGTATTAAAACTGTTCTTTTCAGAACAACATATAATGTCTCTAAAAGGGAAAACATTGCATTCTAAAGAACGTAACATCGTTAATAATGTGTGTATATTTTCTTAAAATGAAGCAAAGTCTACTTCGATATCGATACCAATTCAGAAAGCACAGGAACGTACTGTGCAGCTGCTACTGGCATTTCTCTTAGAACTATCCAAAGAATTAAAAAGGAATCCACAACTGATAGCACGCTTTCAACTCCAGAGAAACAGTGCAGTTGACCTGCAAAACGGAATGCAATTTTGGACAATTTTGATTTATGCGTCATTCAAAATACAGTAAATGAATTTTATGCATCTAATAAAGTTCCATCCATTTCATTATTATTGCCAGTGTTGAAAGAAAAGATTAATTTTTCTTTAAGGAAAGTCCTGTAACAAATTGGATTTCGCTGGAAACGATGCCAAAATAAAAGAAAATTACATTGAATGGCCAGATATAAATTCTTGGAGATGCCAGTATTGAGAAAAATAAAAAAAATACCAAGAAAGCTAAAAAAGCATTATCTATGTGGATGAAACTTGGATTGACAGCAACCTTTCCTTCTCAAAATGAAGGCAAGATGAAAAACTCTGTGCTTTCGTAAAAGATGGTGCTGGAAATCGATAAATTGTTGTGCATGCTAGATCAAAAGATGGATTGTGCCAAATGCAGAATTAGTATTTAAAGCAGGCTGTGATTACCATAGGCAAATGAATTACAAAAATTTTGAAAAGTGGATACGAGAAAAATTGTTGCCTAACACCCCAAGTAATTTCATCATAATAATGGATAATGTATCATACTATATGAGGATTATGGATCCAGTACTGACGAAATATTCGACGAAAAGTAAAATGTGTAAATATCTGGATGACCAAAAAATACAGTATGACAGCACTATGAGAAAGCCTAAACTGTTTCAATTAATTAAAATGAATGCTCCACCTACGAGAAAATATCACATTGACGAACTTTTAAAAGCAGAAGGTCATCCTGTTCTAAGATTGCCTCCTTACCATTGTGACTTAAATCCTATTAAATTAGCTTGAGCAGCAGTAAAGCACCATGTTTGCCAAAGGGACGTCGAAGCTGATCTGAGTTTGAAAACAATGAAGGAATTGACGTCAAATGCAATTAAAAATATCTCAGGAGAAACCTGGCAAAAATACTGCTGTCATGTAGAAAAAAATCGAAGGAGAATATTGGAAAATTGATGGACTTAAGGAAACTACAATTGAAATATTGAATTTTGATATAGGATCCAAATCAGAAACTGATATTGCTTCTGAAAGTGGAACAATTGATTGGGATTTGGATACTACTATGGATACTAATTAATAAAATAATAACTATTAAGATATGAAATTTTAAAATAATAAATACAGATTGGCTTTGGAAGTTCTCAAAATTATGTAGATTTTTTATAAGAAGGTTGACTCAGCCAAACAGATAGCATTCTTGCATTCTGCGAAATGAGGAGTTTAGTTCTAAAATTAGTAGGTTCAAATCTGCATGAATGAAAAGGAATAACTGTGTAAGGTTTTCCTTACATGTTAACAAGAATTCGGGTCACTTTTCATTAGAAAGACCTATCTGAAGACACACACATTTTCTCTTCTTCGGCAACTCCAAAAACTATACTTTCCCTTATATTAACATATATTATTTATGCAAAATCTGTATGAATTTTATTTTTAAAAATTTTGAGAATTCTTTGTTATTTTTTTTTTTTTACTTGATATTATACACAAAAATGTTTTGATAAAATAGGTTATATAATCAAAATTCTTAAAAACTATTTAATGAGCGAAATATAAATATTTTACATTCCCTCAAATTATTTTAAATGATTCCATAGGTGCACAATATATTCCATACTATAAACATATATAAATTCCACAACATTTTAAAATATTAGTATGTCGTAATATGATGAAATATGTATCTTGAATAAAAAAGGCTGTAAAATGTTAATTTATAACTTAAGGAGTTTCTTTTTAGCCTAAAATGGATGTTCCTTATATTAAAAGTGTCTTCATCTAAATTAACTTAACTACAAGCATATTCTAGAAAATCTCACCATTCACTATTTTCTTAAAAATTATTGTGATAACACAATGAAAATATAAAAATTTTGGGCATAAAAATTTCTATTGTTCGGTGTTAACTTATTGGCATATAAACAGTTTTTGTTCCTGTTCTTGTGAACGAAATAAGTTCTAAAATCTCTTTAATAATGAAATTTTCATGACAAAATAAAAATATTTTCATTCTAAATGTTTTTCTAACATATATAGCTTAATATATGTATTTATATATTTCAATTCTCATATTTGTATTCTTCGAAAAAGCATATATTTTATTTTCATTCTACATCAAAAGGTGCTAATTAGCCAAATAAGGTAAAACAGATTGAGGCGCTTTCTCTTCGTTTCCTCTTTTGCTCGCTAAATTGTTGAAATGGACTTCTCTGATAACATGTTACTCTTACGTCACACCTGCCATCTCCTGGTGGTCACACTATACCAATGCTTGACTGCACAGCCCAGCAGTGCCATATAAATAAAATGTTTTTCTTTATATCATATACAAAAATTTAATGCTACAATATGAAACTATCCGATCACAGAAAATGATCATCACAACCCTGATTAATGTAATTGTACACAAGGCATTCATTGCTTTTAATGTTAAAATTTAAAAAAAAAATCATTCAAAAGTGTTCTTAGATTACTTATGCAAAGTTGTAAAAATTATGCATAATAATTAGAAAACACAATTTAATGCTGGTACTAGTAGAATTTTTTGCGATTTCTACTAAGTGAAGAAATTAATGCACATTTAGCAATCAATTTTTTACGATTTCTACTAAGTGAAGAATTTAATGCACATTTAGCAATCATTTTTTTCAAAATGGTATAACAGATGTCCACTTTAGAAAACACATATTCCTTTCACTTATTCATTTATTTAAATCAACATTTTAATCACAAGAACCAGAAAAACACACTTGCAAAGACTGCAAAACATTAATCTTAGTACACAAAATATATCCAGTTGATGCTCAAAATAATTTTTATAATTAAATTTCAATGAAATTTAGATTGAGATATCAAGTGTTAAAATTTAATAAGTTTGAACAGAAACAATTGAATACATTCAAAAATACTTACTTGTTTGTTTTTATACAGCCACCAAATATCATAAGCTAGTTTAAATTCACATCTTTTCTCCCTTAAATATCTTCCAACATGTATAGGAGATGGTAACAAACCATAATCATGATCTTCAGGTATATATTCTTTGATTTCCCTAGACTTAGATTTTTTGCTGTTTTTCTTAGGCGGTGCGCTAAAATAAAGCAAATATTGCAAAATAAAAATTAATTTAGGAAGCAATTCCTTTAGGTAATTTTGCATCAAAACAGAGTTTTGTAGTCATTTATAATTAAATAACAAATATATATTAATTATATCCTTTATTTTTGCTTTTTAATTTTCCCAAATCAGAAGTAATATGTAAATATCTCATGCCTTTAATAAAAAGCATGAAAATTTTGAAATACTAAAAATAATATTTTTTGTTGTATAGAGTACATAATTGAAGTCTAGTGACTTAGTGGTAGCGTTTCAGGCTTCCCAGACACAGGTCCAGGATTCGAGCCTCGGGCTGGAAAGGTCAACACAGCATTTCATCCCTTCAGTGGGTCGATAAGCTGAGTACCCAGCATACTTGGGAACTAAACACTGGAGGTTTTCGCTAGGCTGACCATTAAATCATGACATATGCTTCACACCCCCATGGCCTCTCAGTCACAAAAACAGAGATGGGCACTGTAGACTTTGGCCCACAGGGGCTGTCATGCCACAAAGAGTACATAATTATTTTGAACTATATATGTTTAATTATTTCCTCAAGAAAATAAGTGATGTAATTGCAAAAAATCAGAAATAATTTTATGGAAAAGAAACTTTTTTAATTTAATAGTTATACAAACAGGTACAGGTGTAGAAACATATAAAGTCTCAATATTGAACTATTATTTCATATTCAATTAACATCGAATACCAAGCAATTCTAAAATATGAAAAAAGTAACAAAATCAACAAAGTGACAAGTACAGCCACTCATTTTCTTTAGCACACACATTACAGAATATCTGGGGTTGTAATACATACAAACCTCAGCATAGCAATCTATGAATATATTGAAAAAAGTCACACACAAGTTATATTCCTTTATAGATCTTTCAACTACAGGTAATGAGACAGACGGTGAGGATTCTGTATACTCTTTGACAATGTTCTAACAAGAGCAGAATCTAATAAACCCTCATGGCACAAAATAGATAAATTACAAATAATATAATTTAAATGATTAATGAAAGTAATATTGAAAGAATACTACCAACTTCAATCTGATGAGTACAATATTTTAACATTTAAATGATTTTCCAAAAAGTCTTCTTGGATGTTCAATTTTTTAATTAAAGAAGAGAATTATAATCCTCTAGAATATGAGGATAAAGCTGATACAAAAATCAAAAATCTGGCAAACTATTTTTAACAAAATGGAAAAATATTCAATAAAGTTCTCAAGTACAAAATTACACAAACTTAAGGAAGAATCAATGAAAAAATGTAAATCTAGACACTTTTTCCCGAATGTGAAAGCTTTTTCAGATACAAGATAGAATTAACCCCTTCCGGTATAATGACAAGTATAGCTCGTCATCGGTGTTTCATGCCATACCGCACAATGATGAGCTACACTTGTCATGCGACTAAAGTTATTGTTGAATGTGATAGTTAATTTAGTTTAAAATTCTAGTGTACTGAATTTGGCAACACTTTTGTTACTTGTGGAAATATCACATATCACTATCACATATTGTTAACCGTTAGAATTTCTTGGTACAAGACGTGGCTAAATTGTTGTTAGTCTGTAAGATTTCATTCGTGTAAACTGTTGGTGTGAACATCAGTCGATATATATTTTTTACTAAAAGAAACAACGTGTTGTATAATAATACCATAATGGATAAGAGTAGTACAGAGTACGAAAGTCAAGGTCATTGGAGCAATTATGAAGGATGAGAAGAAATAAGTGTACATTTACCTGATACTGATAATGAAAGTAATGATAGTGAAATATTACCAAGGAAGCAAAAACGTGCTAGGCGATTAATAAGTGATGATAGTGAACCTTTTGGAATCGCAGACACATCATCGGAAGAATGGATTTGGAAGGAAATAGATAATGTGCCTGAAATAAAAAAATTTACATGAACGCCTGGTGTAAACCCTCTGATTATGCAAAAACTAGATGCTAATCCGAAGTCATTAGAGGTTTTTGAAGAAGTGTTGAATATGAACTTTTGGGAAATATTATCAACAGAAACTAACAGGTATGCGGAACAAGAAATAAAGAACGGTGTCCAAGCAAGAAAATAGATGTAGAATGGTTTCCTATAACGGTCAAAGAAATAAAAGAATATTTTGCGCTTTGCATTATTATGTCGCAAAAAAAAAGAAAAAAAAAAAAAAACATGTAAAAATGTATTGGTTGAAAAGGCCAATAGTACTTATGCCAATATTTGCACAGACCCTGTCTCTCAGAAAGTTCTTAGCTATATCACACTTCCTACATTTTGCAGATGACAAAAAAGCGGACAATAAAGATTAATTGAAAAAAATTCAAAATATAGTTAATTATTTAAATGATAAATTTACTAATCTTTACACTCCTAAAAGTAGTATATGTATTAATAAGTCTTTGATGAAATATAAAGGTCGATTGAGTTTTGTGCAGTTTATTGCTTCCAAGCGAGCAAGATTTGGAATAAAATATTATAAATTGTGTGAATCGGAGTCAGGATATTGTATCCAGTTCAAAATATACATCAGTTAAGACAAGATTGGTGACATGCCTGCATCAAAATGTGTGGTGATGGAACTATCAAAGCATGTATTAGGAAAAAGATACACTATATATTTGGTTAATTGGTATTCTATTGCAAATTTGTTCCTAAACTTGTTGAAAAACGATACGAATGGCGTCGGAACCGTACTAAAAAACAGCAGAAACATGACAAAGGAACTTTTGAAATCAAAACTGAGAAAAGGAGAAGTTCAAAGTCTCTCCAGTTGAGATTTACTAGCTTTGAGATGGTCTGACAAAAGGGATGTATATATACTCAGCAGCAAACATTGTAATGCAGACCTTGTGGATATGGGAAAAAAGAGAAAGAGGAAAGATGGCGAAGAGGAGAATGTTTTAAAACCAAGTTGTGTCATTGAGTACAATAATGAAATGGGAGGCGTCGATAAAAATGATCAACAGTTGGCGTGTTTTTCGGTTATGCGGAAATATATGAAAAGATATAAAAAATTATTTTTTTTACATGTTTGACATTGCACTCTACAATTCATGTTTTATATAAAAAAAAATCAATAATACCAAGAAAATCGGAATTGGGTGTTTTCGATTGGATATAGCGGAGCAAATCCTTCAAAAAGTTACACTACTGGATTACAAAACTAGTGGGCGCCCTTCATATAGTGACAACCGTCTAGGTTGCAGGCTAAAAAATAAGGACATTTTCCAGAATACATTCCTTCAACTCAGAATAAAAGAAAACCTACTGAGAGGTGCCGTGTATGTTACAAAAATAAAATTAAAAGTAAGACTCCCTGGCAATGTAAACAATGCAGGATTCCTTTGTACTTACCAGCGTGTTTTGAAAAGTACCACATGCTTGAAGACTATTGACTATATACCTTGTTGAGGTTTTGCTTTAATTTTTTCATTTTACCGTTTTTGATATAACAATGTGTAAAAATGGATATTAATTAAGAATATGTTAGAATTATAAAATGAACAAGTTTTTTTAGTAAAAAATTAAATGGTTATTTCATGCACAGTGTTTCATTATTAAATCTTACCGGAAGGGGTTAATTACTTCAAATATGTTTTTTGTATAAAACTGACTTATGAAGAACAAAGCATACTGTAAGACAAATAAATATAGTTCATTAAATGTATAGAAATATTAAAATTTTGTGTGTATTTTAAATTCAATAAAATTTGTATAAAATAAAAAGTCAGTATATAATTTTGCACCACAGCAATAAGCTTATAATTATATACAAAAGCTTAAACTTTAGTTACACAACATTTTGCAATTTGCTAACTTAATATTTTAGTTATTATTTATTCATGACTGCCAATTTATTTATCAATCAAGAATGAAATTCAAAAGAAAGTCAGAAAAAGGAATATTTTGTTAGGTAAACCATTCAAATCGTGATTTTTTAACTTATGGCAGATTTTCAAAGAATCAACAATTAACAATCTTTTTATTGTACTTTTTATTTCTTAAACCAAAAAATCAACTTTACAATTGCTTCACTGCTTCACTTTCAAACTAAATCAATTTTCAACTGTACATGAAAAATATTTTTGACAGTTATTAAAAATGCTATTATTATAAAAGCTCACACATATATAGTTTCAATAATTTTTTATAGTAACTGTATTTAATTTTCAGATATAAATTGAAAAAAAAAATTTGAGGCTTTCAAATTTTTGAAATCATTTTCTATACAAGCAACTATTTACATGTTTTCATTTTTTTTTTCCCAAAACCATACATTTTTTCATAGAAATATCAAAAAAATACTTCAATGTTAGTTCTTAGAACTAACATTGCAAAATAAAATTTTAAAAAGTATGAATCTATCCCCAGGTAAGAAAAATGGCACCATGTTTATTCATATCAGTCTGATTGCATACATTGATAGTCATTATAATATTCCTACCCATTTTTCATGCAGCTAATAAAATAACCGAACTACAGTAAAATGATTTCACAAAGATTTCTTTATCAATTTTAGTAGCTTACAAAATAAAAACAAATTTTAAATATTCCTTTATCATATTAAGAAGTAGGAAAAGAATTTTTTTTCCCTTTTAATTATGAAATTTATTTTTCTATCATACTATTTGTATAAAGAGAAAAATTCTGAACCAAATTTTTAATTATGTTTTATAGATAACAATATATATTACACAGAACACAATTTCTTTAATTAATGTTTTATATCAGTGAACTTAGAGATATCAAGCAAAGATACTTTTATTTTTGTATCACAATAACCTTCAAAAATAATAAACATGCATATTTTTAGGCATCCATATCGTAAAATTTTCAATAAAATTAGCAATAAATCCAAAATATTTTAACATACCAGGAATCCAACTTAGTCTTCTTAATATTCACTATTAACATGAAATGCCAAAAACAAGATTTATTTTTATGGAAAAATTTAACAGTTTAAAAATAATAAATATTGTTTAATAAGCATTAAAAGTGTTATTTTAATGTTTATGAAACGATATCAATTATTATAACATTAGTATTTCAGTTTACAAGACCCTTACCAATCTTGCTTAAAATGTACTGAATAAAGACCAGCTCGTAAAAATTTCTTTTTTGGAAAATGAGTTTCTTTTCTACGTGCTTTTCGAGGATCCACAGGAACTGATCTTCTACCAGATGAAGGTTCAGTTACTTGAATAATTTGTTGATATCTGAAATAATTTATTAATATATAATAATGATAAATCTATTAATATAGTTTAAACTTCCTTATGAAACCAATTTTAGATAATTATTTTACTCCAATCAAGTAATAAAAACAATGAGCTTATTTAATACAAATTACTTTAAGATTTCTTAGATTTATATTAGCATTTAAAAAACATTTAAATAAATATATATACTATATATATGACTAAAATAGTTATAAAAAAACTATTATAAAATCAAAAATGTTAAACTAAAATGTAACATATTTAAAAGAGATAACTTTTTATAGTTATGAAGGAGGAATAAAATTTTATACCTTTTAACAAAGAAATTTATCTCTTAAATTATATGAAAACTACCAACATTTGACGCCTAAAACTGACTTTAATAATCAACACATTTAGAGTTTTTCTTTGACGAAAACAGGATACAATGACAAGCAGAAATAAAGAAGATAAGTTTTTCTAAACAAGCAATTTATTCACAGCTCTCTCAGTCACACAGTGATAATTACCTCTGCTAAAAGTAATGTCACACACCACAAAAACCTGTACAGTTTTTAAAATGCAGAAACTAAAATAGCAATTTTTACCAATTTTTGACTCTTTGCTTGCTGAGGCTGATATTTATATCAGTTCAAAAGTTCCTACAACCTTTCTACTTACAGGTTTCTAGAACATACCAATAGTGAGCCAATAATATCCTGGCTTCTATTAGACTTATTTACTCAAAAAAAAAAAAAATAACTTATACTTTGATGACAAAAAATAATGAGAAATATCACCAATCTGCCTTAAAACCTAATTCTTAAGAAGATTTTATAAACCTAATTCTATTAACACAAAATTTCTATTTACCAATAAACATTATTCAGTTAATAATTCAACAAATGAAACAATAATAGAACTTTAAACCAACTAATTAGATAGAAATAGAAAAGTTTAAATATTCCCAGTTATAGTTTTTCTAACAACACTGAATCTGTTACACATAATAGCTAAACTAAAAATGCAATCATGTTATTGATCTGCATTATAAAGTTTCTTTGGGATGCACTTAAAATAAGCTAAAATAATTCATGAAAATATAAATGAAAAATATGAAAATCATAAGAAAATTTTGTGAAATCTTAATAGTTTAAAATAGTATTTAATAGTGTAAAAAATTCTTAAAAGTTTAAAAAACATACTTTCATTCTATTTTAATAAAAAGTAAAATCCCTCTCATAAAAACTACACTAACAAGAACAAATACTCACAACTTATTTGTTTAAGTCAGTAAAATAAAGAGATTAATAAGGATTTTATTTATAAGGATTACAAAATAAGGGAAGTATATTCATATACTGATTCACTTATTTCCTTGAAAATAATATAGTGATAAGCAAAGTTATGATGCATATGGTTATTAAAAATTTTGTTTATATTTTTATATAAATACGACAAGCAATAATCAATGAACAATTAATGACATTCTAAAATAAATCCAAGATTCACCCAAAAACTATGCCTTGTATTTTTGAATCATGATCAAATGCAGCTAAACAAAAACTGAAATTCTTCTCTGTAAATAACTACAGTCACAGAAAAATATAAACCTAATATCCATAGGTTTCATGATTATATTCTTTGATGGATTAGATAAATACAATATCACACACAACTATTCTCTAAAATTTTAAAATATAAATAAAAAATATGATAATTTAAAAACAATTAAAAAATTTGAAAAAAACAGAAAACTTTTAACAAGTTTTAATTTAAAAAATGAATTACTACTTAAACTGAAGTTCATATTAGGTAAAATAGATAAAATCAAAATTGCAAATATTTTAGTATTCATTACAATATCACTCAGCATTTTTAACACTCACACAGCAAGTATAAGAATTTAGATAACTTTTATTAATAACCTTCCATTAAGAAAATAATAAACTGCAATATGGTTTTCAAATAAATTAAAATGCAATGCAATTAAAAAATTAACGTCCCATGCTTGTGCATAATGTCATGTGGCAATATAACTTTAGTACTTCTTACCTTTTTAATATGAAAAATAATTTCCCAAATTCAAAAATAAATTATATTTAAAACACTAGTATAAACTTGTTTTTTTTATTTAATTTTATATTTAATACAATATTTATGAGCTTATCCAGAAAAAAACTCATAATGAAACAAAAATGTATTAACATTCTGATCACATTTTTTATAGCATACTTCATTTCTATTCATTTTGAATCAACAGGAGATAATGGAAAAGAACATAACTGAGAATAAATACAACAGCTTCAAATATATTTTACTCATATATGGAGTTTGATATTTGATTTAGAAAATATTGTTTTCATCAAAAGATTTTTTTTTTTTTTTTAAGCACCAATAAAACATAGCCAACAAAATCAACAGCAGTTTTTTTAAAAAATTACATTTGGAATGGAAAATTACAGATGTATAACCAAATAATGCTCCTTGATAAGCCAAATGGAATTCTTTTTGTGAATGAATGACAGTCCATTTTTAAAATTTCATTGTTTCTGGATTGTTACAGTATATTTATGCAGTACAATCACTTCTTATTAGCTCTTACTTTTCTTTATTTTTCGTAGATTTCAGCATTGAAGAATTAAAGTAGAATATGAATTCCATTAAGAAAATATTTATAATTTTCTATAAAGAAATATTGAAAAAGATTTTTTTATAAATTGTCTATCTTTTGCTTGATCATTTTGTAAAATGAAAAAATACTAAAAAATAGGCAACAGTGATTATAATAAGAGGATTTAAAAGATTCATTGTATATTTCACCAAAGTCTTTCAAGATTTAGTTATAAATTAGCAATTAAATTAAAAATATAAATTTAAAAGCTGTATTTATGTTGAAAGAATATTATGTTACTGTATTAAAAACAATGAAAATTAATAAACTTTTTTGTAAATAATCAAAATCCAAAATTATGACACTGAATTGTTTGAAATGGAACAGATCTCAGAAGAGAAATCTGCTCTCTATAGGTTTAACATAATTAGAATGCAAATGAAAATTTTTCTTAATACAATTATTTAGCATGTATTTAACTGAATTTAAAACAAAAGATACAAGATGGAGTGATTAAATTTCAAGCATAAAAAAATACTAATAAAAAATAAAGTAATACTTTTCATTTTATTACCATGATCCTCTTGAAAGATACCTCCTATAAATATGGAAATATTTTAATTGAAAAGAACAGTGGCTTTTTCTTTTGGTATTGATTTTGGTTATTGAACTATGAAATATAGTGTATCTAGTAGAGAAAAATTTTGCACTCATTTTTCATAATTTTTTATATTTCCTATTTATTCCTTATTAATATCTTACTCGATCATTGTAGGTAAAAATATATATGTAGATAAAAATAATCAAAAAAATTTTTTATTATGCTTTTTAAAGTAACGCTAATATAAATGAAATGACAAAAATAAAATATAAATCAAAATGTAAAAGATTATGTGCCCTCTTTTTACTTCCATTCTATCTTACACGAATTCACACCTTCTAACCATCATCATCAAGTAAGTTTGTTTGTTTGTTTGTCGCTCAACGGTCATTTTTTGCACATGATGGCTAATTAGAGCAGGACCTACGGCTTAAAGTGGATTCCGAACCACTACAAACATTCATGCCCAAGCTGGGATTCGAACCCACAAACTGTTGAACCGAAGGCAAGAGCGCTAACCATTCGGCTACCAGCTGGGCCATCATCAAATAAGCTAACTTAGTACAGAGAAAAAAAGCAAATAAAATAAAATGTATATAAAATAGTGTACCTTTATAATTAAGAAAATTATTTAATATGGAGGCAAGAGAGAAAATTCAGGCTATTTACAATACAACAGGTAATGCAACCACTCTCTAATAATTTGTATGAGTATAGCCTTATTTAATTTTTATAAATTTATATAGAAATATTGCTCTTACGCAATCTATGCATACTCACTTTGGTTCTAGAAGTTCAGGATCATCAATCATCTTTTGTCTTTTAGACATCAAACATTCAATATCATTATCATCATTCCCACTTGCTATATCAAGAATTTCAATCTCACATTTTTGAGCAACATTCTTGCGTTTCCTTCGAGATCTGGAAGCTTCAGGTTCAACAGATGCTTTAACAACACTTTCAATAGCATCAATCATATTATCTTCTGTAGTAAGGTCAATTACCTCACCATCAAGAGAAGCCTCAGTAGTTTCAATGATCTCGGAATTCACAGGAGTACGAACTTTCTTTTTCTTCACTCTTACAAAGCCAGTTTTGTTTCTAAATCTACGTTTTTTCTTTTGAGCACTGAGATTAATATCTCCAGACTTTTCTTTCTGCATTTGCAATTTTTTAGATTTAGCGCACACTTCTTTCAAGAGACGCTTACGTTTCTGTCTATATGCGAGAGAAGACTCTGCAGTCTTATGCTTTTGCAATGGTTCAGACACTTTCTTTTTTTTGTTATTCAATAACGATGCTAATGGAACATCATCAACTTCTTCTTCTATTTTTTCTAAATGTTCTTCTGGTACTGATTCTGCCTTAACTGTAAGTAAACTATTTTTTATACAACTATCAATTGCTTCATCTATAGAATCTCGAATTTTTCCACACTTTGGTTTGACCTTTAAAGGTAGGGTAGAAGCAAGTGTATCAGACTGAGTATCATCCATCATGTGTTTCCGAATGCATTCTTCAATAGTTTCATCAAATGAGTTAGTTAAACTAAAACTTCTTTTAACATTTGAAGTTTTAGGTGTAGGAGATTCACTTGATGTTTTGCAATTTTCAATCTGATTAGGAGGCACATGACGTCGTTTCTTCAATGGTAGACAATTTTCACTAACAGGAATTTTAGATTTCTGATTTTGTATTTTTTTAACAATAGCTTTAACTTTATTAGACTTTTTCTTTTTTCTTAAAGCAGGATTTTTTGTTTTAATAGTTCGACTGGATGTCTTAGAAGAAATGGGAGAACGGTTTCCTTTACACTTTCCTGTTGTAAACTTATCTAGCTGAAATATTGTTGATACATGAGTATTTAATGAATCCTCTTTCATTTTAACATGTTTTTTAGTGATATAGCAACACTTCAGCAATTCAGCCAGTGAATCTAAATCAGCAATAAAATTTGGATCTTCGGAATAATTTGATGGGCCGATTCTTTTTCTTTTCATTGGTTTGATTTCAAATGAGGAATGTTTCTCCACACTATTGGATCCACAAGCATCTGAATAATTATCAGATGCCCTATATTCTTCATTGACAGAAATTGAGGAGAGAGCATCATCTCTCTCTACTTCTTTCTCAGCAAAATAAGTTAAATTAGAAGAATCAAAAACAGTATTTTGATGTGGCAGCTTTTTTAAGTCTTCTGATACTTTTGTCGGTTTGATTTCTTTATAGGATTTTGGTTTAAATTTATTTGCAGAAAATTTCTCATATTTTCGCACATCTAAATTTTCTTTTTCTTCATCTACTTTTGATTTTTTTATCTCTTTCTTAGTTGTTTTAGCAGAAATTTGTTCTGTGGTAGTAAATTGTTCTGGACCAGATTCTTTAGAATCAAAATTTATTACTTTTTCAGAATTATTTATTACTTTTGATTTATTTGCTAACCTTGCATTACGTAATTTTTCACTTGATAATTCTTTAGAAATAGATTTGCGATTTTTTGATTTGCTTATTATTTTAGGTTTTGTATTTGGCAGACACTGTTTGCTATTTTGTTGTTTAGAAATATCTTTATTAGGTATAATATTAGAAGATGGTTTTTTTGGAGATGCATCATTTTTAGGCTTGGGTGTCAATTTCTTATTTGTTTGTTTTTCATTTGAAGTATCCAAATCAGTTATGATTTCTGACTTAGGCACATCAGAAAACGATTTTTCAGCAGATTTCAAAGGCATATCTTCACAACAAACTATATCCTTATTGTTTAGTGCTGAAGATTTTCGTTTATCATGTTTCTTGACAGATGATTTGTTATTAGACTTAGAAACACGACTTATGTTCATTTCTTCTTTTTGTTTGACATTTGAAGATTTTCGTTTTCTTTGATTCTCCAGTGATTTAGAAACTGTCTGTGGTAAAATATTAGTCACTTCAAAGGTGGCCTTTTTTTCCATGTCCTTTGAAATATTTTCTAAGGGTAAATTACTCTTTTTAACATTTTTTTCAGTACTGGAATTATTTTGCATAGTTTTACAACATTTGACATTTTTGCTGGGTGCTCCAGAATCACTGATTGAAACTCCTGAATGAACAACTTCATCAATCACAGCATCTATATTTTCATAACTTTTCTTTTTAGCAGCAAAATCTCTAATTCGTTTACTGCGAACAGGTTTCATTAAATCAATATTAGCATCATTTGCATTACAGTCAAGAGATGCATTTAATTCCTCTAGATCTTCATTTGATTTTTGTGCAGATGCATTGTTAAGTTTCTTAATCTTACTAGTTGACTTTTTTTCATTTAATGATATTGAGATTGCTTTTGACTTATAAGAATCTTTAATTGTATTTTTATTTGTTACACTAACAAAAGAATCCTTTTCTGCAATTAAGTTTTCATTCTTTGTGGGAGTAGAAAATTGATTTAAAATATCTTCAGGTGATTTAATACATGATGGCACACTGTCAGAAACTGAAATAGATTTCTTTTTCTTGCTTTTTCTTCCCCTATTATTTTTAGATTTTAAAAGTTTCAAGTTTCCTGCAGCATCATCTTTAAAATTATTTGAGTCATGAATTGAATCTATCTTCGGAGTTCCAGGCTGAAAATCTGCATTATGCTGTAAAGAATTAGAAGTTTTCTGATCAAGTTTATCTTTTGGTTTTGATTCAGAAAATGATGCTTCTTTGTTTTTATCATCATCACTTTGATATTTTATATTAAAAGGCTTTTCCAGTTTTTTTACATTTGGTAAATTATCTTTTTCAGATAATAGCTTGTTACCAACATTTTCAACAGATGTTGCACATGAATCATTTTGAACTGAAGACTTGTCACCAGAATCTAATTTTTCAGAATGATCAATTTTAGTTGTTTTCTCTGATGTGCCATCAGTAATATTAGTGAATTCTTTATTAGAATTTTTTAAAGAATTAACCCTTTTTTGTGTAATATTAGATTGTTTTTTCTTTGTCACTTTAGAGCTTTTAACAGCTTCATCAGCAAGGACAGATTTTGAAATTGCTGAGGAAGCATTGGAATCACTGATTGAATTTTTGACAGGAGATAACATAGTTTCAGTAATTATTTCATTATTCTCTTTGATGTCTGTGAGTGTGATTGGTGTATTAATTTCTTGATTTGATACAGCAACAGGTTGCTTTTTTTGTATTACTTTAGAAGAGGGTTCAATAGTATCATCAGTGGTAGAGGACTTAGAACTTTGAGAAGTATTTTTGTCTAATAAAGAAAAAGACTTACAAGATAAACTAGTTTCATGAGACATTACACTACAATCTTTATCATCAGTGATAATTACTGGAGTATTTATCAACTGTTCCAAATCACTATTGTTCTTGCAAAAGTCTACTTCAATTAAATTATTAGAACATTTACATTTTGGAATTTTTGTCGATTGAGAATCACCTTCTTCTTTTGATACAACAGAACTTTCTTCTTTATTTGAAACCTGTTCAATATTTAAACATTTAGTTTTATATTGCATTGTTTCATTATGTGGAAGCAGGAAACTATTTTTATTTTCATTATTTTTTGAAACTAAGCTACAATCATAGTTAGAAAGTTTTTGATTAGTTGCCAATGAACCAATTTCTGCTTTTGAAACAAGATATGAATTTTCATTTTCAGTATCCAATAAAGCACTTCTAGATTTAGAAGATTTATATTTAGTTTTACTCATAATAGTCTCGTGATCAAAAGTTGAGTTAATTTGATTTTCAGATGGAAACATTAACTTATCAATGGCTTTACTTGTCTTTGGATACTTACGGGGGCGTCCCCTGCTTTTCTTTTCCCTTAATTTATTATTTGCTACTAATGTGCTTGAATCTATATCATTTACCTTTTCTTCATCTGTTATATTATAATTGTCTTTTTCAAGAGAATCATTTAAATTCAATGCAGTTTCAACAAATACTTTAGCATCAGAAGTTATGCCTTCCATATTATTATCAATGGTTTTATCAATAATTTCTATATCGTCAGATTTATTAGCAGATTTCAAAATAGAATTGACACATGTTTCAGTAGGAGTTGTATTAAAAACGTCATTATTTGGCTTTTGTAATTTAACATCAGTAATAGAATCAGATCTTTTTAAAGAATTTTCTTCATTATTTATTACAGTACTATTGGAAATACAATTGTCAGCATCTGATTGTTTGACTATAGATCTTTTAGTATCACTTGTATCGCTTAAAATAACAGAGCTATTTTCAGATTTATTAGATAAATCAGACACAGAATTTAATGTTTGTTTTTTATTATTTCCTGAAATAGCATCACAGGGATTTATTTCTTTAGAGTTAAAAGATTTGCAGTTTTCTTCATTATTTCCAACACAAGTCCGGCTATCAAATAGCATATCAATGTTGTCGTCATTAGAAAGTTTATCACAGAAGCTGTCACTAGTGGTGTCACAAGTCAAAGCTGTTACAGGTATACTGTTAACATCTACATCACTCAGTTCATCAGATTCTACTGTTTGAAATTGTGAGCTTATAGAATCTTGAACACTTTGAACTAATAACTGAAGCTCATTATCTGCTTTTGAATCTAAGAGACGCCTAGGAGTTCTTGGCTTTTGACGTCGAATTTCAGTTGAGGTCAATAATTGAGAATTTGGGTGAATAGGAAAAACATTTGATTCTGATTTTTCCATTTCAATAGATTGATCATCAAACATTAAATTTAGAGGATTTTGCAAAAATGCACTGTTGGAGACTTTATTTTCAGAAGGCAAATCATTACTATTGCTATTCAAAGATAAAGAATTTGATTTACTGTCTTCTGAACAAACAGAATCTACTAATTCATTAGGTATGATTTCTTTAACTGTAGTAAATTTTACTTCTTTATAATCAGTATACATAGTTTCCACTTTAAGTTCAGAAGTCCCTTTAAGTTTAACTTTAATGTTCTCTTGAACTAAAAAAGGTGCACAATCTTCAACAGATGATTTTTGTATTTCAATAATTGATTGAGGCTCTGTAATTTTAGACATCCACAGTGGATCGTGAGGTATCAGAACTGGAGGAGATAGAGCAGGTGAGATAGATTTGGCCTGTTTATCAATGAACTTGTTAGAAACTTCTGATGTATCTCTTTTATCAAAATATTCATCAACAAGCCCAACAAGTGCCTGCTTTCCATCCCTGCAAGTTGTTATTTCGCAATCCACACGCAGAGGGGAGTCACCAGAAGACTGGATACCACTGTCAGGAGACACATTTGACAGTGAAGCAGGTAAGGTATCTAAATCAAGACTAGTAGTAGCAACAGTGACATGGCCTTTAATTATAGATGGTAATTTTTCTAATGAAGGAAAACTGAAATCATGTTCAGTGTCATTTTGATTTTTGGATTTATTATCTACATAGTAATGTTTATCACCATCAGAACTAATGAGTCCAGATTCATTTATGTTGCATTCAACTTCAGCATTAGTTACACTTAATACTTGCATTTGAAGATCAACATTTCCAGGATTATCCCCAATATTGGAACAATGTTTTTCTTCAACTTTTCTCCACATACTAAAACATTCTTGTACACTAGCATTTTTACCTTCTGTGGAGCAGTTTTCATCCGATGAAGAAATTGTGAAATAGTCAATGTCACTTACTTGTAATTTTTTATTTCTTGAACAATCACTAGATATTCGTTTTCCACCTTTTCCAAATCCAGGCTTTTCTGGTGTCCTTCCCAACTGACAATTTGATAAACATTCTCTGGAAGATTCAGATACATTTTGTGGTTTTTTGCACTGAAGGGTACAAGTTGCTTGGCACTTAGTAGATGTTTTTCTTCGATTTTTTCTTCTGCGGCACCTAGCATAATTTGAAGCACTACAACAACTGTCACTTTCTGAACCTGATGAGCTTCTACTAGAGCTACTGCTACTGCTAGAACTTCCAGATGTGCTACTGGATCCACTTGAACTACTACCACTGCTACTATTACTGCTGCAGCCAGTGCTACTCCCACTACTACTGCCACTACTGCTGCTTCTGGAAGAGCCACTAGAGCTACCACTAGAACTAGAAGAGCTTGAGCTGCCACTTGTACTACAGCGACGTGATTTCCTTGTAGCCTTGCACGATGAATATTGTCCTCCACAAGGTACTCTGCTATCTTTTGTTTGAAGGCATCTTTTCTAAAATGACAACAATTTAAATAAATAACTTTAAGTTATTCAATTATGTAAAAATGATAAATTTGACTAATTTTAAAAAAAAACTAGTAAATTAAGAATATTATTATACATTCTGACATTAAAACTGGAAACAAAATTGTTTAATTTGTATTATTTATAAATACAGAATAAATTTCATCAAGACTACAAATATAACCATGCAATAAACTTACAATTTGTCAGAATTATGAGAATAAAAGAATAATTAGTTCACAATTTTTACAACACACTATAAGGGTATGTTAGCATCTAAAATTAATGAAAAAGATATCCATAATAAAAAATAATAGCTTAATGATTTGAAAATATTTGCAAAAAAAATTTCAAAAAGATAACATAACTTCAGACAATAATAATTTTGATGAAATAAATAAAAAATACATGAAAGTGTTAAATATGTAAATAAATCAACAAAAAAAAATCACAGATTTTTAGAAGAAAAAATATAACTCTAACTGGCTATATACTATTCCAATGAAAAGTTAATTATTTCACTATAAAATATTACAAATACAAATCTTTCTGGTATACAATAAAAGTAATCACTTTTGAAATATTTAATTTAAAAATAAAAAAAATGAAACTGTCATTAACTTTAATTTGAATTCTAAAAATCAATTCCATATTTTTAAAGGAATAGGCAAATAAAGACAAATAACCACTAGATGTTCTGGTAATATAATTTTTAAAAGAGTCATAATTTTTCTCAAATCACAATTACAGATATTGGAAACTTTTAAATTAGCACAATTTTTAAATTTAATTTACTAATTAAGAAGCAGATTATTTAGGACATTAAACTTAAATACTTAATGTGTTTGATTAATTTAAAGACTTAACTAAATGAATGATTTTTAACTATTCTTATTTAATTTGCAAGATTAGAAAAATCCTTCAAATTTAGATCTGAAAAACACAGGATTTGTTACTAAATTAATAATTATAATTCTTAAAATGCATACCTTTGATTTAAATAAGAAATTTCAATCAAAAAATAATTTAATATTTAAACCAACATACTATAACCAATGTTATATACAATCCATGGTTCACATGTGAAATCAGTAATCATTTTCGAAGAAAAAACTAAATATCAAGTCAACTTGAAGAATATTCTTTTTAATCTAATATCATTAGCACATTTATTTGCATTAATAATTTTTTTTTCCTTATTTAATTTTTTGAATGAGTATATTCAATATAAATATTTTTAATTTTAAAAAGCGATATTTTGCTAATTGTTTTACACTTAATAGCACAAAGGGATACCATTCATTAAAATAATTAATTTATATTTTTTAATGAGTTACACTAAGAGTTTTGTACATTCTGAAATGAAACATATTATTCACAGATTTACTTTTTTTATTATTATTTTAATCTATTTAATGATTTAACAGACTAGTTAATGAGTTATTTAATTTTCAAAATGTGAAGGGAATACTGAATTAAAGAATAAAATAGCTAAACTAACGAATCACAAAAATTAACTATTTAAATCTCAATGTTTTAATAAAAATTAAGTTTATTAAATTAAATTTAGATAAATGTGTGTGTTATTTTCAATTTTCTTTTTAAAATACACTTTAATTTATATAATACATGTAAAAAATATTTAAATAAAATGTAACAGGTTAAATAAATATTCTTTTTACACAAAGAAACTTAAATATAAATTTTATTTCAAACCAATAAATTTCACTACATATAAATTAAATGAAATCAATTTTTATTTCTATTAAAACATTGGTTTAATGTAAATTTATTCATATAGAAAAATTTGGTTAGTAAAAAATGATATGCAAAGTCTATTAAAAAAAATGACAGAAAATAAAGACATAATTTAAAATCCAAATAAATTATCGAAAATCTGCAATTTTCTATCTACATTAAATAAATTGGCAGCTTTGAATAATCATATAAGCAATTTGAATATTTTTCTTAAAATAAAAATTTGAAAATAAATTTTCATTAACTTTGAGAACTCACAAGAATTTTTCATTTTTTTATTATGGATTTTGCTTATTAGTCCTCAGACTAAAACATTATCAATTTCTACCTTCTAATTTAATCAATACTTTAACAAATAAAATTTTTAAAAAAGTTATTAGATAAATATTAAAGAAACTTTCTATTTTCATAATCAAATCCTGTAGAACTATGACAAATTATTGATTGTTTTTCAGATAACTAGCATATTTTATGAATATTTTTAAATAGAAAAAAAATTTTGTATACAAATATTTGATACTAAAGATAGTTTGGAATGTATTTAACATACATTGTATTAAACTGTAAGTTATTTCAAACAAAATATTTTGTTATAAATACACAAAGAAAAATTATTAAAAAAAAATTTAAGTAAAATATAGAATAGATATTATTTTTTAGAAAAAGTTTTTAAATTATCATTTATTAATCTGTTTTAAATAAAACCACACATAAGATTGTTAGTCTCTTTCAAAAAGTAATTCAGAATTTCTTTAAAAAAAAAAAAAAAAAAAACTGTGTTTAATACAAAAAATTAAAAGTTCAGTTTATATTAAATATTTTTGCATTAATTTGTTACATATTTCATAGGATAATTAAATAGTAAGAAATAATTCTCATATTTAATTACATAATAATATTTTCTTACAATAAAAAAATACTTTTAATAACAAACAAACGTATTTAAAGTTGAAATACTAATGAAAAAGTTATCCTTTCACAAATGATCATGAATCTGATTTATTTATTTTTAAAGATCTAAACAATATTTAATATTTAATTCAATCAGAAATATTTTATAAAATAATTTTGAGAGAAAATAATTAAGTTTTGTTGTATTCAAGATTTTATAATAACAAGTAACATTTTCATTTTTATTCTTATTCATTAATTTATAATTTTAAAATGTAAATGCAATAATAATCTCGGAAATTTCAAAAAGATGTACTTAAAACTGAATAAGAGGATTTCAAAATTATCTTCTTTTTATAAAATTTACAAATAAAATTAAAAGTAACTAACCTTTTCAATCTTACGTTTACAATGCTGTGTCTTTCCCAAAGGTTCTTCGTTACATTTTGTTAAAATACAAGCATTATTATTTCTCACTTCATTTTGTATAGAATCAATCTCATGAGGAGGAGATTCCACTGAATAATCCTCCTGGTCAAAATTACCATTTGCAACCTCTTGTGCCTTTTTAATCCTTCTGGCAGCAATTTTTAATTTCAAAGGAGCATTAGCAAAATTACTTTCTTTAACAATAGAAAACTCTCGCTCTGCAGTTGCAGAACTTCTACTAGAACTGCCTTCACCATCACTATCACTGCTGCTGCAACTGTCACTGGATGAACTGCTCGACTCACTGCAACTCTGATTGCGTGAACGCCACTTCTTTGGTGGATGCTTCTTGGCTGCAACAGTTTGCAGTGAACGCATCGTGGAGCCATACTCCACACCACGTTGCGTCAAAAGGCTCTGGGCCATCTTCAAACATTCCCAAGCATTTGTGGTTACCTCTACATCACTCTTCTGAAACATGAAAACATATCACAAAATATTTAAAACAGTTTAAGCAATCATAATATAAATTGCTCAGTAAAATTAAACAAAATTTTTTATTTAATAATTCTCATTTTATTAATGCTAATGAGTAATGCTAATAGATGGAGTTTTTGTACCTACATATTTTCTTGTATATATTAGCTTTTGTAAATGATTTTTATTAAATGAATGCATCAGTAAAAATTTGAACAAAAAATGAAATTTTGTGGTTTTTATGTGTGTGTATCGTTATCTTTCATTATTATTAACTATTCCTCTCCCCTAGCACTATGCTTTGCATACACACATACAGAAAATATTCTCACATAATAATAAATGATCATGAAATAAGTAAAATTTACAATGTATTTATTTATAATGTATGAATTTTAAAGAAAATATTTCAAAATGAAGTATTAAACAAAATCAGAAAGTACATATTAATCATAAAAAAATACATATAAAATTTATTTATATAAATTATGAAGAACTTAAATTCTTTAAAATCATTAATTTCTATGTGAGTAACAATAATACCTAGTACAAAGATAATAACAAATAAAATAGAAGGGAACAAATTAAAGTTTATTGCAGAGATGAAAATGCTTTCTACAAAATAAACACAGAGATTTTAGTTAATGAGAATGAAAAAACACAGAGATTGATGTACATTATATAGTAAAATTGAGCAAAAAAATAGAAATGTTTTTTAAAGAAAGATCCAATTGCTTTAGTCTCAACTCCTTTACATATTTTTGCCTAATAAATTTAAGTACTTTACATCTGGTACTTTCTCTATTATCAAAATATACTAAGATAGAACTACTTGTATATAATTTGTGTCGATCATATTTTGTGACTAATTTTAATAAAGTATGAAATTACTTATTTTTCACAGGATTTTTGCCACTTGAATTCTGTGAGGCATGACTCTAGGTGACTTGAATTGTTTATGGTTCTTCACACAAATTACACCTCTATTAATTTTTAAATTGGTACACTTGTAGAAATTTGATTTTTAGGTAAAAGACTTTTTCTAGAAAAAACTAGACAGTATCTTTTTCCCTCCTCAGTAAATTAGAAACTGTCATCAATTTTTTATATTTTTTTCTGTTAAAAATGCACCATTTGGCATCTTTTTTATTTGGTTTATTTTGACAACACCATTTAAAACTAGATTCATTCATCTTTCTTTCAGGTTGCATACAGATAAAAATTTTATCCTACTATATTTTTATGACTTTAAAAGTTGTTTATATTTATTACAGCAATGGATTTTAAAATTTGATTATTTCCAAAGTGAAGAGGAGGCTGCTACTTTACTCATACAAAAAAAGCATTTTTCACCAAAACAACTTATTTTCAAGTTATTCAAATTCTTTTCATTTGAGTAATTTAAAAACAAGAAATTCACACATTCAAACCATAATGAAAAGTTGAGATTATGCTCGAAATATCAAAGAAAATATACATAAATAAAATAAATGCTTTGATTTCTATGATTCAAATCTCCCTTTAAGGAAAACTAAATATACAGCATTAATAATAAAAAATAATTTCATTTGTTATTTTAGACATTTAAATAAGTGTTATACAGCAAATTTTTGGAACAAAAAATAGAAGATTAAATAAATAAGTTGTTTTATTTTTATTAATATTTAATGGTATCATTATACCCTGGAATGATAATCATTATAAAAGGAAAGAAAAAAATTGCAATTTCTATCATAAATATTTATA
Organism: Latrodectus elegans; assembly: GCA_030067965.1. Taxonomy (NCBI): domain Eukaryota; kingdom Metazoa; phylum Arthropoda; class Arachnida; order Araneae; family Theridiidae; genus Latrodectus; species Latrodectus elegans. The sequence goes on from CM057813.1 coordinate 53,371,797, forward strand.
TCACCTATTGTTTATAAAGGTTTATATTCTTAGAATAATGTTAAAAATAATAACTTGGTATAAATGCTATAAAATCCTTTTGAAGCATATTTGAATTTAATAAATATTTTAATTAATGTTATTGTTTTCTCTAATAAACTAGATATTTAGTTATAAAATATTAAGGATATTCAACATTTTATTTTGGTAATCCAAGTTTATACATAACAATTATGAAAACATCGCAACATTTTGTTATAATTACCAAAAATTTTAAAATACATCAAAATGATTATATATTTAGCATCTATGCCATTATTATGGTATTATTCAATAATTATGGTAACAAGTCTTTTGAATTTTATTCACTTTTAATCTTGATTTATTTGCATATTACCTTATTTCTAATATCATAGTATTTATGGAAGTAACTTTTAAATATGCAATAAATTAAACAATTAAAATCATATATTTTTCAAAAAATAAATATGCTGAACATAATTTCATGAAAATCTCTTTAATAAAAAAAGGATATATATGAACTTATATATAGCACCTGCTGCAAAAATAATTTCTTTATGTGTCTCACAGATTTTTAGAAAATATCAATTAGAAACTGCTTTGTTTTAAAAAACACTTTTCTACACTGTTGATTAATCAAGAGAAATATAGTATACTTACTATTCTCATATTAAAACTAAATTTAGAAAAATATATACTCGATTTATTTAATTTTCCGAACAATTTGAAGAAACTGAAGTTGATAATGTAGATTATTACATTAATTTCAACTTGGTTTTAATTGGGTGTATCAGTTAAGAAATGAACTTCAAACAAAAAAATAAAGATTAATTATGTTATTTCATCAGCAGATAAGAATGATGAATTTAAATAGATTTAAATATAATACCATAATTTTAAAATAAGATAGTTTACTGAAGAAAAGTTAAGCAACAGATAAAAATGCTCAATACACATTTGCTGCCATTATATTTATATCCTTTACACATATGAACTTCTAATTTATTTACCAGTAATACTTTCCGAATATTAAGCGCGGATAAATTATTAAAATACATTCTACATTAGAAATCACGATACGTAAGAAATTGTGGCATGATATGTTATGTGTTTATTTTTAAATGCAAAATATACAATTAAAAGCAAAATAAACCAATATTGTAAACAATAAGATTAACTTAAAAACAGTATTTGATATTCTTATTAAGGGTAGCTAATTTTGTTTTTGTATTTAACATAGATTTGGAAAAATGTGTGTAACTTAACCGTTTTTCTGCCCCACTAACATGCTGTTAAAAAGTACACTGACCATTAGTTTAATACACTTTTACTAAATTTGAAATAGCCATTACAGAATTACATAACTTACATAAAATACCTTCACACGTTAATGTCAAATATTACATTTTCTACACGCGATTCTTTTTATTTCTTATATTGTTTATATTATTTTATCATAACAAAAACAATAGAATTCTTATCAACATGGCGGGAAATGTTCATCCACGATAAATACAAAATACCGAAATTCAAAATATTCAGGTAAAGCTAATAATAAATATTAATATTATTTTTTTAATTTTTCATGGAGAAATTTATTATTTCCTTTTGTTATATAAATGTGTTTAATTTTTTAGTCTTCTGCTGAGTTATTATTTTAATACAAAATGGCGGAATTCTTCCAAAGAGAAGCTACACATTTTTTATAAAATAAGCTAATACATTTCAATGCAGGCATTTATTTTCTAAGCATTTTCTGCGATCAGATATTAATCACAGCAAGAGATAAAATATTGCAATTAGTCTACCTCTTGTTTTATAACTTTAACGTGATCATTACGAAAGTTAAAAGGAGTTGAATGTTTGTTTTTCAATACAAACTTCAGATTGTTGCCGAAAGTATGCTATCTAAAATCAGTTTTATGAATAAGCCTGATTATAATTGTAGAAAGGCCTAGAAATAGAAACTTTTATGATCTCAAACACACACCTATTAAAATCTTTGAAAATCTTTTTTTATTTTTTTGCAAAAATAAAAAAAGTGGTCAAAAATTTAATATTATGTTAAAAGTTTTTTAAAAAACAATTAAATGAAAAAGATTTTAAAGTTATAGTTTTCAAAACATCAATCTTTTCCAATGGAAATAAGACTGAAAATTTCTACAAATTAATCTTACATGATAAACATTGACCAGAAATTCTCTATGTGATTTCAATTACTATGTACCCAATTTTAATATTTGAACAATCTAGATTACTTAAAGTGCTTAAAACATATTATTCAAGAATTTTTTTTATTGATATCCATTAATAAAAGGCTTATATAAATATAAAAAAACTATTGAATAAATATGAATGCTCCGCCATTTTTCTAAGAGACATTAAATCTCTCATGAAGAAAATAATTATTAGTCACCAAATATTTTCAAACAGAACACGGCCTTTAGGTAAATCATGGGATTGCCTCTTAACATCTTGCCTGCCAAAATAATCTTCCCAGAACGATTGGAGTCTCATATTTCCAATTACTGATTGAATACGACTATTTGCTATCATCCTTCTTATTTATGAACTCTTACCAACTTAAACTTATGGACACTTCTCATTGCATTTAGGGAAAAGACTGTGAATATAGATGTCGGACATAAGAGTGTTCAACTCTCCAACAAGTACGCGGTTATACTTCATTTAAATCGCTCTCCCCTTCTGAGATAATGCCTTTTAATATCGGAATGCAAGACTTGGGATGTTCGTTAGATCCAATAAAGGGACGTAATAAAAAAAAATTTATATGAAGCTCTTGCTTTGAAATAACATAAAAATGAGATTTATGAAAAATGATTAACGATAATTTTTTAGCGAACATAGTTCAACTTTGCACACTTAATTTTGCTTAAAATTCTTCATTACAATTTCTAAAGATTTTCTATAAATCAGGATTTGAAATCTTTGAAAATAAATGATTAAAAATATTAAGATTTTAAATCCATTTTTAATCAACTTGTAATTTACTGTCTTCTTAAAGAAAAGGAGTTCTGAAATTAAAAGGACTAGGAATTTTTAATGCTGAACCAATAAGTATAACTTTTTATTATTCAAGCGAAATCCGAAGATAGCATTTTTGATAATGCCCAAATTCTGAGTCTTAATAAAATGCTGTAATAATCGAAGTAAGCGGAAATCCCATGGCACAATATATGAGAAGAATATGCAAATTAAAGAATGGCTCCCAATACAATTCAACAATTTTTCCAGGGTAAATCTTTCACTATGTGGTCTTACTTTATTGTGGTACAGAATAACGATTTTTTTGTTGATAACTTCCAAGTGTTTTTTATTTGAAATTTAATTCTCTTGATCCAATTGATCATAAAGGTTCGTATGAACAGTTTGTCTACGTTTCAGATCTCTGACATACTCGATATTTAATCAAGAACCAAAAAACATTTTTTAAAAAGTAAATTTGAAATAGGTGACCTCTTACTGACGAATCATAAGAACTACCTGTTGCGTTTTGAATTATCATGTAGAATCTATTTTTCATCTCTAATGTTCATGTATACATAAACTGCTTGCGTATTGTGGCAGTGAAACAATAAAATGCACATGATAAATATGCACTTGTTTCTGTGTTTTCTGAGGAAAGATTACAAGAACCAAAACACACATAAATGTGCATAAAAAATGATGAACAATTACTCATTTGTCTGACACAGATTTGCTTATAATTCTACTTTTAACATGGCATTGTCTAAACTTGTTCTTTACCGTTACGAAGTGGAAAAATGAAAACTATTAGATATGAACTTTGAAATTCACTCTCAGGATTTACAAAAAGTCTAGTACACATGAACAACTATCTGAAATATTTTAGTAAATTATTCTATTATTATCTGTGAAAAGTAAAAATGTACTTAGCATTTACATTTTCTAATATTTTGCGAGTAGTTTCATAAATTGGAAAATAGAGAGAGGAATAATTCAGTAATTTATGAATAAGCATAATACTCTAATTTTAAACCATCTTTGATATGGTTTTAAAGTATATAATGTACTAAAAAAACGAAATTAAATATCAAAGTATGCAAAAATGACGTTGCATTCCGGTTCCTCTGATATAAGTTTAAATTTTCTTAAAAATTGCTCATTGCTCTAAATTTCTTTAAAAATTTTGTCATTAAAATACTACAATTTAAATATCATTAAAATATCTCAAGCTGAAAATAGGCTAAAAGTTTCTACAGAAAAACAAAATTTTTTAAGAAAATAATGAAATAAATTTATGGAGTGAGTAAATTGATTTTCATATTTATCCTTAGTTTTATTTTAATTTAGAATTTTAATTAGGAAAATGTTTGGTTAACTTATTTTATTGTCTTGATTCTCGCGCGAGAAAATTTTTATAACTGTAAAATTTATATATTATTAAAAAATTTAATAATACATAATTTTTTTACAGCAATAAATTAGTATTATTAAAAAATTCAAAATTCATTTTATTGGTAATACAAAGAGACGATGGTCAAAATGTAGGAAGTATATTAATTTATATTAATCAGAAGTAATATTAGAAACTATTTTTTTAGAATTAGTGTTATTTGTCTCGTTTAGTAATTAAAATGTATAGAGAAATACAAAACTTATTATGAAAGGCAGAATAATTTACAAGCTATTAAGCATTTAATTTAAGAACTCCTAGATAAATAACTTTTCATAATTAACAATTCAAAATAACTGACAAGAAACTTTAGTTTTATATAGTTTTACACTCATTTTTCATACATGTATATTTGAAACCTTGACAGTTTTGTGGGGAAAAGCTTAGCCATAATAGAATAAAAGGGAATAGCTTAGATACCTTTCACACCATTTTAAATTTTCAATGTGAGAGATCAGGTTGCTGAGATAGATTAAAATTACTAAACACTTAAACTTAGCTTAAAATTAACTGTAATTAAAATATAGTTTAAATTACAGTTAATTTTAAGCTACATATGAATTTATTAATTTAATTTATGAAGGGAATTTTGAAGAACTCATTTTCAGGAAAAAAAATTATCATTAAACTCATTCTAAATTCAATTAGAACTTTCTTGAAAAATGAGAAATCGAACACTTCTTTTTATTTGTTCATATATTTTGAATCTGATATATAGCTATTCCAACTGTATATCAAATCAAAGCTTTGTTATTACTTATTACAAAATGTTTTATGATAAAAAAGTTCTACAAATTTAATGTACTTAATAATAGTATGGAGCCAGTTAAATGTTGTCGATCAGCACTTCATTTTCTTCATCTACTCTAGTTAGGATTGAATCAAAGAAAACCATAATAAATTTGAGAGAGAAAGAAATTAGAGAAGAATACTTTTAACTGTGTTAAATTTGCTTAAATTGTTTTGCACTGCTTCAAATAAACTTAAATTACACAGCGATCAATCTATTCAAATTTTTTAGAATATTTGATTAAAAATCTCACAATATCATTTTATACTAACTTCCTTCGAAAACAATACACTTCTAGATACTCATGTTATTCTAAATAAATTTCACTTAGAATAATTGTGTTATTTCTTCTTAAAAGATAAAAGAGTACACAATAATAATGTATTATTATTTAATTCAGTCAAATATGAAATAAATGAAAAAGTAATCATAATTTGAAGTCGTGTTTTCATTAAGGTTATCAAATTTTATGAAGTAATATGAAACCCCATTTTACTTCATAGAATATTTACAGCCTATTAAGTTCTAGGTAGACTTTTTAGAGATAGTGGATTGTTCTTTCAAAGGAAAGAAACTTGGAAACTCCCAAAACAATTAAATTAATAAATGAGCATAGGAGAGGGTAGTAAAATGCACCTTCTGTCTTCCTTATTAAGTGCTCATTGGGATCGAACGTAAAATTCACATAACATTCCGTTATATTCATCCAAGAAAAATGATAGCACAGAAACAATGTTTTTTTTTTAAATAAACAATTATCTCATAGTATAAGTATATTAACGTTTTTACTTAAAACTCTTTTATAAAATGCTTTCGGAAATTTAAAGATATGAAAATTGTTAATCGATAAGCCCCAATTAATTTTTAAAACATATTCAAATCAACGGCAATGCGGTTTTAAGATCTTAGAATTTGCAGTGTAAACACACATTAAATTAGATAAAACGATATGAAAAAATAAATATAAAATGTATTTCGATTAAAATTTTGAATAAAATTGAGTATAAATTTGGCTTTATATAAAAGCTTTACATAATTTTCATTTAAGTTTGACACTGAATAACTTTATAACATCATAGAATTCGTATATGTATATTAACATCGAAGTACATTTCATCACATTCTATATGAGTTTAACATGTGATAAAATTTCGCTTTTAAAATATCACTCTAAGACAAATTTTAATTTATTCTCAAGGGGAAGAAAAATTACATATTTTATCTGTAAGTATATTAGAACAAAAAATAATCGAAAGTGTTTTCATTTATAAACAATTTTAAGCAATACAAAAGCCGATTTTTTTTAAAATTAATTTTCCTAATGCATTTTTAATTACTCAAATGAGCTTATCAATGAATAAGATCTTTTGGATCTAGAAATTTATTAACGCTTAAAATTCATTCAATTCCTTAAAAATCTAAATTTTTAAAAATCGTTTTCTTTAATGCATCTCTAATAAAATTTAATAACTAAACTAAGTGTCTCGAGGCATTAGTAATAACAAAATAATATGATCAATCCTAAACTTAAATTTCTAAAAAAAATCATATTGCATTTTACAGAATTCATTAAATCTTTGTATTAAGTTTCAGAGCCCTCAAGCCCTTTTGAATTCTAAAATAAGAAATAGGCATGTTGTAGTTTGATTCGTTTGTAAGTCCACCAACATTGATATTAAATATCATTGTTTGGAGGCACTTCAAAGTTAATTTCTAAGAGTATTCCTGCATATCTTTTGAATACAAAAAGAACATATGTTGAAAATTGCAACTAAGAAAATTGTATATAAGCATTGTCCTGAATTGAAGTAAATTTGTGTATTTATATTAACTTCAAACTTCATGTTAATATAAATACATGAAGTTTGAAGTTAAGTATACATGAAGTTAATATAATAATTAAAAATAAAAGAATTCATTTAATTTTTATAACTGGAAATAAGATTTCTGTAAGCAGAAATTTTATTGAATTGACTAAATTTTCTGTTTTACCTATAAGTAACATTTTTTCAAGTTTTATTAATCATGAAATTGAGAAATTTATTATTAATCTGTTTTCAATATTGAATTATATCTCCTAACTAATGAAAATTAGTTTGGTTTTCAGTTATTAGATAACTGTTGAAAAAATATTTTTGTTTTAAGATCTGTTTGTGTGGAGCTTGGATGTGTAAATGACTTAAAACAGCTTGTTAGTCTTTCCATTATGTGGCATCTAAGCAGTCAGCGAGATCTTTTGACCATCACAAACTAATTGATAATTTTCGATGATACCTGCCTCTAAATCATCATTACATTTACCCTGCGTCGTTTAGCTAAGATAACTTTGAGTAATGCAGATATTTAATGTTATGCAGACACTTAACTCATGAATAGTGTTCTTTATGTTGTTTATTAATGGGAGGCCATTTCTGGTGATTTTAAATCTTTTCGCATTATAATGAGCAGAAATAAGCGCAGTGCTCATATAAATATATTTACTAATGGATGCCTATTTTACAAGTGTGATGGCTGCTTTCAAATTTGAGAATTCCCAGTAAGTATGTCCTAGTTAACTTGAAAGGAGTTCTTCGTAATTTAAAAGCTCGGCTAGACAGAAAACCTGCAGACAAGGCCAGCCATTCCCAAAGGTATTATTTTGCACAAAGAACATTGCGGCAACAATATTTTTTATGCACTGTGTCACCATTATTAATCACTGTGGTCTTGAGCCTCTTTCGAACCCACATTTGGCAGCCTTGACTAACCAAGCACAAACTAGGTGTTAAATAAAATACACTAAACTATATGACTAGTAATCACTATCCAAAATAGATTTATTAACTATGGGAAAAATCAATTTCTCCATATTTCGAAAGTTTGAGTAAACATTTCCAACATAGAGTAGCAGGCAGCCTAAAGCTTCCTTAAGGTTTCTAAAGTCTAGTGCATATTAATGCATTCCAAGACAACTTTCTAGGACAACCAGCCTCTTCCTGTATTTTAGAGGAAACTCAAAAACTCTGATCATAAAATACCAATAAATGTATATGTGGATGATAGAAAATGTGATACACCTTCTTCCTTTTTCAACAGGGAATTGAATTTCCATTCCGAAGAATGTTGTAGCGACGTAAGAAAATGGAAGTTAAAACAAAACAAATATTTATTACATTACACATAATTAAGATTAGTTACAAAAAGAAAACACTTAATAATTATAAAATAAAATCAAGGTTTCATAGTACCAGGGTGGTACAAAACAAACGTATTTAGGAACCGGATGGTTCTTCCTTGCCATTTCCCACATCACTATCCTCATCTCATTCGATGTTGTTTGTAAATCTATAGGGCAGCAGCGCCATCTACTGTCAATATTGTTAATATGGGTCTGTTACAACCTCCCCCTCTGACCCCGAAGACGTCCCGACCAGGGGTCAGCAGGAGTTTTCTTGGAATGGTTTTGTTCTTGAGCATGAGCTTTGGCAGGAGTGGGCGTTTTAGGACAGTTCAATTTTCTGTAATCCACGCAGAATCTATAAGCACCATTTGGCTTCGGGATGAGCACAACAGGCGCTGCATAAGGAGATTGGCAGGGCTCAATAATTCCTTCATTCAAGAGTCTATCAATTTCACTTTGCATAATTTCTTTCCTTGCTGGAGACACTCGATACGGAGGAAGAGCAACCAGAGGATGGTTCTGCGTATCTATGTAATGTTCAATAAATGGGGTTGCTTCTCCCCCTGGATTGAAGATAGTTTCAAACTGGGACAAGAGTTCATTTAACTTAATTCTTTGTTCACCTGTCAGATCAATACCTTCATCTTCACGCAAATGATGAGGATGATTCTTTAATTTCTTTTCCCAGGTGGGAGTCAAATGGAATGCTTCAAAAGAAAAGTGTAGTCTGGGTTGATTATGGAAAAACCAACAGTTTCGTTTCAAATTTAGTACAATCCCAGCCGAATTCAGGAAGTCTATTCCCAACAGGGTGTTGTTTCCCTTTGCATCAGGGAGGGCAACAAGGTTCAAAGGCAATGTACGGCCTCCAAGACGAATTTTTACCTTTGTTGTGTGAACTTCTCTTTTTATTTTACTACCGTCTGCTAATGTCATTAGTAGTGTACTGGTAGCAAAGTCCTCAGGATGTGATAAAGTGTTTTTCTTGCAATTGAGTGGGTTGCAGCAGTGTCTGCGCAAGCGGTACCCATGACTCCATTGATAGTTACTCTTAACGTTGCCATCTGTGCGGGTGCACTAGAAGCCGATTGAAGAATAACGCTGCTAAAAGTACCAGAACTTTTCTTTTCCTTTCCTTTACAGGTAGGACATTTAGGTTTGATGACTCCTGGACTACCACATCAATAGCATGCAACTTCACTTGACTCTTTCTTAAGATTCCCATTTCTTTCATTTTGAGGTTTTCTTTCTTGAATAGTAAAGGGTTTAAAGGGAAACTGCTTCTTTTGATGTACTGGTAGGAAAGATTTCTTTACACCACACCTAACACTTTCGTAAGCATCTAATTTTTCCACAAGAACAACCGGAGAAATAAATTCAGACCAAATATCGATAAAATGCTCTTTAACATCCGGGGGAACTTTTTTCTTGATTTGGTCTGCAATGATAAGTTGTTTTAACTTTTCGAAATCTTGAACCTTAAGTTCTTCAAGCCAGCCATCAAAGTAGCTAGACAGATCAAAATAGAAGTCTCTCCAAGTTTTTTCAGGGTCATTTTTGTGTTTAGCAAACATCTGTCTAAATCTATCTCCAGATAATTTAAATCTTTTTAGAAGTAGTTCCTTTACTTTAGCATATTCTTGTGTTTCTTCAAGTTCTCGAACGATGACAGTTGCAATGTCAGATGGCAGGGTGCCTAGTAAGTAAGGGATCCATGAAGATTCGGGTAATTTCATAAATTTAACTTGTCGTTCGAAGATTGTAAAGAATGTACACAGTTCTTTTTTCGGATCAAATTTCGGCAAAAGATTGCTGAAATTACTAAAATCCAGTTTCTGGTGTGCTACCGAGGGACCACTTGACGATAGAGGATCTATACTTGCCAAACGCTGAGAGATTCAACTTGAAGCTGGAATTTCTCCAATTCATATTTTTGTTGTTTCCCCAATTTTTCCTTCGCATCAGCTATTTCGGTTTCTCTTAAAATTGCGGTTTCTTTTGCAATTCTCTCTTCAGTAATTGCTTGAAGCATACTTTTGACCATAGTTTCATCTTAATTAGGAGCTTTGCTAATGAGATCCGTTAACTGGACTATTTTTAAATTATCTCCCACTACCAAACCAAGCTCGTCGGCTAAGGTCCTTAAATCTTCCTTTCGGGCACGGTAAAAGAAGGCCATTCTTGATCTCAAAAGTTCTTATTTTATAACTTATTATTTAAATAAAATTTATCAATTAAACGAATTTTAAACACTTGTTTAACAATATTAATTAAATACTAATTATTAAATTAATCAAACACATGTTTTTGCAATTACTTTTAAACAAAAATATAATTTGAAAACATTTTTTCATATTTATCATATTCGAAGACTAGAAACAATACAGAAAACTAGTAAAGATATGTTGAAATTATAATTCAAATTAAATTAAAACCCAAAAGTTGTTATAAATATTTAACATTATTTCTTTTAAAAAAAAAGAAGAAATATGAATAAAAAACAATTTATTCTAACAACTTCAATTGCTATTCAATTAATAAACTACTTCCATAATAATTAAACAAATAAAACACAATTATCTCTGAGTGAAAACAAAATTATTTCTAAAAATAATGACAGTGTTTTTCTTTTACACATTTTTAAATAAATTCAAAATTAATTCTGCATTTCACTTTACAATCAATTTTACATTATTAAATGAATAATTACTAATTTATTAGCAAATTATTTTCAATGTAAAAATATTTAATGTTCTGAAACTTTATTTAATAAAATCATATCTAGTAAAAATTTTTAAATTATAATATACTCATAGAAAATATTCAAGATAAACAAATAAATTCAAAACATTTATTTCTAATATCTTATTTTAGCAATGTCATAAAATGCAAAATTCTACAAAGTCTAATTTTCTTTCAAAAGAAATTTAAAAAAAAATCTTAAGGTATCAATAGCAAAAACAAAATAATAATATCAATTCACAACAGAAATATTATTCTTATAATTTGTTCTGTTTTCTTTTTAAAAATTAATAGATTCCTTATAGATAAAAATATATATGAATTTTCTTTCGAATATAAAACACTGTTTTTTTAATAATAAACAAATAAAATAATTATTTATTTTTATCAAAACCAATATTCATGGAGCCATTACTTCGACTTCCATACTTTTTCCAGACTGAACATTGACTCATTTTATGCATAGAAATTATTCTAAATTTATTCTTTCAATGAAAATAAGGAAAAAAATCAGTTTTTAATTTAAATATGCATTAGGAACAGCTTATTCTAATTTTAAGCAGTAACAAAATCAATCAATCAATTTTTAACCTTTAACGAACAATATAGAACAGCGTTTTGCGTCAGTTCTGTTTTCATTATAAACAGTTAAAATTCAAGAATTTTACTGAATATATTTTACATTTCAAAATATTAAATTTCACTATACATGCAAAATGACGTGCAGAAAAATATATATCAATTACATGCAGTATTAGAGTAAACAAATTTTAACATTCATGCAAACGTCTGAACAAAATTTAATCGAACCAGAAGTTAGAAGAATAACGACTAATAACGAAACTAATACTACAAAACAAAAGTTATGTTATTTGGATTAGTTTTAATACAAAACATGCTATTTTTACAACATGCTAACCTTATCAGGATGATAATGAAATATGTTAGAACACATAATAGAACTTACCTGTTTTCTGGATGAAAACGATATAGCTCGACGAAATTCCGACATGAAATACATCCGTTCTATTTCTGGATGAAAACGAACGACGACACGGGAAAATTCCAAATAGAATGCATTCCAGATGAACACATAATCAAATAAATTCCGACGAGGAATTATAACTAACAACTCAATAGAGCTAAAACTTATATCCAATTAGATGGAAAACAGTGGGAAAAGCCACGAGTTGGAGCGCCATTTTGTAGCGACGTAAGAAAATGGAAGTTAAAACAAAACAAACATTTATTACATTACACATAATTAAGATTAGTTACAAAAAGAAAACACTTAATAATTATAAAATAAAATCAAGGTTACATAGCACCAGAGTGGTACAAGACAAACGTATTTAGGAACCGGATGGTTCTTCCTTGCCATTTCTCACGTCACTATCCTCATCTCATTCGATGTTGTTTGTAAGTCTATAGGGCAGCATCGCCATCTACTGTCAATATTGTTAATATGGGTCTGTTACAATGTGGTATTTTTGAGACTGATACTTTCTTGAAACACATTGGTGCCTAACCAATATGCTAATGAAGTTATTAGATCAATTGTTATTATTCAATCAATAATTGAAAACAGCTTACGAATTATCGTTAATGATAATTTCATCTTTAGATGATAAATATACCCTTCGGATAAGTTGAAAAGCAATGTGGGTACTCTGAAGATTATCATTTCATCTTCAAATTAGTCAAACTTTTCATACAGACAAGGTTGAATTTTGGAAATGACAGCAATCCAAATGGTATAAGATTCACAGTTTAAATTGTAAAACCTGCTTCTTCTTCTTTTAAAACTGTAAGCAGTTTATTAGGAAATGCAAACTTTAATAATACACATTTGTTTCAATGTTTTTATAAATATAGAAATTTGCAAATCTCTTAGGCAAACTTTCCATACAAAATTTTATGACTTTGGTTCCATTTTTATAACTACGTTTTTATAATTCCATTACCATTTTTATAACTATTACAGCGAACATTTTCGCGTTATGATTTTCTACGATTTTAAAACAGGATTAAATCAAGAAGAACGCGTTCAACGGTTGCAATTAGCATTTGGTGATGAATCTCCAGCTCCTCCTACTGTATTCAGATGTTTTAAAGAATTTAGAAGAGGTCGCAATTTTCTTCAGGATGAAGAACACACAGGAAGGCAACCGTCAGCAGTAATCCCGGATAATGTGTCTGCCATACGAAAAGTGTTAATGGATGATAATCGCTGTACCTATCAAATGATACAGAAGAAACTTAACATTGGATCCGCAGCCATACACAAAATCATTCATAATTACATAGAAAAAAGTAGTTTGCCTTTGGGTTCCCCATAATCTAACTGAGCACCAAAAAGAGGAGCGTGTCAGAATCAGTAAAGAAACTCTTAAATTGCTAAATGATGGTGGCCACCACATCATTTCTAAAATTGTAACAGGTGATAAAACGTACATACCGTTTTTCGACGTTCAAACACGTCAAGAAAGCAAAGTATGGGTCTTTGAAGATGATCCCACGTCGACAATGATGAAAAAAACAACGCGCACTGAAAAAAGTGATGTATGTCGTTTTCTTCAGAAGTACGGGAATGGTCAAAGCCATCAAGTTGGAAGTACAGAAGACAGTAACAGGAAACTGGTATACCACTAAATGACTTCCAGAAATTCTACAAGAACTGAATGTTAGGGGACTAATGCTTCACAATGACAATGCATCTTCACATACAGCCGGATTAACAGTTGAGTTTCTTAAACAAAAACAAATTAAAGCGATCGAACATCCACCGTATTCATCTGATTTAGCTATGTGGGACTTTTGGTTATTCTTTAATCTAAAAAAGAACCTATGTGGACGTCGTTTTCATTCAGAAGAAGAGATTGATGTGGTTATAAATGCATTTTTTCATCTATTCCAAGAAATGAATGGCTTGAGGCATTTAATTTGTGGGAAACTCGTCTACAAAAGTGCATTGATGCTGGAGGAGACTACTTTGAACACACCTAAAATTTTGTAAGTATAACTTTAAAAACCTAGTTGTATCTCCAAAATTTCTGACTGACCCTCGTATATACATTGTTATAACGCCACTGTGTTCTTTCGTTTATTTTTCTGTGTGTGTGTGTGAAAATTGTATACACCCATTTTCTTTGTATTCTATATGTATGAATGTATATATCTTTTTGTGTGTTTGGAATAAATGTGTTGTCTTGTAATAGTCCTAATTATATTGTACAATGTGTGGAGTCGATTTTTTTCATCCTGATCAAATAAATGTATACATACTGTTAGAAGTACTGTTGAAATACTCGATATATGTATAATATCCATATGTATAAGGGCTGTATTTTAGCTGAATTTTAACTTGCGGGAATTATATCAATAAAGTGGGATTTGAGAATGAAAGTTCTGGTTCCATTTTCGGATTGGTGTGAACAGTAACCTTGGTTTCTTCTAGTTTATTGAAATACGATTGTCTTGCAGAATGTTGTGTATTATTGAATCGCTCGTGTTTGTAAATTTTCTGTATTATTTAATTAATTTAATGGAAATTTTACTTATATTATTCACTTTGTAATTGTGTAGTTCTGTTCAGGTGGTTGTTTTTTTCTTGTTTAAAATAAGCCTTAAATCATTATAAAAATGTGTTATTCTTCGTTGAGGGAGAATCAGAATTAATGGTTCTAACTGGTGAAAAAGTGATTAGGTCGAAAATTTTAATGTAAATTTCAGAAATTTATAAAAGTAATACTGGGTTCGTGTAGCATGTTATTCATTACATTCTAGAAGATAAGAAAATGCGAACTGAAAAAAAATTGGTTTAGAGTTAGAGAAAGTGGAATTTCTTTTAGTTATTGGGAAAAGCAGCATTAAGTTTAGAATAATTTAAAAGTATGAGTCATGATAAGCAATATATATATGTGTGTGTGTGTATGTAAAAACTATTATTGTCTAATATACATTTTCCTATTATTTTGTAATATATATTATAAAATAATAGGAAAATATATATATTAGACAATAATAATTTGTTAAAAATTAGCATAAGTACAAAACCGAATATGCAGGGTGACAGTTTAAGATAATAAAAAATAACAAACACACACTATTTAGTAATATCATTTCGAGACAAGTTAAGTTACATATAGCACAATGAGTTGCATCATAATGACCGAGTCACGTGTTCTAATCATTCTGTAGAATGTGATGTTGAGAGGTATTAATTTTACAAAGCAATTATAAACGTAATAAGGATCAGAAAGAAAAAATTGACATTGACTTCTTACTTTTGTATTTATCTGCAACGTGCTCGATAATACCCGTTGCTGGTCTAGTAATTATATTTGTGGTTCCAGTGTTTATACTGTTGAAAATATTCCTTAATGATGAGATTCTTATGTCCTCGAGTGTTGTTATTCTGAAACGAGAAATCATTTACAAATTGCAATAACTTAATGTCAATTCTAATAATGTGAGCATTACAGGATTTCAGAGGAACTATATGGATATATGACATCCATTCAACGGATAGCACAGGCACTTTCATTTTCTGATAAATCTCTTTTACGAATAATTAATAGATGATAGCATGTTTCCTATTCTTTCCAAATTAAATTACCTCTATTATTGCTCCTGACATTAAACTCATTGATGATAAACACAACCTTTATAGATTAACTGTCCAGTAGATCTAAACAACGAACGATAATGGCCTGATAATTCTTTTCTTCGGAAAACTAGTTTCAAACATTATTTGCTAATTGTGTTTATTTGCGAGGTTGATGATATATTTCCTTGATGTGTTATTCAAGGAATGGATTCACAGAAGTCAATAATATTGCGAAATCAATTTCATTTGATATTAAGTTATTCATAATTAAGTTCCATTCTCATTGAAAATTCGTAGAACTTAACATTTTTTTCTGGATGTATCATAGTATGCTAAAGAGTAGATCTCTTAAATATGCATCTTTACTTTATTTGGCGAAACATAATGTTACATTGAAGACTAATTTTCAATAAAAAATTATATTTAATATTAACGATACGTGATATGATACCTAATTAGTTCAAAGCTCCTTTTAATCTTTATGTATTAATTTTGTACATATTAACATGGCCACGTTTATAATATGTTTTATGAAAATATCTTAGTTTTCTTTCTATGGACGACAGATATTGTTATTAATTTTGAAGAAATAGCAAGAAAAGAAGCTCGGAGATGAGTTGAGTTATGATTCTATTTTTTAATCTTTAATGACAAGAAATAATTATATACCCACACGTTGTAGATGTTGTTCATCCTTTGCTGAATTTCTGAATATGAAATTAGTAATTTTAAGCTGTTGTGAAAAATAAATCGCAGGAGTGTCATCTGATTACATGCGCAATTTAACTAATTCCTTCTAGTCGCCCAATAGATCAGTATTACAGCTTTTTGGAAGAGCCACAGGGGCTTGATTGGTTAGGATGTCGTTCTCATTAACGGAAGATAATTCGATGAGTTTGAATCCCGGCTTAACGATATATCCGTCTTGTTCGCTAAAGGCGCTGGGAACATGTTAAATTGATCAGTATCCTTCAAGTGATGTAATACCTTTGGAGGCCAAGTATTGGGGATCTTTTGCTTGATCCTTGTTTCTAAATTGTGACGACTACCAACCGGTTACTTCCAGTAATTGATGAAGAGCCCAACTCTGGCCCAAGGTACAGGTTAAGCTTTTGCAATAACAATTATCTGGACAAATGATATCTCGTGGTCATTATTACTAATTTCCGTTTAAAATATCGCAGCGAAATTCGTTGACTTATTCTTTGCATTTTTATTCTCTTCATGGATGATATATTGTAATATCAAACAACCTTTAAATTTTTACTGTTTATTCAAAATCTTTTATTTACCATCATACTTAAATTTTTCGCAAAACAGTTTTTTTTAATATTTATTTTAACATGTAAGCTTTTTTGTAATTTATTCTTAATTTTTGAAATCAGTGTTTTATTAGATATTTTATTGTGCAGTTCATAAAACTTACTGAGATACAGCTTAACACACACAAACACACATATTAACTACGCATACTTTAGATTTCTTTAAAACTGTATAATAAATTTTGTTAACAAATACCTGCTTTTCCACTTCATATCTCGTCTTGGAATATATATTTATATTATAAAAATACATTGATTATCCCTGAGTTTATTTTTTCCACCACTAGAATGATTCACTTTCAAAGTAATTCGATGCAATTAATAACAGTCAAAACTGCGATGGGAAACGCGATATAGACTGTTGCATTGAAAGTCAGTGCAAAAGCCATTTAGTACCCAGATCAGCTAAAATAATAAATAAATGAATAAACTCAGTGCCATGACTGCCCATGTGGGCCAAGTCCTACAGTGCCCATCTCTGTTTTCCTGACTAAGAGGCCCCGGTGTGCGAAGCATGTGTCCCGATTAGGGGGCCTGATTAAGTCAATGCGAAAACCCCTGTATTTAGTTCCCAAGCATGCTTGGTATTCGGTTTATCGATCCACTGAAGGGATGAAAAGCTGAGTGGACCTTGCCTAATCCGAGAATCAAACTTCAGACCCGTGCTTTAGGAGCGTGAAACACTTTCATAAAGCCACTGGGATAGATAAATAAATAATGGAAAGAAAAGGCTATTTCTAATGTGTGTGTAATTTAAAATAAAAGTCTTCAAATAAAAACCGTACGAAGATTTTCCTGAGAATTAATTACACTTTCATACGAAAAACAATAAAAAATATATAAAAAAATTACAAAAATCTTAATAATTTCTAAAATTTTCTGATTTTTTTTCTGTTTCAACTTCAAGACATTTCCAGTTGAAGTAGCAACTAAATGTTTGGTGATCTGCCTTTCTGTTTAACTAGTCGCGAACTCGATTCGTGTATCGAGCATGTGGTTTGTATCGGATAATAAATGTATTGTATTTTATAGAGTAATGTTCATTGAAGCAGCCGGAATGTAATAATTATTTTATTCAAAAATGGGACGACACACTTATATACATATACATGTATTGACATTATCGAATTGTTCTGTTTGTAAACATTCTTTTAGTCTCAAATTCCGAGTGTTTTGCTTACTTTCGTTTTTAAAAATACTACATTCTTCCACACTTAAATTACGTAGTCCGATAGATAACGTGATGGTTGTCGTATTCTTACTGATCTTCGAATAGGAGAACTTCGTGGAGCACCGGAACCATTAGAAACACCAGATACTGGCTTACCATAATTCTTCGCAATTCGAACTTCTGATGGCACGGGGTCGAAATGATTTCCAGTAGGGAGCGATTTCCTCGGATATATGACATCAGGCTTTGGGGAAAATGTAACACTTGGAATTTTAGTAACCTCACTTTTCCTCAATTGATTTATGTGTCTTTTATAGTTTTCCCGTCATCGAGTTTAATTAAATAGTGTGATTTACCGGCTCGTTGTTTAACTCGATGCCAAATTTCCATAATAGCTTATTGTTGGCATAAGTACGTGATTGTATACGATCTCCCACACTTTAAATTCTATGATTTGGAATTGTGGGTGAAGTATGAGTGTATTTGAATCTCTTACTTGGTGGACGTAATAAATCTAGTTTAATTCGAATTTGGCGTCCAAGATACAATTCTGAAGGAGTTTTTACGGATTCTAATGGAGTTGTTCGACAAGAAATAAATTTTCTCTTACCTTCTCGGGTATTGAGTTCTGTTCATTGGACATTGACTTTAATTTCTGCTTAAGGGTTTTTACATTACGTTCAGCTAACCCGTTAGTTGCACCTGGAGCTATTGTCTTACGCTGGAGCTATGTCTTACGAATGACCTGGAGCTATTGTCTTACGAATAATTCCATTTTACTTACAAAATTCTGTAAATTCGGTACATGTAAATATCGATACATTGTCATATACAGGTACTTGAGGCAACCCATGCACACTGAAAATATCCTTTAATAATCTTATTGTTGAAATAGCTGATGGAGAACGTTGTTGAATTTTAACTTCAGGCCATTTTACTCTTGCATCCATAAGTATCCAAAAATTATATCCAGAAAAAGGTCCAGCGTAGTCAATATGTACTCCTTCAAAATTTGATTATGGCTCTTCCCAATGATGATTTGATATTTTTTCAGAATTATCTTTTACTTCTGCACAACTTCTACATTCTCGAAATAATTGCTCTATATCTCGACTGATGTTTTTCCAATAACAATATCTTCGGGCTAGATTCTTCATTTTGACTATTCCTAAATGTGTGTGATGAAGCTCTTTTAATATCCCTGTTCGAAGTTTTTCAGGAATGTACACTCGATGTCGTTTAAAAATTACTCCATCTTGTAATGAATATTCATAATCATATTTGTTACCTGATAAAAGTTCTCGTTTTAAAACTGACAATTCTGGATCCTTTTCTGTCTCTTTAGAAATTGTCTCAAACGTAATGGAAGAAGTTATAATTTGGTTAACATTTTTTCAGTGAATAATATCATGGTCTTGTAAGATATTTGGGTCTTTAAGTTTTAGTGATTCTCTTGAGAGATGCATATAATCGATGTTTTGATTTTCTTCAATTTTTCTATGTTGGATATTATAATTATATTCACCAAGAAATGCTGCATATCTTAGTAATCGGGATGATGTCATAAAAGGTATTTTACTATCGTGATGAAAAATTCTATATAACGGGCGGTTATCAGTTATTAGTGTAAATTCTCTACCATAGGTGTATTTATGAAATTTTTAAATTGTAAATTTGATTATTAATGCTTCACGATCTAGTTGGCTGTAATTTTGTTCAGAAATTGTTAGGGATCTAGATGTAAAAACTACTGGTTTCTCAATACCATTTACTATGTGGTATAAAACTCCAGCGATGCCTGTTGGGCTGGCGTCACAAGCAATTACAATGGGTAAATTTGGATTGTATGGCATCAAAACCCTATCGCTAGTAATCTCACTTTTCAATTTAATAAAGGCAGATTCCCAGTAAGAAGACTAGTGGAATTTTTTATTTTTCTTTAGAAGTTGTCTTAAATTATTAGTCAAAGATGATGCATTTGGGAGAAATTTAGAATAATAAGTAACCATTCCTAAGAAACGTTTTAATTCTTCGATATTTTTCAGTCGTGGAGGATGAATAATGGCTTCTGTTTTCTTTGGGCATCTTGATATTTTGTTCTGTTGGATTACATAGCCTGAATATGAAATTTTTGTCTTTGAAAAAAAAATGACATTTTGAACTATTTACATGCATATTGAATTTTTGAAACATTCGATCAGATGATCATGGCATACTGAAAAAGTTTCTTCATGTACTATAATATCGTCAAAATATGTAGATACACCTGGTAGACCCATCAATATTCGATTTAATATTCTGTGGAATTCACTAGGAGTAGATTTAATTCCAAAAGATAAACTATTTATTTGAAACGTTCCTTGATGTGTAGATATAGTTTGAATTACCTTGCTTTCGTCATCAACCACTACGTGTAAATATGCTTCGAATAAGTCTAGAGTGCAGAAAAATTTAGAGTTCCGAAGACTATTCAGTATTTCATCTATTTTTGTTTGGGATTGGATAATGTGCACCTTGTAGTTGAGGGTTTACAGCTATTTAATAGTTAACACATAATTGAACATTACTATCAAGCTTGGGTGTAACAACAAGAGACGAAACCTAGTCGCTACAATCTACTTTTGTAATGGTCTGGTCTTGCTCAAGTATTTATGTTATTCGTCAACTTTCTCGCGTAAGGCAAAAGGAACTCTTTTAGCTTTTAAAAATACGGGTTTCGCATTTTCTCAGAGTTTTAATGAGCACGTAAAATAAGATAATTTTCCCTCTTTTTGTTCAAACACATTAGGAAATTGTTTTATAATGTCAGCAATAATATTAGAAATATTTACAGTATTTATTTGAATTTCTTCAGGTTGATTACCCTTATTGATATCAGATAAATTTATTTTTAAATGTTGAATCCATATTCTTTCTAATACTGGTGTAAATATATCTGGAACTATAAATTATATATAAAGTTTCTGTACTTGTGATATTTTTACATTTGACGAAAACTTTGCAAAAATCTAATGGTTCAAAAATTCCCCGAGTGTAAGGTCGAAACTTCACGTCTGTAGGTAGTAAAACTTTTATTAAATTCAGTAAATCGAAAGTTTTGTAAAAGTGAAACTCTGGAATCAACTTCAAATTTTTGTATTTTCCCATCTATCTTCACATTAACATAGAATTTTTCAAAGTCAGTTGTAAATTTAAAAATATCAACAATTTTAGTTCTATTAGAAAAAATATTGTCTGCATCAATATCTGTAACATATTCATCTTTTTCAACAGATTGAATTTCACTAGCCTTTTTATATTTCAGAAATGTTAATAAACAGACTTTTTGAACGTGTCCTTTTCGCTTACAAAGTGTAAAGTATAATTTTCTTATGTCAGCACGACATTCTCGAGTAAAGTGATTTGAATGCCTGCATCGTAAGCATGCATTGTAAATACCAAGTTCACATACCAAGTTCACAAAAGTTTAGTGTTGATGAAAATCTTTTTTTTTTTTTTCCCAATGGCGGATTGTAGAAAGTTACAACTGCAACAGTCTATTAATCAATTGTTCCCTGATACCAAGGAACCGGCCAGACACAGCGACCTCTTAGCCGCCGAGGTGTTGCCTCGGGTGCACAACAGGGGGTGGGCTACCATCGCACCCTCACACATACCATAGGGACCCATTTATAGGATAGGCATCATTCATACTTCATTCACACACATAAAGAAAGGACAAAGAGAGGACAGAGAGAGAAAGTGCATCCATGCCTGAACCGGGATTCGAACCCAGGACCTCCCTATCTGTAGTCAGGCACGCTGACCACTAGACAAGTTAGCCGGCTTGTTGATGAAAATCTATGTCGAGAATTTGACCTGTTTCATTTTTGAGAAAAATCTCGCTTTGTAACATTTGACTGATTTGTTTTAAAAGTACTTCGAGTTCTTACAATTTTATTAACTTCGTCTGATTTTCCACTAAAATTGTCTTTCGATAATTCGCGGTTGTTTATTTTTGAAGCTTCTAAAGCTAAAGCTTGTACAACAGCTACATTGAATGTTAGACCTTAAACCATTAAAAGTTTCTCTCGAATAAAGTCATCTTTTAATCCTCTAATAAACTGTCCTCTCAAAAAATAAATTAGTAACAGAGTTTTCACATTCACAATTACAATCACAAGTAGAAGTAAATTTTCGAAGTGCGGCAGCATAATCAGAAACACTTTTGTTTTGAAAACGAGATCGAAATCTGTGTTGTTCGATAATAACATTAGATTTTGGACATAAATGCTTTTCCAGAGCAGAAATTATTTCATCATACGATAAATCATTCTGAATTTTAGGTGCAATTAAAGAACACAAGAGATTATAATGTTCGGATCCAATGCAGTTCAGTAGTATTTTAACACACAAATCTTTATCTTCGAAAACATTTTTGATTTGTAAATATTTTGAAATCTTTGTTTACATTGCAAAAATGTTCCTGTTGAAGAATTAAAACATTCGAAATTTGATAAAAGTATCATCGAACCTTTTTCTTGATGATCTGGAATGTCCGTACTTCGCTCTTGTTTCAAAATAAGATGGCAAGTCCATCATTACTTGTTGTGATTACCTTTAATAAAGTTGAAAATTGTTCTGCATACATGATATTTTTATTGTTTACTCTCGTCGCCAATTCATTGTAGTATATTTTATAGTAATGTTCATTGAAGAAGCTGGAATGTAATAATTATTTTATTCAAAAATGGGACGACACACTTATACACACATACATGTATTGACATTATCGAATTGTTCTGTTCGTAAACATTCTAACAGTCTCGAACTCAGAGTGTTCTGCGTACTTTCGTTTTTAAAAATACTAAAATAATGTTTGTATTAGTGTTTTTTATTTTCAATAAAATGACGATATGCAGCGGTATTTTAGTACCAAGCATATATAACAGGTTGTGTCATTATTCAGTATCGCAATCACAAAACTATTATTGATAAAAAATTGTTTCTTTACATTTTGTAGTTAGGCTAAAAAGTAATGTAGTATCAAATGTAAGAATGGCAAGAAAGATTTGCAATAAAATTTTACAAGGCTTCTTTATATATATATATATGTGTGTGTGTGTGTGTGTGTATGTATAAACATTCATATCTATATATTCAAAAAATATGAAATTAATTATGAAGTTAGTAATAATGTTAGTAGTTGCTATAAATATTGTTAAAAACGCACATGAAATATGCATAATAGGAAAAGTTTAGCTTTGAGTAAAAATTGAAGATGTGGAATTTGTCTTCAATAAAAGGTAAGTTCTTATTTTTTACTTTGATTTCATGTAACATTGGTGAAATAAGGAACTTGGAAAAAATTTTTGTCTGCTGGAACAACGCACAAATTCTCATCTCGGTTTTAAAAACATAGTTAGTTAATAAAAGTTTCTGGTTAAATATGTCTTGAGTACGAAAAGTGATCATTATTCAACAAACAAATCAAAATTACTAATGTTTTAAAAAATTTTGATTATTTAAACAACGTTAGTTTGAATCGTAATTTTTAATCGGCATGTTTTTAATGTTTTATATATTTGTGTTTGAAATACCTTAGCCCAGGGGTCGGGAACCTGTGGGACGCGAGCCACATGCGACTCTTTAGTTTTCCATACGCAAATATTATTTACTTTATAAAAAACCTTTAAAAAATTTCTGAATCGATTAACGAGAATTCGGCACTTATTCTATCTCTCAGCCACTTGTACTCGCTTTTCACTACAACTCTCCCTCGTGACATGCATCGTCATTGTCGTCAGTGCATCAGAAGCTGTCGATTGACGCCGTTGTCAGATGTTTCTGTAAAGGTTTTAATTCGCTTTCGACTCAAGACAATTTGGCGTCTTCACCAATGTTTTAGTTAAGACGTATAGTTTGTTGTTTCGAGTA
Organism: Latrodectus elegans; assembly: GCA_030067965.1. Lineage (NCBI taxonomy): Eukaryota > Metazoa > Arthropoda > Arachnida > Araneae > Theridiidae > Latrodectus > Latrodectus elegans. The sequence goes on from CM057813.1 coordinate 53,395,945, forward strand.
AAAGAATTAGAAGCGAATTATATGCTCAAAATTATGTATGTGATGTATGTAATAATAAAAAAACCGAAGTAAAAAGGTAGGTAACATAATAAGTATTATATTTTTAAAATACATATTATATACATATTTTTTCCAAATAAGATACCTAACTACTTTTTTGAAGTCAATAAGAATTGTCAAAAGAGAAACAAAGTACTACTGTTGAATATTACCGCGAAAGTGTTTTTATTAAAATATATGTTTAATAAATTACCCATTTTATTATTTATTTATTTTATAACTTTTATTTATCTATTTCATAGATTCATTTATGAAAATTAGCATTAAAATAATAATTGTAAGTATAAGTAACTATAAACTATTATTTAATATACCTATTTTCGAACTCTGAGGATGAAAATATGTAGGTATTTGCAGTTTTACATTGTTTATATTTTGGCAATTTTCACTGACTTCTGCATAACAGGACGTAACATCTTTAGAAGAAAACTAAGTACCTAATATTTGCCAAAATTTAAAAAAAAAAATGTGCAAACTACTCCATGATAAAACCGTTATAAGTCATCTCGTGCCATTTGGCAATCGCCACCGCACACGGGAGGTGACTACTGATGCGACGTAACTATGTACTCATAATCGATCAATACGTGAGAGAGTGAGGCAAATAATGTTTCGTGTTTAAGTTACTTATTTTAATATAATTAAATTATTAGAGTATTATTTATGTATATTTTATTAGGGTAAGCATTTTTTATTAGGAAATATCGTTTTGTAAAATGTTTTTTAATAAATTATATTTTATTATGCTCAGCTTGTCGCTTGTATTTACTAGGTATACATTGACATAGTAAATAATGTCAAAACCTGTCATCTGTTGTTTGGGATACCTAAATAATAATCTCAAACATTCTTTATTACAGCTTCACCACAAGCAAGAAAGGCATCTAAAAAAAAAAAATTGAAAAGAACATTGAGAATTTAATTGGTATTGAGCGGAGTCGTACACTTTGATATGCAATTCAGATAACCTTTAGACTTGCCTCATTTGCCACGAAAAATTCGCATACAATAAGAAATCAAATTTAAAGAGACTACTAAAAAACATATTCAGTTTGCTAGTAAATATCCAGTCGTCGAAGAACGAAAAAAAAAAAAGCTGTCGACGAGCTCCAAAGACAATAACAGCAATCAAGTTCCATGTTAAATAACTGTACGCAATCTATAATTAATGTTAATTTGGCAAGCTTCGCGGTATCACTAGAAACTGTAAAAAAAAAGCAAAACATTCACAGATGTGAGTATGTCAAAGATTGCTTCATACGAGGGTTGCTATTTATATTTCTGGCCTTGGCAACAGTAAGTGTTGCTAGGCGACCGAAGACGATTTTAATCGAAAGTTTGATATTTTTAAACATAAATTCAGCAGACGATTTACCATTATAGCTTTATTTGTGTTGTTGACAGTAAATTGAAAAGTTCTTCTCTGTCAAAAAATGGAATTGAATCGTGAACATTTTCGTGTCATTATTTTTCATAACTTTCGACGTGGATTGTCAAGACAAGAGTGCTTCGATGAACTTAATTCTTTATACAGCGATAAAGCGCCATCCTACAGCACTGTAAAAAATTGGTATAACGAATTTAATCGTGGTCGATGTTCGATCCAGGACGAATCCCGTGCAGGTCGTCCAAAATCCGTTGTTGTGCCAGAAAAGATCAATGCTGTGCGTGAACTGATAAAGCAAGATCGTCATGTGACATACCGTGAGATAGCGGCGTCTTTGGACATTAGTATGACTAGCATCAATAAAATATTGCATGAACATTTGAGCGTAAAAAAATTTGTTCGCGTTGGATCCCGCATAATCTGACAAACGCTCAAAAAAAGGCTCGTGTCGATTGGTGCAAGGAAATGTTGGAAAAATACATTCAAGGTACATCAAAGGCTGTGTATAACATCTACACAGGTGATGAATCATGGATCTATGCATATGAGCCGGAAACAAAACAGCAATTAACTGTATGGGTCTTCCAAGACGAGGCAAAACCAACAAAAGTTGTTCGAGGAAGAAGCACATCGAAACAAATGGTTGCCTGTTTCTTCGGCATTAACGGTCATGTGGCAACAGTGGCGTTAGAGCAACGCAGGACGGTCAATTCTGAATGGTACACGACCATTTGTTTGCCAGAAGTCATCGGAGAGATTCGAAAAAAGCAGAAGAACAGGCGAATCATTCTTCATCATGACAATGCGAGCTCTCACACATCGACTCAAACAAAGGCATTTCTGACGGAGCGAAAGATCGAACTGATGGGTCATCCACCGTACAGTCCTGATTTGGCACCCAATGACTTCTTCTTATTCCCACACATCAAAAATAAATTACGTGGACAACGATTTTCGACCTCCGAAGAAGCGGTTGATGCATTCAAAACGCATGTTTTGGAGTTACCTCAATCAAACTGGAAAAAGTGCTTTGAAAATTGGTTCAAACGCATGCAAAAGTGTATTGATCATCATGGACAATATTTTGAAAAACAATAAAACCAATTTCGATCCTACATATTTGTTTTTTCATTATTAGGCCAGAAATATAAATAGCAACCCTCGTACATGTACCACAAGAACTGTTTCGCCATTTCAAAAACAAACAAGAAATTTTGAAAAGAATTGAAGATTTGCAATTATCCACTTTACAGTCCAAGATAGGATAGTTAAAATGTCTTCAAATGTAACATATTTGTGAGTGGAAGATATTCAATTTAATTTTGCTTTATCACTTGCTATAGATGAGTCTTGCGACGTAAAAGGTATTGCACAAGTTGCTCCCTTTTTTGTCAGGTCCGAGGTCTTCGAAGGTCCAAAAGAAGAACGTCTAATATTGCAACAGCTCTCTGGACAAGCTAAAGGAAAGATAAAGCGAATCCAATGCAAAAATGCCTTAAAGACAATAGGATCGATTTAAATAAAAACGTTTCAATAGCAACTGATGGAGTCAGAAATATGACGTTAAAATAAATAAACAAATAAAAAGTAATGATATAAAATAATTCTTCTGAGCAAAATAAGCTCCAAAATTCTTACGTTTCCTTGCATATTACACCAAGAAGCGTTTTGTAATCAAACATTTCCAATCGAAATAGTTGAGGTTCTGAATTTGGTAATCAAGATTGTTAACAGCATCTTGTTAAAGTCACTCTACCATCTTCAGTTTAAAGAATTCTTAAACGAGAAGGCGACTCAGTATTCCGACCTCCTTCGTCACAATAAAATGCGATGGTTTTCCAAAGGTAAGATGTTAAAACATTTTGCTTTGTGTTTGAACGAAATAAATACATTCTTAAAAGAAAAAGGCATTAATCACCCTGAATTAGAGAACGACAAATGATTGCAAAAGTAATTACTTTATGGTAGATATGACAGCAAAATTAAATGGCTAAATCTGAAACTGTAAGGAAAGGGAAACCCAGCCTATACTTTTGTAGAAGAATTGATTTGTTTTGAAGAAAAAATTAATTATCTTTGCAAAAAATATTCAGAGCGGTATATTACTTCAATTTCTAAAGCAATATATAAAACTAGTGTAACTGTTGAGGCGAATTACTTCAGAGCAGTTATAAAAAATTAAAGATGAATTTGCTGACAGGTTTGAGGAATTCAAAACCACTCTAGCATTGATAATAAATCCTCTCAACGCAAATAGTAATGAAATCCATATTGAACCAATTGGAATTGATACTGGATCTCTAAAAATGCAATTGATCGATTTAAGAAGTAAAGATTTGTGATGAGGAAAATTTACAAAGTTGAAAAGCAAGTTGGAAGAATTGGAGGTACAGAAATGTATGTAAGTACCGCAACTAAAATGGACATTTTTAAAAGAAATGCCTCGAGTTGAGGCACTTATATTTGACGCATGGAATAGTCATCCAGATTGCTACAGTGAGGTGAAGAATTTTGCACTTGGAATGCTGACTATCTTCGGATCGACATGTTTGTGAGAGCAAGCGTTCTTTTGTATAAATATAATTAAAAGTAAAGTAAGAAGCCTACTAACAAGTAAAAATTTTAAGTCCTCTTTGAAACTTAAAACTACAAGCTATGAGCCAAATTCATCCAAACTTTCTAAAACCATACAATGTTAACGCTCCCATTGAATTGGTTTGCTCAAATGTATGTCAGTTTTTTTTTTTTTTTATTTTTAAGTACAAATTGTATTGTTTAGCAAAGTTTAAATTGTCTTCTTGAATAACCATGAGCCTCGCTCCCATTGAATTCGTTAGCTCAATTGTTTATTATTGAAATAAAAGTTAAATATTGTAAGTAAATGCTTAATTGTTTAAATTTTTTTACTTAAATAATAAGTACTTACTTTTACTTTAATTTAGCCAACGCCCATTCTTGGCCTTTCGGCCATTTGACGCCGAGCCTCTCAATAACGGCTGACGACATCGTCAGCTGGATGTAGGGCAAATGCAGAGTACTGCTTTAGATGGTCGGCATCGCCACAAAGCAGGCAGGCTTCGTAAGCAGCCAGGACGTGTAGGTGGTAGGTTGACGCCAAGAAAGTCGTGTCCAGTGGTAAGGCGAAAGCGGGCAACAGCCTCGGCTCTCTCCAGGTGACTTGGGATCGGGATAGTGGCGGGGTTTCCCATCGCTTCCCAATACTCTCCTCTCTTAGGGTCGCATCAGAGGACATTTTGATGTAGGTATTGATAATTGTCTTTGCTCTATTTAGGGTCAGAGGGACTTCTGCGTGAGCACTATCTGCCCCGAGTTTGGCCTTTTTGTCTGCTTTTTCGTTTTCAGGGATTCCAACGTGGCTTGGAATCTACTGGAGAGTTACAATCCAGCACAGCAAGATGAGCTCCACCAGTTTTAAAGCTTGAAAACGGTGATCGCTATTACACATTTAGCACCATCCGGGAAGCACGTGTAGCTTTAGGGATGCTACGGACGCGTGTAACTCTACCCCCCTTTATATAATAAGTAATTATGTAACAATGCTATATATCTATATTATCTAATTTTTTTGTGAAAAACAATACTTATATATGAATAAATAGATTTTTTTTTTCTTATAAATTGATATATTAGTTTTTTTATTATCAAAAAACTTCATGCGAGTACTATTTATTGTCAAAAAAAAAATCTTGTAGCTCTTTAAAAATTTCGAAATTTTGTAAATTGTAATTTTTGACTTTTCCGACTGAAAAGTATTGCTGACCTCTGACTAACCTATCTTTGTGTTCCAAGGACTACATTTTAGCTTTATGGACTTCATTTATTTAAGAGAATAAATGTAAATTTTATTAACTACATCTTTATGATTTAATACTTTTTACTAAAATCTATATTATTTGTTTGTTCCAAACTCTTACAAAATCTCATTTATAGATAGAAGCCAAATTTAATTATTTATTCTTTGAATAATTTTTCAATCAAAAATTAATAATTAAAAAACTTAATATAAAATGGGTCTTTTTTGTTTTCAGAAGCAAAATGTCTATTATTTTCTACATACAATTTTCAATTTTCTTAATTGTCCATATTCAATTTGGTTACAAGTGAATACAGGGAAAGATAATTCAGTCTTCTATTGTATATTAAATATCTTGGTTAAACCTCAGTATATTTATTTTACTGAGATCGTAAATGCTGAAGATCTTGTAGCTCCACAATGAATCCATGGAGTTTTCTTAGTACTTAAACTTTTGACTCAGTTCCTGAAAATTGGGGGGAATAAATAATCAATTATTAATATATATCTGAACAGAACGAAGAGTATAAGTTTTTCATTTTTGTGCACAGACGAAAAAACATAAATGTCAAGAAATATGTTTATTTTTAAACAACATGTTTATCTCAGATATAGATATCAATATTAAGCAAATAATGCTTCAAAACATGAAAATATTGCTTCAAATAAATTCTTACATAGTAACAACATGTTTATCTCAGATATAGATATCAATATTAAGCAAATAATGCTTCAAAACATGAAAATATTGCTTCAAATAAATTCTTACATAGTAAATTTTAAATAATAAATGTAGATTATGTGAAGAGGGGCTTTGATATTAGATTTGGTAACCAAAAGCAATAGGCAAAGTTTTATTCATTTCAAATTGATAAATTGGAATAGATTTTTTTTATTCAATGATTAATAAGGAATCAGTTTCGTTGTAATTTTACGTAATTAATTAGCTTACTTATATACCCATAAAAATTGATATTGTGCAATTAAAATGCAGGATTTGCAAAATTAAGTAATTTATAGGTTAGAGCCCACACTCCTTACAAAACTCCAAATTTTTAAGTAAAAACGATACATTTGAATATATTTTGTCCAAGGTGATATCTATATAGTTATGCGAGTTTTATGAGGTTTTTTCCTTTTTTAGAAAAACTTTATTCTAAAATCGATGGTTTTGTTTTCCACTATCTTTCTACCCAACAGGAGCTCCTTACCCATGATAGGCCCCTACGTCCGGGTATTGTGGGCTTGGGTCAAACTTCGCCTATGTATGAAGTAATCAAACATCCTTGATATTTATCGAAATAGGTCGCATTTTTCTGGCTTAAACAACTTCTGAATTAGCTCATTAATGAAGAGAAGAGAGTTTACTTCTTTACGTGATAATCCAGAGTTTTCCAAGCTCTTGTGAGAAATACAGAATGAAAAGGATCACGAACGCATGATCCTAATATGTACTTGTGACACTTGCTCTACATTTATTAAATAATATGAAGATCACACTTAATGAGTTTTTCATTTTAATATTCCTCCATTTTATGAAATTATATACATTTCTTAAAATTTTTAGTTTGTTTCTTGAATGTATACTATTTATACGATATCAATTTTGGGAATATGTCTCATAAATTTGAATTATCTCGGAGATGAAAACTACACTTCGTTAATGCATTTATATAGAGAACAGATGAAAAATGCTTTTTGCTGATCGAAATACCTCTTTAAAAGAAATTTTTAAAAGTATCATTTTTAGGAATTTAACTTATCAGACCTTGTCCAGAAAAAACATATTTGATGTGTGAAAGCAGTTTAAAGCATTCAAATGTACAAAATACAGTCGATAAGGTTCGGGTAATAGTTTCTAGCTTTTTAAGACTCCAGACTAAGTGTTCTGAGGAAACTTAAAATTTCTTCTAAAATTCAAGTGTTTGAAAATGCTCAGCTTTATAGCTATAAAAACGATTTGCCAAATTATCTATAATAAAAAAGTGTGAGAAGCAAAATTTCTGCTTTTATAGAAATTGTTAATCCTAACATCTCACTTATTTCTAGACAGAGTTAATAAATTCATAATTTCTGTTTAATTTTAGGCAACATTTTTAACAAAAATAAACATGATGTGCAAGCAATTAGAATAAAATCCACAATATTGTGTGTCTAAAATCGCAGGTATAATCTAAGGGGTAATATAGTTTTAGGTGTCAGTTCACCCGTTGTTTATTAAGGTCTAATAAGATCTAAAAAATAAATTTCTAAAGCTATTAAAAACCTTATCAAATTTTTGTCTTGATAGTTACTAAGAACAACTGCAGAGCTAATTTTGAGAGATTATATTTAATAATAAAATTTAAGTAGGAAGAAATTATAGAAAAAAAAAGTCTTTCAGGAAAGTTTACAACAAGTGTATAATTCAACGTCGCTGAAATCTTTTAAAAGTCTCATTGCCGTTTTGAATTATTTTAAAACAAATTTTCTTAAAATTAAATAAACAACCAATTTTTTAAATTTAAATATAATTGTTTAAATGAAAAAGGACAAAATGAAAGTGAAATGCACCGAAAACGATTTTTATAAAATCAATTTTGTATTGTTATGCTTATAAACCAAGGAATAAATCTAGAATTCTCTGGCATTTTAGAAGTCTTTCCTAATTCCTATTTAAATTATAAAGTGTAAATTAATTTTTTCAAAAAAGTAAAAAATAAGCAAAGCATAATTTTTAGTATTTAAATAAAGAGAAATCTATAATACTATTTACAGTGTGTGTGCGCATAATCAAAGAAATAACCCAGATTTCATAATGTCTCTTTGATGATAAAAACATAACTTGAAGCTTGGAGTAATTTAAAAAAAATTTCGTATAAAATTATACAAAATGAATAAAAATTTTATCTTTTTATCAAAATGATTGAAAAGAAGATAATGGATAAGAAAGAAATTGAAGTTTACTTAAAATGATTTCTTATAATTTCACTTCATTTGCAGCGTATATAAATGATAAATGAGACCACGATAATTTGATGGGAAAATGCTCTTGAGTTAGTTAGCAGGTTCGATGTGGCTCTAATTCGAAATTACCAAGCTAAGAAACGTTAACACTAAGTAACCTTGAGAGAACAAGGATCTCAAATCTCACAAGATTACTTAGTAGCACCCTAAGAGAAATGAAAATTTAAATGCAAAAGAGATTATAAATATCTGTGAATAACCTATTTTTTTTTTCAATTAATTTTGTTTATTGTCATAGAAAAAAAGTGACATTTTTCCAAAAATTTTTATTTACTTTATTAAAAAAGTTTTATTTGTGTATTTATAACTACGAGGCTATTGAATAAGCGGAGCAGTTAAAAAGGATTGTATATATTATGTTAATTTTACACTATACAAATATATAATTTTAAAATAAATTTTATTTTAGTAATTAAAAACTTTGATTTCTATATTATGCTGAGACAAAATGATAAAAACATAAATAAAAAAACACGTTTTCTTGAAAATACTGCAAGCAGAAATAATGAAATTTATAACAAAAATAAGATGAAATTTTATCGCAAATTTAAGAAAATTATAATAATTTTAAACTGTACTCTTGATTTTGCCTTTTTAGTATACATTTTATACAGATTATATTTGAATAATTACAGCATATTACACATGAGTAACTTAATCTAAATTATAAGAATACGCTTCACAATTTTATAGATATATTAACAAAATTTGTATTGATTAAAAAATGCTTCAATTTTATGTTAGAATATATCTTTTTAGTTGAACTGATTGGTTTGATTTCTTAGTCCCTCGGTGATCATGTTTTGCGCAAAAGAGTTGTTTCGACCAAAGCTTCTGATTTAAAATAATAAATACCAAAAACAACTGCAAAGTTCGAGGTGATACTCGAACTCATGAACTGCTGAACGGAAATCTAGTTTTCGAACCATACATATATTAGCTTAGCTTTATTTGAATTAATCTTTTCAGATTTTTTAACCAAAGAAAAGCACCGTACTCTAAAACACTTTGTTTCAATAGAATTAAAATTATTTTAATAAATTAATGACAATCCAATCGAGAGCATTAGACTAATTTATTACATTGTCATCGAAAGTAATTGTTAATCATTACAACTCTTCTTAATCAATAATAAATTGAAAAACCATTGATTTCTAATAAAAATAGGTACTGATACTTCTTTAAATTAAAAATAATTAACGATCTCTCGTTTGAACTTTTAAGGCTTTATAATTTTAAAAGATTTATTTGATTTTTTAAGCATTTGCATTTTCAATAAAGTGAAATAAATCTTAAAATTTTGTAGAAGATTCTCGAATATTTCCACCCTCAAAGTTTTCTTTTTAAACTTGTTAATAATAGTACTGAGATTAAAAATGTAGCCAAACTGGACAAATTTGTTATTGAAATTTAATTTTATAATAAATGGGAAGATGTAGAAAGAAGTGCTTATATATATATATATATATATATATCAAAAATCACTTTGCTAAGAGAGTATGTTATGTTAAAATATATATTCGTTGGCTCTAATGTCCCTCCTCCCCTCTAGTAAAGTGAAAAGATAGCAATTCTAATTTAAATGCCATTTTTATTGCTTGATCTTAGCTCGAAATTAATTAAGAGGTATTTCACGTGTATTGTTACAAATTTATAAATAATTATTGTATATGTCTTAAATATCTCAGACAGATCGGAAATACTCACATTTTGGGCAAAAATTGTGGTATTTAGACGTGTTATACGTTAAAAGCGGGTTTTCTAATAATTTGGTGACTTGGCGATGGTTTGGAGAGAAAACTTGGCGATTTGCCGAGATTTTTGGCGACTTGGCGAAAATTAGATAATTTTGGAAACATCCATCACTGTGTGTGTGTGTGTGTGTGTGTGTGTGTGTGTGTGTGTGTGTGTGTGTGTGTTAGTTAGTTAGTTAGTTACCCTGATATCTCCTAGGTTGATTGTAATTGTAAATGCGATAAAGATATTAAATGAATTTTAACATTATTATATTTTATACGAAACAGTTATAGATCATCAAATGAAAATGAATCCTTTTTAAATTTTGACTTAAATTTCATTTAATTGCACCCAATTAAGAATGCCAATAATGTTTTGAAATTAATATGATGTCTATTATCTTCATATAATTTAAAGGTATTTTTCTCTTATTCAAATTCTTGCTTGCTTTTCTTCTTAGTGCTCTGTTAATCTATGGGAAACCAACTGCATTATTTTCATACACATTCTTCATGAACAGTTTTAATATAGAGGTGGATGCGATGTTAAGTTTTTTCTATATCATATGGCGGATACAGTGCTTTTCATTGGTTACAATTTTTCGTCTGGCGTACATATTTTCTGAGATTACAGCCTCTCCAACGATCTTTCTGTGTGGTCCTCATCCTGAAGAGAATTAAAAACTCATAAGTTCTGTATATCATATGAAAGCAGAAGAGTGAAATGGAACTTCATTTCTAAATATTGATTACCATCGCATGCCTTTTGATTTAATTTTACTTATAAGTCATAGAAAATTATCGATGATGTTCTCGCATCAAATTCATTTTCGAAAAAACTACTAAAATACATCTAATATTTTTCAAAAGCTAAATTACTTGCAATCAGGCTGTGAAAGATCGTTGACTAGAATAAAATAACTCTAATTTTCAAATCTAATTTCTTCCTTACAGCTTTTCAACGGCAGATTAATCAAAAGTGATCCTTACATCAAATCCTTTGTGGACATCATTGCCTTGAATATGACCATAAACTAACAGATAACTAATAATTAAATACATAATCTCAAAAAATAAATTTTTTAAATAATTTAATTTTCATTTTTTAAAATCAAGAACTTTTTAATAAACTACTTAAAATTCAATAAACTCCAAAGAAAAAAAGTTTTGTCTCTTAATGAATAACTGTAATCATCCGAAAGTGAAAATTTTCAATTATTTATTTGTTCATGTGATATAATCCATGACGAGAGGCTTTTATACATTTAAGTCATTATACACACATTCATTTAATGAGAGTGGATTCTAGTGATTCTCCGATTGTGGGGCACACATTAAAAAGGTGGATATTCTGTGAAAAATTAATGAGCGGTTCTGATCGTGTTGTAAAGGCGCTCCCTTTCTGTCTCATCAATAAGGCTCTGACCAATGTCCAGTTTCTGAGGCGGGCCTAATCACGGGTGGTTGAGCTTAATGGTCAGTGCCTGCTTTACAAACAAAACTTTTCACCTTTAAGTTGGAGCTCATTTCTAAGGTAAGACTAAGATATGATATTTTACACATTGTCTATAATCACACATACTAAAATTAAAATATTTTCAATAAAAAATACATAACAATTTTATGTCGAGAGTAAAAAAAATGTGAAATTTTCCCGTGAATGATTTATTGAAATCTGTTGAACTGTTTTATAATTATTTCTTAATAAATAGTTATTACATATTGCAGCATTTTCTATTAATTCTGTTATTTTTTTTTATTTTTTTTTAGTTAAAAAAGAAAAATATTTATTAAACTCACTATGCAACAAATTTTTTAAAAAAAATTTAAAGTAAAATAATTTATTAAGCAAATTATAATTAAAGTAAAATAATTCAAACACATGATACTGCAATAGATTTATTTTTTACAAAATTACCAAAATAGAAAGTTTTAACTTTTTAGGTTAGTCATATATAAAATATTAAATTTTTTGATTTATCTACGAAACACATACTTAATCATTGATATTTACAGGAAAATATTTATTTGTAAATGTTGCTTGTGATTATTTTTAATCACTTTTGTTTATATAACTTACGTATGATTTATGGCATATAAATTACATTGATACTTAACAACAGATATCAGAGTAATTTATCTTAAAACATTACCACTGTTATTTACTCTTAAATATTAAATAAATTTTAATGATAGATTTGGTGAAATATTATCCGGTTTCATGTATTATATAGTATAAGCAAAATATTATAATTTTAGCAATTTTTTCACATAATATAACATTTTACAGAAATATACCCATTTACTAACTCTTAAAAAAAAAAAAAAAAAAAAAAAAAAAAAAAAAAAACCTATCTTTTTTTTGAATTTTTCATGTGTTAAGGTTTTAGGAAAAAAACATCAAGAAAATAATTTTCATTATATATATATATATATATATATATATATATATATATATATATATATATATATATATATATATATATATATAATAAATAATACGAATTTACATATATTCGTAAGAAAAAAGTAAGGAAACAAATTGTAATTTGATCTAATGCAAAATCCGTTAAATGACTCGATTTGCATTACTGTTAAGCTTCAAATAGCTTATCATACTTCAATTAAATGTATATGTTTGAAACAAACAGTTTAAAATTAAATATATATAATGTCCTAATACCCTTAATTACGTTAAATATATTATGATAAATGAATTTTATTTACTATTACAATTTTATGAAAGTATGTCACATTTTGACTTGCAAAAGTAAATGGTTTTTAAAAATGAGTTGATCCGTCAAATAATTGATAAGACAAGTATATAAGTTTAATCAGGAAATAGTTTTACTTAATTGCTACTTTTTAAAATATTTTTTCATACTGGATAATTTTCTTAAATTTTTAAAGTAATCCTTATTAGCTGATTGAACTTAATCCAGTATAAAAAGTATTTCAAGCTTAAAAATATTTTCTTGGATAAAAATATATCATATAAACTTTATATTTTAATATTTTTACCGAATTTGAGGTACCAGTATAAAAGTATGATTTGATGTGTTACTGAGGAATTGACATCTTGTAATATTTTTTACTTCTTTATAGTTAAGACTCAAACAAAAACTATTGGTTTTTAAATTTGATTTTTTTTTTTTTTTGCCTTTGAGAATTTAAAAAATCTTAGACCAATTGGTTTATTACGTATGTATAATTTTTAAGTATAATGTAATCTAAATTCAGGATTTTTTCTCAATGATTAAAATCTTTTGTAGTCACATTGAATTATGCAATACATTGTTATTATAGCATTTAATTAGCTCTTTTGTTTTACTTAAATTAATTAATAATTTTATATTAAAATATCGTTTTCTATATAAAAGATTTGCAAAAACATTTATTTTATTAGTAAATTCTTTCGAAATTATGTGCACAATTCTTAGATTAACTTCACTTGTGATTTGCAGGAAATAAAATTGAATTTAAAGTAAAAATTCATATTACTGATATACATGCTTCAAAATGGAATGCTTTAGGTTTCAGTAAAAAATTTTGCAACAAGGAGAGCAATAAAATAAATAATATGTTTGATTTAAGACCCCTCATATTATTTTTTAATATTAAATTAATAATCATATAAGCAATTTACTATCACTTTAATAATAAACTATATATCTGATTTGAACATAATTATTTATAATTTATTTTTGGTGACACAAGTATAAGGTTAAAAATCAGTGTTTATTTTTTAATAGAAAAATTATAAACGAAAATGAAATTTTTGCGCAACATCATTTTCTTCTTGTTCTATATCTGAAAGTTCTTTTTCGTTCCCACTCATTATATTCTCAATAATATCATTTACCGATATTTCTTCTTTTCCCATCATATATGAGCCCATATTCAAAAATCCCTGGAAGGAAATTTCAGATAACATAGAGATTCATTTTTGCATTTACAGCATGAGTATGTCATCTTCACTCAAGTCATCAGGTAAATTTTCTTGGTCTTCCTCAATAAAGGCAGTTTCTTCAATAAATCCAGCATGTTGAAATGTTCCCAATATTGACTTTCTTTCATCGTCATTCCAAACACTGATTGACAAAAGCATTGCTTGTAGAAGATCAATTTCATAAAGCGGTTCCAACAACAAAACCATACTCATTCTTTGCGAAAGTATCCTATTGCATTTGCACTTGAACTTGTTGACTATGCCATTATTCATATGCCCTTTAAGACAGGAGTTAGATTAGGCGGAAAAAACTCTATAGGAATTGTTTCAGAGCGGAACGGCAAAGCGAGCAGAACCCTAATTAGAACTTTACGATTCTCTGATAAAAACAACAATCTAAATCCTTCAGCCAATCTTTATAAATACTCCCAGTTATCCAAGCCCTAATGTTTGCATTCCAAAGAACAGTTTCTTAAGCCGCGGGTAGGTTTGAGTATTTTTGAAATATACAGACTTTAAATATTGCGGAATGAAAAGCAGCGACAGTTTTTCTGTTCCATTCATGCTGGCTGCGAGCATTACTGATTCTTTGTTTCGCTTTTTTACTTCCATTACATTTATCGACTTTGAAGTTAAGTAACCCTTCGTAGGATAGTTGTTTTTAAGGTTAACACCTTAAAAACAACTATCCCTATTGAAAATAGTCCTTAGGTCGTATTCGCAAAGTAGTGACTTCATTGCTGCTGTATTCCACTCAATTTCCTAAATTTTATTTGCAATTCTACTTTTGAAAGACAATTTTCTAAAGCTCAAACCATATTTAGTTTTAAATTCTGGAATCAAATATCTGATGCTTTGAAATCTTTTATATTCAACTTCAAAACAAATTAGTTAGAATTAATCAGTTAATTAGTTTTTTATAATGACATTCACCATCAACATGGTAATGTAATTAAGGACACTGAATAAGAGAAATGTTCCTTCCTCTCATTTTTCTCAGCCAAAGCAAAGCGTTTTCCAGTTTAGGATAGTTTTAGCTCTCTGCAATATATCCGAACGAGCGCACTGTCACTGGTACTTTTTCCTTTTTTAGGGATTTTTGCCCAATCTCCTTCTTGGCTTCAACCTTATAAATCGTGTGTGTCTGGGGGGGGGGGACAGTTAGGTAACCGCAAAAAATGATGCAGAAGTTTCATACTGAAAAAAATTATACGGAAATTTTGAAGCAAAGCTTTTAAGTCAGTGACTTCTTATCTGACATAAGAAAGTTGTGTTTTCATTATGAAAAAATAATTTATTTAGAAATATGGGAAGGTTTGGCGTAAACAAAAAACACAAGTGTTACTGACAGAGTGTTGAAAAGTATAAGTCTCAAAGGTAGAAGAACTTCATTAGACATTATTAAATTTAAAATGAATGGATCGGTATTACAGTTAATTGAAGAACAAATAAAGATTATCAAGTTTTTAGTACTAAAATATAGAATCCAAAGAAAATATCATATTTAATTCTTTAGCAACTCAAGAAGTGCGTTCAGTGGGTAAAAAAATATATTTAGTGGTCAGAAAATTATTTACTTCTAATGATTTGGTAATGATGGTTCTTTGGTAGTGATGATTGAAAATACCATAGACATGAAGTAAGGAGAGATGATACGCATTGATTGTGTTTAAGCAACTACAAAGAAACCAACAAATGTCATGATTTGATAGTGAAGAGCACATTCCAGTGACTGATGGCATTTTGAGCATTTTGACATATCCTGGAATATTGATTTTAGGATAATATCGATTTCCATAACGGAGTTCTTCCCAAATAAAACACCGTTTACTTTTCAGTAGTATTTAGCTCCATCCCATAAGGTAAAAAATGTAAAGAATAGTTTAAAAAGATAAAGATAGACTTGTATTTCTGTCCAGAAAGCAGTTCTGATATGAATCTTATTGAAAATATCTGGCAACGTTTAAAAGTCCTCGAACAAAAAAAATTAATCCATCAAATAAAACACAACTTACAGAGGTTATAATTGTTTCTTGGCATCAAAAGATTAAAAAGAATAATTATACACTAAATATCAGAAGATTAAGAAAGATAAAAATAACGAATTGGTTTATTAGAATTAGAAAGATAATTATAATTGATTCACTCGATGAAAAGGCGATATGAAACTACATTAAAAAGTAACAGTTACCCAGAAATTTTGTTTATTCTACTTAATATTCATTCTGTAAGTGCGTAACTTTAAAACACAATGAAATCTAACTTATTATTTGTCAGGTAACATTTTTTTGTAACGTAACTATTCTAAATATGTCTTTTAGTTAAATTCTGCATCGAATTTCTTTTAATATGTTTGAATTTAAATAAAAAATTAAAGTATTCTCTAAGAACACAAAGTTAGAAGACATGAAAATTCCGAAAAATAAGCACTATTTTGGCCACTTCTAAATGTTTCTCTGTGTGTTCAAATTAGTTTTTGCTTAATACAGCATATTTATTACAGTACCTGCATACTTAAATCAATTGCTGGCCTAAAAATTCAAAAAGTCCGAGAATAATTATGACAATTTTGATATTTTGAGAAACTCCCTACATCCTCCATGTAAAGCTCATCAATACAAAAAAGTTAATCAAAAGACCTCCAATTATAGTGAAATGTAAATTAAGATGACCAAATTCAACTATTCATATGAAATAAAATATTTTTCACAAATTATTATTGTCTCCATTTAACAGATAATTGTTTCTCCATTAGCTTAAAATCTAGAAAAATCATTTATTTCTCAGTGTCATGTAAAAATAGACACATTAATACTTAAATGTAATAATAGAATATTACCAAACTGACATATGCAAGAGATCTCTGATTTGAACTTTACTCGGTGAGTAAAGTTCAAATCACGATGTTTCGAAAAGTAGATATCAATTTGAAGCTAGTCCCTATTGAGCAAGATGATATGGATATTTCTATACGTACATCTGATGGCATTGAGTTTTACAGGTTTCCTCACAACTTACAAGAGACTGCGACAAAAAGTCTTCTTGGAAGACAATACACAGAGGATGTTCAAATATCGAACAACACTCTTGAGTAATTAGGCTATTCGTTGTATGATACCACATCTATGTGTAAGAAACGATAACGACTACTAGAATTGGCTGTTATATGAGAAGTTTAATAAATTGCCAAAATTCTTCTTGAAAAAAATCTCACTTTTTGTGTGTGAGTATGAATTTTTTGCAAATATAGACCTACGTCGGAAAAGATTTTATTAATTTCAGAACAGCATCTTCTACTTAAAAAATTTGTAGGATACATATCAATGTAAATTTGATTGAAGACTTATAGCTACAAACTATTTCCATCGATTTTTTTGAAGATACAATATATCTATTTTATCTGCAAAAAATTAATACCTTTAAATATAAGTACACACAAAAACTAACATATGAAAAAATTCATATTTACTTTTTTGAAATACTGTAAAATCGTTATTTCCAGTCTTGAAGCATAACTAAATTCTATTGACTCCGCATAACTGATAATCTAACCGATACGATTAATGTAAATAATTTAACGCGCTTAAAGCATATTGCTTTTTGGAAAAAAATTTCATAAACAGTATTTCTCACGATATCAACTCAGTATGTTATTAAGTGGTAGAACAACATTTTTTAGAATGAAACAGCCTGCCTTCAATTCCAACCACTGTTGAATAACTGGAAATTACGCTTCTGCTTAAATGTCTGTTGGGGTGAGACTTGGGAGTTTCCCTAGTTTCTTTTTTTTTTTTTTTGTGACACATGAATACGACCTGCTACCAATGAGTTTCTTATAGATAGTTGGCCTCGCATTGAACAACCACTACGTAATTGTCTTCTGGTAATTATGCGGTGTAATTTTAAATGTCTTAAGCCATTAAGCAATCTACAACGTTGTGTCAAATAACCTACTGTATTTATGTGTTAAAATGGAGGAAACCAGGAAAACTGGCAAGCACCCATACCATCAGATGCGCATACTGAAAGTAGATAGAAACTCCCATGTCCATAAAACTTAAAACTTATTTCTTTGAAATTCTCATCAATCTTCAAATGTCTACAAGAATTCCTCCTATAGAAGAAACCAAAGCAGTAACCCTGAAAAGATTTCTTAACAAAATTGAAATTGAATATGTGTGAACGAGAAATCGAAATTAAACTTAAAAACTTTAAAGAGTATTTAGATTATATTGTCATTGCTATATTCAAACACTGAACTACAAACTGAATTTAAATAGTTCTTTACTATCTTTTCATCGTTTAATTTAGTTGAAAAGTCTTCCAATTTTGTTTTAAACATTTTGATAAAAAGTGTAAACTGAAAACCAATGAGGGTGGTGAATATCTCTGGTTTCCTATATTGATAAAATTAAATAAAATAAACGTAATTTAAATCATCAGCATTAACCTCGTATTATCAGCCTGGATTTAGAGAATTGCTAAAACTTTTTGTTTTCGTTGCAATCCTTTATTTATGCAGTGGATTTTTTAAATATTCTGAATTCAACTTCAACTATATTTAATTCATTTTGGCTGTCACACAACATATTGTATTTTACATTTACAAATATTGTCTTTCTACCAAAATTTTACTTAAAAATTCAAACATGTCATATTATTATTGAAGTGGTTTTTTTAATTAGAAGAATGATGACTAAAAAATGAAAACGTTGCAAAGTAACTTAGGAACAAATATTTTAAGTTAAGTTAGATTTACGACATAAAACTGTTCTGAATCTGTATGCTCATTGGCTTATATCTTGCATTGAGTAAAAGTGAGTTTTAAATTGAAATCTAACAAAAATTGATTAAAAATAAATATGATTAAAAGAAAAAATTTTAAAAAAGGGTTTGTTGACAAATAAAGGGGACATTAGAGTGTTTGAAAACTAAAAAAATGAGAGCCAATAAAAATATTTCATTTTAAAATATTTGTATAGAGAAGAATAGTTTGAAACGATAAGCAATCATTTTATAAAGTGTTAATTTTTCAAATTAAAAAATAATTCAGTTACAACAGTTATCTTTTATTCTAATAATCTAATGGCTTATGGTTTCATAATTACCGTTCTATATGCATATTACAGGATAGTATGCGTATGTTCATTGAAATCATTAATATGGAAACAAACAATAATTTTCATACAAAATTTCAACACAATTTTTAAACAAAGTTATTGTTTTGAGATTATATAATCAAATATTCAATCTGGCATCGTTTAAAATACTTTTAAAAATAATATTATGCATGTAGAATAAAGCTTATTTCTCTATTTGAGCTGAAACTTTTCTGCATAACAGTATACTACCTCGTTATCTAGTCAATCATTGTCACATACATTATGAATATGAAGGATGAATATTTTCGATTAGTATGTATGCAAGACCTTGAGCCAGGCGCTTGCGAACAATCCATCTTTAGAACTAACTAGCTACAGAAATCACTATGAGAACAAATCGGTTATCAGCTACCCAGTTTAGTGATGAAAAAAGTGTTTGAATTTTTTTCTTTTTCAAAATACTCCATTTCGCTCATAGAATGTAGTCATGCTTACTTGACCGTAAATAGCAGACCCCAATGGTTAAGCGGACTCGGATTTCTGAGGCAGAATTCGCTTGTGTGTAATTTATCGAATTCGCTTCACTGAGCCGTTAAGACAGGCTCGTCACTATTTCATTAGGATTAATGAGATTGGTTGGACAGTGGGCAGAATTTTGTCGAAATTATATGACTCTCCTATGTACTTATTATTATTTTTTTCTGAGTAGGTTACGAATAATTGATGAAATACCAACTCAAGGTTATGCAACGTGTCATACTGTCAGAGAGCCTCTTTGTTTCATAGTTGTCTAAGGTTTTTTCTTCTAATGCCTAGCTGCCCTTAGGGTATACCTTTTCAGCGTTATAATGGGCGTAGGTGATAGCAACTCATACAGTGGAGCATTCAGGGGGCGTGCCATCCTCCCCCAAAGGTAGAGAAATAAAGAAAGACAAACACAAGAGAAAGGAGCATCCACGTCCGAACCAGGATTCAAAAAAAGGACTTTAACTGTCTGATGTTGATATCAAGTTATCAAGAGCACATAATAAACTTGAAAAAAATATGTACAAATTACTATGCTAATTTTTAAGAGCTATTAAGATACGAAACTAAATTATTAACTTATATATATACAATATTAGTTACATTTTATATTTTAAAGAAATTTCAAACACTAATAATTTTATGAGGGAAAATTTTTAATTTTAGTGACATGAAAAACATTTTACATATATTTATAGTGCAAAATTGAACAAAAATATGTCACTTCAACCATCAACAATAATTATAAATTTGAAGATATAAAATCAGGGAATGATACGATGAATAATACTGAGAGCTGACAGTTAAGGATTAGTGCTCTAAGTAACAATTCAACACATTATGGATTCAATTTTCACCTCAAGCATGTTGTGTTTTTATGGTGATTGGAAATTCATTTATACCTGTAAGCCCCAGTCAAATTAATTAGTGTCTACCAAAAGTAACGGTAGAAGTGTTAATCAATCAGTGATAAGTAACGATAAAGTAATGAGTATGAAAGAAATAAAATGACAATAAAGAAAAGGTATACAAAAGAGCAGTCTTATATATCACAAAGAAGTTTGAAAGGTCATAATGGTATATGAAGTTGTCACCAATACATTCTAAGCGTAGTAGGGTAACCGAGCAAAAATGAAAATAATGACAAAAACAAAGCATGTTCTTAATGAGTTAGCTGAAACATCATTTTCAGAAGTGTCATGTGTAATAATAATGCCCCCTGTGGGAAGGAATGTTCACTTTTAAATATTTCATGTATCTTGTGAATCGCTAAATATAAGAAATATGCTAAATGCAGCTTTTAATTGTCAAATATCATACATGGTGGTCAATGCTTCCTGTTCATAAGGCTCTCTGTTTTACAAGTAATCGTCTCTATATTGATGTACCTTATATTCTTCTTCGACAATCTATTTTACTTATTTTTTATATGTATTCTGAAATTTCCAGTAAATTTTGTTCCCTAGTTTACTTGGTTTATTTCGGAATATGAATTTCGGGTCTTCAGTTTTTTACGTATATTATGATAAATATAGAAAATACAACGTATTTTTTCATTAACATGTTAAGCATATTTTAGACAATATTTAAGCAATCATTTTTTCTTTCATAAAAGTTCTCAAATATCTCCATAACTATGAGTATATATTAAAAATACTGTTTATTTTAATTGTTTGGAAAGTGCACACATATCTGTTGAGATTTAATAAGCTGTAATAGAAAGTATTTCTGTTGACATGTTCATCATCTGTAGAAACATTCCATCATTTTATGTCACCGAAATTTTTTTATCTTTAGTGACTAGAGTCAATTTCTTTCTTTTCATCATTTTTAATTCGCTTACTATAATATAGGCCATATTTTCAAAAATGTATTTCATTATATTCTCAGATAAGGAGATACAATTGCTTATTCTCCATAACCGTACACAAATAATAATTAAGAGAGAGGAGTTCCGAAAATATATATGAAATGCATAAAATGTCTATTGATATTCACGATAATGTTGATAAAATGTGTCTTACATTATTAAGTGAATAATAATTACTTAAAATAACACAAATTTTGCAGCCCACATTCGCTTTTATTCTGCAGAAGATTAGAGTAAAAGCTCTAAGTCCAACGGCAATAAATATATTACTAATTGATAATTATCTTTCGTCCCATTTCGTACTTATCATTTTCAATTACAGAGATTATTTAATAAAATACAAAATATTGTGAGATTTTTCAGAAAGATGTAGGATTTCATGAAATAAAAGTACAAGATTTAACACATACTAAGACATAAGTAAACACAAACAGAAATTGTAAAAGATGTGGTGTTTCAGAAATTTGCTTATACATAAATTAAAAGAATTAAATTTGTCAATTTTGATATAAAATATGGTTACTCCGCAATACAAATTAGTGATGACTGATTCTATATCAATATTGCATGAAATACATAAGAAAATGAAAATTCCCTCAAATAATAATATGATCGCATTATAGGGCTATATATCATACATATGGCTGAAGCACCTTTTCTATTTATATGGGATTTCATAGTTTTTCAAGGAAAGTCATGAATGTCAGTCTGTATATCAAGAGTCATCATATTAAGACCCTGGAACAGCATATTACACTTGTTAGTTAAAAATTTTAAATATTTGCTTTTTATTTATACAAATTTCTGAAAAAGGCATTTTTTCTCGCCAAAAAAATTTAGCTACTTGATCTTTACTTAGCTAAAGAATAATGGTTCATTACAATAAGTTACAAAAAACCAAATTCCATTAAGATACCGTTTTTTTTTTTTTTTTTTTTTTAACTATTTGTAATAAAAAAATAAAACGAGACATTGTACAATTAATCAACTGGATCAGCTATCCGTTTCCTCTTTCAGAGTGATACTAAATTTTCCACAGAGAGATATCTGCGGAGTTATGTACGATAAGATAGCTTCTCAGAATACTTACAACTATTTCCCTTTTCTAGTTCCTTTTCTTCGCCGTTTACCATTGAGGTGCTTCATGTCTGTTGAAAGAGACAGCATTTTATCATAACTAAATTTGATTTGATCATAAAATCATCAAAAGTCAAGAAAACTCTCCGCGAGATGGGCCTTTAAACAGCAACATTGCTTGCAACCTTTTAATTAATTTATTTTCAGTATCCAAAAAGTTCACATAAACAAATATTTATTCTTCATCAACAATGTCACATGACACATCAAGTGCTATGATGCAGCATGATGTCTTTTGCATTAGTTTGAACAAATTATTTTTAAAGACACCAATCAAATTTCAGTTATTTATTATTGTTTCTTGTTGACATTGGAATATCTTATTAAATCAAGAACAAAATGAATTAAAGTTTAACAGGAGAAATTTTAATCATAATATTTGCGGTATCTTTAAATTCTATAAACGATACTGAGCATAATTGCAGTTGTAACACGATTATAGTTCATTTTGTCACCATTCAAGAGAATGACGTTGATAAAAATTCGAAGACTATTAGAATATGAAATTACAGAAGCATATCGGACTCCAGTGAATACACAAGACATTTTTCTCTATTATTTTTGGTAAGGATATAAAAAATAAATGGAGATTGGCTATCGTATTTCTTAATAAATAAGCAAATCTCTTTTTCTTATCAATATGCTAGGAAGGCAAAAATTGTCTTATTTGGAATACCACCAATTCACAAGCTGTATAACAACACCCCATATGTCAAGACATTGTGTAAATTTACAGTAAGTTCCATTTTGATCTCCTACTCTTCTTCAATGGAATCATAACGAATAGAATTAATGTTTGTAGAGTCACATATGAATACTTTATCGAAGTCTTGAAAATCCATGCCGTCAAAATTTGTGGCAAAATAAATGAATAGCACAGCGTTCCTTCAAGACAAAGATACAATCACATCCTTGTGACCTTTGTCTATAATTTTCTTCAAAGATTATTTATATTCTAATTATGTGACTAATGAAGTAGACGATCAAATTAGGATTGTCAACTATCTTTCTACTTGTTATTTACATTTTTATACGGCCGTGGATGATCTGAATGTGCATCATCAGTATGATATTGATGGTAAAGAAACATCGATGAAAGACCATGTCGATGGTAAAGAAATAAAATATTATTATCTAATTTATGCACTATTTCCATATTTTATTTGCGCTGAATTCCAATTTTTTGGTAAAATTTTAAAGTAATTTCTTCTGAAGTTTGGATTATGTGGTTTATATGATAAACACATGCAATTCCGTTCATATACGTTAAGTTAATGAAGAGTTTTTGACGTAAGCAAACCGTCAGTTCAATCTAAATAGAACGATACATAATAAGTATTTTCATCTTTGTTATCTCTCTAGCATTATTTTGAATACCTAAAAAGCAATTATATAATGAAAAAAAAAATGATGATTTTTCATTTTTTTCATATTTTTTTTTCTTAATTTTGCCTTTTTTTTAAAAAAACAAATTTTCAAAAAGAGTGCTTAATATAAAACAAGCATTATTAAATCTATTTTACATTTAAAAAATTAATGTACTGTATATTTGTACATTTCGAAACAAATATATTCCTTATAACATACTTTATTTTAACGCTTTTTCTCTTAATCATTTTTATTTAAGGAATTAATTGTAGAACAATGGATTGGAACAAAGAAATCCAACTTAGTATTTTGGCAATCATAATACAATTCATCAACCAAGTTGTAAGTATCTACTTTTTAGTTTTTATTAACATTTTAACTATGGCGCAATAATTGCAAGGTTATACGAACTTTTATTAATTTATGTTGCAGTATAAAAAATAAAGTTATAAACAATTTTAATGCAAATATATAATTTGAATAAATACAGAAGTCTGGTGACACAATTTTCTTTTTAGCTATAATTGCAGTACAATTTCCTAAATTGTTTCCTGATATTTTCACCATATATATAAAATATTAACTGTGTGTGTGAGAGAGAAAGAGAGAGAATTAGAGCTCTTGAATTAACTCAGCAATCTTTCGACTTCCAATGTGTGAGTGAATGCTTGAGTCTCATTTTAAAAATAATTTTGGTTTGAATTAGAAATTACTTTCAAAATCACTCGTGATAAATATTATTCAACAAACTAATACAAGAAAAACTTCTATAAATGCATTTATTATAACGGTTCAGTAAATATAAGACGGAATTACTATTAAAAACTATTACAAAATCTCTGAATTACATTTGAAACAAATAAATGATAATAATGGAATTAAGTATTTGCAACTAATAGAATATGATTATAGTTTATTTACGATAATTTACCGTGAAACTTTTTTCTACAAGTGCTTGAGAATCGGATCCAGATCTTCTATCGATTAGCATTCACATTACTATATTTGATACGCGCGTGGTAACGAAACTTACAGTGCAAAAATTTTTTAGTTTAATATTTTTTTCTTAATGCAAACATTAAATAACACTAGAATGAAGTAATTGTTCCAAATAACTCTTCAATGATTCGCAAAACAGGTTATAAAAAGCAAATGTATATAGATAGATAGATATGGATATAGGTAAATAATTTTAAAAATAGACAATTTGATTTATATAAATTTAAGATAATAATTGAACCAATTGATTTTTTCCAGCTACAAATATAGATTTAAATTTGTTTGTCTCACATATTTTATGGAAAATAAGTTTATAAAATGGCAGTCAGTATATAAATTTTAAATGCACATTCCTAAAGAATAACTGATTTATTAACTTAAATGATTCATCGCTAAAAATGCAACAGAGAATCTTTTTTTTTAAACTCGAATAAGGGTGGTATCAAAATGTAGCAATACTTTTTAAAAATAAATATGAAAATTCAAAACTGACAGCTTAAATTATCTCTTACAAATACATTAAAGACTATATTATACATCATTGTATTCGTTTACACGTGTAAATATTCTTGAAGAAGAACATTTAAAGCTTTTTCCATTCGAATATAATATTCCACAAAAATAATTCAATATAAAACATTTTACTTTCTATGTTTGGAAGAGACGTTTTTTTATAAGGTAATTTTCCATCTTTTAAGAAAAATTTTAAGAGACACAATAAAAAAATAAAAAACATGTGACTTTATTTTACATTCCCAAAAGGACACCCTTAAAATATTATTTCATAAAAAATTCAGGGGTGTGAAATTTATTTTTAAAATTCTATCTTCTAAACGACTTGTTATTTGTAAAAAAGTACATAAGGATATTATAAAGTTAAACACATATGTTTATAATACCTAC
The DNA here is from genome assembly GCA_030067965.1 of Latrodectus elegans. Lineage (NCBI taxonomy): Eukaryota > Metazoa > Arthropoda > Arachnida > Araneae > Theridiidae > Latrodectus > Latrodectus elegans. The sequence continues at coordinate 53,421,801 of CM057813.1, forward strand.
AATTATAACCACTATTTTATTTTAAATAGGTAATGACACAAACTGGCAATTCTCCTAGAATTTTAATCAGGATGAAATGACTATATATACTCAGGTATCATATATTTAATGTTTTGAAACTATATTTTAGGTAGCACCAACGCCTATGTCTTACGTAAGGACGAGTGGGAAACGAGAAAAAGGCATTGGTATCCATCGTATTCCAGAAAGAGTCGAAGTCGCCAGCTGTTTGGGGAAATGTCAGCAAACACCATCTTGCGTTTGTATGAGGTGCGATATAACTTGGAATTGCACGACTTTTTTTTTTTTTTTTAAACTAAAAATGGGAACTTAATTATTGAAATTATGAACATTAATTCTACTATGTTTCAATGTATACAATAAAGCAATTTACGAATCATATGATGATTTTTCAGGATCTCTAATACAGGAAGTGGGGTTTGTGAAGTTTTCACAAACCAAAGCAATCCAAATGTTTTGAAGACTACTGGTTTCGTTTATTACGCAGCCGTAAGTACTTTAAATTAAATATTATCTGTAGAGGAGCTTCGGAAATGCTCTATAAGAGTTTAAAATAAGTTTAATCAACATGATTATGAAAGAAAATTTCATGATTTTTTTTTCTTGTATTGGGAAGTTCATAATAAATATAATAAAATATATTTGATTTGCATCAAATTTCCCACAGCATTTGAAATCTTAAGGTTATTAATTGATTAAATTCATTCTCTTAATATTTTAAGTAGAAAATGCTCAGTTGTTAACTGAATCTTTTAAGTCACTAATATTTCATCTTTAATAAAATGAATGTTAAGTCAAAAGAATATAGTTTTACTTCTCATATTAGTATTGATTAAATATTGATATGAGAAGTAAATCTATATTCTGATAACAATATTGTTAACAAGTTAATTTTGTTAACCCCAGATTTACTTGCTTATGTTGAATAAGAAAGAGAAAAAACAAAATGTAATTTGCAAGAAAATCATAGTATTATTTAGCATATTAAAGATAAATTATCCTTTAATTTATAATATATAATCGCACACACAACTATTCTTGAACAGATAAGTATATAATTTTCAGTTGAAAATTATAAGATACCTTATAGCCCCCCCCCCCCAACCTGTCTAGCGGTAGAGTCATATAAGACTTATTATAAATGGAGTAAATGATTTGCAGAAACAATATCGTCGAATTACGTGGTTCATAATTTAAATAATCAATGGAGTTTACGAACATGTTTTGCATGACATTCACCACATTTGTAATAAGTTTTTATCATGACAAAAAACATTTTGCCGTAAAAAGCTCTATTCCTACCCATACAGAAAACATGATAATCCTGAGTTATTTGACGTTCCTTGTCAGCTAACTACTAAGACAACACATGAAAATCATGAAACCTTAAATGTTTCTCACTTTCTCCAATATAAATTGAGAGCATTTAAAAACGTGCCTTTTTTTTAAGAAAAATTATAACAGCCAACCTTCTTTTTTTCTTTTTTTTTCTTTTTTTTTTTTTTTTTTGCCACGGCACGCTTTTAACGATTTTAAAATTTCGCAGACCATAAAGGAAAGATAAGTTTATAAGTTGCTTACTTACCAATAAAATACACTTTGTAAAATAGTTTATTATAATCATTTTTAATCTAAAATAAAGTAATATAATATATACTTCTAAACACAATAGTACATTTATTATTTAATTTGTAATTAAAAAGGCCTGATAATTTATATTATATACATTTTTAAAAAATTTTGTGGCACACAAAAGTGCCGATAATTATATGAATATCTTAACTGATAACTTATTATCCCCTGTACATAAAATTGACCATTGAGCATGAAACAAGCTCTTCGATTTCAGTATGATAATATAGAAAATGATTTGTTGGAAAATGTGAATTTTAATGGAATAAAAGATGCAAATGGTAATTCCTAAACGTAAATATTATTTGAACTGAATTGAACATTTGAAAACTGCATTGGAAAAACCATCGAGTCAAGACTAATACTACTGTTGATGTTTGAATCTTTTGCATTTTTTCATATATATAAGAACGCAAAAGATTCAAATATCAATAGTAGTGTAAGTCTTGACTTGATAGTTTTTCCAATGCCTATGATATTTACGTATATATATATATATAATATATATATATATATATTATATATATATATATATATATATATATATATATATATATATATATATATATATATATATATATATATATATATATATATATATATATATATATATACATAATAATAATAAATAATAATGAATTAAATGACAAAAAGCAAACAAATGTGAGAAAAAACATCAGGAAGTTTAGATATTACGTAAAAGTTTATATATATATATATATATATATATATATATATATATATATATATATATATATATATATATATATATATATATATATATATATATATATATATATATATATATATATATAAACTTTTACGTAATATCTAAACTTCCCCGATGTTTTTTCTCACATTTGTTTGCTTTTTGTCATTTAATTCATTATTATTGATAACAATAAATGGGTCTGTTGAAAAGTTAATTTTTTTGCCACTTCAAAAAAAGTATCACAAAGATTTTAGAATTTTCCTAAGTGTTTTAATTGCTACATATTTTGCAATATTTTTAATTAATAGTTCATATGGTATTTTATCTTGTCACTAAGAGAAATCAAATGGGAATTTATTTTTAATGTTGTGTACAAATACAAATGATTATTTTATTTTTCAGGCCATGTACAAACAGACTCTGGAAACAGGTAACATTATTCTCAGTTCTTAATGCAAGAAATCTTTTATAAAAGTATTGCAGTTTTAGAAATCAATGATATTTTGAAAATAAATTTCTTATTCTTTCCTCAGAAATAATTATTCTTATATTTTCTCCATCATTAATCAACCAAATAACATATTTATAAGTAAAACGTAAATTAAAAGAAGGATTGTGAATAAACATGTAAGTACCACATATTGCCGCCAATTTTTGATGATTGTCGTGCAACAAAACTACTAAAATTGAATTGAAATTTCTGGTTCCAAATTAGAAAGTTTCATTTTGAATCCAGAATTTTATTCTCAATATCATCCAAATAAACTGAGTTTAATAGTTCCTAGTAGATGATGAGTAAATGAGAACCAATGTCAAAAATTAAAATTGTGTAAAAATCCTCATGCGAGTGAAAATTTATAAAAAATTTATAATATGGGAATATTTTTCAAAAAATTGGTATAACCGACTCTTATGTTATAATGCCGGATACAGACTATAACCTGGAAGTTAGAAGCTTTTATTTTCTTTCACATGAAGCACTTTAGTTAAATTGGTTTTCCTCTTTTTCCAAGACAGACCTCAGTCCTGTTTTTATAAATTCTACCATTATTTTCTCTGAAGGTTTTTCAAAATTTTTGATATTTACAAAGTTTAAAATTTTTAAGCTTGTTAAAAGGGAATTATTTTTAAAATAAAACATTTTTTTTTAACAGAGAACGCCCTTTTTAATTTAACGTCATTGCAAAGAACAAGTATATTAAAAATTAAGTTTCCATTTCTTTATGCTATAGTTCAGTTGGAAAAATGGAGCAGCGCCCCCCATATTGCCCATATTTATTTTAAATTTTACTGTAGCATTTATGGGATTTCGGAAAATTTTTCACTTTCGTTGAAAGCTTCAAAGTGAAATATCTTTTATCGGTGAAATTTGAAATTAAATTTTAACTCTGCAAGTATAATTTACATCTTTAATTCAGTTCTCCACAAAATTTCATAATTACTTAATGATAAATTTCATTTGTAAGAGCAAGATAGAATACAATTTGTTTTTTCTGGTATCCGAAACTATTTAATTTTGTTGCTTACATTGGAACTGTTCTGTCGTTTCCAGAACCGATTTTAATATTTAGGTTGCTCAAGCGATACAAAATATATTGATCATTTACTTTTTTTATTGTTATTCCCAATACATCTACAATTAGTTATTTCAATTTATCGACATTACAAAGTGAATTGTTATCGATTTTGTAATGCTCTGGATTACCCCTGTTATCATAGAAATTAACACAAATTACATTTCTTAAACAAATGTCAAAATTCTTTGTTATTTAAAAAAATGAAAAATAAGAATTTTCTCTAAATTTTTGACAGTAAGACCTTTTTGTCATAAAAGATTTTTTCCCGTAAAATGTCTTTTTTTAAATTCAGACTGACAAAGAAATCAATTATTTTTTACCCTTAGAAAGTCTCGCACTGGCCAAACCTTCTTACCAAAGTTCAACCTATCGACTGAAAAACGTTAAATACACAGCTGACCGCGCAAATGATGGAAACAGGAATGTTGAAGGTTTCTTGCAACCTTATTTTGCTCACACTAAGGACGGTCCTGAATCGGAGCCATGGCCTTGGTGGCAAGTGGATCTGGAAGATGAATATGTTATTACAGGAATATACATTCTCAACCGAAGAAATTGGGGTAAGATAATTCTTAAATATTTATTTATCTCGCAGTAATAGAGAGCTAAGAATACATAATCAGTAATTTACTTCTGTCTCATTAATTAACTTAAGTGCATAAAAATAAGCTACCGGAAAATTATATATAATTAAGGATAAGTTATTTTTAAATTTAATTATATCCGATTCAAACCACTTATTACAGATAAAATTATAATACATTATTCAATTGAAACCTATTTTAGATAATTATGTGGATCTGTTTTAAATTAAAATATATTTAAAGCTCCCACAAATGAAAGAAAATTATGATCAATATTTTAATAATAAAGAGTCAAAACGAACATTTCTGACAAAATTCTAATAAGATTCCATAGTAAATAAGATTAAATATCCCTTAACCCTTTCCAAAAACTCAATTTGAACAACCAGAACTTCGATGAAGAGAAAGTTCCCCTTTTAAACGAAATAAATCTTTGATTTGTTGATCGTCTTTATCAAAATGTCATTCTTTGTCTCAAAATTTAAAAACAGTAAATCTGTTCATGGTTTCTTAAGATATTCAAAATATCTCACCTAACCACCTGTTGATTATCTACCTTTAAATGCTGCCTATAATCAGAGTTAAGCTGATCGTGACAAGCAGAGATTTTATGGTATCTTGCTTAAAAACTAGTATTTAAACACCGATTTCTAGGAGTTGAAGAACTACCGCAATAACCGTCGATATCTCATTGTCTCAACGAAATATGTCCTAATCTTTATAAGCTTATTTTCTGTAAAAAAAAAAAATCAATTTTTATAAGCTTGAAATGCATGCGAGTTTTCAATAATTCAAATTCAGTAATTATGTATATTGACAGATGAGAAAAATAAGCTCAGTGGTTGTAAGGATGACAGCACTTCTTCCTATTCCATACAACCTAAAAAAATACGAACGCAATTTTAGCGCACTTTTTCACTTATAAATAATTTGTAGATGAAATTAATTTTCAATAGAAAGAAATTCAAAATTTTATCAAAAACAATACATATCTAACACAAATAAATCTATGGTTGGTTGATATTTGCTATTAGAAAAGTTTGTATAACTCTTTCTAAGCAAATATTATGCATAATGGTATATTGCGCTTATAGTTTTAATTTTCTGGAACACAGAGAACCGTATCTGTATCCCTGTCCTTCGGCCATCTTTGTTTAAATGACATTCTTCTAATAACTATTCCCTTGCATCTAACATCCATTTTTTTTTAGTTTGCCGTAAAATCGTCAGTCACTACTCACTAATAATTAATAAATTCTGTATTAAAAACTGAATCGAAGTAAATACCTATATTTATCATCTAGACTTGGTTCAAACAAATTTCAGCTGGAAGGTTGCATCTAAGTCAGATTACAGCTGTCGCCTAGTATAAATTTCAACTGTTTTTGCTTTCAGAAATGAAATTTCTGTTTATTAAATTCTGTATACATCTAAAATGTAATTATGTTTTTGTATCATTTTATTTTACAATAACTAAGATTCTATTACATGTCTTCCTTTACACCTCTAACTTTCATTTTAATGATTTGTTTTTAAAGCTTCATCTTTATTAATCAAAGACAATAAGTTCTTTATCTATTTTTTCTCAAAGGACATATGCTGTTATTCATCTCTTGTGAAAATTTAGAACAGTATTTTGCAAAATTTCAGCTATACTGAAATAATTTGCAAGGGGATAATTTATTCATTAAGAATATTTTCAGTGTTTTTCATTGTCTGTGTTTTATATATATATATATATATATATATATATATATATATATATATATATATATATATATAGAACTTTCATCAATTTTGAATATATTAAATCTTTTGAAAGTTTCTCCTGAGATAAGGTGTCTGAGTGATGCGTTATATAGACTAAAGAAAAAATAAATAAAAATACAAATTTTCGCTTTGCTTCTCTCTCAATTTATCTTTTCAATAAATGTCATCTAAAAAAGTTTTTTTTCTTTATTTCCGTTAATTATAAAAATGTTTCTTGCACATGATGATTTATAGACATACAATTCTGCTCATGCATCCATTTACTAGGCCACTATTTGCAAGATATTGCTAGAGATATTATTTCTTATTGAATACAATAACAAAATCATTGCAATTGAAATTTATATCTTTTATGAAAATATCTTACTTTTGTCCATTCTCTTTTGCTGTTTGCATAAATTTTCCGCAACCTATCTCTTGCCTTCGGTTCAACAGTTCGTGGCTTCGAATCCCACTTTGGGCATGGATGTTTATAGTGGCTCGGAATCCACTTTAAAGCCGTAGGTCCTGGTCTAATTAGCCCTCGTGTGCAAAAAATGACCGTTGAGCGACAAACTCTTTCCACAACCTATAAAGAAATAAATTTTTTTCCCCAATACACAATCAAAAACAGAACAAACAAATGTAAAATTAATATATGTCTCGCAATATCAAGTCTTTTTATTTTCATCATGGGAGGGAATTTTAATAATCTATACCGAACATATTTCTATAATGCAAATTTAAATGTAACCGATTTCTCAAAAACTCGTATATTCGTGCAAATTTGCCTATTTGTTATCCAGGTAATTTTAAATAATTGTACATATTTTTAAGTCAGTGTTTTCAGTAAAACATAAACAAAACACATATTTGTTTAACTGTTTCAATGCATTATCAATTTAATTCCTGTTAAAACTCGGTTTTACGCGCATGATTCCATTTGTTGACATTATTTGCTTTAATTTATGTGAAATTTAAATCATTAGCATGTTTCTCGAATTGATATCAATTATTAAAATGAAATTTGAATAATTGATATCAATTCTAACAATTCTTAGTAACTAATGATTTTTATTACTTTAAAAATTATTCTTACATTTAATTTCATTAATATATGTTTTTTTTTTTTTTATTTTCTTTCAGCCTTTCGTTTGCATGATATTCAAATCCGTGTTGGAAATGTGAAACTTAATAAGAAGTGGGATGACATAGTATTTGAGGAGAATTCTTTGTGTGGCGAGCACGTGGGTGGTGGTATTGGGGATGCTGTAGTCAGGAAATTTATCTGCCTTCCATGTCCTTTACATGGTCGTTATGTCAGCGTCCAAATTGTAAAATTCTGCAGCGATTGTCCAGAGAATGAAGCTAATGTTTTACAGTTAGCTGAAGTCGATGTTTACGGTTTTAAACATGTGCCTTGATTGAAACACGAGAAATATGTTTTATTATATCTTAATGTTACTTAGAACTCAAATTTATAGCACAATCAAAATAAAAATAAAAATCTAAATAAAGGATATTTTGAGCTCCAATGCATTTAATTTATTTAAAAATTAATATCGAAACATTATAGTTAATAATAAAGTAATTTTTTTATTTAAAAAAAAAAAAAAAAAAAAAAAAAAAAACCAATCCAACTGGTTTTTATGAATAACATATTTAAAACATAATGTATTGAGCCGTACTAGCTTTGACACTTAATACATATATCTTTACTGCACTTTTGTTGACATCTGTTCAAATACCAAAACAATCAAATTTATATATATACAACTTGATATCATGATTTGAATTCGGTATTATGTAACTTAAAAATAAATTTGACTTTTTTCTATATCCAGTTTTAAGCAATTTTCAACTCAAAAAGTTATCATTATACCTTATTTTTCAGGTTGTATGACAATTTGTTTTATTGGCAAGTAAAGTTAAGGAATGATCATTTTTGCAAAGAGACCATGAAATTTTATAAGGAAGATTTGTTAAATCTTTACAATGATTAAAGAAGATCTGCATACAGAAAGACATCGCAAATGACGTGACGTCATGCACATGTGCCCTCGTGTCATTTACGAAGTATGCTCATTGTACAAAGTATTAGACTATATTAAAATTAACAATTTTTCAACAAGTTTACGTGAATTCGGATATTTAATATGGCTAGAAAGAATCATCATGCAGATGAATTCGTTTCTTTAATATTACATGGTAAATTAAGGAATATAATGAATATGGTAAATTAATGAATATGAATTAATAATCCTCTCGACTAATTTTATTTCACTTAGCCTGCCTTCAAACAATAGAATTGCTTGAAGCAGGTTTAATGAAATAAAATTAGTCGAGAAGAGAGAACCTAAATTCAACATTAAGTATCTTTCGGTTAGCTGGTACAAATATCAGAGACTGAACATTGTAAAAGAAATAACCAACACTAATAAATGCCTAATATACCATTTTATTGCCGAAAATGTTTTTATCTGTCTTTGGGCTGCATTGTTAACCATATACACATGGAAAAAAATATAGAAATATCACAATTTGCTATAATCAAATACTTTCATAAATTTAGACAAATTTGCTGAGCAGAACAAATCTTCTATATGGCTGCAGGTTGGCAGCTACGTCCTCTTTTCAAAGAAAATCGTTTCAATATTGTATGTGGTCCCCAATGATAATTGTTATAAAATAAATATAAAAGCTTGATAAGGAGAAACCTAGCATAAAATAATCATGGAAAGAAACCGGTGTTTCATAGAAAATAATTATTAGGAATTTAGTCTGAATTCTGTATTTCTTGTGAAAATATACTGTCTAGTCGCATTAATGCATGTGTTTTCGATGTCAATATTAAATAACTAATCACAGAAGGCAGGTTGTTGGTGTTGCACCAGCATGCTTCCTTGTACTTAGCGCTGAGTGACGGAAGGCAGGTTGCATCACAGTGCAGTTGAGCTATATATAAAAGGGTGTATGAAGGCTTCGGTAAACATTGTAATCGTTGGTGTAATACAAAAACGAAGTAATTTATTCGAACATCCAAAAGGACATGATCAATTGCTTTCGGGTGATGGATGGAAGAATTTCCGAAACGGTTAAATTTTGTGAACTGTCCGCATGCCACCGTGGTAAAAGTAAACTGTGCGTGGCAGAATGGAACTGCTCAAAATCATTGACGAGGCAAATTTGGTGCTCCACGGGCCATGGTGGTAGAGGAGAACGACAGCTGCGGAGATGCATCCAGACGAATAGACGTGCTACCGTTGAGCAACTGATCGACCAGATGATCCAATAGACTACCAACATTGTTTAAAAATTTCCAAACTACTGTTCAGTGAGTGTTTCTGCATCTAGGTCTCCGAAGCAAACATCTAGTTCGTGCACCTATGCTGACAGCTGTTTATCGGAGACAGAGGGTCGAATTTGCACTCGAGTATCGCAACTGGACGTCTACTGAGTGGTAATAGGTAATATTTTTCGAGGTTTTATGCTCCATCGATCAGATGAACGTTGGTGTAAGCGACGAGAAACCTATGAAAGCAAATACCCTGCAACCATTATCGGCATGGTTCAGGTTGCAGCATTATAGTCTGGGGGATGTTTCCCTGGTATTCTCTGGATTCACTCATCATTATGGAAAGCACGATGAATCAATACAAGTACGCATCTGTCCTTGCGAACCATATCCATCCCTATCCTTGCAGTTTTTTGTCAGGATGATGGCATCTACCAGCAAGACAATCCTAGACGTCAAACCACCGGCACTATACGTGCATGATTCCAAGAAGAATTTACCGTTCTTTCCTGGCCAGCAAACTCACCTGGTTTTAACCCAATTGAGAATTTGTGAACAACCTAGATCGGGTTGTTCGCGGCATGGATCCTCACTAATGTAATCTAGCGCACTTGGCCACGGCACTGGAGTCGATATGGCTTAGCCTCCCAGTGAACACCTTCAGGAACCTAAATGACTATCTTCCTGTACCTTTCATCAGCAGTCCGCTCTGCCTTTTGATAAGTGGTCATATTAATGAGACTGGATTGTGTACTTTTTAATAGAGATAACTGCGAATAAGTGGTTTCACTACATTTATCTGCACTACATTACTATTGCAATTTTTTAATTATTCATTTTTATGTATAATGGCCTTAAATTTTATCAAGTTTATCTTTTGAAAACTGAAATTAATTAAAATAAATGGACCTACTTGCTACTCTGATTTAAATCTCAAAGAGAATGAGTAATATATTTGAGAAATGCCATATCAGCATGATATATTTACATGAGAATACATAAAACAATGATTTTTGATGGTAAAAATTTCTATCCACAGTTGTAACATATCAAACACTGACCATGCTCTAATTTTTATTATTGTATTTAAATATATCTCGTACTATCTCTATATCTAATATATATATTGATATTATATTGGGTAGTATTTATTCCACTTATGAAACCTTTAAAGTGTATATAGCTTTCCTAAGTGGTAATTATTTTAAATATGAACAGAAAACAAAATAATAGTTTCACATGTTTGCTTTTAAAATATTACTCTAATTTCTATCTTGTTCATTTAATATCATCGCCAATTTACATGCCAGGACAATAATAATTTATAGAATAAAATTGATAATAAAAAATTCCGTTTTATTCTTAATAAAAGTGACAGTTTACAAACTGTCACTTTTACAATTCCTGGATGCTCAGAAGTTAGTGCTGAAGATATAGGGTAATGGACTATGAGTCAGACCCAAAATTTCAAATTGAAAATGTTGGTAAACTTAATAAAAGTATCGAGGAAGAAGAATAATTTAATATCCAAGTTAAAGCAGACACGGAATCATTGGCAAGTAAAGCATTTGCCGGCTTTGAAGTGAATCGAGTGTCTGCATGCAACTTCGCAATTCAAGCGGATGCGTTATTTGCCAGAAAATGAATGAAGGCAGTGAAACAGCTTACTCTGAAGGAAATGTTCAGCAAATAATTTCATTTACAGCATTGTACACATATTGTATTAATGTATAACATATGAAAGTACCTAACATGTAAAAGTGTTGCCTTTTCCTTTGATTAAAAACTCTCAAATATGTAGTTTTTTCCCCCATTTTTTAACGTACAATAATTGTTTTTTTTTTTTTTTCTTCGAAAAAATACAATTAGCCGAATGGGGTACAGTTCTAATTTTAGGATAATTGAAGACTTACTTTACTCTTTTGTTCATAGAAAGATGAAAAAAAATTTTTTTTTTTTTTTTTGCTGCGTAAATGGATTATATGATTAGATGTATCCATTTTAGAATAAAAACCAAAATTTTGTGTTGGCCATCACATGAATGTGGTCGCTACATTAGTTAATCCTGACAAAATATTTCTATTAGCCGTTTTTTTCAGTATATAAACCGCGATTTCGGTTCCTTGGAAAAATATCACAGCTGCTATTTACTATCGTCAGTTCACATTTTATTTTGACCCGAGTTGTTTCTGTTGGCTTAAGTATTTCTTAAAGTTTGTTACTTTTCATATTTAATAAAAAAAATTATTCTTTTATGGTCAACATCTTCACTTGTTCAGCTATCTCCAAAAACAGAAATAATTTCAGAAGTTACACTGAAATTATTAAGACTGTTATGTAAAAAATTCGCGGTTCTTGAATTTATGTTTATCTTGTTTCCAGTCACAGAGGAGACGATTTGGATTTTCTTATGCTTTCGGCAAAACTTGCATTTTGTCGGTCTTTCTTTAAGTCCAAGATTTTAACCGCTAAGTAATTTTTTTTTCCAAAAATATTTACCTTCCATGTTTTGGATTGGACTAATAAACTAATTATTCGAAGTAGGCAACGCTTAAGCTGTATATTTAAAGTTATGATTGGAGCTAAGTATTTGTTGAACACCGACGACGAGAATTCTCTCGCTAGATGACTTGCACCAAATAGCTTTGCTAGGCACATGCTTGCTTAGCATTATATTTTCATGTTTTTAAATATATCATCTGTCAGACTGTGGAGATGCTATTGTGTATAAGTGTTTATTGAAGTATAAGAAATCTTTAGTATTGTAAAAGTTACTAGTAATTATTCATCACTCATTTTAAGCCCCCAAGTGAGTCTCTTTTTTGGCAGAAAATCCCCACATCAAATCAAAATACAATTACCTGTCAATAAAAAAAACAAGTTCGTAGTGGTAAAAAGTTAAAACAAATTTGTATCGAAGAATAGAAATGAGACGCACACACATAAATGAAAAGGCAATACAAAAAGTTTGGATAGGGTGTTTCCTTGATCAAATCTTGCAAGTGGTTGGTAAAATAAAATATAGTTATGCATTGAACGAGTGTGGCCGGTACGTAGTCGAAATTTGACCTGTCTGAATCTCGCCACGTCTGTATGGTGTGTGCTATATGTATAAATTCCAATTCTGAATAAAAGGTTTTGTACGGAAAAGTTTGTCACTTGCCGATTCCAGAGATTCTGCCACAGAATAAATATAGCCAGAGACTGAATGTTTGATATCGGCATAAGGAACTGTACTACACAAACCCAGAATTATATAAACTACCAAATCTCAGAAACAAACTTTTTAGATGTGTACATTATTTAAGACTTAGTACTGCAGCACAATTTGGGCTTCTATGTGCTAATGTTGGAACGTAAAATATCCAACAGGTTCGTTCTGAAAAATTTAAAGTTCGTATATCGCCATGTAGAAGTAAAAACTTTTAAATTACACAGCAGATTTTAAACTAAAGCTTTGGAGAAGGCGAATAAAAAATAGCAACAAACGTGTTAAAGATTATATATATGTAAAGCATGCCCGGTACATAAAAAAAAAAAAATGCATCCAAAACGCAATTTAGGAAAAAAAAAAAAAAAAAACCCCAGCTTTTTTTATATTTATTATTAACGAGACAAATTTTATTGTCAAAAAATAGAATTCTAACCTCGTTTTAAAAGTTATTAAAAACAAAAATGGCAAGTTTTATTGGCTTTTCAGAATTATCGCTCTTGATCAAATCGAGCTTTCGTCTAAGTTTATCGCACTTTGCGAAAAGATAGATTCAAACAGACTTTTTTTTGTAAATTTACTTACTTTTAATCAGTTTTGTGTCATTTTTATTTTATGCGACACCCACACCATCAGAAGTATATATTTAAGACTATTCGCCGAAAATTTTTCTGCGGATTATGTGACGTTTTCTTTTTTCATCACTCCTTTTACTCGGAAAAAAAGGGTATCACTCAAAGCAAGATTACGATAAAAAGTTACAGATTCTAAAATCACTATAAGCTGGAACACGCTATAGTTCGTGGTCGCAATGTACCCTAACTAAAATACCTTTGGGAGTAACAGATGAAGCATAGAGGTTCTTTTGCATGGTCACTGCTTCTAAATGGAGAAAATTCCCATCCAGCAGCTTTCATCTGATTGGAGAGCTCAACTCTACATACAGGGAAGCATATTTGTTCTCATTACTAACATTTTAAATCTAACAACTAGACAAAACATTATAACTTGGTGATGTATAGATGATTATAGTTACTAAAATAAGAACAATTCTTGTGCTAAATTATCTACAGTAATATTTTGGTTGAATTTTTAGAAGCAGAACTTCAATGTCCAAAATCTTAGAAAAGAATCTAAATTTCGATTAAAATTAAAAAAAAAAAAATTCAAATCTATTCATAGCAAAAAATGATACATCGTAACTGCAGAATATTTTTCCTTGTAAAAGAATTGTAAAAGTATTACATAGTCTTAATGTTTAAAATTTCATCATAATAGATATTTTGCATCTCTAGGAATGAATCCAGAACTTTTTTGTTTCCTCTAAAGCAATTGGAAAATATGAGAAATTTCTTTTAAGATTTTCATCTAGTATACTGATGGAATAATTATATAAGATATATAAACAGACAGATATTGTTGAATACATAAAATTAAATAGAATAAACTGGATAGCAATATAGGTTCTGTATTTTAGATCTACTGGAACTAGAAAGCAGGGAAAGCCACGATTAAGATGGGCTAATTCGGCAGAGTTTCACTAACAGCTAATGAAAAGACTTAGAAATCCCTCAAAGATTTTTCAGAGATTATCATGAAAAAATCTTCAAAGGAAGGTATTGATTCACACTGAGTAGTCTGACTATGATGATTTACTGAATGGAACATACATACATACATACATACACACACACACACATATATATATATATATATATATACTTCTCATTGAAATACATTTTATATAAAATAAAGATAGAACAATAAATAAGCAAGCTAAAACTGTTAGAGAATAAATATATTTTTTTAATGCCGTTATCTTATTAAATATAGAATTTAACTTCATTTCAATGTTAAAAATTCTAACAATTGTTTAAGTCTGTCACTCTTCAAATGAAATTCTTTGATAAGAAATATTATGATCTACCAAAATGACAATTTTTTTTAGATGCACATATTTTAGTGTCAATAAAATTTTTTCATGGAAATTTTGTTTAATAATGAGTATCACTGCAGTTAGATAATTTCGCAACATTTTTCTAAGCACATTTGTTACAAGTTCCCTATCCCATAATTTGAATCTCTGAGATTTAATAAAGGATAAAAGACAGCAAGAATGTTTTCTGAGTTGAATTCATTATATAATGTGACATATTTTATCTTAGCATTATACAATTAATGCTTATTTATTAAATATATAGATAACTCAACAAATCTAAGCAATAGATAAGAAAACTACTATGCTTTCACATTTACAATTTCTGACTTGCCTGGGCTACTATTAATAGATAGAAAACAATAGAAATAAGTTTACAGATGCTATAACTTGAAAAACATTTGTTCATAGAAATGTAATTCTTTTCAGAAACTGGATCAAGTCTTGTTCCAAAACCTGCTTTTTGGCAGAAATATATATCAAAAGGCAGAGAAAACACCCTTTGTCATATCTACATATTGATTAGTTTCTAATAAATAACAATATTAAATATGTATCGCAATTTTTTCCACTCTCCATTAATTTAATCAATAATTTTTCTTGGTTTGATCCTTTTTAATTTATGTGCATTTTTACACATGCATTTCTTTTGTATTTACATTACATTGCAATTAATATTTAGCAGTGTTCTTTTATAATCTGGTATATAATTTTTTTTACAAATATAAAAAATTCTATAGATATTTGTTGAGTATGGAAAAACAGGAACGAATTGCTGATGACAGTCAAATATCAATATTGAATATTATACCTATAAACAGTAAATACAAATAAATTACAATAATAAAAGTTTATTTACAGTGAAAAATTTAATGAGCTTTGTACAAAATGGCTTTGATGAAAACAATCTTTTCTCTAAATAAAACAATTTGTACAAGTTATTTGATTTATATAAATTTGTTAAAGAGCAAAGAGCATCTTGATTTCATGCAATACAAAATACTCAAATAAACAGTATGTACATTTTATCTTTTAATCCATTACCTAACATTATTAGATGTTTTGCATGAAAATGAGAGAAATAAATTACTTTGAGAACTCTTTACACTTCAATATTTTTTTCCAATTTAATGTTAAAATAAGAGATTTTATAATTTTTTATATTTAGAAAAATGAAATAAAAAATTTGTTATAGTTCACCTTGAGAATAATTTTAAATAAATAATTATTAAAATCTTAAATATAAAATTACTGGCATTAGATTGCATTTTAAGAGAACTTGCATACTGAATTAATCCTTCTAAACATAATTTTGGCATTTCCAATGTGCTGTATAAATAGTACCTGGTAAAGAGAGAAAAATTTTCATCATAAGGAATTAAGCTCTAAAGAAATTTAAAAAAATTAACTGGTTTACTAGGATGAGAAATAATAATTGTGTAATTTCAGTAATTTGGAAAACACTTTTATACATTTTCCTCATTAATTTGTACAATGTTTTAACTCCAATAAACTCTTTACGTATGGTGAGATGAATGCCCTCGCATAGCAGCAGCAGCTTTAATATTACTTAAAGGTCCATTCATGTTCCTTCTCCACTTTTCTTGTTGCTGAAATTCAGTCATTGGTCTGCCACCTATGCCACATGTTCCAATGCCCACTCGCCCATTGATGTTATCAGGAGAAGCAAATATGCTTTTCTTCACATGACCTTTTTTGTTGAATGCCTGTAAAATACAATAAATGTTACAGAGATGAAAACATTAGTAATCACAAGTAAAATAACTTATAATAAAATATACAAGTAGAAGAAATAAAAGCAATTCCATAATTTACTTCTAACAATTACTAATTAAAAATTAATGAATCATGGATGGAAAAATTTTTTGAAAGAGCAAGTATTATATTTATATTAAAAATATAAGAATATGAATGAAAAGGTTTTGGTTTACTTAGACAATCATGAGATTTGTTCTGTTTTAGATAAGATCTTTTGCTTACAGAAATACAAAATTTTGATATACTAAAAAGTATTAGGATATTTCCTAACACTGAAAACAAACTACACAGACTTTAAATAAAGGTATACTCTGTAATAAAACCGAGAATTCTTGATATCAATTGATCAACTCTTACATATAAAATCATCCAGGAAACTCAGTTTAGGTTAATGGCTAAATTTCAGAGAGTAATAAATGGGCACATCTTTATAATTATTAGGTTTACATAATAAATACCTTGTATTATTTATCAAAATTTTTAAAATGAATTAAATAATCTTATTATATGGAATTTCACAGCATATTAAGCAAGTAGTATTTTTTTTATTCCAGCAAGAAATTTAAATCTGTTGCAGCAATCAGTGTTTTACGGATTTATAAAAAGGGTAGATACAAAGAAATTTAGTAATTTGAGTGTTTAAGGCTATTATATACTTTACGAAATTTAAATATATTGCAAATTTTGCTTTGAAAAACATTGGAAGATATACATTTTTAACCAAATATATTATCCTTCGAAATTAACATTTCATATATTTTACAATAAGGATATAAAATGCTGTAAATAAGGTAGAATAATACAAATATCTTATTTTTCTTCACATCCAAACAGAAACTAAGCAACCTTTGTACTAATGGTTTATAAACATATTTCAATCTTAAAATTTTCTTATAAATCAAACATTTTCAAATTTAGCTTTATCATTTTATTTATATTTTATTTCCTTAAAATATCCCAATACAAACAATTTGGGATTTTGAAAATTATTAATAAATTGTGATATGAAAACAAACAAATAGCTGGCACTTCAACCACCAATATAATTAATATTATAAAAATCTCTTGAATGAATATGAAGATTTATTTTCCAACAGTCATTAGACATTTTGCTATCAAAATGTCAGTGTTTCAATGTTTTTTCTAGTATTACTTGATTCATTGAAATAAATATTCAGTCTTTATATAATTTTGACATATTACACAAAATCACATATTCTCTCAATACCTTTTATTAGTAATGTTAAAGTATGTCATAGTAATGACAATAAGTCCTGAAATCAACACTAAATATTAAATCAATATTAAATCTTTTGATAGAGAAAATATGTTCTAAATTTCATTCTTGCATGATTTTTGAAAATAGCTCACTTAAAAGCAGATGCAGGATTTCAAATTTTTAAGTGTTTCACAAGTGATATCACACTAGCTTTCTAACAGTTTGCTGTGAATGAAAAACAAGTTTTGTATGAATTGTTTTAAAAGAGAATTGCTAAATTAACAAATTAATATTAAAGCATGGAAATTCGTCTTGATGAAAAGGAGTGCTAAATACAAATTTTTAGATTTTCATTTTTATAGTTATTTCAATCTTGTTTGTCATGTGCCCTTCATTTTTTCTGGTTTAAAGTATTTATCATATTATATAATCATTGAAGGTAAAGAATTTAAAATCACTTTTCATTCTCAAGATAACATTTGGGCATAAATATTTCTTATAATAAATAACTAAATAAAATTAAAAACGTTATTTTGCAGTTATTACAGAAATTCATCTAACAATTTTATATTTAAACTTTTTCAATTTTACATTTAAAATGACAATAACTGATATTACTGCAACTCCCAAACTATTCCGGCTATGACAAAGCAATGTGTAATAGTTCTCAGTTATACATTACTAGAACTAATAATTCAACACAATCATAATAATGCAATGATATCAATTTAATTCAAAGATAAAAAAATTTGCTACACATAAGTTTGAAAAACAATATATTATTCTTAAGATTACACTTTCTAAAAGTTATGGCAATGTTTAAAAACTGTTTATTTTTCAATAAATTTAAAAATGATAGCTTAATAAATTTAAAAATTACATTAGTACTCAAAGTCTAATTCTATAAGTTATTAATCGAGTAAGTCGAATTTTTAAGTTAGATAGAAGCACTGAAATTTAACTTTCTTTAATAATGACCATGGATCAGTGTTAACAGGAAAACTCGATATTTCCATATTTAAACGTTTTTTTAGTGGAAATTTTATGCATACGCAACTTTTGCAATGAATAAAATCTTATCTCCAGGATGAAAGAAAACATGAGCATATAACAAACAGTGTATTTTTTACATATATAGAAGCACTCAAATCAGTAAAAAATAAAATAACCAAATGAAATAAAAATTGAATTACATAAAAACCTTCCATAAAATCTAAAATATTTAAATTCAAGTTTCAAATAAACTGATTCAATTATTGTGTGCAGAGTTAAAATATCTTAATATATTTTACAGGAAAAATTTAAAAAGTAAAAATTATTTTCACAACCATACTTAGAAATAAAAGTAAAACATTAGATACACACCATTCCTCATTTAAGCATGAAACATTACTTTAATAAGAATTACAGATGTCAGTATTAAAATAATAGTTAATACCACAAACCTTAGCATTGAAACTGTGCCACTTCAATTTTTCTTTTTCTCTTTCTTCTTCTAGTTGTTTCATTCTTTGAGCTTTCTTCTGCGCTTTTTTCTTTTTGTAATCTTTTTGAGCTTGTAACAATTGTTTCCTGAAGAAAATTTAATTATTGAAACACATAACTAAATAATATACATTTCTCTTTGTATTAAAGTAAACTTATACTTTCACAAAACAAATTATTTATAACACTTTTTGTTCTTTGATTACAATCAAATCTTAATGTTTTTCAGTCAAAAATGCAATAATTATTTAGAATTTCATATATTTACTAAAACAATTAAAAAAAAAAGGACTTAACATAAGAAATCAGTATTATAAATTTGCAGTAAAAATCATGCACAGCAGCATGTTACCTTTTTATAGAATACAAAAATTTTATGTTAAAGAACACATTTAAGTTACAAAAAATTCATGATTTAGCAATTACCCAATAAAAATAAAATCTAGCAAGATAAAATAGTTTTTAAATAATTTGCAATAAGACTTTTCAAATCTAGCTGTGATTTATCTCCTTCCCATTTCTTATTCATATGCAATATGCACATTAAAAACTTCAGAATAAAACTTGCATAAAGTAAAAAAAAAAAAAAATAAAAAATAAAAATAAATAAATTACAACTACAAATTGCAGTGGGCCAAAATGAATAAAATATACTGAAAAATCCCCCAAGTTACATAGAAAATTTATGTTGGCTATTAAAACAATCATGTTACTTACTTGATTGTTTCAATAGCCAACATAAATCTTTGATATTCACTTTTATCATTCTTAAAATTTCATCAAAAGTACACCAACCAATCAAATGATTTTATTCTTAATATTTCAAATATAAATATTTTTTAAATAATTATATTAACCATTTATTTCAATGGACACTAAATGCTATAACAATGAAACTATACCATTTTATGTTTCTTGTACAACCTAATATTTAGGAGGTAATTACTTTGTTTACTTTCTAAGCATTTTAACCAGTTTTGCATTTTATTGACTGGGCACTAAATGCTGTATCCATAATCAAAACAATGAAATGATTTTCAATCAATTTTTTAATAATATTTTAGTGTAATTTTTTTCAAATAGAAAAAAAAATCCGAAATGATTATTAACAATCATTTAAAAAATTATGATTTTTTTTGTAGCATGATTTTCAACATAAAAAATTATACAAATTTTTTATAATGAAACACTTTGTAACCACATAATAGTGAACTACATAATCATAGAAAGACAAATTTTGCAAATTCATGTAAATTAAATATGCTTTTTTAATATGTGTACAACTTAAAGCATAAGATACATTATTTACACGCAAATAGCAAAAAAATTTTTATTTAAATCTTACATAAAAAATGTCATGGTATAATGTTTTGAAATAGAAATAACAAAAATCTCATAACTGTATACAAGACTTGCAACACTAACAAAAATAATTTAATATAGGAAATTAAAGCTCAGTTATTTCTTATAAAATATTACTAAGTCATGGGTTTTGTACAGAGAAAATGATCTTGGGCATTTCTGATTGCAGAATCTTAATGTTTTATGGGTAGAATTCAAGAAAATGTTATCTGACAGAGAATGTGACATTGAATTATACTGAATGATTAAAAAGTAAGATATTTGCACAAAATGAGTACTCAATTGAGTTGGATTTACATAAATAATAATTAGACTGGAAGAAATTTTCTATAAAACAAGAAATGAAAGAACCATATTAGAGAAATGCAAAAGAGAAATATTATTTGCTCATTAAAACTAAGAATTAGAAAAATTTGGCTACCGGTTGAGATGGTTACATATATGTAACCCAGAAAGGTTTAATCCATAAATTATTGTACTAAAAACAATGTTTGTTCATTTGATACAACATTATATTGAATGTCAATAAAAAAACCTATTAAACTGAATGTATTATATGTGGCAAATTTCAAATTAGGAATTTTTTACATTTTAAAATTAAGAAAGATATTCAATATTATTTGAGTACAATAAAACAATGTAAGAAAAGTGAAATCTAGAATCTAACACAACTTATATTCAAAAAACTTAGCAATGATTTTAAAAATACTTTAAAGGTTTTAAAACTACTGACATCTCAAAATAAATTACTACTTAAAAGGAAAACATCAAGTTGTAAAATGACTTAATTGAATCATTAAATTGATTTTGTAAAAATACATTTTAAAATTTAAGTGAATTTTGATACAATAATACAATAGCATTTTAGTTACATATATATACCTGAAATTGTACTTGATAATTTTTATCTCAAGAAAATGTTGCAAATTTAAATATGAAATATGTACAAGATTTAAGGTTAAATTTACTTGTAATTTTGAAATTTATCTACACACAAAATGCTAATAAACTCTAAGAAGACAATAGGAAGTTCCAGAGAATTTTGCAAAAATAGTATCCAAAAGAATTTGCATCAGAAACATCCTTATAACATATGGCTTATACCATATGACACTTATAGGTTTGTACAAAGTTATTTTTTGGTTGTATTTTTAATATATTCCTAAATCACAAATATTCAAATATTTTGAAATGGAAAAATACATTAAAAGTACAATTAAATTCTTTCTTTATTAATTTATGGGAACAATTAAGGTAATAGAAAAAGTTAAATTTATTACATGATTGAAAATAATGAATATAATAACTTCCTGAAAGTTCAGAAAGAACACAAAATAATAACAATAAAATATGGGAGAGACAAATACCTGGATTTTAAGGTGCTTTCAGAAAAATCTCCAAATTCTTTATCCAAGGGTCGTAAATGCTCAATCTGAAATAATATTCAGTTCACATAAAATTCAATTCTTACAATACTTTAATATTTATTATCTTATAAAACGAAAATTTCAACTTACATCTGTTACATCTGTATTACCATAAGCAACAAAATTAACAGTACACTGACCATCTTCTGTTATATCTTCAATAATAGCTTCATAATATCTATAATGAAATGTTTTATTAAGTATTATGCTAAACATTGTTTATCTTTTTTTAACTCGTTGCACTTCTACTTAAATATTTTTTACAACAAAAAAATTATATGCCCTGTAATTTACAAAGCTAAATAGAAAATGTGTACATAGACAAAGTACAAATTTATAATTTTGAGGATGCCTAGTTCATAAGTTTGTCTGTCAATGCCTTGTTCATAAGTTTTTTAATGCATGCATTAATTCCATAATACAATAAGATTTCTGTCACTAAAAAATAGAATACAGTTGTAAGATGATTATTTGTTGAATGCTCCACACAAATTAATCTTCTAAAAAACAGATTTCTTTCTCCCTTTTACTAACATTTCATTGATATATGTTTTTGTCAAATTTAACAATAATTCCTTTTATTCTACACATAATTAAAATTATTCCCTTGATGACTAAGAAACATTTTAAAGCATTTATATAACATTGTTTATATTAAGAATGATATTATAACAATTGTTAAATAAGCAATCATTTTATCAAGATTGCTTGTATGTCTCACTTCTTGTCCTTCAGAAGTTATATTTTTAAGATTTACAATATAAGATTTACAATATAATTAAATCGACAATTAAACATTTTTATGTAAAAATTAAAAAAATTTTTTTACATTTTTAAAAAATTCTATTTACTACTAGTAAGAGTATAAAATATTTCCTTTAAATATTCAATTACTTCAAGAAACAGGTTGAATTAAAAATTATATTTATGATTTTCTAGTATTTCAATTTTTCTAATTCAAAATTTTACTGAAAAAAAAATTATGAAAATAAATTGCACATCATTCATTTCTATCATAAATTTGACTAACTATTATATTGAAAATTATTTGGTAAATTTTTGGTTTTCAAGCAAACTTAATGAATAATATAACTAAAAAAGTTTAAAATGTTTCCCTATTCACTAGTTGGAATCAATAATTTTGTTATCATTACTTCTTGTTCCTAAAGCAATATTAAAAATTAACTTAAGATACAATGTGAAACATGTTAATTAAAATCAAATGTATAGTCAAACTATCAAAATACTTCTAAAAAAATCTATAATTGTTAAGTATATATTATACATGTAAGATCCCATTTAACACTGTTTCAATTTAAAGCTCTTTAATTTGAACTATGGGGATTCCTCGAAATTGCATGCAGAGCAAGGCTTTTACGATACCTGAAGCAGTTAGTGTTTCTCCTTGCAGTATTATACAAACATATTTTTATCCTTTCAAACATTTGTTGATATTGTAAGTATAAATTTATGTAACAATTGATATAACAACAAATACAATAATTTTTAGTTTTTAGCATGGATGATGATAAAATCATGAAAATAAATCAACAAGAAAAAGCCTTTAACAAGAAACTAAAATTAAAATGCAAGTGATCAGAAATTAGATGTCAGTGAACATCAATTTGAAATTGATGATCCATTGAATTTGGAAACTTCAACAAAGAACCTTCTTAAGAATACAGAAAAAATGCTGCCATCAGCAACTGCAAGTACAACAAGCTCTGCAACTAGAATTACCTGTTCTAGAAATAATACAATAGAGTAAATGGAAAAATGAATTTCCATATGAATTGACAATGAAATTAAATGCAATAGGCTATTAAGTCAATTTATTATAATGGGGAAAATTTTTTTTAAAATTATATTCAGTTTGAGGCAAGTGAAACTTTCGTCACAAGTCAAGGATGGTTTTAATAGATTTAAACATTGAAATAATCTTCATAACATACCGATTAGAAGAGAAACAGAATGTGGCGATACGAAAGTGGCGGCTAATTACCCAGCAACATTAAAAACAATAATTGAACGAGAAAATTATCTTCCACAATTGATATTTGATGTTGATAAAATAGGTCTATTGTAGAAAAGAATGCCAAAACAAACATTTCTATTCTACATAGAAGAATTTAAAGCTGGAAAAGATAGCTTAACACTTCTACTGGATAGTAATGCAAGAAGAGACTTCAAACTTATCTGACTTAATAAATCACTGCTTGTTTAACATTCCAAAAACTTAAGAGCGATAAAGTTGATTAGAATATTTCTTTTGTCTTTAATTTTGGAGTCTAAAAAAAATCATGGACATTTGCGAAAATATCACAAAGTTGGTTATCTGAATATTTTTGCCCATGCGTAAAACGTTATGATGAAATTAAAAAACTTGAATCAAGAGCAATAGTTTTAATTGATAATGCTCCAAGCAATTCAACAAATTTATCTGACTTAATAACATGCACTCCAGTCCAAGTGGTTTTCAACACATCTGTCTTAAATCAATGGATCAAAGTGTAATATCAAATTTTAAGGGTTATTTAAGGGGAACATTTAGACAGATGTTTAAAAAAACAGACGGAGAAGAAAAACAATCAATAAGAGTTTTGGGAAAACTACAATATCATGAATGCTAGAGAAAACTTATGAGGTAGCAGAAAAATGAAAGTGTTGTTGAACATCTGGGCCAGATCTATGCAAGGGCAGTAACACTGGACACTTTGTTGACATGAAATAGTGGAATAAGTAAAATAAAGAAATTTAGATGATTTAAACATGGAAGATTTAGTAAAATGAGGTGAAAGTCTAAGAAATAGTGCAAGAAACAGCAATAAGTATTTCTAATGATAAGCTCAAGTCATTTTCAGGGGGAAAAACACAAAAATATTGAAAGTAGTGATTCTGAAGAAGAGCAAAAATAAACTTTTATCACCATCTCTAAAAACCAGTTTGACCACTGTAGCAGAAATTATAGAACAATTTATTGAAAATGCCCCAAATTTTGATAGGAGTTCAAAAGCAATACAAGGTGTTATGGATGCCTTATACACTTACCAAAAAGTTCTTATAGAGCGCAAAAAGCAAATTACATTTGATACTTTCTCGATAAAAAGGAAGAAAATTAAAAATACAGAAAGGACTAAATTATCTTAATTATAAATGTACTCACTTAGAATTTTAATTTATATGAGTATTTGTTTATTATATTTCTATTTTTTATATAAACTTTTGTTTTATTGTAATAAAAAGCATAATAAAATTAATGATAAAATATCAGAACAATTATCTACACATCATCCTCTAAACCCATTATTTACATGATGAGATATCTCGTTTAATGTTGTTTCATATTACGCTTTACTTAGATGGAATGTGTAACATGCCTTAAGTGGGATCTTATTGTGTATATCCTTTAAATTTCATAATACAAACAACTTACTGTCCATCTTCTGACCAAGGTGCTTGGCAAAGATCACCTGCTTTCCATTTAGAACCAACAGAACCAGATTCTTTGCTTGATCCCTCATTGACAGAACTAGATGGTTTTTCAGAATTAGCAGCAATAAGATCAGTAGTTAATAATATAACTTCCTGGAAATCAAAAAATATTTTAATACAAATAACTAAAAATTAATAAATACTTATATGAATAACCGTCAAAAAGAATTCAATATAAATTCATTTCTCATTATATAAGCTAACATAAAAGATATTTTTACTGTAATTTAATACATTCTACTTAACTTGAGGTAATAATTATGTGAATTTTATTTCAATAAGCAAAAACTTGGTTAATTACCTTTGTTTAATTTTATTTAAGAAATTTTATTTTTAAACATCATTAGAAAAACTTAATGAGATAAAATATTGGAAAACTTATACAGAAATATATGTTGATAGAATACATATCATGGGTATTTAAAAAAATTAGCTTATATAAGTTTTCAATAATCAACCTTTAAATGAAAAATTAGCAAAAAAAATTTGAACAGTTTGAATACACTGAAAGATATTTGGATATTCAAATAACTTATCTTTCAAGAATTCACAAACACATTTAAATTGTAAAAACTATTTAAAAAAGCAACGAAAACTTTTCAAAAATGAGTTCCAACAGTTCAGATTTAGAACTGTTGTAAGAAAATAGAATTAATGTATAACAAAGTATTATTTGTTGATTAAATAGTTTTTTATATCCGTTGGACCTACCTTTAATATAAATAAATGTAAAAACAAAACAATGATTTCTTACTGTTTAGAATTATTCCTGTTTGAAGCAGCAACAGCAACTTTGACAAGAAATTACTGGGAGACCCAGTAACCAAACTTATTAAGGCTGTAGTCTTGAGAGTTTCTACTTCCGCAGACTGAAAAATTGATACTTAAAAACTTTACACCTTTTCACAGTAAATAGAATACCACAGTATATCACTAATGTAAAATGTTTCATTCATGTTGACCTTTTCATAAAGTACAATATATAATTAATTTTTTGCGAGCACCATTTTTGTGCATATTATTTAATGTAAAGTTCAATACATTACTTATTAGAGAAATCTACTTGAAAATAAAATTCTGAGTTTGTATTCAAGAAATGTAGAAAATTGAAACAAAAAAATTACTTTAAAAACTAAAATTAATTTTAATAATATACTTATTATCATACATTGATTTTAAAAATAAAAATATTTATGGTTGTAGACCATGAGATTATGTATTTAAAATTAAATATAAATATCATTTTATCATTCATAAAAAAACTCACCTGCAAATCTTTTTTAAGTTTCAACAGTTCTTCATTATCAGGCTCATTAGTAAGTGCAGCTTCAACCTAAAATTAATATACATTTAAATAGTTCTCATGTAAATATAAATATTGCATAGTAAAAAAACAATAAGTACACATCATATGACAGTATTGCTGGATAGTTGGATAACAAAAGAAATTAATCTTTTTCACTATTCACTTACACATGCCAGTTCAAGTGACTTAAAATGATCATCAGCTTAAGTATTGCAAGTCTCTATTCTTATTTAATGAATCTCGAATAATATGTGAGTATCCAAGAAAATAAAAAGTAAAACTATTTTATTCATACATAAATATCATAACTATTAACTTGTTTAATTAAAAAGCAATAGAAATCCATATTGTGGATTACTGTGGTATTCTATTTATAAAAACATTATATATATTTGTGAGTATACCAAACTGGTTTACACAAATAATAAAATGAAAATTATGCCCATGATATTAAAGTTGTAGTTATTGAAATAAATATTTATTATTGCAGCATTTAAAACAACGATTAAACAATATTATGTCAGAAAGTGCAAAACCATGATAGATAATATATGAATGGAATTAGTTTTCAATCATAAGTTCTAACATGGGTGAAGAATTTCTTTCCTTGTATGATAGCCTAAAATCTCATGTCAATATACTTATAACATGAAATGAATAACTATCAATTTTATTACATATTTGCAGCATAATAAACTAAATGAAAACAAAAATTTTTAACTTTTGTAGATTTAGTTGCAAAATTTGTAACAGAATTCGAAGCTAATCCAATTCTGATACAAATTTTATAATTTCCAAAGCTTTCTTTACAACAAATTTTTGTAATAACTACAAAACAATAATACATTAGAATCTTTTGAGGCATTAAAAATGAAACGATTTTGCAAATGAAAATACCTAGTTCCAGAAATTACTTTCCATAATTTTAAGAATGTTTGATCTAAACATTTTTAAAATATGATTAATTCTTAAGCTATATGATGACCATATTTTTATCTATATTAAATATAATTTCTATATAAATTATGTTAAAAATGAACAAATATATTAAAAATATAAAACTTAATTTACTATAAATTAACTAACTAATCTAAAATAACATTTTGAAATTAGAAAAATGTAATAAATGCTAAATACTTTTCCACTATAATCAATATGTGCATATAAATGAATATTTTTCAGTTCAAAAGAAGATAGTTACAAATATGTGCTATCATGTTAAAAAAAAAAAAAAAAAAAAAAAGGTAAAAATATATAAGTTTCTTTTTAACCACTGTATTTATTTCCTTTCTGGCAATATTTTCCAGTTTGACCATTTTTAGAGTGCACCTCTTAGTTTGGTGAGCGTTACACAGAACACAGCTATAAAGGTTGTCCCATTATTTTGTGACTTATGTACAGAGATTATTTACACCTTTTTGATTTGGGTGAACTGGAATTGCATCATTGCACTGACTTTTCATTCTGACTGAGGTATGTATTTTATGCCTAGTATTTTGTAACAATGTGGGAAAATAAATCTCTATCTTCCATATAGGCTACAAAACATATTGTGCATTGAGCATTTGCAAATTTCCCCATTTGATGTAAGTAGTAAAATAACCTTTGGACACTATTCTGATTCAACAAGTTTAACAATACTATTATATACAGAGACACGAAAGTATAAAAAAAGACAGTATTTGGAAGAAACTATAGAAATCCTTATTCTGCATGCATTGTCAGTGCAAAATTAAATTGTAATTGTTTTTTCTTTATTTTAACTTATAATATAAATTTTGCTCATATAAGTATTTTCACATAGTTGTCTTAATGAAAAATAAACAAATCTTTGGTTGCAGCAGGGAAAAAAGTCTTGGTTCAAGACTGTTTTTTTGTGATAATCTTGGCACATTTTATACAGCATGCAGGCTTTTTGCCATTCCTGCTTTCAGCAAGCTGCAGACTGAGGCGACATCATGATATCAGATGGTGAAAACTGGTTTTCTCTATACTGTGCACGCACATTGGAGAAGTATTAAACATGTAAGTATCAGTTAAGCAACAGGTGTCAACCATTTTAAGCTAGTGCTATTTTCCTCACTTGTCACTAGCATACATGTATTTATGTCTTTAAAATATTTCTTACAACATCCTGAGGTAATTAGATTATCTACTATACAATGTTAAAGTTAATTATTTAAGTTGAAAATTGTAATCTCTATATCTTTGCAAGTATTGTAAGAAAACATTTATATAAATTCATTTTTTTCTAATTATTAAATCCTTATGTTACATTAGTTTTCATGCCAGTTCAAATGTAACCTATATATAATAAATTGTTTCATAATTCATTTTAAATATTTTTTGACAAAAGATTTTGCTAAATTTTCAAACAATAAATAATTATAAAAGCAACCTTATTAATTCAAAATTATTTAGAAGTTAGTGAAATTTTTTATGCTATAGCCCCATAACAAGATGCTTTTCAATTGTCAGTGTCAATACTTGGTCAATAATATGTGATAGTTCATATTACTGATTAAATACAACTGAAATGTATTATTTCATTACCATTTATTTTGTATTTTAATAATTAATTAATATTATCAGTCATCTTTCAGCTTTATTTTAATTAGCCTCTAGTAATAAAGGAAAAAAATATTTAGCTTGTATGATCTTTGAAATAGTATTTTATAGGGTTGGTGCAAAGATTATAACAATCCCAGACTGGTAGAATGTTAGTTCAAGAATAAATTTTATATTCTTTACGAGGAGGAATTCATATATTTTGTTCACAAAAATAAATTCGTAGATACTGAAATCTGTCTCTTAACACATGGAGAAATAAAGTTCTTAAAGAAATTTAAAGAAATTACAATGAAGATATCCAAATTTTATAATTTCTATGCACAAATGCATATAAATACACGCAATTTCATTTGAATTACAATTTAAACATTGATCCATACTTTTAACTTTAAATTACAATTTATTTTAGTGAAGAATGAAAACATAAAAACATGAAATGTATTTTACGATATCTAAATTAACTATTAAACTGTTAATTATCAAATGTAATCGAAGAAATTTTTATTTCGTACAATGCAGTCTTATTTTGTATGCAGTAAGAAAACCAAGTAAGCTACAAGCCATGAACTATAAGAACATGATTAAAAAGTAATAAATATGTAACTTGTCAGTAATATTTAGATATAACAAATCATATAAAATAAATATTAATTAATATACGAAAATGTTTACTTGTTGAAGTTGAATTTGATAACTTTGAAGATTTGATGAAAGTTCTTCCGCCATCTTGATTTGGTAAATGACTGATTTTTAGAGCTTTCACTGCTTTCTGCTTTGTTTAGGTATTGCTTTCAAAAAATATTATCAAGTAATGAAGTGAAAATAAAAAATTAGAATAAATACAATTAGTCATGAAAAAAAATTATGAAAAATTTTTAAAATACGGTTTAAAATACAAAATTGAATTAAATTTCTTAAGCATAAACATAAAAGCAACATCGAAATAAATTAAATTTTCTTGTGACAAAGATTTGATATTTGGCAACACGATGTTAGTTATTCTCATTCTTTCATTGTTATTCACTGATTTTTAGTTTCGTTTGTTGACAAAGAAAATAATTTTGTTATTCAATTATCGCTCGAGCGAAATTAATATGAATTAGATATATTTTCCGGAAATTTTCAAGTAAATTTTTAACCGTATGCTTTTTTTATTAATTATTAAGTTTATGCTTTTAAATATATAGTTAAATCGTCTGAATAAAATAAACTGTATTTTTTGTTTTTGCCTGTTTTCGAAGAAGATACTGTGTCTCACTAAAGTGATGGAACACTTGTTCTTTACAAAAGGAAACTGAAATAAATCAAGTTAAAAAACATGTAAAAATTTTTTGTAGGTGTGTTTCAAACTTAAATTTAGTAACAATTATTACAAAACATACTTTTTGTCAAAATATTAAAATATTAATTTAATAAAAATATAATTGCTTAGAACGGAGCTAAGAATACCTCACATATGTGATGGGACACCATTAGATATGCAATAAAAATACTTTTTAGGTGTTTCATTTTTACACAAAAGCAATTGGCAAAAATACATAAAATCGTCTGCAATATTTCTCTCCAGATTGTATTGGAATTTTTCTGTTTTTTAGCTGTTTTCAGTCATAAATGCCAAACGAAAACTTCTCCTGAAATTCGAAAATTAGTTATTAATTTGCATATTGAAAGTTGAAAATCTATTAAAGAAACTTCTAAAACAGTTAACTTGAGTCATTCAACAGTTTTCAAGATCATTAACGATTTAAAAAGAATCATGTTTCAGAATAAAAGGCCTGGCCGCCCATCAAAGCTATCCAATGGACTAAAGCGAATTGTCGTTCGAATTATTAAAAAAAATCCTAGAATGAGTGCTCCTAAAGTTGCTGCTGATTTACAAGCATTATATGGAGTAATTGTTAATCTTGAAACTATTAGAAGAAAAATTCGATCTGCTGGATATCATGATAGAGTAGCCAGGGAAAAATTGTAAGTGAAAAGAATAGAAAACTCAGACTCTTTCGCAAAATCCAACTTAAAAAATTTCTGATTACTGGAATAAAGTTATATTTGCTGACATGAGAGTAAATTTTTATATATTTTGTCATTACCATAGAATCTTGGTGTGAAGAAAACCGAAGGAAGAATTTTGTAAACAGAACTTGGTGCCAATAGTAAAACATGGTGGAGGAGTAGTTATGGTATGGGGGTGTATGTCGTCTGCTGGAGTTGGTAATCTTATTTTTATTGACTGTAAAATGGATAAGTATAAGTATATTGACATTCTATAACAAAGTTTAAAATCTTCACCAGGAAAATTGAACCTTCATAACGATTTAAAATTCTTCCAGGACAATAACTCCTAGCACACCTTTGAATGTTAGACTAAGACTGCCGTATAACTGTCCTGAAATATTAAAACACCACTACAATCTCTAGACTTAAATGCAATTGAGAATATTTGGTGAAAATTGGAATCAAGTATTCGCAAACACACCATTCCTTCAAAAAAAATTAAAATCAGTGCTTCAAGAAGAATGCCGTAAAATCACTCTAGAAATCACAAAAAAATTAGTTAAATCAATCCTAAAAAGATTAAATCATGTTTAAAAAGTAAAAATAAATCCAGCAAACCTTTTAAAAGGTTTACCTTTTTTAAATTAAAACCTTTTAAAAAGTAAAAAATATTTGATGGAAAAATTAAGTGTCCCATCACTTATGTGAGCTTTTTTTTTTTTTTTTTTTTTTGCTCTTTTCTAAAAAAATGTATTTTTGTTTAATCAATATTTTGACAAAATGTATTTTATATAATAAATGCTACTGATTTTAAATGTGAAACATGTCCACTAAAAATTTGTCCATGTATTTTGAATTAATTTTATTCCAGTTTCCTTTTGTAAAGCACAAGTTTTCCATCACTTTTGTGAGACACTGTATTTTGTCTATTTGACATATCAAATTAAATATAAAATTTTATGCATATACTTAAAATGTTATGAACTAAATAAATTGTTATTAGAATTAAACTTATCATTATTAGAAATATTGTTAAATAATTGTTATTAGAATTAAAATTATTATTAATGGAAATATTGTTGAATAATTATTATTAGAATTAAACAAAGTTAAAAAAAATTCTTATTTAAGGTCATAGGTGATAAAGTTATTCTTAATTAGCCACTAGTGTTCGCAAATTTTCAGAATCTTTTAACACATCTTAAAAGAAATATTTAACTATTTTCCTAAGAAATGTCTTTTTTGTATCATTTATAAACTGTTGGCAGTATTATTTACAGAATTAGCCTTTTATTTCATTTGTTCAAAATTATCGGCAGCAGAATCACTTTCAGCAATGCCTACAACATCTGGTTTCACTTGATGGACAATAATTTTAAGCTCAGAGAACTAGTCTTGAGTAAGGCCACCAGCATTCCAAAAAATTACTTTTAGACTGGTGTTGTTCTTGCACTTAAAAGTGCAGTTTTTAAAAGTTAAAGATGCCTTCATTAAAAGAAAGATTGCAAGAGAAAGACGAAGGCTGTAACAGCCCTAGCATTACCCAGGGTGCACCACGAGGAGGCCTGTTACACTACACCCTGAACAAACAGGTCTTAAAAATCACTGAAAATGTCTCAGACTGACTTAATTTATTAAAAAGATTAGCTAGTGTTAAGTGGGGTGCCACTCGGGATGTTTTGGTCAAGAATTTTAACTCTTTCATCCGACTGGTCTTTGATTATGGGGCCAAAATTTTAATCACTGCCTCAGATACTGTTTTATTGAACAAACATTTTTATCAGAATTGCAGAGAATTTCCAGCTCACTTGGCACTCCAAGTAATAGAGCCCTTACAGCCAGACCCCCTGTCTTCCCATGAATGCTGAAATCTGCCACCCCTGTCTTCGACCTTGTCCTTCCTGTACAGAAGGGAGTCTACCCTCAGGCAGAACTCAGGGCTGCTGCTCTTGCTACTATTAATGAGAGATACCCACTCAACAATTGGATGCACATTTATACTGACAGATCAGCTGACAGAAGTACTGGGAGAGCGAGAGCTGGTGTCTTCTCCAAATTTTTCCAATTCAAAGAGCCTTTGGGAAAAAACTCAGACAATTTTGATGAAGAAATGTATGCAATTTACATGGCTGTCCAAAAAATTTTAGATTTCTCGGAAATGAAATTTGTTCTTGTTGACTGTCAGGCTGCCATTCTTACAGTGGCAAATTATACTCTCCTACCTACATCTATAGAATTTAACTGTAAGACCATCATTAACACTTTACTATCTGTGGGAAAGGAAATTACTTTATAATGGATCCCTAGCCATTGCAGCTTGCCTGGTAATGAAAAAGCAGAAATCTTGTGAAAGAGGTTTCATTTTTAAACCTTACAGATACTCTTACTGTCCTGAGAAATGTCAAACTCCTTCAAAAACGGGTTATCCATCACCATCGAAAAACTTATTGCAAAAAGAATGCAGTTGCTGAGTATTGAGCTCATGTATTCTCAGAGATCTACCTATATCTATAGGTGTCTCCTCCTTCAGGTTACTTACTGGGCATGATTTTCTTCAGAAACATCTATATCACATTGGGCTTGTGGATTTACCTGACTGCATTTTATGTAGGGAACATGTTGAGATGGATTGCAAGCATCTTTGGAAATGGTTTGCCCTTTAGGAAGCCCGCATTTCTTCACATTTCAAGACGCTCTCCACTGCTGAAGATATTTCATTTCTTTATTGGACTGCAAGATTTATTATGCTCGAAAGAGCCAACAAAATTTCAGTTGTTCTAAATTGTGGAAGCCATAATAATGCTTGCTTGTTAAAATTAAAATTCTCAATTATATATTAAAAATAAAAAGAACTGTAAAATATCTCAGATTTTAACTCAATTAATACTCACTCAAGGACTGTATAAAACACTCACTTTATTTCTCTGACTCTCATATTGCTTCTGCCGGTTTCTTTTTTATGACTCAAGGGGGGCACTGAGCTCGCAGGCGCCAACAAGAACTTTGATGTGGTTTGATCTATAGACTAATATTACCATTGTTGTCTGCATCTTAAAGATTGCAAGAAGATCCCAAATAAAATTGATGATTTCTTAAATTTTTCAGTTATCCATATATAGGAGAAAAATATTTAGATAACCACAACATTGATTTTTTTCTATACCATACATCAAAGTTTAAAGAAATAATTATGTTCTATTTACAAAAGTTAAATTACATTTGTTTCTCTTATCAGATTTTATAAATTGGCTGTTTTATATCATGAATAACAATACCAGAAGAAAACCATTGGCACAAGTCCCATATATTCCATGATTGCGAATTTTTTTTGGCGACAAAGAAGTGATGCCAAGATTACATATCGCGATATTCACAATGACGTAAATGCTAGGATTACCAAAATAGAAATTTCTGCAAAATTTTTATTGCATAATCCATGGCATATTAAAATAGTTATCTATGATGTAATAAAAACGAGGTTGCCAGATGCATAAAAAAATTGCCAAACTATTCAAGGTTATTTTGTATAAGTGAAGTGAATAACTGGAATTAATGTCATTTAGCTATGTAATATTTGCAATGTAACTTGTTACATAGATAACTTTAATCCTTTTGTTTCTCTTTATTGTGTCTGGAATTATATTTACATCATGTTTAATGTTGTTAAATTTAAATGTTCCTTAAATTATTAATAGTATATCATGATAATCTTTGAAGGTTTTTTTTTTTTTTTTTTTTTTTTGTGTATTTGGCATTTAAAATAAATGTTTTTTATGAAGCTGTTCATCTATCTTGTGATAGATTTCTGTCATCTAAATATTTAACATGCTTTGATATATCATTTGAAGAAGCAGAAATAACCTTTAGATCTGCAAATTGGCAGTGTCTGTAAGTTAGAAAATAACGTAGTCATTTATGAAATGTAAAAAATAACAAGTTTAATATTTCTTTTATATATAATATCCAAAATATTTAATCTAGCTATATGTTAAATATTAAACTTATTATTTACATATAAGTCTTGATTTAATATTTGTCTGTATAGTTTATTTATATTGATTTATAATTATATTAAAATATAAATTGATGTGAAAATTTGTGAAATTAAATAAATATCTAGAATAATGTATTATATAAGTTATATTATCCTAAGCACAATAAAATTTGCTTTATCTGGTAATCAGCTATTTTACATAGACAAACTATTGATTTTCTGTGTTATAAAACTATTATAAAATGGTATTATGAGTGGATTGGTGAGTTTTTTACTAAGTTTATACTTTTGAGAAGTTTCTTTCTACAGTCACTATTAGTTATTAGATCAAATATATATATATATACACTGGGTGGTGCAAAGGAAACGCATATTTTTCAAATCGCTAATACGTGGCGACAGGAGAGGGTAGTGACCTTGAACGAATGTTGGCAGGCGGCCCATGCAATGACGTTTCAGTCACTATGAAGCGTTGGAGCATAGAACATCGTGTGTTCGTTGTCGAGCAGTTTTTTAGAAACAATGACTCTGTAGTCACAGTGCAACGTCTTTTCCGTCAATATTTTAGAATTGGACGTCGAGGTGCAGTGCCTGATCAAAATACCGTACTCCGATGGGTTGCAGCGTTTAGAAGTACTGGTTCTGTGATGAAAAAGAAACCACCTGGTCTTCCCCATTCAGTTCGTACTCCGCAAATATTTTGCAAATATCTCCAAGAAGCTGCAATTTAAGCTCAAACCTAATTAAAGTAAATTCAGTATTACAATGGCACAGTCTTTCACTGTGCCATTGTAATACTGAAGTAATTTTATCATTAAAATAGAATTAAATAACTTTTTATAACTATTTCCTGTAATGCTTCAAAAGTAGTTACATTAATTATTATATAATTTAGTCCTGGTTAGCTTTCAATTCTGTTAAATATTAATAATATATAAATTAATTACTACTCCATCTTTATTAAAAAAAATACACACATGTTTTGAAAACAATAAAATTTATTGAAATAGTAATATATGCATTTAAAAATTTTGAGAGCTACTTCTAATCAATTTGTCAAACATTTGAAGTTGAATTGATTAAAATTACAATAAAGCATATTAAAGAAAGATGCTCCCTGAAATAAAAGTCATTAAGCATTAGTCAAATCTATTTTCATAATCTGTCATTTAAAGAGATATATTTTATAACTATAAGTTAAACTCTTTATAATATTTAATCTAAGCTAAATGAATAAAGTCATTTTCTTTAAATTTGTTTAATTACTTAATTTTTAAGTAATTACATATATTTTTTCACAATTTGGAAAAAAATATCATGCAATTTGTGAAGATTATATCCAAATAATTTGGATAAACATATTTTTTCTGCTTGAAAAAGTATAATTTTTAACTTTCATATATTTTTAATTTCACTACCCACACATAAAACTATGAAAATCATTAAAAATAAAAAATATTATGTGATTAAATTGTTGTTTCTTAACAAGATTAATATTTTTATAAATATTTGTATTAAAATACTTATTTCCTCAGTGAAGTTTTGCGTAGATAATTGATGAATTTTTTTAATAGTATATTTTAGATACAAGCGATCAGTAAAAAAAGTATGATAAATTCTAATATATTAGAAAATGAAAAAATTTTATTGTATAAGAGTGACTGTCAAATAATTGCTATCTAATTACTATGATAATAATTGCTTTCTTTCTTTTAAGCATAATATAAAATATCATGGGAAAGCTTTTCTTGAGACATATTGGTGGATCTCGCCTATTCTTATGTGCAAGTTGTGATACAATGCTGACAAATCGAAGTGAATTAATAAGTACAAGATTTACTGGTGCTACCGGTCGAGCATTTTTATTTAACCGAGTTGTCAATCTTGTTTACAGGTAATTTAAATAAATTGTTTAAGTCCTTTAAAATAAAGGACATTTACCATGCCTTTGAAATATTTTATTTAGAATTATATTGAAAAAATTCTTTGATGTGATTAAGTAAATTTTATCAAATCTTTGTAGAACCAAATTAGTTGTTTAGATTCTATAATTCTGAATATTTCTGAAAACATTTCTACATGCTGGAATTATAATTTATTTTTCAATCTTATAGGAAAATTTTCCAGTCTTTCATACAAAGCATAAATATTTTTAATTTACTTAAAATTCTGGAATATTGATTTTTTCTTTCAAAACATGAATTTATACTGGCTTAATCCTAGTATCTGTAGCGCAATAGATTTGCCAACATTAAGATTCTGATTTTATGTAGTGCTCCTGTATGCCGATAGTTATGAATTGCTCACCTTGATCATTGGTTACATAATTGAAAGTTGAGCCAAACATGTTACAGATACTAGGATTTCACCAGAGTATTGTCATGAAGTAGGTATTGGTAGTAGACAAAGAGATGGGCAATATTATTTATTCTATTGTAATCTGAAATAAATGTAAAATCTAGCATGAAACTTTTTTTCTTATTCAAAATTTATATTACTTGTTTGTTTTTTAATTTTTATCTTGTTTTAATGTATGGTAAATATTCAGATTTTTTCCATAAAATAACATTGTCTAATTAATATGCTAATTAATGTCATCAAATTAAATATATAAAGGCAAAAATTTTGTAATTATGTACCGTATTTTCTAGTATATAATCCGTGGATTATCTGTTAAAAAAGTTCCGAATTTCATTGTGCATATTATACGCCGCCACGGATAATCTGATAAAAAAAACATTTCTCCAACGGAAAAATTTACATTTAAATTTTGTAAGATGCCATGGCTGTGTTTTATAAAATGGATAACAGATAGCACTTAAAAATTTAATGAGTTAATTTGTGTAGTTCAATTATATTTAGTTCTGTCCAATTATGTTCAAGAATAATTCGTCCTTGAACATAATTCGAAGTTTGTCTAGAACAGAATGAATTTGATTGCAAAGAACAAATTGGATTCTTTAAAAGTCGTTCTTGAACAAATTTGAATTTAGTTATACTTATTTTGTCTTAATCTGAGCAGCTTTGCCTTGAAAATATACATTGTCACATGTTTAAGTGAAAATGTGTAAGCTACACAAGAGAGTTTAAACTAAAAACTATAAAGAAAGTTTCTGAAATAAGAAAGTGGGAAACTTTAAGATTGTTTAGCATCGACGAGTCAAATATTTGATTGTGGAAAAAGAATAAGTTGAATTTTGAAAATTGTGACCGATACAAAAGGGCTAATTGCTTTGGAGAGCCTCACTGGCCTGAGATGGAGAAAAAACTGCATAAATGGATATTGAGTGAAAGAGTAAATGGAAAACCAGTCTCACCAATAAATATTAGAATGAAAGCTCTATTTCACAAGAAATGGGTAATCATTCATTGGTAGGTCAAAAATTACCCAAAGACTGGAAAAAGAAATCTGATGACTTCATGACATTTTGTAAAAAAGTCATTCAAGAAAACAATTTTACACTGGATTTGATTTTTAGTAAGGGTGAAGTTTCATTATCCTTTGATAATCCACCTGCAAGGACCATTGATGTTCAGTGAACAATCAGCATTCCTATAAATATTACTGGAAATGAAAGAACTTCATTTACAGTTGTTCTATGCTGTGCCTCAAATGGTTTAAAATGACCACCGATCATGATGTTTAAAAGAAAGATGCTTCCAAAAGAAAGTTTTCCTAAAAGCATAGAAATCAGGGTAAACAAGAAAGACTGGAAGGAATTGTGATGTCATGGTTACACAGCATCTGGGGGAAATGTAAAAATTCATTTTTTCATCTGAAAGTGTTTTTAATTATAGACTCAATGAAAGCTCATTTAAATGAAACTGTTAAACAGGCCTTCAGATCCACGTCTGTAAAAATTGCTATAATTCCTGGAGGACTCACAAAAATATTACAGCCTTTAGACATTGGAATAAATAAATAATTTAAATCAAAGGTATAAAAATTATGGGAGCACTGGATGTCCGAAGAGGAAAAAAATTTCTCTAAGACTGGTAAAGTGTCCATCATAGGAAAATGTCTCCTACTGGGTCTTGAGTGCATGGAACAATGTCTCGGAAAATATAGTAAAAAACGCATTTAGAAAATGCAATTTTGTTGATGAAAATGACTCTCTCTCCAACAAAAAAGATTCTTTATCTAGTGACTCAAATGATACATTAAATGAAAATTTTATGTTTACTTTTTCTGATTCTCTGATTAATCAGATTTTGATGGTTTTTAAATGTTGTAAATAAATTTAGTAAACATTAAAGGTAACATTTTCTTATTTTAAAATGCATCATTTTATTTGTGCTTATGTGTTATAATTGTATTTATTATGTGCCTTTGTACTTATGTGTTTTAATTGTGTTATTACTGTAATTTAACCTAGGCAAATTCCTATTTTGTCTTCTTTCCTGGTGACAGCAGAAAAATAAAAATGATAAATAATAAATTTCAAACAAAGATTACTTTACAAACAAAGGATTTTACTTTTAATAAAGCACACTATATATGGTATAGAATTTGTCAATGTTTATTATGTGCAAGTGTTAAGATTTGCTTATCGTGCAATTTTAATCATGATTAATATTGTTTTATTTTTAACAATTTTAATCAGAGAATTAACAAATGTTTATTTGCAAATTTAGAATTCTTTTGTTTAAAAATTGTATTTTTTTCTTTTAAACATGCCAGGGGAAGCAAAGATTTTGTAGACAAATGGTAGGAATTGCAAAATGGAAATAACTGCATTAAGACGTTGTATTGTGAATTGTTGACAATATTTGCTGTGCTGATTCTATGTGTGACAATTTGGACAAAATTGTAATAAAAAAAAGAAAAATATATACAAATTTGCATTATTTTAAAATAATTAATTTCTTTCATTTAAACATCAATAGAATTTTTTTTTTAATTTTATTTGATTATATTATCAATTCTATATATTTTGGATATTTGTCATAAAAATGACGGCTCCAGCTTATATGGAGGAAAATACAGTAATTAATTCTAATGCAAAACTTTACAAGTGATTGAATTTTACTTCTAATTATTAAAAAATGATATCCTTCCATTTGGCATTAAAAAATTATATCCTTCAATTTGGCTTTAAAAAATGATATGCACCCAGAATATTCTAAGATTTAGAAAGCTCCTAGTCTTAAACATTTTGAGTAAATTAACAAGGAGCAGAATTTTGAATAATATTTTACGTGATTAAGATTGTATATTTTTTAAGATTCCATTTATGGAGAAATTTAACTTATCAGTGTAAATAATGATGTGATCTGCATATGGTTGATCTAATCATGTATACAATCAATCTACATCAGCAATTTGCATCATTTTAAAAACAAGCATCTGATTTTAAAGACTGAAGTTTCAGTCAGTGTCATATGAGTTATTTTGCAGTGACCTCATATTCTTGATGATTAAAGATTGTAGTTCTTGATTTTGGGTTTTTTAGGAAAGATT
The DNA here is from genome assembly GCA_030067965.1 of Latrodectus elegans. NCBI lineage: Eukaryota > Metazoa > Arthropoda > Arachnida > Araneae > Theridiidae > Latrodectus > Latrodectus elegans. Next base: position 53,462,609 of record CM057813.1, read on the forward strand.
TTGGGTTTTTTTAGAATCAGTCTTTTGTCTCCTTAAGAGGTCAGTAAACTTGGAAAAAATCATTGAGGTCAAGTCGACCATGAATAATTAAAGAAATTGAAGGCAAAAATTGGCATTTAGATAGTATTGTGAAGTTTCAAATCAGGTGCAAAAGGAGTTATATCATTTGGCACTTTGTTGTATTGAAGGATTTATTATAAGCATAAAATTAAATTATTAACTTTGTATTTTTTTAGCTCTCTTATCTCTTTGGGGGCTTATAAATATGGAGGCTTAATCATCCAGGCTTGGGGGTCCACACAAGGCTAATGACCCTACCCTGTAAAACAATACATGTTGGAAAATCTAAAGAAGATGTGCTGAACTTCTTTCACAAAATACATACTGATAACAGGTACTGGACCTGAGATTTGGTTTTTAGAATGTACGTACTCTTTATGAGAGTAAGAACTTGTTGATTGAACAGGTTGATGCTGATTTGCTAGCATTGCAGGAAATCAGGTGGACTGGTAGTGCTATAGTGGATAAATGAAAACACATTTTACTTTATGACTGCTATGATACTAAATTTATTTTGAACTGGTTTTCTGTTGAGTAAAAGAATCTGACACATTGTTATGGATTTTTGAGTTTATTCAACAAGGGGGGGGGTATCACACTTTGTGAAACAATGGTATAATGCTCATTGGTTTTGCTGCTTCCCATTGCTTCCAATTACCATGATATGTTAATTGGAAGCACTATGTTTCAACATAGATAAGATGACCTGGAGAATCCTTGATGGAACTTCCCATAACAAGATATATCATATCTTGATAGATTCTAGACTTTGTATAATCTTACGAGTTATGAGAATTCTTAGAGTAGCATGTAGATTCTATGAATGTAGATTATTATTTAATAATTTATAAGCTCAAGGAAAGGATTTCAATAGCAAAAATTGTTAAAAAGAATGAATATAAGTTTCACGAGAAATTTGTAGAATCCTGGTATTGGTGAGGACTACTGAGTATTATTGGTGAGAGAATTGAAGGGAAAAGTACTAGGTAATGAGATTATAATAAGAAATGGGAAGCCACAAGGGTGGTTATTTTATATCCAAGCATTGGGTAAAGAACAAAATTGAGATGGAATAATATGATTTGATATTGAACATAGAGTAGTTAAGGAAGGAAAAAAAAAACTATAGAGCCTTTAAAATGATGTTTAGTAAGGAATTTACTTATGATATCGCTTACATACAATTTCAATTTTTATAAGATGTTTTAAAATTCATTAAATTGGATAAAACATAATGAACAGAACGTTTTTCAAGAATGGGGTGGGGTCCAACAATGGCCCTATTTAAAGTTTTTAATTGTGCACCTTTTTCCACATGCAAAATGGTTGATTCAAAAAGAGGTGCAAGGATGCTTTGGATGCCGATTTGAACATCGTTAGTGTTAACTAAAGAACAATAGCTAAAACATTGGGTAAGCTCGGAAAAACTTCTGTTGAAGGCCAGGACCCATAAAGGGTTGTCATGCCAGATGTGATAATGATTTTTTTTTTTTCGGAAATTGAATATATGAATTATCAGTATTAAATACCTTCTGTTTTACACTGTTTCTTTAATTATTATTATTAAAAATTTTTCGTTAAATGATTATTTCATGTTACAAATAAGATTGGAGAACAAATTGTTACTTATCAAGAAAATTTTCAAAAAGAGAAAAATTGTATTTCTATTCTTTATTTATTTTAATGTATAAAAAATTTTTAATTGCTAAAAATATTTTTTGAAATTTTAACAATTATTGATCTTTTTTATATAAACTACTCATTTGAATTAGTTATTTAATTTTTCTTCAGTTTTATGCATATTTTATTATCATTTTATTGTATTTTTCATGCATATTATTATTTAATTTTATGTGCATTTAATATACTAAGAAAAGTTAAATTTGTTTAAAATGGATATATTTTCTTTCTTCATAATCATATTCTGTTTGTTTATTATTATCATTTTGTTTAAAATAGATTATCATATCTCCCTAATTTAATATTTTAAACATTTGTTACTCCTTTAACTGCAAATATTTCATAATTGCTATATATATTCTGTGCAATTATTATTTATTGTCACTTTGCTTAAAATTTAATGTTTCTTTTTTTTAAGTCATAATTTTTTTTTTTATTTAGTCAGTATTCATATTCTTATCTTTTAAAAGAACATTGTTGGAAAATTTACTTTTCCGTTAATAGTTTGAGGATTTACTGTCCATTAAAATTTTATGGCTGCTTTGATTTGTCTACATCAATAGATTTGTTGATATGAACACAGATAAATGTTATGCTTAAAATGCATTAATCATCTCAGCTTCTTGTATTAACAAGAATCTAATATAGCCATAATTTTTGGATGAATGACCACATTTGTTTCATATAAACTCAAATATTTAGGAATGTAAGAAGTATCAAATGAGACTTATGAAGTGTAATGATAGTGTTTCATGCAAATCAGATGTAGTTTGAAAATTGAGGAGAACGGTTATGTTTCTCGAGTCAGAATTAATCCCCATATCCTTTGTTATGTTTGTCTGTGTCTGTAATAAATAATTTAAAAAGATACTAGTCCAACGTATGAGTGAATAATTATTAGATAATCTACCCATCTCTTAACCATAAAAACCAACAAAATTATTTACAGTGATGAATCCAAATCAAATTTAAACTTGTATTATTATTTATAATTAGTACTTCATTTTTGCCATTTAAAGATTCTAATACATTACTAATGTAATGATAGATAAAGAAAAGCATAGTTTCTTGGGTTTTGATAATACTTTTTTAAGATCTGAATGAAGTTTATCTTAAGACATCCTGTGCTATTCAATTGTCCTTCTTGACAATTTTCCGTTAAAACGAAATTTGGCCCTTAGCAAAAGCATTCTTAGGAATACTTTAAACTCTTTTATGCTTTTTTCTAAATCTTTCCTTTTATTCTTTTACATTACCCAATTGGATGCTTATAGGTGTAGTTGAAATCAAAATTGATTTGCACTGTTTTTAAAAATTCTTCCAAGTTACGATGTATTACAGGTATATGTCACCGTTTATAGGTTACAATAGATATTGTAGCACATTTTGCAACCTGTCTTTATATTAGGCACAAAGTAAAACAATTTTAGTATCCCCATTTCATTTGGGAAAATTTCAGCAATTCATTGTGCTTTAGGTTTAAAATTAAAGGAGCTCAATTTTATTGATGGTATATTTATATGCTTAATTTTATTGATATTGATAATTATATTGATAGTATCAATAAACTTAAATTTGTTCCATAGATATAACTCTTTCTTGATTTCACAATTATAATAATCAGTATATATGATTTAGTTGGCAAAGGCATTGTTCATGTTATTGGAAATTAATGAGTGCCATTCCTATTCTAATTGGATTATTAATGGTGACTCTGGCATGTAAAAAAGGTCATGATTTAATGTCCCCTAAATAAAATGCCTTTGGTAATAGTAGACTAGGTGTGGGGTTCTTCTGCTTGGTTCCTATTCCCACATTATGAAAATCTGTACCACTGCTTTCTTAAATGAGACTTGTATTAGAAGGAAGGTGGTTTTCAGATTAACGATAGAGTAGGCAATTTAAACAAACAGTACTGAAATTACAATGGGGTTAAGAGCATTTTGTACAAATGATTCTGTAAATCAGAAATACTTAGCTCATAACAATAACTTACCAATAAGAAAGAAAAATGGATAATGGCAGTACATATTGATTAATTTTCATCTTATGTAAAATAAATAAAAATATAATTAACTTCATATTTAATTTTAAGATTCTATTTTATTTCAAAATATCACTAATTTCATAATTTTTTTCTTGATCAGTGAAGTACAAGATCGAGTAATGTTGACTGGACGGCATATGGTCCGGGATGTTTCTTGTAAATGCTGTGATACAAAACTTGGTTGGGTTTATGAGTTTGCTACAGAAGAAAATCAACGGTACAAAGAAGGTCGTGTAATATTGGAAAGAGCTTTAGTAACAGAAAGTGATGGTATGGAAGAAAAAGTTTGATGTCAGATATATTTTAAAGATTGAAATTTTAATGTATACACGTACAAAAAAAAAAACATATACTTGTATTATTCCTATTTTTGAACAGTTTTACTCAGTTTTTACACTTTTAGTATAGTATTATATTTTTCTGAATAAAATATTTTTTTCAAATACACTATTGTTTATTAATATTTTTGTTGAAAACAAAAGCAAACATTAACTAAATTTTGCCATTACATTAGATTTGACTGTTCAGCTATGAAATCTGTTATTGTACTGGCTATTATTGAATTTTTTTTTACCATAGAATGAAACGTTCATTAATGTACTAAAGCTATGCTAGGATATCTCTCTGAGTGTTTTAATACTCTAATAGGTTTGACAATTTTCTTTATAAAATAGTATGTTAAAAACAACTTAGAATCTAATGTAATTAAGATAAAAAAAAATTATTTCAATTGGATTCATGTTTTTATAATGGAAATTTATCACTTTTTTTTCAACTTTTAAAATAATGCAGTAAATTTTTATTTAAAAAGTTTGTATAAAAATTTATTTTTTCTTGTATGAATTTTTTAATAGAGAATTTCTCTAAATTTTTTTCATTATTTTAGGTCATTCTTCATATTAACATCTTCACAGCATTATATTTTGGTTCCTAAGTTACTAAATATAAATTTTTGCATAAAAATTGACACACCATATAAGAATAGGTTGACAATAAGCGATGCAAGATGCATTATTCCTGATTACATTTCGATTAGATGTAAAAAGTAATTCATTGAAATATGAACAAATTTAATGTCATATTTCCATCCACTGTCATTGTAACTTAATTTCAATATTCAATACATTAAGAGACTGTTAAATTTTGACAATCATTTTTTAACAATAACTTATTTATAAATCTTGAGATATTTACAAAAAATGTAGAAAATTATTTGATAAAATTAGTACGTCATAATGCTACTTTATTGGAATGTTGAGTGTTCCATCTTGCATGACCAAGTATGTGTGATTGAAAGATGTTCTAAATATATCTATCCTTTTGATCATCATTAAAATTGTTGAATAGTGTGATCATATTGGATGTACAAGCTATATATTATTCAATAATAAAGGAAATGTCTCAGCACTAATCAAAGAAATTCTTTCTAAGAATATAATACTTAATGTTTTGAATAAAATAAATTTACCTAAGTTTACTATCTACAATTAAAATATATTTTTTTCAGTGTATTGCTCTTTTGTTTGTCACTTTATAATTATCAGTTTGCTAATATTGATAAATGTAAGCATTTTTTATATTGTGTTGGCATTTTCTTTTCATTCATATTTGCTGCATTTAAATGGATCTGTTTAAGGTAAATGTAATTTTTTCAGTGAATAAAACATTAAATAAATAAAAAAAATGTATTTTAAAAAATTTGGATAGTTTAGTTACGATTTTTTTTTCTCAAAAAAGTTTGCATTATATATATTTGGAAATCAAATAAAAATTTAAGGACAATTATCCTGGCAATTATAAAGTATTCATTTATTTATACATTGTCTTTTTATAAATCAGAAGCTATTTTTATTGAATTGTTAAGTTTGAAAATAATGAGCAAAATTTTAATACTGATTTTAAAAGCCTTTTTTTTAAGAATCATATTTAAGATTTCATAATTTTATGCTTATTTGCTTACGAAAGTATTAATGTTAATACTTTGAAAATAATTTATGGAATTTGGCTTATTCAAGTAATGATAAAAATGAGCTGAAGAACATTAAAATGAATTTATTTTTCAAAATTTCTCTAAAGTTTAACTGGATTAAATAAAATTATGTAGGATACCTCCATATTTTTTTGAGTAAAAACATTTTTAATTTTATGAAAATTGTATTAACTTTATACATTATTGTTATATAAGATTTAATTTCATATAGCTTTATTTAATACATAAGTTATGTCAAACACAAAACTATGTAATGCACTATATATAAAATAGCATTATGTAACCCAAATTCAGACAATTGTTCTTTTTAAAAAACTTCTCTCTTTAATAAGTTAAAATTTAAAAAACATATATTTTAATTCTCTCTTAATGTTTAGCTATGTAACTGCTAAAATGATATCAAAAACTTTTATTTTTTGTAAATTAATGTTATAACATTGCTAATTTTAGATACATATTTAATAAATTTTTGGTTTTGATTATTTAGAATAAAAGTAAAATCTAAAATAGATGTATTCTTGAAGCTGAAAGAAACTATTTCTTTATAAAGCATATAATGATTTATATGGTAAAATAAACATTTCTAAACTGCCTTCATTCAAAATATTGAACAAAAAAAAAAGGATAAGGGATATTAAAATTATGTATTTCAAAATCTAAAAATGCAATGAATGAAAATTTAGCATTTTCAAGTTAAAAAAGATAGTCATGTTGCCCCTTTATGGCTGGCAATGGCTACTACTGCAAACACTATACAGAGGACAATTATTTTTGCGAAGTTTTAAATCTTAAGCATTTTTTTACTAAACTGTAAATAAAGTTATAGTAGAAAAGATGTTTTGTGTTTACCATATAAGAAACACATGCACATTGAAATTCCTTCGCAAAAAAAACTTATATTATCGATGCAGAATCTACAAATTAATTTTAACTTTTTCTATTTGAAAACATATTTTTTCATTATGCAGAAAAACGTTTCACTGTTTTTATCAGAAAAATATCTATCTTGTTGGCCATTTATTTCTTTGTTTTGGAGACAGTCTCTGAAGTACTTAATTTTCATGTTTGGTATGAAATGGTTCATTTTCACTTTAATTTATTATATCAGTCATTTAATTACTACCTCTTATATAATAATTATATCCGTGTCCATATTCATAAAGTCAAGAAGTGGAATTTCAGCCTCTACTTGGTTTTTTTTATGGAAGTTTATGGATGAGTAACTAAACTTTACTCAAGTCATGAGGCGAATGTTCTTTGTTTTCTTTACTCATTGTGTGTGTTTTTCTTTAATAAAGATTGTGTGGCAAATGATACGTTTTCCTGAAACATTTCTAGCATGGTAATGATCCTCACAAAAATCATTATTTTTCTTAATAGTTACAATATTTACAGTTGAAGCTATTGATTATACTCATATGAGGTGTAAGACAGGAATTAGACAAGTTGAAGAAATGTCACATCAATTGCCCTTAAAAGTTCAGAACTTCATTATTAGTAGATCCATAACTAGGAGGATTTACAATTCTTCAATAAAGATGTTCTAAATTTCTCAGTCATAAAAAATATGGCAAAAAAGTTAAAAATTCAAATGAAAGAGTTCTCAGAATGATGTGAATGATCTTGCAAATATGAGATTTTTGTTCATTTGTTGCATCTATGAGACCATTTTGGGCGCAGAACATTAGTTTGTAAATTTGTGAGTGTTTATAAATTAGAGGTTATTACACAAATACAATAGTTAGAAAAATTGTGGTTCATTTACAGTCGAATGATTATTGGAGAATCAGAATGAAGAATTAGAATTTCTTATCATTCGTAAAAATAAGTTAGATTTATCAAAGCTCAGAGATTTTCATGGTTTGGGCACATTGAGAGATCAGCTGATAACCAAGTAGTTAAGATCATGCATTAAAAGCTCATGGCCTAGGGCTTGGCAAAGGAATAAGTGCCTTGATATCTTGATTGCTATTAAAATCTTAAAGATTTTTAACTGGAAAATTAAAAGTCAAGGACAGAACTGTTGGGAAGATGATTGTGCAACAGGCTAAGGCCTACCCAAAGTTGTATTGGCAATCAAGAAAACTACAAGTGTTTCCATTGTCACCAGCTGGTTGTTCTTTGTTTGCCCCAACTGATTACAAAAGTGATAAGAGATCTAATAGATTTGTTTGATGGTTTAACCAGCTTTGTAACCTAAAAACTTCTGTTCTACATTGAATGGACATCTATAATTAGGTGAGTGATTCTTACAGATGTGTCGGTATGATAATTTTACATATAAAAGATATAAGGATTCAAAAATTTTATGTGGTGATGTTTAAGGAGAAGATCTGTAGTAAAAATATGTATATTATTTATAATTATTTTTATGTTGATTTCAAAATATATTTCTTTTATCTGCAAAATTTAAAATTTTTACTAATTGAATTCTTTATATTGATCCTTATGGTTAAAAAATACCTAAGGTATATGTATAATTTTAATTAGCTGTATTTATTTTTGTTTAATAATTGTTTTTTCAATGTATATTTTACATTTTTTATTGGCATTTTGTTTTATTTTGTCTTAATTCTTAATTATTATAAGGTAAAATTTGCTTTGAAATGTATTTTTATGATATCTTTGTGGCAACGAGGAATGGAATAATCTAGTAATACAAAGAAAATTAGTTTCTTTAAACACTATTTTGACAATTTTTTCAGCTACAATGATATAATTACAACAGCTTCAAGCTGTGTCATATATTAAAAACCTTTACGATTTCTTTGATACTTTACAGAAATACTGTAGTAATCATAGCTAGTGACTCAAACATCCATTTCAAAATTTACTTCATTCAACTAACTGACTGCTTGGCTTAGGCTGATATTTATATATCCAATGACCTTGAAGGTTTTCAGAACATTTCTTCAGTAACCACATATAAGCTTGTATTGCTCCAATTGGCTCGAAATTTCGAAAATATTAATATTTGTTTCTAAAAATATTACCTATCATCTGCCTCCTTTTACAGAATCAATTTTTCAGCACTAAAATCTTCTATTTTCATTGAATGAACGTTCTGGTGATAATTTCGCAAATCAAATGATAAAATAACAACAAAACCATTCTTAAAATAAAAATGTTCGACATTTGTACAAATATTTACATTTTTTATGACATTCCTCTTTTTAAAACCAGCATGTCTCGAGTGACTGTGTATGACTTTAGGTTTAAAAAGTGCTCTTTCTATCCTTACCACGATGTTATTAATTAATTTTTGTTCTGTATAGAATCCTTACATGTTTATAACAGGTGACATTCATTTACATGTGATGTACAGATTTCAAAGTCAAACTGTATCTCATTTTTTATACCTTTAGTCCAAGGCTCAGCAACCTGTGTCTCTTTTGATGTATGACTTCTCCAGTTCCATATGAAAAAAAAAAATTTATAGTTGATGATCAAAACCCTACAAAATGAGAAATTATATATTTAAGTTCCTAGAATTTCTCACTAGCTTTTATTTGCTTAATTAAAAACTGCCAGTCTAAAAGTGACTGTAACAAAATAAACTTGAACTTATGTTTTGTTGGAGATAAGACTACACACATTATCATTTTATCTTTAAACCAACTATATTCATTTTCATCTAACCCAAACAATTACCATCTAGAGTTAGACAACAAGTCTGCACCCCAGATGTGTTGTCCACTCTGTGATATTGCTGTCAACTAGAAATGGCAAAAGCAGTTATTTTTGGATGACTAGTTATCAACATTATGTTCCAAGGAAATAACATGTTTTTAAAAAAGTGTTATATAATAACGTTTTTTAAGAAATTGTTCCAAGAAATCCCTTCACACTGAATACAGCGAAAGGAAGCTTTCGTGAGGTGACAAAACTGATTTTTTGAGGAAATGAGGTGTAGGATGAATTTTAGTGACTGAGCATCAACAATCACCTAATTAAAGGAATTTTTACAAATTTTTTATATTCTTTATCAACTTTTTAGGAATTTCCTATTTTATTCTATTTATCAAAATTATTTTTCTGTTTTATTTATCCAAACTTCTTAATTTTACGATCTTATCAACTTATAATATTGCTATTAATCAATATCCATGAACGCCATTCATCATTATTTATTGTAATATCAGTACTAAGCCCACAGTTTACAAGTTATGAAATCATAGTACACCTAATTTAACCAGTGATTTACACTAAACTAACTTACATTTAATAATTAACTATATATTGCTGTTTCTTACAAATTTCCTTTTAAATATCTAACTTTTTACTTAGATTTTAGTTTTAGTATAAATAATCTGTGTAACAAAAGGAAAATTGTATATATACAGATGTCATATACAAATAAACTACATATTTATGAACATAAATGTAAAATAATATTTTGTTTAAAAATAAAAAATAAAAAAAAGAATGTGTGTATACTAGGGTCACTCTGAAATGTTTGAGATACAACTAGGTTTTTAAAGTTATAGTTACAAAATTTTAGGTGTATTCAAAGTAGTCTCCTCCAGCATCAATGCACTTTTGTAGACGAATTTCCCAAAGATTATATGCCTCAAGCCATTCATTTCTTGTAATAGATGAAAAAATGCATTTATAGCCACATCAATCTCTTCTGAATGAAAACGACGTCTACGTAAGTTCTTTTTTAGATTAAAGAATAACCAAAAGTCGCACATAGGTAGATCAGGTGAATACGGCGGATCTTCATCACTTTAATTTGTTTTTGTTTAAGAAACTCAGCTGTTAATCCGGCTGTATGTGAAGATGCATTGTCATTGTGAAGCATTAGTCCCCTAACATTAAGTTCTTGTAGATTAGTGGTAAACTAGTTTGTTGTTACTGTCTTCTGCCTTTCCAACTTGATGGCTTTGACCAATCCCGTACTTCTGAAGAAAACGACATACATCACTTTTTTCAGTGCGCGTTGTTTTTTCACCATTGTCGGCATGGGGATCATCTTCAAAGACCCATACTTTGCTTTCTTGACGTGTAGGAACGTCAAAAAACGGTATGCACGTTTCATCACCTGTTACAATTTTAGAAATGATGCGGTGGCCACCATCATTGTGCAATTTAAGAGTTTCTTTACTGATTCTGACACGCTTCTCTTTTTGGTGCTCAGTTAGATTATGGGGAACCCAACGGCAAACTTTTTTCATGTAATTCTTCATGAATGACTTTGTGTATGGCTGCGGATCCAATGTTAAGTTCCTTCTGTATCATTTGATAGGTACAGAGATTATCATCCATTAACATTTTTCGTATGGCAGACACATTATCCGAGATCACTGCAGACGGCAGCCTTCCTGAGTGTTCTTCATCCTGAAGAAAATTGCGACCTCTTCTAAATTCTCTAAACCATCTGAATACAGTAGCACGAGCTGGAGGTTCATCACCAAATGCTAATTGCAACCGTTGAACGCATTCTTCTTGATTTAATCCTGCTTTAAAATCGTAGAAAATCATAGCGCGAAACTCGCGTCAACTCCATTTTCTCTTATGTTTAAAATTTATTCTACGCTAAACAAGTTGAAGTAATTCAGTTAAAAACCGTGTTCTGTGTTAAAATACTTTGTATTTTAAAATTAAACCGTTATTTTTATTTTGTAAATTCTTGTCTGCGCGTATCTCAAAAATTTCAGAGTAACCCTCTTAAACCTGAATTTTTAGCATGTAAAAGAAACTATTCAAATTTATGAATTTGCCTTTTTGATAAGTTATAGTATTTCATTTTGTATATGACTTTAATGTTCTATCTATGTAACTCAATTGTGTGTGAAATTTATCCTTATTATTTTTACGGGATGAAATTAATGATCATGGGAAAATAAAAATAGCATCCATGTGGTATGTGGTAGTCATAAAATGAATTTAAAGTACAATAATACAGTATTCATAAAAATACAATAAAACAGTATTTTTAAATAAAAGCATATGAAAATGGCTTCTGTGAAATAGATAAAATTACAACAATAAATAATTCGGAGGCAATTTTTATTGTTGACACAATACATAAATTTATAATTTTTAAAACTGTTTGCTTTTAAAAAATTTTTTGCCATAAATATAGGATTTTATGTATTTATAATTTGTATTGTTTGGTCTGCAAGTATATTTTAATGTCATAAGAACTTAAATAAATAAATTAACAGGTGTAACATTTTTACTTTCCATACTTTGAACTTGCTAAAAGTAATTATTACTCTTCATTTTTTTATGATTCTTGAAGAATATGTGCTATAGAATTATTACATATAGTTTTCTTATTATTGTCTACAAACTAATTTAATTTTTACATGGCAGAATTATAATTATTACTCTTTTGAAATTAAGTGAAGAAAAGCTACTTTAATATGTAGATGTTTAAAAGTTTTTTTTTTTTTAATAAATAGACTGTGTAAAATATCTTCAATTATTACTAAATCAATCTGTCCACTGATATAGCTGCCAACTCTACTTATTTTTTCGGGGGAAACTCCTGATTTTTTTACCCTTTCTCCCGATTTCCCGATAATGTATGAAAATCTACTGATTTTTGGCATTTTCAGTGAAAAACTTAGAAACTGCCAAAATTTTGCCGAAAAATAAACCTATTGAGTTGTTTAATTTTATGCGACTCTGTTTAATTACATTTACATGCTTAAAAGTAAATAAATGTAATTAAACAGAGTCCCATAAAATTAATAAATTAATAAGTCACATATTTACTATAAGTTTCCCTTTTATGATGAGATTCCAAAACATGCAGAAATATGCTATTTGCAGACTATTGAACATACCTCATTTTTAAGTATAAGACTCTTTATTGACAGATTTCCCATTTTACTGCGTAATACAGAACTTAATAAAGGATTGGACATTTTCCAGACTGAGTTCTACGAACTTCAAAGTACTGAGTCCTCACAAAAGAAACACTGGATGAACCAAGAGCAGATGTACAATGGCATCTTGTTAGAAATCTTAAAAATGAGTTTGAACAAAAAATGTTTTCCAATATTTCCCAGTTTATGCTGACAACTTTAATTATTCCACATTCTAATGCTGAAAGTGAATGAGTGTTCAGTCTTATAAAAAATAATAAATTAATTCAGGTCTTCTCTTTCTTTTGAAAATTTAAAAAGTTTAATTATTGCTAATATCCTCAAAATGAGAAAAAATGTTTTGAACAGCAGTTCACCAATTCATTTCTAATAAATGCTAATTAGCAACACATGAAAAAAATAAATTGCTTTGAGTTATTCGAATTTGAAATGTGTTATGTTTTTTATGAACAAAGTATTTGAAAATTTCTATTTTTATACATATGGAAGTATTTCTCATGTAAATTAAATTTACTTAGTTTAATTCAGTGATAAATACTTTTATGTGTTTATGTAAAGAAATAATTTTATAAATTGCACTTGTGTATTAAAAGTTGTCTTATAAAATAAATATTGAGACATAAATGTCGATGTGTTTCTTTTTTTTACATATAGTTTATTCTTTTATTCCTCATAGTTCCTTTATGAGGTTGATGAATATTTTATTAAAATATTAAGATTGACACAAAATATCTTTAACATAAATCATTCTCAGAATGTATAATCTAAAGAGTAAAATTCTCTTTTTACCTTACTACCATTTTAAACATTCTGTTTCAAGCAAAAATGTTGCTTGTAGTGTCTCCTGATTTTTTTCTCTTAAAATCAGTAGAATCTATTGATTTTATTTCTCCAAGGTTGACAGGTGTGTACTGAAGAGTATAATTCAAAATTACAAATAGGCCTTTCAGAATGTTTCTTTTGTAAATAGAATTAAATGCCAGATAATTTATTTTGCAGTTATATAAAATTGAAAATTAAAAACTTATCTATTGAGTTAATTCTATTTAAAGAATTATATTGAAATTAGAATGGAATAAAAGTACAAAACAGTATTTAATAGATAACGTATTGTTGAAAAAATATGTTATTAAAATTAAGTTTTTTTTCCCCGAGCAGTTTTAGAATACTGTAATGCTTATATCATGCTGTTGTCAATAACTTCTCAAGTCGTTACTCTATTGTGGAACTTTTCTACGTTACATTATTTTACAATTCTAAAGAAGTTATCGTTATTTTGGAACATCAGTTTTAAAGTTGTTTCAAAACTATAAAGATGTTCTCGTTATTTCAAAACTTTACAGACGTTACAGCTGTATTGGTTTCTGACATTGAGTATTCTAGATTGTCTCAGGAACATATTCCTAACTCTCGCTTGGATCGCTGTGTTGCTTAGCAACTAATGAGTGTGTCCTCTTCGGCTCCCCATAGAGAAGAGGGGAAGTTAATTGTTGAAAAGCAAAAAGTGGATGTATAAGTAAACTTCATGGTAAAAACGATGAAAGCGTTTCTGAGAATGGGTATTTTTAAAGAAACATTTTATAACAGTATTGCAAGAACATTTTATTTTATCTTCAATTTTTTATTAAATTTTTTTCTTATGAACTTTAGTGAAATTTCTATTAAGCTGAAAATTTTTTTACAAACTTAAAATTGCACTCAAAAATCAAAAGCATGAAATATTTTGAATTTTATGCCAAATTTCGAGGAAGAAATGTATATATATATTAGATACTATTTCTTTTATAATTTGTTAAAAAGTAACATATTAAATCAAATTATATTAAAATAATAATATGATTAAAATACTATAAATGACAATGTAATTGATTATAATAATTTTGGATGTTTAGGACTGTAAAATGAAATTATTTTACAATCCCAAAAACGTAATTGATGTGTATTCCAATAAATGAATTACATAATATTTCTTGAAAAAGCCTGTATTATTTATGGTGACGAAAAAATTATTGTTTTACCTTTCATCAGATGTATCACTAAATGGCTTGTTAAGTAATTAATTACTAAGAAGTCTGATATTAAATGTTGCAAAATTAATTATTTTAAATTAATTTTAATAAATTTATAAAAGTATATTTTTTATTTAGTAATTTTTAAAAATAAAAATATCGTATGTATATTGCAGCAGCAAGATCTGCATTTCCATCATTTACTTTTCACAAATTGTGTTCAATATTTCACAATTATGGCAAAAATAATAGTTCATAAAATTTTGATAACTGTTCTTAAATAATATTTCTATAGAATGACGACCGAAATTTTATAAATAAGAAAAGATATAAAAGCAATCCCTTATTAAAAACTTTCAAATATTTTTTAGTTTGGTAAAATAAATAAATAAAAATGTGTTTATTCCTTAAAAATACACAAGCACTTCTGACAATATTGAATTTCTAAAACTGACTGGCTAATGAAATATACAAACGAATATTCAGAGTAATAATGAAAATTAGCTAAATATAAAAATTAAAGAAATTCAAATGCTACATTTATCATAAATCAACATCCATAATTATACCCCATTGTAGGTGTCTTATTAATTTTTGTAGCTGGGGCTAGTTTAATAGTTTGCGGTCTTTGCGTGACTGTTTGTAGTTTCAAGAATACTATTTAGAAACGATTTACCTTCTCAAAAGTATGTATGCGTATAATATGATGAAATCAGTAACAGAATTTGATTACGTATTCGAGGATCGAGTTAACGAAGTAATAATGATACTGTTATACATTTATAAATAATTATATTATGTCTTAAAATATCTCATAGATCGCGGAAATAGTCATATTTTGGGCAAAAAGTGCGGTATTTAGATGTGTTATACGTAAAAAGCGGGTTTTCTATTGATCTGGTGATTTAGCGATGTTTTGGCGAGAAAACTTGGTGACTTGGCGAGAAATAGATACTTCTGGAAACATCCATCACCTAAGCTCTAGGACCAATATTTAGCGAGATAGCCTAGAAGCTTCCAGAACCTTGGCTAAATTGGTAGATTTCCCCGCCAAGTCAGGTATAAATACCGCAGTCCGACATAGAAGGAGTTGAGTTTTGTGAAGACGATTAGTCGTGACTGCTAGTCTAGAGAAGCTGTTCTCTGCCTGAGGTATTTGAGACCTGCGATTGGAAGCTGTTACTTATTGTATCCGTCGAATTGTAGCTGTATAATTGTGATTTGCAGCTGGTATTTCTAGTGGAATTTTTACGAATAAAAGTCTTGTGTTCATTGAGTGGTTGCTTTATTCAACTCTCAATCCACATGAACCCCGAAGCTTGGTACAATACTTTGTCGTTTTAGGTAGCTAAATAAAATTTTGTAATAATTTTTCAGCCCTGCCTTTAGCATGGCATCTACTGTGAAAAAGAAAATCAAGAATTCCATCCGGATTGGACAGAATATTTTTCATTTTTCATATGCAACACAGGTGGTTGTCCCACTTGACATGAAAATTTCATACACAGTGCGCTGTTTTCCATTAATGTGAAAATGTAGTACGCTGTGCATCATTATTAAAATTTGCAAAAAGAGGAATATTAAAAGTAGATGAAAACTTTAAAGATTGTTGTATTTTCCAGAACTGTCCTAGAATTTATAAAACTGTTCCATAATTTCAAAAACATAAACAGAAATTAGGGAAAAATCAAATATTCCATTATCTCTTAAAACTGTATAAGATAGAGCTACTAAAAGTCTTCATTTGTATATGAGACATTTGGAAGTATAAGACATTCAAATGCCTCAAAGGCAATGGAATTGATATAAATAAAATAGTTTCCATAGTAACTGATGGAGAAAGAAGTATAGCAAAGGAATATATAGTGGAGTAATATCACAACTCTTCTGAAAAAATAAACCATTAAATTCTAACGTTTCACAGAATAATTCATAGAGAAGCGTTTTGTGTTCAAACATTTTAGTCTGAAATAGGTGGGCTCATGAACTTGATAGTTAAGATTATTAACAGCATCTTCACAAAAGCACTCTACCATTGTTAATTTAAAAATGTCCTTGACGAAATGGACTACCAGTTTTCTTACTTCTGCACAATAAAGTACGTTGGTTTAAAGAGGTGACGTAAGGCAACATTTTGCTTTGTGCTTAAATCAAATAAAAAATATTCCTCAATGAAAAAAGGAATTTATAATCCCGATTTATATATGAAAATAAGTGGCTTAAAAATTCAACTTCATGGTAAATACCACAATGAAACTAAATGCGTTAAATTTAAAGTTGCAAGGAAAGAGCAACTCTGTCTGCGTCTTGCTTGAAGTTGTTTGTGTGGAAACAAATGCCTTGTTTCTTGTTGAAGATATGGAGATCGGTAAATTTCTTCATTTAAAAGGTCTGAAGTAATATCGCGATGGGATCTATGCAATTGCTTACACAAATTATTTCAACATAGCTTTGAAAACCATGAAGGATTAGATTCGCTGAGAGATTCGAGTAATTCAAAACATAAAATTTCCTTTTCATAGAAAATCCTCTCAATGCAAATGCACATAAAATCAACACTGAGCCATATGAAATTGATGCTGGATCATTTCAAACACAATTATTGAATTTAAAGACCAGACATGTGGAGTAGCAAGTTCGCAGAACTCAAGAGCAAGTTAGACGTTCAGAAATGCATGCACATCACGCACCATAAGTGAATAATTGATAATTCTTAAAAAAAATATCTTGAGTTGAGGCCCTTATATTCGGCACATGTAATAATCTTCTAGAATGCTATTGTGAGGTGAATTGGCATTTGGAGTGTTGATAAATCTTCGGGTTGACACATTTGTGCAAGCAGCCGTTCTCTTGCATGAATATAATATAAAATAAAGAAGTTAACTAACAAATAAAAGTCTAAGAGTCGTGCTTGAAATTGAAAACAAATAATAAGCCAAATCTAATTAAACTTTCAAAAAGCATGTAAAACGAATCTCTCTATTGATGTAACAATATTTGTGTTTTTATATGAATAAATATTTTTCCATATTTAAAATCGTTTATTTTAAATCGAAAATCAAATATATATAATCAAATAATATAATATGAAAACGAAAATTCGTCATAGCTCCTTAAAAACTGGCAAATTTTCTATTGTATTTTTGGCTCCTCTATGCTGTTTCAGATAGCTGCTAAACCCTGATAAAATGAACCTGCTATAAAGGAATATATTTCAACAAAAATGCTATCAGTATTTGATGCTTCGGCTAAAAGGCTGTTTCAGGAATCTTAACGTAAATAAAGGAAGGCGTGACGAAGTTCCCTGCCTTGAACAGATGAAACTATCTCTAGTAAGTAATAAAGGTTGCAGTGAATTACAAGAAAACCAACAGGATAAAATATTTTCCTCGTCATATAATGAAGTTTTCAGGAACTAATAGTCTGATATCACAAAGAAATTTTCGAGTGAGGCAGCTAAACATGAATATTTATTACCACATATTGCTGTTATATACTTTTATATATAAATACGAATTCCAGTATTCGATGCTTCTGCCAAAGAAAAAGACTCACCCTATTTAAATTAATGTTTAGAATGCAAATCTAAATAATCCAGCTTATTCCATCAATTTTACTAAAACTTCGACAGAAATATGGTTTTGTTAATGTCATAGAAAAGACATTTCTGCAAAGTAGTATCAGAAAGGAAGTTCCTCATCCTAATCATTTAATAAAGAATTTTTAAATTGGATTGAAGAACTTAATGCTTTAAAAGTAATAAAATTTGCTAGATGGTTTCATATAATGGATGATATTTTGCAGAATTCCATTATTTATGCTTTTGCAGTGAAAACAAAGACGCCTGTTCCGTTGTTATGTTTGAGCGAAATTGAAACAAATTCTTGCTTTTCGCGAAGTCTACAGTTGTTCTTAGATTAAAATTGCTAACTGTATTAGTTGGAATCAAGTTGACACAATTTACTGCTGCGGCTCTGGATTGATCACAAGTACCATGCTACTACGAGAGCGATACAGTGAATGTTGTGGTATGGATAAAAAAGCAATACAAATTGTGTTTTCAAAAGAAACAAAGTTTCAGACATTTGAAAAACTCTCCTAGTGGAATCATATTTCTGGTGAATTCAACCTGTTTGATTTCCCTTTTATCTTATCGCTAGTAAACCTACTTGCAGAAATAGATAGTGAAAGAATCCTCTGTAATTAGGAACTCTCATAGAAGAATGGCCAGTGTGTTTTACTATAAAAATTCTTCCTTGTGACCCGTGAATACGGGCTACTACTATCCATGAAAAGTCTTCGGGAAAGCAATTACGAATTTAACGTTAAGATATTTCACAAAATAGAGAAAAAGATTTGAAAAATAAATTCGCTTGGTGCATTTGGGTTACAATATATAGTGTGCAGAGAATAAAACAAGTCGCACATTTTCATCAGAGATTGCTCTTGTGTTTCCAATAATAGCAAAAGCATTAACTGGCCTTCTGTTCGGATTAACGAGCTCCTTCCAGGAAAATATTGAACTGACAAGAAAAGATGGATTAGACTTCATGTTAGTGATTTATTAGAAGTCACTTCTGATGCTAAATGTTTGGTAAATGCGAAGTGCAATACAAAAAAGGAGATCTAACACATTTAATAATTTATTTCTTCGGGTAATAAACCTCTGGGACTGAAACTAGTTCATCATCTTTTCCTGTGGCTATGAAATCCAAAACTACCCATCTAGAGTTGGATAAGAGTGAAAATTCTTAACCGACAGTACTTGTGAAAATGTAATTTGTATTTATTAAAATGTATTTAGCATCATATATGATGTTAAAGTTAAGTGATTGTGTGTGTATTGTGTAAGTATTGCACATACGTATTGTTGAAATTCCAGTCTGAAACTTAATGTTGTGATACCTACAACACAAGGTATTCCATTATCAATTGTCTTTGCATAATTTAATATTGAATATTTTAATTTTTTTTTTGTAAATAATGCCTTTTTTTCATAAATAATACAATTTCGGCTGGCTGCACCTCATTTCACGAGTTTCCTAGGTCTGTAGGACCTCACCCTCAATTGGAGCTGGAAATGAGTTGGTGAGCTATAGCTGTGACTGTCTGGCATATCATTGGTTAGTTACTTGAGTGGGGGAAACTTAGTAAAAATTTAAGCTGTTTGAAGTTCTTGAATTAAAGTATTATTTTTAAGTAAAATATTGATAGAAAGATTGATTTAATTAAATAATAGTAATAAAAATTATTAAAATAATTAGGAATATTTACATAAGTTAAATTAAATTATTCCTTGTCTTGAAAATGGAGTTAGTTTAAATAGCTTGTCCATAGGGGACTTAATTTCTTTGAGTTCTTTTATTATTAGTTTTTTAATTGGAATTCCTTCAAAAATAGCTTTAATTTCTCATTAATTAAATAGATTATTTCTGAGAAATCTTCTGATAATTCTGAAGTAAACTCCAGGTCTCACTGTATTAGCTTTAGCTTGGGTCTTTATGCCCGTATTAAGTTTTATGGTTTCGGTTTTGGTAATTTTGAGCAGCCTTTATAATTGGCAGGGTGATTACCCTGACAGTTTGAGAATTTAGGAGTTTCTACTTTATTATGAGGGCAATATCTCATGTTATATGCTCCTGCACACTTGACGCATTTAGATTTTAGATGGCACGTATCGGCCAAGTGATAAAATTGTTGACAGTTGAAACACTGCATCACCGATTTGGTTTCTCTGTAGTGTTCCACTGACACACCAGAAATATGACAGAGTTTGGTTATCATATCCATAGATCCCCTTCGGGCTTGGAAAAGATGGTAACCAAAAAAGGAGGCATTGGTTTGCTAAATTTAGGGTGAATCATTTGGCTGACTTTAGCTACTTGAAATCCAATGAGATTTAAGTTATTTTCGATGTCCTGAATTTTAGTAGCAATGGGGAGGCTAAAAAAGTTTTGTTAATTCCTTATGTGCTTCTGAGGTTTTTACAAATATTTTGAGATTACGCCCGGCAGTTTTGAACTCAAATTCATATTTGAAGTTGGTTTTTAGATTGCGAATGAATTCTATAGGATCATCTCCATATCTAGCTAAGATAGTTTGAATTTTCTGCTCAACAGGGGGGATAGTAACTGGGGGCTGCTCTGCCTCCTGGGTGATGTTAAGCCAAGATAAGGGATTGCTCGTAGTTACGGAGACCGTAGGTTCCCCCAACGTAACTTTAGCGGGTTTTTTTTTTTTTTTTGTTTTTTCGGTTTTACAAATTCCTCTGTTGGCTTTTTTAAGGATCTCTTTTTTTATTTTTAGTTGATTGAGCAAAACATTAGCTGTTTTAACATTATCATTAGTAACATTAAGTTCATTAACCAGAAGAAGGGGGAATGCCAGACCAGAAACAGTATAGCTACCTTCACTAGATGGCTTTTGAGTTTCTCTGGAGTTGTCATTTGTTGCTTCTATCTATTGTTGGGCAATCAGAATTAGGTCTTCTAGAGCGGCAATGGATTGCATATGTTTCTAGGAGTCTGGAGAGCCTTTGAACTTTAGCACGAGCTCTTCTATTTAAGTCTTCCTTGCCATTAGATCATGTAGGTATCTTTGCAGCATGTCTGTTCGGTCAATTTCCATTCCAGAATAATATTTAAATTGTTAACCTTATCGGTCGTTTAATATCAGTGAAAACTGCTGTTGTTTCCCCGAAGGAATATTTGTTACTGGATGCAGCTCAAGAGCAAGATCTCTTAGGAGCGTGGCTAGGCACGCCTTTGCATGGCAGAGACCAAGTCCCGAATGAGTGAAAATAGAATGAAAATATTTTCATAAATAAAGCTCTGCAGCTTTCTATATTTTGGTAAATCTTAAAATCAATCGCTGTAAAACAATTTTTTAAAATAATGAAATTATGATCAGATTAAAAATGTTTGCTCGGGAACGACGTTTACGAAGACATTCGTAACTTACGACCCCTGGTGCTGATAAAGTAAGGCAAAGATATTCCAAACGACTCATACTTTTCACAAAAATACTAAAATTATTTTATACAAAATGAAAATATTTTGAAATCTAATTAAATTAGTAATAAAATATAATCGTAAGCGTGAATTTCACTATATAATTCTTTGCAAATAAATTTGTTATTTTTAAATATTAATTGTAGTTTTTTTTTATAAAAATATGCTGATAAGAAAATGTTAAGAATAGTATAACAAAATTTGAATACAATTAAATTATGTTAAGATAATAAATGTAGAATTTTCTAAAAAAATATAAATAAATGAAATAAAACAGTTGGTAGTAAAAACTAGTATTGATTTTAAAATAATTCCACAAAATGACGCAAAAATCTTTTATTTAAAGCTTAAATTTTATCATAAAACATGCATTAAATTATCATTTGTTTCAAGAAATTTTTTGTACACATTTATTTCTATTAACTGTATTTGCTTTTCAAATAGATAAGTAAAAGATCAGTTTATCCAAATTCTCTTTTAATAACGATTAGACTAATAAAAAAAAAATCAAGTTTACACATACAATGTCCGACATTGAAAATGCATCACTAAGAAGGAATTGCCAAAAAGTAACAAAACTCGATAAACAGAGGGAGACAGCAACAAAGAATAAGTGATCTGCATTCCGAAATGATATTCATAATAGAGAGTGAAAATAGGGTCGGATCACACAATAGGTTGTAGGATTACCGTGGACCATAGCTCTATGACCGTGGATGGCGACACACAAAGCAACAAGTCTAGGCACAAAGTCAATGATAACATGGATAGAGTCCTGAGGAATGGCTATGCATTCCCTGTTAACCATTTGTCAAAGTGCGTTTTTCGAAGGAGGCTGTGGCAAATGGCATCCAATCATATCCGAAAATTGTTCGATTGGTGAAGGATTTGGCGAGCAGGCTAGGGAAGCAACTGTACACCTCCCAGGGCATTCCATTGGCTGATGCAAGAAATGTTCGGTCGAACGTTATCTTGCTGATAAAGGGCACTGGGATGCCCCTGAAGGTAAGAGAGTGTCACTGGCATTAATACATCAATCCATGTAACGTTGGGCTGTTAAAGTGCTGTGAATACAAAATAGATGTGACCTGGAATCATACGCCATTGCGCACCCAAACCATCATGTCACGTTGTCACACAATGGGGCTTTCCACAATTGGTGTAGGACTGGACCAGTCTCCACGTCGACGCCACATTTGTATGCAGTGACAAAAGAAACAGAAGCGAGACTCATCTGAGAAGCCGATCCCGTACCACTTCGTCATCAACATCATTCTACTCTGGCATCATTCTAGACGTTGGCGTCTATGCTGTGGGGTCAATAGCAGTTTTCTTAACGGACGCCATGAGCGCAGGCCACTAGAAACCAATCGACCTTTGTGGACGCTTCCAGGCGCCTGTCACCTACAATTTTCCGTAAATACTAACTTGCTCTCCTCAGTGCATCCCCATACTCCTCGTAAACTCGTCTGTCTGCTGGAATTGAATCCGTTGAGATGGCCTGGCATTCTCTGCGATTACAGGCTTTCTTTGCGACACAAGAGCAAACTTTCAACGATTATTTTCCAAACAGTAGTAACGTCGCGAATATTGCCCACTCGGCCGGTTTCTCTCCTTATATCTAATCCTATGTGAGCTGGAGTAATGCGCATTTTACACCATTTGCATAACTCGATAAGGTGCGTCTACCTTGAAATTTGCACAATTTTCTGGCCACTCTTGGTGTTGCATTTTCAATGTCGGGCAGTGTATATTCACGTTTACCAAAAATTTTAAAGAATTTAATTTAATACATCTTTTTGAGTGATACTGTCATGAATGACTGTTTTGCTTTTGCAACTAAAATTATTTGTTTAACTTAATGCCATATCAATTTATTAAAATAAATTATAATAAAAAGTATAAAAAAATATGAGAATATTTTTGTATAAGTGGTATAAACAAAAGCAGTGATTTTTCATTACATCCCAGATAAATCTAAAAACTCTAACTGTAAACCATCATGTTCATTATTTAACTTTATACTTCACACTTAGTTTATAAAATACAATCGCAAATTATATTTTTCACAATTTTCTGAAATAATTTTTTGCAATTTATTTAAAATGTAATTTATAAATATAATTTTTTTATTTTTTTTAAACAGATATGAAAGAAATATTTATTTAGAATACAATAAAATAAATGAAATTACAAATTTTCTGTAAACTGAATACAAATAAAGTAAACTGCAGACAGCTAAAATATCTTGTTTAGTATTTTGATAGTTAAATGAATACATTAACAATCAAAATATTCTGTTATTAAAAAATAAATCAAATTTTGGTATTTTCGTTTGTAAAAAAACTTTTCACAGTGCTCCCACCCCAAATGTGCCTAATCTTAACAATAGCAAATATAATCTAGTAACCTTTAAAAAAATCACTTTGTAGTAACCGTGTTAAGGACTTTAATAGTTCTTAAAATAAAAAATTCATAAAACAGAAAAAAAAATAGATATTAGAACTCAAAAATAATTTTCTTTTGTGAACTAAACTACTCCTTCTTTATCAATTCATATTTAAAACAACTCTTACTTTTATTCTATTGATGAAAAATCAAGCAAATTAATTACTTAACGTTATTCTGTTTCAAAACTACATTTTTAAAAATATATTTCACCCTTTTCTGATGTAAAAAAGTCATTTGTACTGTTGTTTTTCTCAAAATGATTGCTTAATCTTGTTAGCTATTCATCTGCTTGTTGTGCAGCCGGTCGCAGCATTGTTATTATTTTGAACTTGAAATTTAAAAGTTCTTGATTTTCATTCATTTAATTATCTGATGCTTCTAATGTGTTAATTTACATCTGAATCAATATTTACTATGTTCTATAATGATAACTACGGTAGTATCAAATTTAAGTAGCAGTCAAAGCTTTTACGGATTTCTTTCTCTCTGTCTCATCTTCACTCAAATCCGGTTATTGGTGGTAATAAGTTATGTTCTTAGTTTCCTTCAAAGTTACACGGGGGTTTCTTTATAATAGCTTGCTTGAAATAACTTAAATATCGTTTTATCAGTAACATCACTACAAACGTGGATTGAAAGTGCATTTGACAAGGCTATTCCAAGCCGACTGCTCCATGCAGAAATACTTACAATATTTTTGAACTTAGAAGTTATTAAATTACTCTCCGACTCACACACAAGGTTTGTAAGAGAGAGAAGCTATATATATATATATAGATTAGAGGCAGAAAAAACTCCACATGAATAGCTTTAAAAAAAAAAATTTCAGGATTTTTCAATATCAACAATACAGTCAGAATTTTCGATATTCCAATAAAAACTTTGAAACAAATAATTTTCCAATGTTGTTTGAACATTTGTTACATGCCACTTTTTAAGATGGAGCAATTGCAATGACTGCATTTGGATTGTCTTATTTTAAAACACTACATTAGCATTCTAAAGATAAAAAAAAACTTTTTTTTGATAACTGCTCGGCAAATATTATAGGGGGCCATTCGGAAAGGAATGATGAAATAGTTCTCTTCAAAATCTTCGACCAACTTAATTACAAATGAAAAATTCTCCACACACACACACACATTGCTTTAAATAGAAATTCTTTAAATTTTTGAATATTTCTAGTTTATTAGCTGTCATGCCGAATAAGTTTTTCGTTTGCTGAGATTAGTATTGATAAATCTGTATTCTCTTAAAGAAAGAAACTGCTTATATGCTTTTAACTAATTCCATAGCAGAAACATTGGTCGAAATAAATTCCTGGAATGTCAAATTTTTGGAATCTCATCAGTGATAATATTATCTCCTCAAAACAATTCTGGAAAACAATGATAGGAAGTTGAAAGCTATTTTGCCGATAGCCTTCATAACTGCGACGGCAAACATTCTTCCTACTGATAAATAAAATATTACTTATTTTCTTAAAAAGTCTACACGTTGTATTGATGCATTAAAAAAGAACATGCTTCGAGACCATATCAACGAATTATTAATGCAAATAATTCTCAACTAAAAATAAAATATACATTAAAAATTGGAAACATAATTACCGATATGCAAAAAATTTCGTAATACTATTCTAATTTTGTACATTAAAAATACAAAATATTTCTGCTAATAAAATTATATAATTGATTTTTCCATTGAAAAATTTTTTAGAATGTAAAGTATTTAGAAAATGGGCTTTAATGTATTCCACATATTTTATTATAATGAAACAAATGAAGTTTCACCAAACTTTAAGAAAAATTTTTTTACAATAAAATTTACAAATCCTTTCCTTGAGTAGCAGTGAGATTATACAGATAGATAACTTTTATTTACTAAAATTAATGATGTAAGAACAATTACTTTTTGTCAGACCAATTAATGTAGTAAAAAATATTAAAAAGCTGTCGCTGTGTATATAGAAATACACTATTCGGAATGATCACTTGATTTAAGAGAAGAGCGATTAATCATAAGATTATATACACTTTTTTATTTCTGAACTTTAGCAAACAGGTGATAAAAAAACCCTTTTCGCACCATGCTTAATTAATGTAATCCAAAACTGACATCAAATTAAAAAAAACTGCCACAAGGATCTCATCAAGTAACATATAAGATAAAATATCAAAAAATGTGTTCTCGCAGTCTAGTTGACACGATCTTAATTAATTAATTCAATTGAAAAAACAGTAACAACAATATACTAATAAAAATTATAAAAAAGTTTGTAAATATATCTGCATAAATAAAGCATTTACCATACTAAAATTCAGTTAAAGAATAATGAAACATTAAAAAGTAATGAATTTCCTATACAAGAATAAACAAACACCCACATAATTAATATTTTTCTAAACCAAATACTATATTAATTATGTATTTTGATGTATATTTCCAATTTAAAAATTAGATATATGGATGATACTGAACGAGAACTAAATATTTTAGAAATCAAGAACTGGAGAAAAGTTGTTAATGAGAGAGAGGCAGCCAAACGAGAAAAAGACTGTTATGGTTGTGATGAAGAATTCAGAAACTTATTATATATTAGTGAAAATTATCAAAAGTTAAATGGAACAATGTATGCAGTGTATTGAATTAGTATTTATTTTTTTTTTTTTTAGTAAATAAAATTCAAATTAGCTTTTTGAGAGTTGTTTACTTAAGAGATTATTTGAAAATTATTAACTTGAAAGGAATGGTCTTCTCCTACTTCTATCTCAAGACATTTTGTTCTCATTATTTATAACACAGTATCTTGCAATTTTTAAATGCAAAATTATTTATGTGCTACTATCACAGAAATATCATTCTGACGCAAGACTATGTTTATTACTTTTATTTGCCACATGATGCAAATTACATTCATACTCAGTGTTATAAAAAGTAAAGCAAGACTAAATAGTTCGAAATAGTTATTAAAAGCAATGTTCTCATTATTATTACTCATTTTTTAAAGCAAAAGAAATTGAAACAAATTACTATTGTTCTTACAATAGCATTATTTTAATTTTAGAATTAGTCATCAAACCATCGAATTTCGTTTTCTTTGATTTTTTTTTTTTTATTTTTTTTTATCTAAAAATTAACCAAAATAAGTTCATAGAAAAAGTAAAATAATTGATTATTTAACACAAGATTATGAATGCTGAATATAAAGTACATATTATTTATAGTATGAATAACTCATTTTAATAAATTGTTTGATGATTTTAAAATAAGAATTGGGTTCTCAAATCTCAATACCAGTTATTCTATTTTATAATTATTAAGTATATCATTGTATGTATTCTAAATTA
The DNA here is from genome assembly GCA_030067965.1 of Latrodectus elegans. Classification (NCBI taxonomy): domain Eukaryota; kingdom Metazoa; phylum Arthropoda; class Arachnida; order Araneae; family Theridiidae; genus Latrodectus; species Latrodectus elegans. The sequence continues at coordinate 53,490,045 of CM057813.1, forward strand.
TTTAAAAGAAAAGTATAGTGTTAGTTTAACAGATTGATAAAGAATAGACACACTAACACTTTTTTTTTTTATCGAAAGTATGATGCATGTTTATTTACAATATGATTTGACACAATGATTTAAAAGGCAAGTTTTTTCAGAAGTAAATATACATGGCTATCCACTTCAAAACCATGCAAGTTGTTAGGATCACCTTGCAATCGCATAAGTAAGCCTCCAAACGAAACGTATGCAGCTCTGAAAATAAAAACATGTTCTGTTAAAATTTGTTTTGCGTTATAATATTTAATATACAAATGGAAAAAATTTAAAATATTTTCTTAAATAAATGCAATTAAGAGCGGTTAGAGCATAATTTAAATAAATAATATTGTGCGTCTATATAAAAAAAATTGTGCGGGAAAAAAAAAAAAAAAAAAAAAAAAAGCAGGCCAAAGAATATTTAAGGATTTTTCAACACTTGATAGAGTAATTGTATGCATATGTGCAGCAAACCTTTGAAATAATATTTTCTTAATTAAATGACGTGCAAGCATAACATGTATAGATTAACATATAACATGTAAAATTTTAAAGGACAGAAAAATTTAGTATACACGTGAAAATAAAATCACGGTAACAGAAATTATCTTCAGCAGTGAAAGAATTATCAGTGACCTCAGATATTAAGGATTCATCAATCCACCGTCGGGTACGAAGCTGTGGTTTGCGGCAATAAGGATAGTGGTTGTAGCAGAACAGGCAAGACAACCAGCTAACCACACTGCCAACAACCACTGCCGCAGCCCAACAGCTTCCGTAGAAGTCACGGCAACCGCACCTTACATTCCAGAAAATGCATTTACAGATATCTAAAGACACTAATGTAAACACACTTCTGGAACGGAGGTACGGCAGCTCCCTCCGGCCATCTCTTCACAACACATTCATTACGAACTCAACAAATATATTAATACATATTCAATATACAAATTATTCAGAGACTACGGATCACTTCACATAATATATACAATGCTATTTTTAATATTTTAAAAATAATTTAGACACAAATATAGGAACATGAGTAAACAAGATGACACTTCAGCTTATTTTGTTATCTTGATTTGATTATTAAAATCATTACCATTTACTCAAATGAATACTCATTATGCTTTGCATGGACACACATAATATTTGAATAAATTGATAATTTACAATAAATAAATGTGAAAGTTAAACAAAAAAAAATTCCTAATTATGGTTCTTGGTTTATGTATGAGTTTTAAAACAAAGATTTCTATTGGGTGCAATGGGAAAAAATAACACTATTAAGTTTAAAATCTACAAGAAATTAAAAAAAAAAAGCTGATAAAGATTTTTTTATTCTCAATAAGTGAACTTTAATATATTTTCCTCATTTAAATAAAAAATTACATGCTTTAGAGTTTAGAATTTAAATATGAAAATGAGCAACATTTTTTATAAAGTCAATTTAAAGTTTATAATAAATCAAATTCTTAAAATAATTAGAAAAAAATTTATCAAAAGATCCTATAGTAACCAAGCAGTCAAAATATATTAACGTTATAAATTTTTTTAAAACTCTACTTCTCATTTTTGTTTTTTAAAGAAATAGAGAAAATAGCTTTAATAATTAATTTCTCTAATAATGCAGTTCACAAGAAAATATAAAGAATACGTAATGCGATATTAAACTTGTTTTAATTCAAAAGTTTAAAATTATGAAACTTTTTAACACTCAATTAAAAAATAAAAGGACAAAAACATGTAATAAATGCATATAAAAATAAATTAACAATAAAATATCACTCGTTGCTCTGAAAATTTATTTGGGAAAATGAACAAATTTTTCAAAATTGACTAAAAAATACTAAGTGAAAACAAACAGTTTTTAAATACGTTTTTATAAACATAAAAATTCCCCTTTTTTTTTTTATCAAAATATATAGAATATCAAATTACGCTATTTTTTATTCTCAACCATTGCAGTAAGTTTATTTTCTATTTTTGTTTCATTCAGAATTTTTCAATAACTTTTAACATTCTATAAAAATTTCATGGGGTTGATCACAAACGAGTAAATGAGAAAATCAAATTTATTACGTCACCTAACATCATTTTTAACTTCTGCATAAGTCAAGTTTGCTGCAAAGTAACGCAATGACTATTTGACATACAGAATGAAATTAGAAAATAATTCAGAGTAACGTAAATTTACAAGCTAATCAGGCATTTTTTTCACAAGAGAAAATATGAATAAAGGGAACATCTGTTACCGAATTCGATGCAAAGAATTCACAAAATTTTAATTGGAAATATTGACAAATACCAAATATTTATATCAATATTTCCTTTTAAAATTCAATATTTAAGAAAGAAATGCTTTGTAAAGAAACAACGCAAATTATTTTCAAAGAAAATAATTCTCCTTGTGACTTTTATGTAAATAAGATCAAGATTTAATTTAAGGCTAGCCATTTTGACTCGTGCACTGAACTTAATTTTTAATATGTACTGTTTAGAGCTATTGGAAGGCCAGGGAATTAATGATGCCATAGCCAATTTTCTGAGCATTTGCAATAAATTAATTGCTGCAAGTAGAGTCATTTAATAAGTAAAAAGAAAATGTTACACTTCCACACACACAAAGAATAACACTTATTAACGAAACTGATTTAGGAATAGTCCTTCGAATTTAAACTATGTTTTTAGAAAGAATGAGTGAAAGTTGAGTTAGAGAAGGCAAAACACCGATTGAAACATTTAACATCAAATAGAAAACACGGCGAAGAGAAAATCTAATTTTTGAAAGGGTGCAGAGCAATTCAGCACCAGGAGCATTCAGTCGAAACGAATATATGAGTGATTATCCTGCAAAATACACGGGAGTTAAATCAGCAACTTTAAGTATCTGACATCAAAATCCTATAAAAGTGTTACAGGAATTAATTTGACCAAATTATAAGAAATCCTAAGTTTCATTTAAGCATGGGCTTTTAAGCGCGTACTTCTGCTATTAAATATCTAATGATTAGATGAAGTTCGATGAACAGATAACAGAGTATTATGAAAGCAAAATATATGCATATCAGTCATTCAATAACTTTTAGTTTTATCTGTAAGAGTCAAATTAAAAAACAATTTTTATAACTCATTATTAAATTTTTTTTTTAATATACTTTGTTTTAGTTATAAATAACTTCCGAAATACAATCAAATGTAGACAACACATCTATAATAGTTTTTAAACAAAAATAATATTTATGATATAAACTAAATTATTTATACAATAAATTTTATTTAAACCAACCAAGAACTGAAAAGGGCAAATTTTGAAAAGGAAGCGAATTGTTGGTGAATTTTTAATTGCTACAATTTCTGTCTACACTTGACATTTTTCTTTATCTATAATTTTTATTCTAATGATTAATTCAATATTTTTCGATTGTTTTAAAAGTACTAATACGAACGTATATACACAAATATTTAAAAAAAAAATCAATATTTAAATTTACCTTGGATTTTTGTTTGTCAAAGATGATTGATTAAAATCTTCAAACATTAAAATAATTTAACATAAGTAGCAAGTATTAATTCCACTGAAACATTTTTATTCCTTAATCTTACAAATAAATATATGAAAATAATAACTCCAATTTCACATCTTGAGTATTATTTTTCTAAAACAGAAATAATGAAAGATTGAGGAATTTGAGGTTTCAGTTACTGCACTGGAGGATCATTTAACAGCAGTAAAATCTCTATCATTTATAAATATATAATTTTTCATTAACACTATTTTTAATAGCTATTGAAATTCGTCATTAATAAATCTTAAACACAAAAGATTAATGTATTTCATAATGTGAATTTTTACGTAAATAAAAATAACACCTTCAACGAAATATATTAATCATAATTAGAATTCAACTGCAGAATATACATACCTTTGGTCTCATCCTGAAAAGAAACAAGTTTCAACAAAAATTTTTCACTGAGTGTTAAACAAGAAAAACAGGACGCAGCCAAACGATAGGTTATCTGTAACTGATAATACTTCAAACATATTGAAACAGCTAGCTCATTCTATGAACCGCCCTCAATTTGTCGGGTATGGGAGTTTTTTCGTTATCTGAACAAGTATTCTATGCAACGATAAAATCGAATAGAACAAGAAATCAAGCCAGAACAAAACACAGACATTTCTTTTTTTGAATCAGATATGAGTGATAATTCATTGTAAAATTGAATGATCGAAAAACATAATGTAAAATAACACGATAAAGAACGCCCACGAAGATCTCTGAAATAGAATAGATGCAATATGTTCGTTAATTTTTTTATGCTTATTGGAATATTTTGATCCACATATTCAATAAAGATAATGTATTGATCCACATATTCAATAAAAGAAGCTCGGAAGAGATTGAAGGATTAATAGAATTTTTAACTATGGCCAGTAAAGATTATTTTCGAAAAAATTTTAGAGCTGGTAAACAAAATGATTAGTCCTGGTTCCTAACCGTCCTGGTTTTCAACACAACAATTTGTGACAACACAACAATTACCACCTCAAGAATAGGTGATTGTAATGAATTGGAATCCATTAAAACCATAGGTCCTGGTGAAATAATTTTTTTTAAATATAATGAATATTACGTATTTAAAGAATATCCAAAAAGCGACAAATCAACCGCTATTGAGAAATTTCGTTAATAACAATTTTTTTTATGAAAGAATAGTAATTTTCAGACTACCAAGGATGTTGAATTCAAAGTGCCAAATCTGCACTTTTTTCGCGTTTTTATGCTAATAATTCTATTGTCACTTTTTGCAGATGAGGGAAAATTCGCTGAGATAGCAGATTAAAAGACGGATCTAAACGAATGAACTGATGAATTGAAAGCCAGAGTTACAAACATGGTACTAGCTGAAAATTTCCAATTGTCTGGGAAATTACCTTTTTAAGATACTTTTTCATAATAATAATTTTAACTTTTATAATATTCGTTTATTTGTATAAAACGAGATGTCTTACAAAAGTGCATATTAATCTTTTCAATGAAACTCGTTTCAACTTTTAACTAATAATGTTATAAATAAAGATTAACAATTTTTTTTTAAGAGAAAAAGATTATTTCCTTAAAACAAATTAACATTGTAAATTTTCCGGGAAAAATAATAATATATAACACATTTTATAAAATTGAATAATTGAGAAATTTAATGATAATGTACTCACTACTTTTAAATTACTAGCCGAGATATAAATTTTCATAATATTTTGTCTCTCGATGTCAAGACACTCATTTCAATAGTTGTCAAAACATTTCTGTGTACACAGAAAGCAGGAATGCATTACAAGAGAAAAAAGTAAGTTTTATGTATAAGGAATATAAAATTCAAATACTAATTATAGACAATCTGTTTCGATACAGAACAAATTTCTGTTTATCACGCTAAAAACTACGCAGTAAAGCAAATGAGTTCATTTTAAGTCTAATTACGCATTCGTTTCAGATGTTAGCGCAAGTTCACGTATGTCAAATGCATCGAGTACAAATGATTCCGAAAACTTGTTTGGCTATGGAGATGCTAGCTCGAAATTTTAGAAAATGATATGAGGCAATTTTCTGCTGTTTCTATAAATGGGTATTTAATATTAAAATCTGACACACGTTTGGAAAACTAAATGAAGTTAAATAAAAAAATTAAAAATTTTTGGTCAAAAATTAAATTTTTAAAATTCTTTTATTAAATTTATTTAAATAACAAATACCAGGGGAAAAAACATTCATCATATAACAAAAATACAATTTTTCATTTTCATCATAAAAAAAAAAATCAAACCTTATTTACCATAATTTTTTTTTTTTTTTTTTTACCATACTTGCATCTATGTAGTTTAGATCAGGAGTTGGCAACTTTGTGGTTTCGTGATGTATCTAATTTACTAATAATTCAGGAAGCCGAATTATAATAGCATCTGTTTCTGATAAAATCCTAAGTTGCATTACCAAATAAATAATTTGCAGTGAGGAAAGACAAAATAAATTTAACTTTTATCCAGATAAATTTGTAAAGTAATAAAATGCAATTGGAAGATGTATCTGGTGCTATAGGTGGACAACACCAGCTCTAGTTAATTATCATTAAACAAATTGAGTTCGATTCAATATACATTTTTATGCTATTTACGTAAACTGCTACATATTTAATCAACTAAGAAATAAACTTAAATAACTTCTTTTTTGAATTTCTGAATTCCCTTCAAAATTTCCAGTAACAAAATTATGAAATTCAACAAAATAAATAATGTATAATTTATATTTTAAAAGTAACTTTTGATATCAACTCCATTTCAAATTTTTAAGCATATCTGTTAATTTAAATAAATTTTTAAGAAATATTAATCAACTAACTCAATGTTCTTAAGGAAGCAAAAATTTTCATAAGTGTTATAGCATGAAAATTTTGCGCATGACATTTTTCAAATTTAGTACGTAAATTATGAATTATAAAAGACTATCGGTTCGTAAAAACGTTGGCTGTAACATGTTTACTGATGATTAATTTATAGTACGTAGCTCAACGGTCATTTTTTCCCCCACAGGGCAGTTTAATTAACTGGTACCTACGGTTTAAAGTTGATTATGAATTGTTACAAACATCAAGTCCAACGTGGAGTCCGAACTCCAACCCATTTGTCTACCAACTCGGCAGCATGTAAAATAAAGAAATATTTCAAAATCATAATGAGTACATTACTAATTTGCGATTAGAATATGTAAAAATAAAATCTATTTTATAGATTAAAATTTTGTGCAGTTGGGATCTCAGTGAGAAAATTTCATAGAATTTAAATAAGATCCAAATCTGTTTTAAGCATTCTCTAATAGCATCTATACAACTCTAATTTAGGAATCACTCCTTATTACAATATCGATTATCATTTTTTCTAAGTCATGTATATATGTTACAACAGCATTTTATTCTAAAATTTAAAGTTTCTTCAATAGCTCATTTATATTTCGATTTATTTGTTTATTTATTTGTAAGCTTAAATATCTGAGTATTTTTGGCAAAATCCCACTTTGACAAGCTTAAACATAAATGTTAATGAAATAAATGTAAACATGTAAGAATGAAATCATTAATAATTTAAGTTGCCTGACACAATAAACAAAAACGATACTGGATATTCTTATAAGTTTTAATATTTTGCTAACGATATTTCAGAAGGCAAGGGAAAATATTTTAGGGTTTTTAAAACAGTTATTTCATCTCATTTCACTGATACATTTAAAATAAATTAAAAAGTGAATATTCTTTTACGAATTCTTATCCATCCTGTTGATGAGAAAAATACGCAAATTTTTTTAAAACTTATAAGAAAAAATTATTTCCCATTTTAAACAAAGCTATTACAAAAAGATAAATATTAAAAATGTTTTTAATTACATAATTCTATAAATAAGTTATGAAAAAAATTTACCACGAAATATAAAAAAAATTGTAAAAGGATTTCCACATTTTAGAAATTACTGGTCTCTAAATTATAAACAAAATGACCATTATTTTTTGAATGTGATCATCAATGTGTTTAAAAACGTGGAATAGGTTATTAATACGAATTAACTTGAGAGGAAATTTAAGTTGTAATTTTACAGTTAAAGGCTCGATAAATTCTTCGTACGGGTAGATCATTAATTTTACGAAACATATTAGATCTAATATATATATATATATATATATATATATAAAAGAAATCTCACAATGCTACTTATTACTTATATTCTGCTATTTCGATAAATGTTACAAAATTCATGGCTGTTCTACATGAAAAGTTAATCACAATATTTTAGGAGTTACTTTCAATTAAAAGCAAGTATTCTTAGCCCGATTAATCAACTGAAAATTATTCATAACAAACGATAATATAATTACTCAGAAGATTAAATTTCGACATCCAAGATTAACGAAGTAATTATTATCAAGACAATTTCTATTAATGTATTCCGAAATAATTTTGTAAATGGAACACAAAGTTTCAAAATAATAAAATACGACATGACTCACCTTTCTACGTTTCCTCAAGAGATCTTACGTAAGTGGATAATACGGACACCATTTCAAGTAGATGTCAAAGTGAAACGTTCGAGATTAATTTCGAATTTGCGAGCACTTCTGAACGAATATAGCATGGGATGATTCGTAAGTATATAGTCGAACGAGAGGAAATAAGCTATGTCCCGGAAACAAAGCCTCTCCTCCAAAAGAACACCAGAATAGAAAGATAGTTGGCACGAAGCTAGACACAAACTATGCGCTTTTTCGCGACAGGCAGAACGGAAGGAGAGAAAACAATCAGACAAACCAAGCATTAAAAAGTTTTTCTAGAAAAAATTTACTCCTCTTAAAAAAAAAAAAAATTATCATTTTTCAATTAGTACTATATTTTTCGAAATCCATTAAGATTGATCGAATCCAATATTCGAAGTGCGCATATTTTCTAGAGTTATTCAAAAATGAATTAATTAGCTCCTAAAACTTATTTTAATCACCAATGACAGAAAATGATAAGAAACTTAAAACTGCAATCTATGGCGTTATCTTTCATCTATTTTTAAAATTTTACTTAATATGGATGAAATAATAATTTTTACTTCAATCAGTAATTATTGAAATTACAAAAATACTCTGATGCATTTAATCATTTAAATGAAGAAAAACGATTACATTTGCTATTTATCTATTCATTTTTTTTTTTATAAAGGTGTGAAATTTTATGAGGAAGAAAACTAATGTATTAAAAAATGTTCATTCGATTTCATAAAAAATATTTATATAGGTAACCACAGTGACAGTTATTTTAGAGAATTAAATATAATAATTTATACCGAAACTAACGGTATGGTACATTTTCGAAATCTCTAAAAATTTCAAATTTGAATTATATATAGATTGTTTAGATATGACTATTTTAACATTTTTACAAAAATTTAATACATTGTAACTAACAAAGAAATTAAAAGCGCAAAGAATACGAATATAATATTCATAAAAGGACTTTGCAGATAACACTTTTTACAAACAATTTTGTGTTAGTGATCATACCAACACATACAAATTATACTAGAAAACTCTAGTTTCTCTTTTGGGGATAATTTTTATGACAAGAGCTGTATTTAATTGAAAACTGTATCGTACTGAGGAAGTAATACTTATAAAAGGATCAAAGTAAAGAAGATTTTTTTCTTATTCATTTTCCTATCATAAAAGAAAATTAATTTAGAGCTCACATCAAACGGAGTAATTGAAAATAACTTCCAAAGTTCATAGGATGAAAAATTGTGTACACATTTAAAATATGGGATTAAATTTTTATTTCTAATTCTTAAATATTCTGCAGGAGTTTCGGAATGTTGGCTAATTGAGATAATTCCCGTGGCTAAAACTTCACATTCGTGTATGTTAAGAAAATGAAGTATTACGCTTGAAATTAAAGATACAATTTTTGGATAAATTTCAAAAGTTTTAAAAAATATTGAAAATAAAAAGGCCAATTGATAATTGATGATCAACGCTCTGTGCTTGTTCAACAATTCACGAATTCAATTTCCAATTTCAGCTTGGATCTTATCGGTTTAAATCAGGATTAAAACCGAATAAATTTCAGTGGAAAACGCTCTCATTTACATATGACTGCAGAGCATTTTCTCAGAAAAATCTTGAATAACTAATGTTCATCATGATCAGCAAGAGCAAAGAATAATTTCCTATCAGAAAATAAATCTTGCCCATTAAATTACTTGGACGTTTAATTATTCTGTAAGTTCTGTAATTGCCATGTTAAATTACAGAACATAGGGATCAAAGAATCTAACCTTATAAAAAGTGTCTGTGCCTCACATGAAAATGATATATCTAATGGAGAACTTGCATTGATTCATTTATTTATAGCATCAGACACTTTTTGCACACATGGGTTTATTTTAATAAAACATGATTTATGATACAGTGCACATACAGTAAACTGTATGTCCACTGTATCATTGAATCCAAGAATCTACTCAGATGCTAATTCAACGATTTACTCAAACAACCAAAGGATCTGTGACTACGACATTTGTTTTTGAAAAATATACAAAATTAATCAGTAAAATAAAATAAACAATATGATTTGCTATAATGTATAATAAATTTCAGTACCGTTATTATGTATACCAAAGCATTAATTTTATTCTAAACTATTTTCTATCAAAAAGCACAACTACATTCTTTTAACAATTATTTACTTAATGAGTGTTCAATTTACTTAGATGCTTAAGTCGATTTAATTTGGTCTTTTATAGAATAGTTAGAGAGACACAAACACACATTTAAAGATTAAAATGAAACACATACACCCTACTTTTAACACTAACCTTAAACTTTCTAGAAGACAGAACTGAAACATCATAAACAATGTATTTTTTAAAAAAATTGTATGCTTTCACTTAAAATATTTTACATGTTTAAAACCAAATACAGTTGTTTACTTTGTTATTAACAGGAATAATATATACATATATATATATATATAAATATATTTAAATATATTAATATTTATTAAAAATGTGTTTCTTAAAAACGAATAAAATCGAACATTTTCGTCACAAGAAATATAGGCAGATATTAATCTTCAGAATTCTAGTATGACACAATTTTTATTTGCTTATTTCAAAAATGGGCAATGTAACATATTTATCTATCTTTAGAATAAATGTATTCAAACTCAACAATAATGAAAAACTGTACCATTTCTTATTATGAATAAAAAATATATAGTTCACATCAAAAAAAATAATTTTTTTTTTAAAAAAAATTTTCCAAAAATATTATGTAATAAAACAGCAAAATTAAATATATTTCTAATGATTTCTTAAAGATTTTTTTAGATGAAGCAATAAAATCATTATATTTATTTCTGTTCAGAATTTAGAACAGATTTAATGTGTGCAAAATAATACTTAATAATTAGTTAGTCAAAATATTTTTAAAAAAATAAAAATAATAATAAATAAATAAATAAATAAAATAAAGTGCCACAATAAATTATGAATTCAACTATTCTTTATAATCACAGGTTACATGAAAATTTCATCCAAAAATATTTCTATTGATTTTAATGATAATTTCTATTGCATAATTTTAGTTCTAAATATGTAATGTTTTATAAGCATTAGAAAATTAGGCATTTTAATATAAAAATAATAATTATAAATTAAAAAATAAATAAGTAGAACAAAGTGAATTAAAATGGGTAGGAACAATATTACAGTTGTGATATCACAAAGAATAAAAAATTCTTGCTTTAAAATTTTGTCACTTTGCATTGCATTAATATAAAAATTAGGAAATTTTTAGATCTTTTGGAAAAAATAAAACATTATAAATAAATTACTACTTATTTATGTGAAAAAAAAACAAGGATCTTTAATGAATCTCTATGAAAAATTAAAAAAGAAAAATGTTTTCACTGAATTTCTTAAAGTACAATACTGGGACACTCTGATGATATGATTCAAAGTTGTCAGCAACTCATTGACTGGAAAGGGAATACAGAATATTTAATACAGCAGGGATTAGGATCTTTTGAATAAAATGAATCAATTGTTGGCTAGAAATTTTATTGCACAAATATTTTTTACCATCATTTGAATACTCAAATATAATCTTTAAATATGAATTGCCCTAAGAATAAATTGTTTTAAGAACAATAGTCTGTGTTGACAAATTATTAGGCTACAAAAATCAGTAAACATGCATGCACTACCCAGAATTAACTTAAGACATATGTGAATGATCAATTTAAACATAAAATTCTGAACTAGCATCACTTTTGCAATGCAAATGGCTGTAAGGAAGGCAGATGAATCTTTTACTAAGTGTCTTTTAATAAATTACTACTTCAATTCGTAGGGAGAAGGAAGATCAACATTAAATTAGGAAATATCTCATAAATTTTGGATCTTCAATGTAATCAGAAAAATTAATAATAGTTAAAAATCAAAAGAATACTTTATTCTATTTATCAATATATCACAAACAATAAATTAATTTGAATATAAATAACTTTCCTAGATAAAGAAGCTTACGGATTAATTGCATAAAGCTTTTACATTATTGTACTTGGGAAATAAAATGGCAAGAAATAGAAAATATTTTTTGCTAATTTTACACTAAAAAATAATGCATAATATACTGTGCTAAAAATTTATGCGTTTTCTTTCTGTGATATGAATAAATTAAATTCTTCACACATTAAAAAAAAAAGTTTTTTTTTTTTTTTTCTTTTATTAATATTTAACTAGAAGTATCATGAAAGAAATAATAATCCATATTGAGTTAAATTATATTTCTTTTAGATCATAAAAAAAATGATTCTTTAAAACATTCTCATATGGTAAGTTAATAGCTTATTTTATTAATTAATAAAAATAAATAATGGTTAAAATAATAAATTAATTGAACACTGTAGTGAAGTATCTTGGATATAAGTAGAATATAGCATTTGAGTACAACTATTTTAGTAATAAAAAATTTAATATGCAAAAGTTTTAAAAAAAAAAAAAAAAAAAAAAAAAAAAAAAACATAAAAAAATCTATGAAATAAAAAAAAATTATATTTACAAGTATTATACAAAAAACAAGAACTATAAATATCATATATATATATATATATTCATATATATATATATATATATATATATATACTGCTAAATATATCTGATATTCATAGCACTTTCGTCAACAATCCCAAGAAATGCCATATAAAGAGGGGGGGGGGGTCTCTTCATATTTTTTTCTATTTATTACATTAAGTAATTATATATACATGTATTTACATTCTTGCTTATAATCCAGAACAAATAATGCGTAAATATCTTTTGAATCTAATTTCAATTATTTTCAAGGTTTGCTCAAATTCTTAGTAAAAAATTAAAGGAATCATTTAATTTTTTTTAGAAAGTGCAGACATTTACAGATGTTGAACAAATACTATCCTGCTTATTATTTTCAAAGTACAAGTATTTGTAAAAGCTAATAAGAATATTGTTTTATTTAAATTAAAATAAATAATTCTTTCAAAAGCATTAAATGAATCAACACAATAGAAAATATTTTATTTAAATATTCAAAATTCTTTACATTAATTGTATGAATATAATGCATATAATAATTGATATATTTTTATATATAATATTTAAATAATTATAATGTCAATCGAATCAACATAATAATTGAAGATTTTAAATGTTTATATTGATTTTTTCACTATTTATTCTGTGCTTTATTGAGATGTATGGAAATAAAGTCTTTTGAAAGATTACTTAAACATAAATATGAAAATAAAAATGAAAAAATAAATGTTACTAATAATTTACTTATTACCTATTTTCATATTTAAAATAATAGTACATAATATTTTATAAAAAAATTATAGAATTTTCTAAACTTTTTTAAAAATACGTAATCATTACATATGACTTTATTTAATGATGTTTATTATATCATTCAAATTACTGATATTTAATAAAGTATTAACTTTTAAAAGTTTTTTTCTCTTAGTCTATTATTAATACTGAGTAACATATTTTTCTTTTCTTAAGCTCTCAGATGACACTAACTTAGTAATTAATATTAATTTGCTAGTTCTTTTAGCCAATTCGGTAAGCATTATTGTAGTCTTTACAAGCTCACTTATATCAATTAAAAAATAATTTTTAATTACATCAATCAACTTTACATTTTCTCACTATTATGCCCTGTTTTTTTTTCACTTTTATTATTTTATTCATTTAAATGTAAATATTTTTGTCTGACACCAGCTCCAGAATTATAAGTTAATGACAAAAATATTTTAAATCAGATTATCAATGATATGCTCAGTTACAATCAACAGATTTTTTAATATTTTCTGTCACAATTTTTGATAACATTCATGTTTGACAAAGGTTTTGATTATGACAGAGAGGTAAAAATAAATTAATTACATGACAATAATTACCTGTACATGACAATAATTTTACCCATTTAATAGTAAATGAACAAAACTATTTAACATTATAATAGGACCACAATATTCATCAATATAATTTTGAAACTGAACAACTTTATGACTTAAACTCCTTTGTGAAGTTGTGAAATTCATTTAAAACTGAAGTGCATATGATATGTTAACTTCTAATTCATTTGATAAGGATAGAAGCTTATTTTACTTTCAAAATTTATTCTTGTTCAGTTTTATATCACTTAAATCATTTTTGGTACACAAAGGCCAATTAGATAGGACTAATAATTTAAAATAGTTCTAGAACCACTACAGATATCCAAATCCATTAACTGTTAAACCAAAGGTCAAAGTGATCAACATTTGGCTGGAACTTGGATTTATATATATATAAAGATTGAAATGCAAAATATTTTATGTTATAGATTATTGAAAAGAACATATTTTTTTAATACTTCTTTGACAATGATATAAGAATATTTACAGTTTAAAAAATTTCTACCTTTAATTATACATTATAATTCAATCATTCTAATTTTCTAGATGTTCATGCAAATTACATTTAGTGTTTAAAAAACGAAATAAGCCACAGAATCTGTAAATTTTTTTTATTAAAAAAATGTCTAAGAAAAATTATCAGAAGTTATTCAGTTTTCAAAGAATTTTCAAGAACTCTATGAATCCTGAAATTTTAATAATTTAAATAATTTAGCTAAACAATAAACACATAATGTAAGGAACTATTATGAACAAATGAATACTACAGAATTTATATTTAACAACAATGATGATGTTTTTCATTAGTTATTGCATAAATTGCTGTCTAAACAAGAGGAATAACCACAAAAGGTATCTTCATATAATAGTGGGTTTCTAAGAATTTAATCTTCTGAAGCTTGGAGATTTTTTGGATGAATATTAAATTAATATTTGTGGTAAAGAGTCTTTAGTGATACCAATTAGATCAATAAGGGAAGTATTTGTAAGAATTGTTTCACATTAGTTGATTTTAATCAATTACACACACATGTATTTCTCATAATAATGCTCTTGAATGAATTAACACATGAGTTAACAATGAAATTATCATTAAATATTAAAATAAACTATCTTTTGATAATGAAATAAATTAATTTGGAATTTAAACTTTAAAAGTTAAAATTGAAATATTACGGAAATGAAAGATTTCATTAAAGTAAAATGTACAAAATTAAAATTAAACACAAAAAATAAACAGGTAACACATTAGAAACAAACATAAAAAAAATAATTTTACTCAAAAAATGGACATTTATTTTAAAATGATAATGTCAGTAAGTTTCATAAAAGGAAATAGGACAATGTATCTAATAAGCAAATAACATCCAGAAATATCAACAAAGCTTGATAATTCTCAATATATATTGCTGACTTCACTCATCCATTTAAGAATTAGAAAAAATACAAACAAATGTATGTGTGATTAAAAAATAATGCCAAATATAAACTGTATAAACATGAATGTAAACAAAATTGAAACATTAATCTGTTTCTGTAAGAGAATTTTAAATAACAGTCTTAAATTTTTTATCACTATTTAGATACAATTATATTAAGCTTAAGACATTATTTTTTATTTGTATTCACAAATGAAATGAAATCTTTTATAATTAAATAAAAGTTTATGAAAATATAATTGTCTTATGCATTTACTTACAGCTTTGAATCCATTAAGAAAAGTTTAGCTGAATGATAAAAAATGTGTTTCCATATATACACAGGAAGAAAAATTCCCTCGCATTAAACTCTGGAACGGTTAGACTATTTGCAGCATAGATTTTTTTCAGTTAGACATAAGCATATATATAATTTATCATCATGTACTGCTGATGTTTTCAAATATTTCTTAAAACAAAATGAATTGAGAATGATACTATAATTCAAATGATACTATAATACTTTGAGACAAAGATAACTTTATACTTACTTCATTTCTACTTTTAAAGTAATTAAATATTCTAATCAATTCTTTATTCAATTTCTTTAAAAAAATATTGCAAGCAATTACAAAAAATTAAAAATCAATACAATTTCTTCAACATTGGGTAAATAAGTATTTTTATTGATTCCTTAAATTGGCAAAAAGCAACATCAAAATTTTTGATCAATATACAAACTTTTATTAATAACTCAAATTAGGATATGACAAAATACATAGTATAAATGATTTTAAACTGGTAAGAATTATTATTAAAATTGCTTTAAATCTGCCTTATAAAAAGATATGTAAGAATTGTTAGTTAAAATTTAAAGACCATAAAACAGATAATATAAATTAGTTTCCCTTAAAATTTTTAATTATCTATTTACAACTTACAATCATTTAAAAATATATACAAAATATTGGAAATGACGTAAACATGACTAAAAAAAAAAAAAAATAAATAAAATAAAAATAAAAAATACTAAAATAATCTTACACAATTCCCAACATTTATTTATAATGTAAAATAACTTATTGAAAATTATCAGTACATATATATAATTTGAGTATTAATCATGTGATTTGTTTATACTATTAGAAATTATCAAAAAATAAATTATGTATCTTTGGTTTAAGATGATGTAAAACATATGCTTAATATCACATTTTTTTTTCAGATCTCACTATATAATATTAAGTTGATCATTCTTGAAGTTTTTAAGGTCATTTGTTCAAGTTTTAAGCCTTGAAAAATTTATTATGAAAAGAAAACTATAATTTGTTTTTCAAACAAAAGTCCTTTCTTCCACATATTAATAAGAACACTGAACATGCAAGTATACTCACAATCTAGAAGCTTCAGAAGCACCATCATCTCCTTCAATACGATATATCTTGCCATAAGTGACATATTCAAAAGAATCTGCTCGTGATGGTCCACAATCAGCAACATTATTCCACTCTCCATCATCAGGTAAACCACTTTCCTTCAGAGTAGAGGCAATTACTAATCGAAATTTATCACCTAAAATAATCAAATTAAATGAGCATAAAGATCAAAAGAACATGCAGGACAGAATTTGAATAAAATTAACAGGTTCAATTAGAGAGAAATCAAATACATAAATAAAATTTTGATAAATACTCTTTTATTACTTGAATATTTGGGAAAGAATGACAATTTGAAACAATAATTTTAACATCTTTTTGTAAGTATTTTAAACTTAAAAATGTCTTAATGTTACATGATTAATTCTTTTTTTTTATATATCATAAAAACAATGGAATATAGAATAGTAATTGAATAACAAATGAAAATAAAAACAAAATGTCATTCAAAATGTGAATTTTTTAAACTGAATTGAATATTAATTACTTTTAAATATTAATTCACATTTCTTTTATAATTTTGGCTAAAAAAAGTTTATTCATTGTAAATGCCAAGTCAATTTATAATTTAAATTTCTTCGACTTCAAGAATTTTTATAAATATAATTTTAAACATTTTTATTGGCCTTTAACAATTTATTTGGCATATATTTTTGCTGAAATTTTTTAATTTAACTAAAATTTCAAAGTATGAAACGATTCTTTCCAAAAATAAAGCCATGTCATATTATTCGTCACTCACAAAAAATTTTACATTAAAAATAGTTCATGACAATAATTTTAAAAGACTAAAAATGAATAAAAAATGGAGTGTTATGTTTAACAATATATTTAACTCTTTAAATCTTAAAAGCAATAACTCTTTAAATCTAAAAATAAAATGTTTCTATTTAAAATTTTAAATGTAAATAAATCTTATAAATTAAACAAATTCAGAAACATTTGCTTAACTTTTCCATACTAATTGTTGGTATTATTTCCTTTCTATATTACAATCCAAAGTGAGGAAAAAACTAAAGCTTAAAACAATTATTTAACTACTTTGAATAAGATTTAGAAATCATATACTTGATTACCTAAATCCATGGGATAAACTTGAATGTTGATATCTAATATCAAGTCCATCTTGAAGGATTCACTTTCACAGTGCAAACGACTCACTGAAAAAGAGAAAAATTTATAAGAAATAGTACAACTATTCAAAAACATTATACAGTTATCAAAATATAACAGAAAGGGTTTTTTATTGTTAAATATGTTAAATAATATTATAAGCAACATTAGATTATATATTAGTACTATTTAAAAATACAAAATATTATAAATTAGAAAAATTATTTAAAAAAAAAAAAAAAAAAAAAAAAAATATTATAAGCTAAATAATAGAAATTGAGCATAAATATCATTAAAATGTTATTAAATTAGATAAGTTAAATAGCACCAACATTTAAGAATAATAAACTTCTTATTAACTTTTACCAAATTATTTGTTGCAAACAACATTAAGTAATGTCATACAGGGAAAAAATATTAAATATCTTAAATAAAGCAATAAAATTAAACAATAATTTACAAAATTCAATGTTAGATTGATTTTGCTACAGGCTCCTTTATTGAATTTGAATGTCATTTCAATAAGACAATTTTACATTTTTTTAAAATTTTTTTAAAAAAAATCATGCATTGTATAACTCTAATGTTTAATGCAGAAATTTTTCAACATCTTAAAAGTAAATTACAATTTAAAACATATTTTCCATTTTAGAAATAGGAAACATTACAGATTTTAAATTCTACTAAAATTGATTTAATTCAAGACAAATTATAATTTAAGAGGCATTTAAAAAAATAAATTTTATTTAAAAAGTTTCATTTATGCTCATAGTATGAAAATAATTTCTTTTTGTTTATAAAAGAAGGCATTATAAATTATAAGGTTTGATTGCTAAATTAACAATTTAAAGGAATTTTTCTTTTAAAAGTGGCACAAAAATATGCATTGTATTTTAAAATAAAAAATTCATGCTATATACTAAGAAAACAAATTGAACTATATTTTAGAATAAAGTGAAAAAATGCTGCATTATACATTTTTTTTGTTATTCTTTATTGTTACAAATATTATATTTAAATTATGATAAATGCAATTTTTATAATTATATATTTTTCTGACAATTATACATTAAAAAAATTTGTTTTTATAACAATTATTAAGATATCCAATAAAACATAAAATTAACAAGTTTTTCATTGGAAGTTTAATATAACACACATAGTATTTTTAAAACTATAAAAAAAATTGTGCTTAGAAAGAAAAAAAAAGGGGGGGGGGACAGTTTTATTTCTTTCCAACAAATAAAGTTAATAAAACAAACACATCATAAATACGAAATTTATTTATAAAATCAAATATGATTAAAAAGGCAGAAAACTTTAGAAATTTTTTTAGAAGCCATGTATTACGCCCAATATATTTTATTTCTAAATATTCCAATGCTGCAAAAAGATTTAATTTTTTCAATTCTTCATCACATAAAATTATAGGCAAATTTTTCGTAAAAGATTTCATATTTTCAGGCATATTTTTTTTTTTTTTTTTTTTTTTTTTTTTTTTTTTTTTAACAAATATAATTGGTTTTAAACTTTTTCTCAGAGTTGATGGAGAAAACATATTTAGCTGTATTCATTGAAATCTTGTTGATTATAATTACACATTTTTAACAAATTCATTAATAAATATAATTATAAGAATGTATTTTTAAAATCTATTATTTCTATAACAGTGCAAAAAATTCAACTCTAATCTTCTATATATACAGTAATTATTTCTTGTCGCAAAGTTTATTTCAATTTATAACAATCAAATTAAATTATTTGACAATTTAAGATTTTTTTTCATTTAGTCTAATTCTCAATAAAATTTAATTTTTAATTACTAATGTAATTAAGACTGATTTAAAAAAATAAAATAATTCAAAACCATTAAAATTGGATGATCATGTGAATATTATTTTGATTCTTGAAAAAAAGGCATCAATATAATTTTAAGAGTTTATTTATATTTAAATTATCAAATTAAGTTAACTACTTATAATAATTATTAATCTAATATCCATGTCATTTGGTTATGTATAATCTTTCACAGGATTTCAGAAGAGTAACATTCGACTTTTTACAAGTTAAGTTTTCTATTGACTTAATTTTCTCAGCAGTTCACAACATTCCGATCATAAGCGAAGTGATAAGTAAGTTAAGACGCTTTTGTGAGTATTCTTTTACTAATCTATTCTAAATCCTACCTGCATAATAGGCCACTGGCAACATACTAGAATACAAGCTTAAAAAGGTCAGGGTTTTTCCCCCCGACTCGATCGGAAAAAGTTACAATACAAATCAATGTAAAATATGTTTCTGAAATTTAACTAAAAATGTATATTGGTTTAATACCAATTTAAACGGAAAAAAATTTATCAGAAGTAATAATGAAAAATATGAGTGGATGTAAGAAAATTATTCAATTATTTTAATTTTATATATTTGCACTGCAAGCAATCTATACTTAAATGTTAAGAGATTTTATATACGATTTGAACTTGGCGTGCTTCAATTGTTCATTGCCTATGTTTAAAAATAATTCATTTTAGTAGAACCATAACTTATTTTTAATCCAAAACAGTCGTAAAACAATAAACATGCTATTTAAACTATAAAAATTAAAGTGGATTGCATTAACAAAATAGCAATTGGGCAGAAACGAATATCGGCATAATTGGTAAATAGAGTAAAATGCTATTTTCGTGTAGATAATTTTCGATGAAATGTGTTGTAAATTTCTTTTATACTATGCTATGATTATTCTTAGCTCATTGCGACCTAATGTTAGGAAGTACTTTTCCTAGATGGTGAGATCCGGGGGTCAATCACAAGCATTGCTAAACAAAGGAAGATAGATTATGCACTCATTTCTAGCATGTGCACATTAAATGGATTGGGGTCTTGTAAGTCTTCCGAGTCTCCTACAGAGCAAAAAGTGAATATTGCTAATTATCTATAAAAAAAAATCGTTCAGGAAAGCAAATATGCCATGAATATTAGAGAGCCTACAAGAGCCTTTGGCCATTAAGCTGCGCATTATGCAACGTCAAATATCTTTAATTGTATAATTACTAAAAATTTTATAATTACTTAATTATTGATAACATCAGTAACTGTAATTAAATATAACTAGTAATATTTGTTGTATAAGAGAATTTAATCCTTAGATAAAAATAAAATTGCAAAGGACTAGCAAACGATACTAAAGTTATTTTATAAAACAGCAAGGAATAATCATAGAATCTTATATTTAAAAAAAAAAAAAAATTAAAAAGCTATACCGAAAATTGGGGTAAGCAAGAGGTGAAATCATTTAAAAGACACGATTTTAAAAAGTGCACGAAGAAAAATGATGTCAATTTACGACCAAATTACAAATTAAATATTATCATTTAGCAAATACATTTCTTGTGAAATATATGTTATCTACATTTAGTCAATATAATAATACACAGATTAAGATATAATAAATTACAATATGAAATCTACATTCACCAACTATTAAAATATAAAGATTTTAGCATTAAATGTTTCAAATAATGGTATAATATATATGCATCACCTTTAAGAATATTTATGCTAAAAGCTATAGGCAAGAATAAATGTGAACAAATAAAAACTGAGTTAAAAGAAATGTTGTTGAATAATTGTATAGTACAATGTATGTATTGTATTCTACAAAGAGAGAATAAAAATTTTAGGTAAATCAAACCATGCAAGTTGAAGGTTATCAAATGTTAACAATTAAATGTTGAATAATTTTATACAGGACAGATTTTTGACGCGTGACACGTAGTTTATTAAAACTTTTTTTAACTTGACTAAAAAATCTTAAAAATTATTTCCAAATATAAAACTAATGACATATGTGTCTTCGTGTAAAGAATTTTTCACATATTTAAAAATTGTATTTAATATATTATAAAAAAGGAGCTGTTAAAAAGACATGAATAAATACTTAGTGATATAATATATCATAAAAAATATTCTATTAATAGTATAAATTTCAAGACAAGACTTTTTACAACTATATTAATTGAAAATATTGCAATAGGGAACTTAAAATTAATTTAAACATAATTTGCTACATTTTTATTTTTTTATCATTTTCTTAATTACTATACAAAAAACTCGTTAAAATTTGCTTTTAAGCGCTTTTGATAAATAATGATTGCTTAAACCAGTTTTCGACGCATATCAAGTCAAAAACTCGTTTTTAGGATAAAGAGATCCCCCCCCCCCCAAAAAAAATTGCTTTCGTTTAAGTTATACCGTCAACTTTTGCTAAAGAGGGCAAGATGGAAGGAGACCCTATGATTTAAAGTGGACTACGAACCCTTATGAACATCCATACTTAGGTGGAAATCGCATTTACAAACTGCTCAATCGAAGGTCATAGTGCTAACTATTAAACTATTACCCAAAAAATATTAAGTTAAAATCAAGTCGCATTGCTTATTTAGGCAGAATATATACAAGACATAAAAATCGATTTGAGCTAAACACTGGAAAAAGCTCCTATCGTACACAGAAATGACGATGAAATCTATCAAATTAACATGCCGTTAGATGGCAAAAAATTTCAAAGAAGTCACAAATCAGAGAAAGGATTAAAATTATTTTACTTTACCTAATACTCATTTTGATTACCTTTTCTATAAATAAAACACATTTTTCTAATATAAAAAAAAGATTTGAGAAGAAAGCTAAAACCGGAAAATGAAACTGAATTTTTCTAAGGAATGGGTATCACTTAGTCTTACTCTAAATCAACTGAAATTTTATTAATCAAAAGGCAAAAAAATTTAGATTCATTCTCAAGAAAATATCAGTGTCAATACGATAAAGCTTCAGCTCTTTTTATATGCGAAAAGTTTCTAACTCAGAAATTGTGTGTATACCATTTGAATCAGTCTGAAAGAGAAACACCCAGCAAATCAAGCTCAGTATCAGCAAATCGAGGATGTTTTATGAATGTTAAGTAAAAAAACATAAATGTAATTGGAAGATAGTTAAAAGGTACGCAAATATATGGGGGGGGGGGGAATTACTGCGAAAACCATCGAATAAATTTGTGCGGCATTGACTAACTTGTGCATTTTAGGCAACAAAAGATCTACTTCATAGGCATTAATGTATTTTCCGGAAGTGTTGTTTCCATACAAATTTTTTATTATAATCGTTGTGACAATACATATTTTGTTAATCAAGTGGCAGCCAGAAATGCTTAACAAACTGCATGACTTTTTTTATAGTCATGTGAAGTCTAGATAATTTAAATACACATCATATATACAATAAATATATTATAATCCATAATCAAACAGATAATCTATTCAAAGATAATAGCATTTATTACAATTCCCTCCTCTCTAATTTCAGCGATGTTTCAGTAAATAGCTGTAATAAATTAGCAACTTTTTCGATCGCAGCTAAACTATTGCTTCTCGAAGGAAAGGAGTTTTAGAAGAAACTGCACAACACAATCCAGATATTAATTATCACTCACATACATACTAGAAAGTTTTCAGAACGAAAAATATATTTAAAAAAAAATTTTTTAAATATTTTAATTGTGTAGAAGTCACTTCCAAAATTCCAGATTAATTTTGCCTACTTTAATCTGAAACATTTTTTAAAACTCTATTTGATCAAAGGTCCTCAAAATTCCAGAGTAAAAGATTTTTGAAATAATCCTACTCAAAAATTAATATAACGTTATTCTCCTCAAAAAATGTCCTTTTTTGTTTAAAATTAAAAAAGTTTTATTTAAAATTATTAATAAATAAATAGAATTTGTATACATCTGATATCATATTAGATTTAGATACAAATAAATGGGAGAAAAAGTAATAAAAAATTAAAATTAAATAATGTCAAATTTTAATTTGCTTGTAATAGTAAATTTACTTAATAACTAACTGGATTAAAATTATAAAAAATTCGTTTAAAACTGTACGTAAAAATTTTACTGTTTAAATATGTTTAAAGCATTGAGATGTCTAAATCTAGATGAATAAAAAATCTAATCCTGGTTTAAAAAGTAAAATACTGGGCATAATGTAGGATGACCATTTTTTTTAAAAACAATTAAAAACGTAAATAATGTTATTGTTGGGGTCACCTAATACAATCATTTTATATTATTGACAAAAATACTAAAAAATTATTTAAGCATACTAAAGGAAAAATTTAATAGGTCATTTACAAAGTAAAACTGATAAAGTTATTGTATTTCCGAGTATATATATGAAATCTATAGAAATCAATCTTACTCCTATACTTGTGTAATTATATATATGAAGAAAACATTTTATATATATATATATATATATATATATATATATATATATATAAAATGTTTTCTTAGTTTGCGGGGAGAAGTGATCTAAGCGAAACAAAGGAGCGTTTTGTATGCAATATATTATGTATCGGATCGCTTCCATGGATTATCTTGTTGAAACGTAGTGTTTTGCCGGGATTCCACAAAGAAAGTTACGGGCCTTAAGAAAATATAATGACCACGTTTTAAATAGCATCAGTGTGAATAAGAAGTGACTGTGACTTGTTCTCAATGGTCCCTGTAGCATCACTCCAGGGGATGGGGCAAGTTGTTTGGGTTTTGTTGTGGTTCAAGGCGAGCCAGATATTAGGATTAAATAAGTTTACTTTTTATTTTCACACAAGAAAATATAATCAATATTGAAGCTAACATACTATAATTACTTCAATATAAAAGTTTAAATTTAACTAAATAAAAAGGGTAAGACCAATTGTCCTTAACAAAGCAAAAGGATTGCCATGAAATAAATTACCCAATAAATCAAATAACGATAAATATCACAACCAAACAAGATAAAATATGTGTGTGATAACAAGTGAAAATATGGACATAAAATTAAATTACGATTAAGTGTATATAAAGTTATGTAGGCAGGTGTACATTTCATTTCCCATCATGGATTTAGTTCATTTAAAAACCGTCTATGTAAAACGTGTGCTCGATACGAAGGCGAGTCAATCGTACGTTTGCATTTCCTTGTGATAAATTATTAGTGGCTTCTCTATTCAATGATTCTTGACAGAAAGAAAACACTAATTTTTTTTACACTTTTCTCAGATCTGAAATTGGGAAAGATGGCTGAAGAAGGCCGATGGAAGTGGGTCTTACTACAAACCGGCACTGACATATAGACCTACATGACTTGGGATCCAACAGAAGCAAAATAATCCAATGCTTTAAAAAAGTCGACATAAATTGAATCATATGTGTTATATTACCGTTACCCAAAATTTCCACACGCTCAACTCTCAATGGGTCTGAATTAGAATTATATTAAAAATAATCTTTTAAAAAAGTAGTTTTTATTACGCATAGCAGCGATTGAAAATAACTAATCAAAAAATTATGAACTATTTATTTTCACCAAACAAAGAAGGGATTGAAGTGATTTAAAACTACTTGATTAATATATAGTTATAGAAAGATTTAGATTAAATATCCAATTCTTCAAAAGTACGCTACTGTATATAAATACTAAAGACGAAATTTACGATACTTTTACATAATATAACGCAAAAGCATAACTTTAGCGCACGGCAATAAGAAAGACACTTTGGGTTGCACATTGGCTAAAAAAAGATCTATAAGTCATCTTGATAAAATTCATGATTATAAGATTTAAGTTAGATTACAAAATTTAATTTGATCCTCAGAATTAAAACAAAAGCCATTAGCAACAAGAGAAGGGTAGCTTGATAACCTTTCCTTATATTTTTTTTCCAGCAATTTAATATGTTATCATCGGAGGAAAGGTTCTTTTATATTTACAAAATTTCCAAATTAAATTTATGTTAAATATTTATTGGCATTTTTTTATAATAGATCGGGGTGTTAAATGAACTATTATTAAGACACAGTTGTCTAAAATAAATAACAATTTATTTATGCATACAAAACATGCAAAATGAAATATTAACTAGTGTAATAGACCCATATTAACTTTATTGACAATAGATGGAGTTACAGCCCAATAGAAAATATTCAATATCCAATAGAGTTAGAAGATTAGAATAGAGATGTGAAGAAATGGAAGTCGAACCATCCGGTTCGTAAATAACTTTGTTTATAATGTGTACTGTACAGGTACTATGTAACCTTATTAATAATTATTAAGTATTTTCTTTGTAACTATTTTTTAATCATGTGTAATAAGTGTAATAGTTTGCTTTATTCTAACTTCCATTTTCTTACGTCCCTACATTAGTAGTTTTTCCTATTTTTCAACTGACAAAGTAATATTTGGAATAGCATTGTTAAAATATTTGCAGAAGTTGAATAAATTTTAATAATTAATTCTATTTAATATTATTAGTTTTTCGCGAGAAACTTTCCGGTAGTGTAATTTAACTTAATGTATATTTTTCCCTTTATTTTTTTTAAACATTTTTCATTATTTTTAAAATTTTTACAGATATTTCATTTAAATAAAGAAAGACACTAAATAATAAGCATAATTTGACAATGGAAATAATGCTAAAAACTCATTTCAAACAAAATTTCGGAATATGTTTAAAAATATATACAAAAAATTTCAAAAATTGGAAAAACTCAAACAAAATTTCGGAATATATTTAACGAAAAGAACATTATTCAACTTTCCTAAACGTTAATTGGCCATATTAAAGGAATATTATCCATTAAAGACAAATTTATTAAAATGAAATATAATGCAATTAATTCGAGTGACATTCAATTTTCCAGAATTATATTTCCATAAGAATTATTTCACTGGGAATGTTTTGAATAATAATGAGAAATCCTTCTCTGAATCATTTCAGCATTAAGAATGAAATAAAAAGATCATATTCGCTCAATCATACCTCATTTTATAACAAGAATACTACCGAAATTACAATTTTTTAATTTTTTTAAAACTAACTTTAAAGCAATGTTTACACATGAATGTCACACAATAGAAATAGATCTTAACAATCTGATGAAAAAAAGTGATTTAATTTAATTAAGTTAACGAAATTAAAAAAATGTTATGTTAATCATAAGATCAAATCAGCAGAATACATGCATTGTAATAGTTTCTAGCCTGAATATTTATGGTTAGAGTGCAGAAACACCTTCATCAGCAAACAATTATTTAAACTTCAGCATTATTTTGAGTCCTTTAAAGGGAGGAAAAAATCACACAAAAGTCATTTGCTTCAAAATAAATCTTAAAACCAGTTATTTATATTTTAACTATCAGTTATTTATATTTCTTACTGAAAAAAATAAATAAATAAATTAGTAGGGAAAGAATGCGTCCTAAAAGTGTTCGGACATTAAAATATTTTCAAAACGAGATTATCAACAGATAATTCTGTTTTTATTTATTTTTATGTTTAGCAGTATTAAACAACTTTTTTTTAAAAATTTTACTAATTTACATTGAAATGTATTTTTTATTATTGAAAAACGCTTTTAGTTATAACGAAATAAAGAATTCACTGCGAAACGTAAATTCATAAGGCACTGAGAAACTGAATCAATTCAAATTTAAAGAAAAATGATAAGGCCGAAAAAATCTAAAAAAAAAAAAAAAAAAAAAAAAAAATAAAATAAAATAAAATAAAGTTTTAACAAAGTTCATTCAATTAAAAAATAGCTGAATGAAAAATCTGTGAGAGGAATTCACAATAACAATTTAAAATCTTTGATTTTATTCAAATCTGTTTGATTTTTGTTCAAAATAACTAAATCACATGAATATTCTATCAGATGAAATTGTTTCATTTATGCAAATAAAATTTAAATAATAATCTGTGTCAAATAAGATTAAATTAATATATTGAATTTTATTAAGCGGAAAAATCAAAATTTTTAGACTCAAATTTTAATTAAATATAAAACTAAAAGTGTAAGTAAGCATAAAATTCTGAATATTGACTATGATTTTTTTTTTTTTTTTACATTTAAGCATTTTAATATCATTCTTAAATTTAATTATTATAATTTTTCTATTTATTAAGAGAAATCAATGAAACAGGGTGCAGATAGTTTTTGTATACATTAACTCAGCTGTTTCGAGAAATTCTATAATATGACATCTTAATTATATTATTTATACCAGATGGAATATCTTTGAGAACGAATTCTACAATGACATTAAACTGAAAATAACACAAGAAACCAGATTAATATATTTAGATAGACAAATTAATATGACTCCATCTGTATTTACTATCTTTTTTTAAAAAATTTTTTTAATAAAAACCAATCAAAACATGAACATGCAATTTCAGCATATTTAAATTAACAACAAGGATTAAATAAATAAGGGTCGGCAAAACGGATTATTATTTTAATGTGGAAAATACAATATTCATGTAAGACAAGGGTAAAACAAAAAATTTTCTGAAACTATAAGCTATAAATGTACACATAAGATTCGTTTTCACTCAGCGATAGTTTCACTTCATCGAATACTAATTGGATTTAAAAGGAATCCTTACAAGAACGGTGGGTGATTCGCGCGTTTTACGATATTCCAATTTCATTACTTTAAACGAAACTTTTTCCAAAGCTGCAAGGAAAAAAAATCTCGACAGTTCGGGTCCTGAGTTAAAATATTTATGCAGTAAACAGATTAGTATAGCACGATATAAATTACAAAAAAAGTTTTTATCTATTTATTACAATGAAGATATACTGTTATGATTTTTCTTCTTATTTGGAAAAAATTATTAAAATTAGCAAAATCCGACACCATATTTTTATGACAAAAAAAAGTCGGCGGGATAACACATAAGTACTGAAATTTGCGGATAACAATTCAAGCTGAAAAGTGATTAAAAAACAAAAATAATACGATAGTCACATTAACAAAATAGCAAAAATATTCCTACACACATAATTTATCTCATGCAGTCATCAACATTTCAGACAGGATTTGTGAATTATATTCTCATGCAATCATATTTAAAATTTATTTAAGTACACTCGTGTACAAAATATTTTAAGAAATGCTTAAGATATTTTGTTTAAATAAAGAATTAAGAATCTGTATAATAATCTAATTTTAAACTAATGTGCTATAACAATTATGTTAAATGAAACAGACTGAAGATTTATTGAAAGTACATGAAAATGACCTGTGGCATGAAAAGCCATTGAACTCAGTAAGTCTACAGATCTTATATAGGATACTGCATAGGCAGACTTCTTCCTTTTCGGACATGTGTAATAGAAACAATGAAATGAATAATATGTAGTTACGTTATACCAAAATAGGAAATTTTATTTTTATTTTATTGAAATAACAAATGGAGAAACAAGACTATTTCTGAATCACACATTATAGCCTGAGAAGAAAAACACAGATCAATAAAGTTTTGCTGTTATACTAATCTACTTTATAGTCCGCTTGTTGAATCTATGAAGCGAACAGATTTAAGCCTTAAGACGAAAACTGTTGTAAGATGTTTGAACATCTCTCATGTATGGTCTTTCATTAACAGTGGGGCGTATTTAAATACTATATGGGAGGAAATTCAAAAGATCTTAAAGCAAGAAAATAAACATGGTTTTAGAAAATACAAGTGGAAATCCGCGTTTCCTATTATTCAACAAAAGTTGGAATCAAACTCAGCGTCTTCCATTCCAAAAAGTGCAGTTCTACCATTAGGCCACAATGAGTACGCTTATATGCTTAATGTGAATAGCCTAACATATGTAGGCTGCTGAAAATCCATAGAATATTACCTACCGAAAAAACTTTTCACCGATACGGGTGAAACGTGGAAGATTCAAGCATCCATCTCTACTTGTAGTAAATACAAAGCACATCTGTTCAACTATGGTTAGAATTAAAACCGGGAGGTGCCACTCCGAAGTGTGTGATTCTATTGCAAGTCAACATAAGTATTGTTGTACTAGTTCTTGAAGTTACTGAAATCTGAATCGTCGGAGAAGCGAATTTTATAAGTTTCACAAAAGTATAGTGTATCTGAAAGTTTCGAGCTTTGGCCTTCAGTTCGGTTCTCGTCTAGATTGAAGAAGATTATATTAGTTTGAAATCCACTTTATAGAGTAGATACCGATAAGTTTAGCCCTATATGCAAAAAGTGATCGTAGACCAGCAAACAAACGAAATGGACCTACATATTTTTTTTAAATTAGACAATGTTTTTAGCATTTTTTATATAAATATTTTTTAACTTCCTCATAATATCTGTGATTTCTATAGTACAACTATAAACTCAAATCTTACAAGCATTTTTATTCATGAATTTTTAGTTCAATGATTAAGCATAACACTAATCTAATGAATCTTTTTCTATTGTAAGAATATGAAGAAAAATATTTGAATTTCATGAAAAATGTAGCAAAGATATCTTTGAAGAAAATTCTGTATTGTGTTTTGATATTAAACAATAATAAATATTAAATTTAGAATTTCATTTTTCGTAACAAATTTGATATGATAATACTATATTGAAATATAATTCCTGTTTAGAAAAATCACATATGAACACGATTTTAAATTCACGTTAAGGAAAATTTTGTGAAGAAAGATATTTTATAAGCAAGATTTAATTTCTTATGAATAAAAACAATACTGTCCGATGTGGAAACAATCTATAATTATTATTATTAAAGAGTTAATATCGTTTAACAAACAACATAAAACTTTATATATATATATATATTTTGCATAACATGAATGTTTGGCCTTTTTTTAAAAGGCAAATTAAAGGTGCAAATACTGGGGCATGCATTAAGACTTTTTCCTTATATATATATATATATATATATATATATATATATATATATATATATATCAACTAATAGCAATTTCTGTGGGCCGAAGTTTCAAGTAAAAAACGATTGCAGTTTGGAAAAATAAGGGTATATACTCGATTTTGTTGTAATTTAAATAAAAAAAAACGTTTTTTTATTACAAATTTTTTTTTTTTTTTTTTTTTTTTTAAAAAACATTAGATCAGCTAAAAACAAATAGTACGAAGAATGAAATGTTTGAAAATTCCTTTTAGTTACAAAGTTACTGAACATAGGAATAATATTGTGAATCCACGCCAAATTATATATACATATAAAGTATTTTTTTTAAAGAAACTTACACATAATGGAGATGTATAAAAAGAGAGGATCAGATTTGTCTGTATTTCCAGAAGTTTTCCCTTTTTGAAAAATGGGACACAATGCAATACATTTTGTTCTTGAAGTTAGTTGAGTTTTGAAGAGACCTTCATCTTGAGATAATTTTCATTAACACCCTAACACAGAAGCCTTTCTCAATTACACTGGTAACGAAAATTGGCGGACGAGCAGAATACAAATATATATATATATATATATATTTGCTATTTCATATAACGACATTCAAAACGATTAAGCTTCAAGAAAGAAAAAAAATGAGACAAAATTTAGAATTGCATGAAAGAAATAATTCCAGGGGAATATGTTGCCACAGTAGTAATTTTAAGCATAATTTTTTCCCGAATAAATTTTTAAAATCATTGTATATAAATTATTTTTATGGATTTTTAAAATTTCATTAACAATACTTCCTTTAAGAAAAAATTCAAATCAAAGTACAGGACTCACTAATCCGATAATATAAATTACTGCTTATAATATAGAATTTATCCTGCTAAATTTCATTTTTTTGCTTTGTTTTTTTATCACAACAATATCTCAACAATTTAGTACAACATTAGAATATACAACAAAACTTACATAAAATACGATGAAGATACTTACATAAAATACAAATGAACTTTAGTAAATTCCCAATTAGCTTAAAAAACTGACATTTAAATTTTTTTATTATAAAGTTGAGATTTCCTAAATTTATTTACATTAGGGAATAAAAGAAAACTAAAAAATTGTTAAATTTTCGAAATTTATATTTCCTAACTAGTTTAATTGAATTACGAGAATACTTCAGTAAAAAATTACTTTGTAGAGCTTAATTGTTAATTTAAATCTATCTTCTAAGGATTGGAAAATAATTTTATAACCTAGCCTTGGGGAAAAAAAAAACTATTAGCTATTCAATGAAGTAATTTTGAGATAAAAATTAAATTTAAATTCAATTTCTGACAACCAATTAATTTAATTAAATTGGTACAATCCTTCTAATGTAGGTTACAAAATAATATTTCAATTAATCTAAAAATGCAATTTATAAATGAGCCAAATATGTTAATAAAACTAAATTATAAATTAAATTACAAATTATAAATAAATTAATAAAATGATGTTTAGATACTACTTTAATTTCAGAAATCGAAAACACACATTTAAGATACTATACCTTTAAAAAAGGATGTTTTTCCTTTTAACTTTATAAGGGAAAAAGTAAAAAAATTGACAAAAGGGTTTTTTAAAATTATTGATTTATTAACATTTGATGCATAATATTTAACTCTTATTTAATTATTAAACTAGTTTTCAGCAACTAATTTCAACCTGCATTTACTAAAGTTTATACTATCAAAGTGTAATTATACACTTATAACCGACGATCTCACAAATTTTTAAAAACGAATGAAAAAAAAAAAAATTAAATCATTTAGAGAGTTAATTTTCACAATAAGTTGTTTTAATCAAAAATAAAGAAAAAAGCATGTGCGTGTATATATTATACATTTTATTTAATAAAGAAAGCTAAGAAAGCAAGTGTAAGATTAACATATCTATTAAAGCTAATTTTACGTTTTTAGGGATTTTTTTTTCCCCCAAGACAAATTTCTATTTCTGTTTCTCAGCAAAATTACAATTATTGAGGATTATCTTATTCAAATATATAATGGATATAGAACATTTGACTGCATAAAAAATATTGAAGTTCATTTTATAGTAGGATACTATAATGACTGCATCTACATGATAGCTAATATATTAATTTTAAAAATGAGGTATTAGCGTATTTGAATGTAATGCAACGAGAAACGTCAAACACTGCTTTAAAGCAAAAGCTAACAAATAGAAGAAACGATCTAGCATTTTTTGTAATAGAAAAGAAAATTTTAATTTTGCATTTTAAATGCACATCCCATACTGTGAGATAAACAGATACAAATTTCATCATATCTGACAGAATACAAATCAAACTATAAGAAAAAATTTATATTCATAAAACAGATAAAGAAAACTATGTCAAACAAAAAAATTAATGATGCAATTGATAATTTATCCATCGAATATGCTTAGAAATTACATAATTAAAAACTAATATATGCTTTAAGAAATTTAAATTTGTTTAATTTTTCATCATAATGAAATATCTAATTTTGGCAAAATACAATTTTAACTTTTATTTAATTATTTTACATGTCCTTATCTTTAGGTAATTATTTTCTACAACCGACTGGAACATATTGCATTTCTTCGGAATAATTAATAGTAACTAAATTTAGAGAAACTCCAAATATTTCGTATGATGCAATTGGTCGACAAATACTAATCGACAAAGATTTATAAATTAAAGTTTCATAAAATGATTAATAAAATAAGATTATGTGAATGATTTTTAAAATAATCTCAATAAAACATACTCAATTAAGGCTCATACAAACGGAATGAATAACCGAAATGTTCACTGCATTACACTTACAGCTTTAAAAAATATTGGATTTAATTAGGATGAATAAAAACTTGTCTTATTTCGAATCGAAACAATTATGAATCAGCATAAATACTTTAATCTAAAATGGATGCCAAAGAAAATCTTCGATATCTCAAATTGGAATTAAGGCAAGAAACAGGTTGCATTCTTTCATTTATCATTTTACGCAGCACAAATCTTTAATACATATATATGTATGAAAAATTGCATAACCACATATGACAATGAAACTTTTAGAAATGACTTAGAACAGAATAAAAAAAAAAAAAAAAAAAAAAAAAAAAAATCCATGCTACAGCTTTGTTTTGCTTATTGATTTCAAAAGAATAAATCCACTTTATTTCGTAGCTTCGGCACTTTTGGATATATACACAATAAAACATGACACGAATACTTTCCCTCACATCAACTGTCCTATATTTATTTATTTATTTTAAAATAAAAAAAAAAAACTTTTAAAATAATTTAATTTATATTTTTTGAAAGATGTATTTACTGTGACATAATATCTGCACAGCATGTCAGGTTAGTAAGAAAGTTGCGAGAGAACAAAAAAGAATGAGATATTTACAATTCACAAAAATTATATGAAACAATGATCTGGTTGTGAAGATGGTGGAGCTGAGGCATGGCAGCGTCTCTAGAAATGCAAATTCCTTTATCCATATATTTGTATGATAACTATCATTCAGAGCTTCATGTCCGGAGAAGAATATTTCACGAAATAATGAAGGGGATTATAAATAAAAAAAGATGAATAACA
The DNA here is from genome assembly GCA_030067965.1 of Latrodectus elegans. Lineage (NCBI taxonomy): Eukaryota > Metazoa > Arthropoda > Arachnida > Araneae > Theridiidae > Latrodectus > Latrodectus elegans. Next base: position 53,524,460 of record CM057813.1, read on the forward strand.
ATGTAAATAGTTATTCATTTCTGAATAACTATTAAAAACGATAACTAAAAATAAAGTTATTTGCAGGCTATTTTGTGGAATATAATAAGATTAAGAAATGGATACAAATATGAATTACATCAATATATGTTTAAACTTTTTGAAAAGATTTATATTGATTGATTATCCTTTCAAGTTTATAAACTTTACAAATATCAATTATTATATGTAAAACTGAAATATTCGTTTAACAATATCTATTATTTTATTAACGTTATATATAAGAATGGTTTAGATTGCCTATCGCACAATATAATAATTTTTTTTTTTACACACAAGCATTAATATTTAATATCCTAAATTGTTTGAAACGGTTTCAGCTCCACAATAAACAACTACTTTAGAAGTTGGAATTGAACTCACAAACTATTGAATTGAAGACCATAGTGCTATCATTTAGCCAAGACGAATTATATGCCAAGACGAATTAGAAGACGAAGTAATGAAATTTTAAGTTAATAATAATTGTTTTTAAGTTGAATGAATGCAGAATAAGACATTTCATTGAATAATAATGCATTTTATTCCTTTTTTCATTAAAAGTATTTTGCTACGTTTTCTCATCAGAAATTTTTAATCGTCGAATATTATCAATTATACATTTTAAATATAACAAGATTTCTTTCATTTGGTATGCAATATCTTAGCATGCTTTTCTTTTATATTTAAGATCACACTAATAGAATAGTTTCTATAGTAACAACAATGAAAGGCGATAAGTATTGATTCGCGATTTGTCACAACATAATGCGTAGAGGGAATTTTTTTCCCTTCAGTTCGCAAGAGAAACAAATTCTAGTCATTCATTTTAAGTACATCACGATCGTATTATTTCATAACGATTTTGCATAATATTTCTTCAAGCATTTGTTAATAAATTTTAATTATAAGCACAAAAGAATACATATCGAAATTCAGCAAAAAAGTTTACACTTATATATTTTACTCAAAGATAAAACTACATATGCATACTAATTTAAGTAATTAACTTTTCGAAAACCGTTTGTGAATCATAATCACTAAGACAGAAAATTTCAAGTGTTTTAAGTTATGATAAAACAGAATGTAGCTGAAGTATTTTACTGACCAATGTATACACCGCTTAAAATGAATTAAGTAGAACAAAGGATTTAACAATAAAGAGTATGATAACAATTCAAAATTTATTCTCCTTATTTGATATATATATATATATATATATATATAAAGCTGACAGCTTAAAATTTTTTTTTTCTCATTTCTCGACATTTTTGATAAAAATGAAATGGACAGTGAATATTACTTTTAGTGATCGTAATTTCGATACATATTGATAATTGATAAAAAAAAATTACAACAAAAGATTTTAGTCCAAAATTTTCTCAATAAGAACAATTCTTAATAAAATTAAAAACAAATGTAGAACTATTATAAAAAGCAATAAATAAATTATGGATTTTAATAATTTTCATTTTTTAGTACACACTTATAAAATAATCCAAACTTAGCGATATAACCGAGCAAAACTATCATTTACGGGAAAAAAATACTTTTGTCTTCAGAAAATTAGATAAATGCGATTAATCTACACGAATAAGGATATTTGTGTCAATTTATTCCTAATATTGAGATTTGATTTCCTTGTTTATGGTCATCATTTTGTACTCGACAGCTTATTAATCAAGACCTATGGTTTCAAGTGAATTCCAAGCCATTAAAGACATTTACAGAAGTGAGAATCGAACTGTAAAATCATAGGCCAATGTGCTGACTACCCAGCTGCTGTTTCGGATCGAATTATCTGAAGAATCAAAGCCATTATTATTTAATTAGGATAAAAAAATCTGTGGATATAAAATAATGAGCTAAAAATATTTTTGAATATTTATAGGGTTTATTAATAAAATAAAAATATGTAAGCAATAATTAAATTCACAAATACTGTTCTGCACAGTTAAATCACGCATAATGGTGTTGAATTTAAAAAGAAAAATTTGTAGATGATAAAAATATTAAAAACTTTTCATGCAAATGTCAAAAACATTACATCTTCACGTCATAAAATATATTTTCAGAAAAATAATCTAAATTTACTTAAGATTATTAGTTATGATATTTTAGTCATAATTATTAGTCTAAAGTAAAATAATGTCAAATATACTTAAATGGAAAAAAAGATCTGGATTTAATGCAAAATGAAATTTGATTAGATTCTTAATCTGGGATATATTGAAATGTTTTTCAACGGGTAACAGAATAGGAATAAATGAAACAAAATCAATTTGAATGCCTCGCGTCGATATTAAGAATTACGTATACAGAGTTAAGCAATTTTGGAGGACACATGGTCCTTTTAGACAAAATGATGGTTTACTCTCCATACGCTACTCCAATAAATAGACCTTTTCATAAGCGAATTTAATGTACACAAACTTTTTAAATATACTGATGAGTATAGAAATTATATTTTTAAATACTAATAAAATTAATAATCCCCGCCATGGTTTCAATTTTTTTAAGATGCGTATTGCTTCATACATATTAGAATACGAATTTATAAAGGATGTATTTAATAAATGACACACACTAAATACACAAAAGCACATAATAAACAACATTGAGTAGGCTCACAGAACCTTAGAGAAGCTGAATTCACAAATAAAAATCTCATTTTCGGGACAACATCCTTTATTAACAAAACTTAACTCTTTCTAATGATCAGTTTTTTCAAATTTTAATTTGCTCTTTTCTTAGAAGCAGATAAGGAGTTAAAAATCGTTGAGTTCTGGCACCCGCAATATTTATATTAATGAGCTAAATCATTTTATTCACAAATTTAATAATAAACTGATATCAATTTTTAATAAAAAGCTTATAAATGCATTTTCGGTTATAGTAAAAAATGAACGAATATTTTAATAATAGAATCTAAATAATTTAATATAGTGAAAACTGTTGCAAATAACAAATCATTATTTGTTATCACACATTTATGACTTCATTACGAAGAGAAAATTATTTGGAAGATTTAAGGCAACTGATGTCCTTATAACTACGTGGACAATGTTGCCTTTTCTTTTCAGTCAAAATTTTCTTAAAAATATTAATCAGCTGATTTAATAAATTACGAAGTTGTCTAGAGCGAAGTTCATAACTCCAAATAAATTTAAAAAAAAATAATAAATTTATTTTTTTAATAATAAAAAAATAATAATTGTAAAAATGATTTTTTTATTTTAAAAAGTGATTTTTTTAAAATAAAAAAATCACTTTTACAATTGTATACTTTGAAATTTTGATGAGCAAATCGATTGATTTATTATTTTTTGAATTTGAATTGGTCATTTGCTCATGAAAGCTAATTTGACTATTTCAACAGTTAACTCCGAACTGCAAAATATGATAACTGAATAAACGAACTACAGAACTGAAGAGAGAAGAATATTCAGTAACTAGCCTGGCAATGGTTAAACCAGAAACTAAAATTAATTATAACAGAGTAAATATAAAAAATCTAATTGAATACTATCTTTTCGTTTACAGTTTCAAAATTCGTCATATGCCAATGATAATAATTAATTTATTACAAACTGTCCCAATTATATTTCATAATAATCGATACACGTCAAGCTTTTTTAAAGCTGTCTTTAAAGAGTATAAATCATTTCTATTGCTTTTATAATAAACCTAATTTTTTTTCTTTGAAGTAAATTCATACTATCAAAATCGATAAATTTAAAGTAAATAATTATGTATGTTGTACCGATAAATATAACAATGCTTTTTAACTTTCTAATTCAAAACATCAAAACAACTGCAACGATTCTTCTCAATTGGTAAAGAAATCACTAGCATATATTTACGGATATGTACCAATAAAACAAAAATACGTTCATAGTGCTGGCTATAAAACTCAAGCAAAATTATATTTTTCATAGTAAAGAGAGAACTTAAAAAGTAACGGCAATTAAAATGTATTAATATAATCTAAAATTTAGAAATTCAAAATGTGTTTCAGTAATTTTAAATTCCCTCTTGATTCTAGTTACAAAGGTTATATTTCTGCAAGTTTTAAACATATTGCACACACGTGAATAATTTAACCAAGGATCAAAATTGTAAGAAACGGAAAAAACTTTTCTTACACCTCGAATTGAAACTTATTAAATCAAAAATTAATTGAATTACATTGAATAGAATATTTCATATCCATAAATTGATAAAATTATTAGCGCTATCTAGCAAATACTTCAATGAATAGGATTCATATTTAATATAAATCCTACTTATAGAACTCAGTGTAAGATATTTTTTTTTAGTTTAACATTTTTAATTTTGATATAAAACTAAGTAATGGATGCGTTTTAAATGATTTTATATTTATGTTTGACGCTAAATATTTCAATGAAAAACAAAATTCGTAAAATTCTTACTATTTATAAGCTAAACGATATTTTTTATGATTAATTCTTTCAAAACAATTAAGATAAACTCTTAATTCTTTATAAATGTACTTTATCATTATGAGACAGTAAGAAAGCCTATATTTGTACTGTTAAACTTTAACCAAATTGATATATTTAACAGTGCTTACAAGTTGGTAGCAGTTATATATATTGTAAAAAAATTTTTTTGTTATTAAATTTGTACAAAGAAATGAAATAATTATATTTCTCTCCTCCTCCCCATATCACACTCTGAGCGATATAAGTCTGTTGAATGTTTTTTTCTCTCAATAATTTAAAAAATCACAGAGTAGCTTGATCAGTAGAGGAAAAAAAAGTATATATTATAATAAAAGGATCTCGCTCTATTTTACTTGAGGATCAAACCTAACTTCAAACAAATATATTTTTAATTTCAATGCAAAAATTCAATGACCTTTAGTTGAACAAAACTCTTTTTGCTTTTGCCAATTAACCCGAATAATTTATTTCCTTCAAAAATTAGCCAATAATATTTATTGACCTTTTAAATTTATCGATGCTATACATAATAAAAAAAAAATCAGCTAAAAATCTTTTTTGAGAGAAAAGTACTATAATGTCCTTTGTTTCTCCTCTATCAAATGTTTCATAGCAGACGAGAACAGATACAGCTACCGCAAAATAAACATAAATAGAATGAACACATGCATCTACCCCCATGATTTACATATTTTGTTTGGAGATAAAATTCATTAGTCTTTTAAAAGTTAAGGGAGAGTGATTAAAAGAAAGATAAAAATAAACCGATTTCCTGACCAAATGTTGCATATAAATGTTTTCTCGCCTAAAATTTCGCATGCTAAATATAAAAATTTTAACTAAAATTATTGCCATAGAAATTTTCTTGCTGTTGGCTGGCGGTTTGTCACTCATTTTTGGGGGACATTTGACATGAGCTTATAGTTTAAAATTGTGCCTTAACTAGTACAGATATCCCGTAGATGGAAGAGAATCGAACTTACCAGCGGTTGAACAGATGACCAAAGCAATAATTAGTGAGATACTAGCACGGCTTCATTGAAAATGAAGACTACAAAGTAAAATAAAAGACATTAGTTTTTTTTTTCTTTTACAGTTAAGACACCCGTTTTTTCCTCATTAATAAAAAATAATTATTATTACATAACATTTGAATAATTTTGCATAAAATTCAAATGAATTTTATTTAAGACTTAAATTTTTTGCTAAAACGAGTACTACTAATCAATCTTAAATTCAAACATTACGTTTTTTATTGTCAACAAGTAGATTAATTGTACTTTATAGAATGATATAAGAATATTAGAATAAAAGTTATATCATTAAAATTCAGGTAACTGTATTGACGCATAACAGAGCAGACTTTCATACATGAAGACTTATTCAAGAGAGATAAAAGTAACAATCTGAAATATGTCACAGCATCTACCTTAGTAGGTTATGCAAGTACAAAAGAAAGCTGGAATTTTTACTATTAATCAGATGATGCTAAAAGTGGTTTGTTAAATATTGAATTAGTCTTTATGCATCAAAAGAAATATTGTGTATTTAGATTTTTTAATATTCTGTGTATTTAGATTTTTTCAGATATGACTTGTTCAAATATCTTTGGACAAACGTAATAACAGCGCAATCAATATTAGTCATTTTTACGACTGAACATCCTTTCAATAAATATCAAATAGTTATAAAATAGAAATTACTTCTTTTTCTAAATGTGATTATTCAGAGAATATTTAAAGTGTATAAATTTTTAAGAAATAATTTGCTAAGAGTTGTGATGTATATTTTTATGAAAATAAATATGCCGTAATTTACATACTCCGCGCAGTATAAAATCTTTACTATTTACAAATTAATTTAAATCTTTAACTGTAAATGGAAGTCTTAATATTATAATGCGAGAACTAGATTTGTGTACACAAGGAAGGATAAAAAAAATATAACCCCAAATATATGCTTGAAACACCCTTTATATATCAATATTTATTAAAAATCTTTTCAAATGTATACTACTTCATTGCAAAATGCGCAATTCAAGAGTTCAAAAAAATATTTGAGCACAACCGATCATTAAAATTTTCTTACACAAAATCTAGAATATACTCTTTTATTTTAAATTGTTTGATTTGGCTTGTTTTTGTCGCGCTCTACAACTACCTTTAGAACATCTAATTACAAAAGCAGCTATTGGGTTGTTCGGAAAGTCATTTCGTTTTTCATGAAAATGAAAAAACGTGCAGCAAATAAATATTGTATTGCATTCCACATTGCCTATTCTAGTCCAATAGCTTTCACCATCTTTCTGGTAGTAGCACGATTCCACAGTCATAAAAAGGCTGGTTTTTACAAGCAAAAAGCTGATCCATGTAGGAAAAACAAAATTACTTTCCGAACAACCCAATATTTAGACCAGGACATACAGTTAAAAACGAATTTTGAATCCACCAAAAGTTGAACAGACCTCAGAGCTAACTATTCAATCGCTACATCTGCATTATTTTATTTTACCAGCAATAGATTTTTTAAAGCTTAAAAACACACACATATTTTAAAACTACAAAATTATACATTACAGAAAGTTTTTGATAAATTTCACAATTATATTAACATCTTTTATCGAAAACATTAACTTTGCTCGGCGAAATTAAAGCCGCATTTTCTTCCAACAATCCAGATTTACACACTGATAAAAAACTTATTATTTTTTTCTTTTTATCAGTTTATATCTATTAGTTAGTTCTATTATTAGATAGCTTCTACTGGTTAGAGTTCTATTAGTTTTTCCAATATACATGGTTTTAGAATTTAAAATTTACAGGCGTCCTTGTATTACTCTAAATTTAAATTTTAACTGTCACAAAAATTTTATGGTATATATACACAGGATAAGATCATTACATTGTTACTTTGATAAAAATTGTGGTATTTGCTTTTCTAAAACATTTGTTTTTCTAACTATTATGAGAATTGCAATTGATTTTTTTAAGAATAAAATGTTTTCTTTGAGAAGGTAATATAATTTGGAAATTTATTTTAATCGCTAAAATAGTTAAGAATTTTGAAAAAATTTCAAAAAATATTTACATTAAGAACTGAGACTGAAAATTTCTCGACAAAATGAATCGTTTTAAATGTGGATTAAAAATTGCAAAAATTAAATTCATAAAAAAGGATTCTTATTAAGTAAAAGAGAACATAAGGAAATGAGCCTCAAACTTATTTTAGACAAACATGAAAATTGCTCTGAAAGCTGCTTTCATGAAATATACAAAATTATCTGAGTACAAATGTGCACCTATTACTATTTGATCAATATATATTTTAGTGGATATGTAGCGCACAAAAATCCTATTTAATAATGCTTGAACAAGTTTTAATGTGAATATGATTTTGAGTGCAAGGAATAATTTAACAAAGAATTCACTGCAAAGATATAACAATTTTTCTTCCTTGAACGTTCAAAGAAACTATAAAAGTTTATCTTGTCACTTTGAAAATAACTCGTATGCAGAAATATTTATCTACAGTAAAATTGAAAGAGCTGCAATTAACTAACGATTGTCTCATTTTTCCTTTACAATTAGATTTTTTATATATCTAATTTACAGAAATCAGTGCTTGATCATTTCAATTTTCCAAAATAATCTGTATTATTGAATCACATCTTGTTTTTATTATTGAATACAAAACTTCTTCATAAATTCCAATAAATAAATTTACAAATTAATTTAATAGGGCAGACAATTAGCGGTATTTTTTCGATTAATTCTAAATTATTTTTAGAAAATTATCACAGTCATTCATACTGGGATAATTTTACATAGAAAATATATTAGAAAAATAATACATAGAAAACAGAAGACGCTTTTTACTTAGTAACGGAATTTTACAAAAATATAGCAAATAACTGAAAGCATTAACTTTGATGGTCACAGAATGAATTATTTTTAAATGAACACCCTCAAGTATATACTAGGCACAGTAGAAACATAAAACGCCACAAATAAAAGTTATTACTTTTACGTGTCTATTTTAGTTTCAGGCATTCAAACAAATATATTTCTTTCACAAAGATCATACAAATCAAGAATTCATTTTTTTAAAGTAAATTGATAGAAATAATTTAATCGGACTTCAACAATTTTGTAAGTGTACTGTTTACAATATATTAGGAAAGTATAACAAATGATTTCTTCGATTGCCGCTTACTGGTCATTTTTTGCACACTAGGCTTAATTAGAGTGGGGCCTAAAATTTAAATAAATTCAGTGAAACAAATGAAAAGAATGTTTTTTACTAATAAGTTGAATGCCTTTTTTAGAATGAACTGAATGTTAAAATTTGGAAAATGTGTTTAATTTTGATTGCGTCTGAAGTTTAGGCGCAGTTTGTCCTTACTTGGACCTTGCGCCATTAAAACCAACCAACCAACCAACGTCTGAAGTTTAGCCCAAAAATTTAAACAGAAAACTAGAATGTGTTAAGATAATCATGACGAAGAAAATCTTTTATTAATTAATTTTATTTTGTGAGCATTAAAATTACACTTTGTAAGCACAAAAATATTTGTTAATGCATTGCTTTCCAGAAATATCAGCTTATTTTCTCACATTAAAATAAATTTTCCATTTAATTTCAATAAATTTCATGTAATTATACGTTTCCTACAATAGTTTATATAAAAACTTTTGTTCAAGCAGATTTTTCTTTAAATAGTCATTAAGCCAGAATATAGATGCATATAAAATCAGGAAGAATAAAAGCGATATTTTAAATTATTTATATTTTCAAGCCATTTAAATTGTTTGATTTAGCACATAATGGTTATCTTTCACCATTAAAAAATTATAACACGAAACACCGATTTAAAATCTGTCTCAAAAGTTTGAGAAATAGGTCTTCCAACATTATGTTTAGATATACTTTTTCCCTAATACCAAAGGAAATATTTACCACCAACCGATAATTGTTAGAACTTATAATTGAACTTTTTAAGTTAATTTAAAGGATACTTTCAAAATTTTGAGATTAATTTTTTTTTAAATTATGAAACAGATATTTATATATTTTCTGACTTTTATGAACAGCATGCATAAAATGCAAATAGGACATTTTATTTTAAAGCATTATTTGTAAGTTTATATAACTTTTATATAAAACAATTATAAAAATTGTTTTAATTATATTTACTTTTTTTACGAACACTTGAAGAGAGACAAAATATTCTTTATTATCTATTTACACATGTTAGTGAAATATGTCAATTACAGCTTGGAATATGTAAAAAGGAAAAAAAAAAAGATGCTAATAAGAAAAATATCGACAAATAAGGAAATTATAAAAGTTTGCAGTATTTAACATTGAAAAAATGTTTTCAACTATAACTTATATTTAAAAAATGACACCTATTTGTAAGTATCAAGCCATAAACTATAAAATATGGAGCTCGAATATTAACAGTTATTAATTTTGAGAAACTAAAGTGTTTTTAAAATATACAATATTAACAAAAACTTATACGAAATATGAAAATTATTTGACATTATCAATCAGAATATTTTTCTTCCAAATCTGAGAATGGTCATTACAAAAGTTACAATTTATAAAATCAATTTGTACTTAACATTTCGCGTACTCAAGCTGTTATTTCATGCATGGATTATAAAAACACGGTGGTTGAAAATTAGTTGTTTACAAATAAAAATAAAAGTATGTCAAAATAATAAGCTCTAAATTTGTTATTTATTTCCAAACCTACAAAAATTATTATTTTCAAACGAATTTTCTTAGTTTTCAGTTTTAAATGCTTCATATTTTTTGGCACTGTAAGCCTATATAGTTAGTTGTTAAACTGATAAAACAAAAATACCTGTCCGCACAGAAATTAATAATTCGCGCAACTTTTAAAGAAACAGCAAGTTAAAAATTATTACAATTGTGAAAAGTTCAGCACTTCTGATCAGTAAAAGAAAGAAAATATTCTCCTTTTTTTTTTTAAATCACATGAATTTCATAGTTTTGAGCATGTTTTCTATACTGAAACACATCCTACTAAAGTCACTCACATTTATAATTAAAAAGCATAATATTTTGAGTGAAATTTTATAATAATAAACTTTAAACATAATAAAAATACCTTCTTTATATGTTTAACAGCATCTGAAGAGGAGATAAGTTGTATTTTTCAAAAACTGCCTCTGTTGTCAATTAAAGAATGAAAGAATTTGCTGCCGACACTCCAGTTTGCCGGTGATTTTATCTACCCCCGAGAACATATTCGCCGGCTGACACGCACGACAATCTGCTCACAAAAAGCGAGGACACAAATCTGAGGAGAAGAGACATTTTTTGGTTGCTTACCGTGCTGAGAGCAGCGGGCGGCCGGAGGAGCACATGGCACAACGGGCCGGTGAGCGAGAGCAAGGAGTTGCCGGATAAAGGTCAGAACTGACGCAGTAGAAGGGAAGAGAGGCTGCAGTGCGGTGGCGGCGGCGGGCGAGTGTGGTGGGAGGGCCCCCGCCACCATCGCCGCCACGCGACGCCGGACGATACGCCACTTCCGCCACGCTCACACGACCGACCCCCTTCTATTTGCGAATATCCTGCCGCACAAACAGGCCACATTCTTTAAATAGACGGTCAGGCCCTCACCAGAATATTTTTCCCGGCCCCCGGCATCCTTATCTTGTCCCGAGAATCGGTTTATTTTGACCATTCGACGGTTGGCGACAAATGTTTTTTTCCACTTTGCCTTCGAAATTTCGGTTGCTTGGAAATCAAGCTTGACCGCACGTCGCGGTGTCGTCTTAAAATCTGCAGCTCTGTTTCTATGGATTCATACTGGATAAACAGACATCCACCAAAAAATAAAGTAATTTTCCGGAAAAAAAATTCTAATTTTGGAAGATTAGTCCTAAAAAATTGTTTAGAAATGCATTACAATTTTGTAGGTGAGCAGAAAAAATAAAAGCTGCACTATTGGTATGGTAGTTGGCGAACAAAAAGGAAAATGCTAAATGACTGTGGCATACTTTGATCTTAAAACAAGAGTTATTCTGTATTCAAACGCACCATGTGTGATAAAATAATTAAATATCTCTTTTGCAATTTTTTCTGATACAGCCCTAATCTTTATTTTTTTTTTCCAGTATAAAACATATTTTCCAATACGAAAAACATGTATTTCGGATTTCCCCCCTTTTATTGAGGGGGGGGGAAAGCACTCATCCTATACACATTTTTTTAGAATTAATGGTAAAGTAGGAGTACACAAAACTTTATTTATGAAAAAAATGTTAAAATTTTTTTAAAACATATGTGAGCATAACAGTTAATTGAATCAATTTGAGATACTCAGCTCAAATATGTTTGATTGATCAAAAATTAAAATGTACATAAAATATTCTTAAAAAAAAAAAAAAAAAAAAAAAAACTTGTAGCATTCAAAAATGTTATGCTTATAAATAATGCAGTAAAATTATAAATGAATGTGAGATAAAGTATGGTGTACCTACAGAAAATTTCTTCATATAAAAATTTCGCAATAAATGCCCCACTATAAACATATTCTTTTGGTTTTAACAAAATAATTAATCAGGAAATTCTGTTATTGCGGTATAATTATAATGAGGATGCAACACAACTGATCTCATTCATGTTTTTCACAATTAAAATAAATAACAACAATTAACGATTTTATTATTTTTTAATGAAATCTACAAAAATACCGGAATCTACTTATCTAGTTAATATCCTTTGAAAAAAATTTGCTTGATCTTTTATTCCCTAGACCAATAAAAATCAAGGATGATGATATATGTCACCGAAATAATAATTATTATCAAAAAAATTTGCAAAGAAAATTATTGGGAAAAAAAAGTTATCGAGGCTGTAAGCAACACGCGTTTAAAAGAAAATCAAGGAGAGCAAACTATATTAATAAAACTTAATCATTTTCAAAGAATAAAATAAAACAACTATAGTATAATGTGAAGACAAAATTCACTTTTGAAGTATTTTTTACAATTACCTAAATTTTTATTTTATTGTATATATATATATATATATATATATATATGTTATATCGTCATGCAATTTGATAATATACACACATTTATTATATAGTTTTAATGAATATCGAAATTGCAAATATTTCCTTTACGACATTGTTTTACAAATTTTTAATAACTTGTTTTTAAATAATTTTATTTTATTTTATTTTTAAAAGAAGTCTTGATTTGTCTCACAATATTATCAAAATGCATGACATTAACCTGGATAAACTGTTCAGAAAATCTCTAGATTTTTCTATTCCGATACATTACAGATTATTATAAGATTTTCTTTTCTATCGAGAAGAAATCGCATGAAAAATAATCAGACTACTTACTTGAATTAATCAAAATTTATTTAAGTATTTTTGGTTTACTAATTATATTGAAATAATTCCGAAATCATCATATGCAATTCCTTAGAATTCCAAGTAAGTACCTCATGGTTATTTGACTTACACAGAACCACTTTACTCAATCTCATAAAACCAAATAAGTATTATGCCTACATGTTTTTAGAAATAATTCAATGGAACAGAAAGAGTAATGTCTTTTACCGAATATGCAAGAGATAATGGTAATCGAATTTGTATAATTAATAAGTAGCAACAGGATTTTTGCGAGTAGATTTGTTAGTTATTGCGCGTACCTTTATTAATTTGCAAAAAATTTAGTTCTCAAATATAGAAACACATTACTTATAATTATTTGTGTTTCTAGTCAGTTTTTTTTTTTTTTTTTTTTTTTTTTCATTTACCAAGCATATTTTTAATATTGTTTTGAAAAAAGTGCATTGTTCTTTGTAAAAATAAAATTTTTGATTTAAGTAATGTCATCGAATTTTGCCGAAAACTTAACTCCAGATGAAGCAAAAGATAATAAAACATTTATGCATGAATACTTCAAAGAATAAAGTAAATATAACGCTTAAATTTTTACTATGCTTATGTCTGAATAATTATGATTTCACCTGTATAACAATAAAATAATCGGTGATAGTGCTAAAAGACCCATAATCTTTTCACGATAAATAATTTCTTGCCCGTGAAAAACAGGATTCTTTTCGACAAATTCTATCTTATACAATAATACTCCAATAGAATACCATTTCTACATATTCTGAAGAATTTTCTGGGTAATCGTAAATACACTATGGATCTTCAAACAATTTACAATTAATAAAAACACCATTGCAACTTTTTAACAATGGTTAATCAAAGCATATATTACTTGTTTTCTGTGAAGATATTTTATTCTTCAACCAATGTGGGTGGAACGAATTCATGTTAAAAATAAGTTTAGTGAATGAAGGGATGAAAAATCTCTCATTATCAAAATCAACAGTTTCTTTTCTAGCTTTGAAGAAAAATTACAATATTGACTGTGGGGCTCCTGATTCTTGAATTTTTTAAATATTATTTGCATAAAATTTCCATATATATTTCATAGTGATTCTTTTTACCTTCATACATGTAGTTTAGGTGCATACTTCGCATCATATTTTTCTTTCCAGATGCAAATCAAAAGTATGAAAACGTATATTTTGCAAAATAAATTCAAGAGAACGAATCAATATTGAGTGATACATTAAAGGACAGAAGATGAATTGAAATACACAGATTTTAAATTTTGTGCTATACACGCATCATTCACACACAGAAATTTTAATTTCACAGATTCCTTTCATGAAAGCATTACTAGGTATCAAAGATTAGTAGTAACAGCAGAACACTTAAGTTTTTTGTCGCTCCGCAGACATTTTTTCTAAGGATTCAAAGTAAGTAGTTCCGAAGCTATTAAAGAACAACCACGATTTGAATCATTTACGTTTTATGCAATAGACATTACAACTGTAATTTGAAGAAAGTTTTAAATAAGAAAATTAGATCGAAATACTTGATTAATATTTACTACGCATGTGAAGCAACAGGCAAAGTTTTTATCGAAATGCCATTTTTTAATCGATGAAAGAAATCGCACAGTTTTGGATTCAGAAAGCAATGAAAAAGCTTTACCCACATCGAGTAAAGGACGGAAATTTTGACTTGCTTTTGAATAAATAGATGACAACAATTAATCAGCTGAATACAACATTTGATTTTGGGGGTGCTTAGATTTCAAATGTAGATGCAATAAAGGTCTCTACCTTGCAAATTTCAAAATGAAATTAAAAGACACGTAAAAGCAGTTTTGACACCATATAGTGACTGTCTAACAGACGAAGGTCGTAGTAAGCCATAGTATCCATTGCGTTAATTGTCTTTTGGAAAAACTTTTTACAAATAATGACATGTATTCATATATTGCAAGGAAGTAAGACTGAAAAACTCAAGTACCAATCAAGTATTAACATGTCGCAGCATGTTTAGCAACGGGAAACAAGAAAGTAACAATGACACGGCTAACAAACCGAAATATTTAAAAACTTAGTTTATTCTCACTCCCAACACGATCAATCTACTAAAGAGATATTAGATTTAATTTAACTATAGTATTTTGCACATTTAAAATGCAATAACAGGAAAATGATGAACAAATGCATAAGAATAGATAACACACAATTTAATGTGAATTCGAAGAAAATAGGTCATAGAAACGGGAAATAAGAGTGATCAAAAGAGAAAGAATTGGTACATAAAATTTATCACAAAACCAAAAATAAGTTCTCAAAAAAGAAAAGAAAATGAACTAATTTCTAAGTAGGAAATTATTTTCCAATAAATATTTAAAGCAAGTTCAGCATTAATATCATATTAAGACTTCTGCTTTGAGTCAACAAATATTAAATGAATATATGAGAAAAATTAATAGCTTTGCTCAGGAGTGATTAAAATTTTAGTATGCAAAATTACACCAAGTGAGGAGGGAGATAACTCAAGGCACAATATAAAAAAAAAAAAAAAAAAAAAAAAACGATTACTATGCATTGTTGGAGATGGTTTTCGTTATCCGTACAATCTGACCTCTTAATAAGAAATTCCAATGTTAAAAAAAACTTGAAATAGGCTAATTTATCAAGAAGACTCAAAATAAAATCTTAAAAACAATTGTTAAACGTTTTTTTTAAATAAAGAATTAAATTTCAATTTAAGAGTAAATGATTTGGTTAATAATGCATTCGGCGAATATGTTTAAAATCCAAATTATGAAATGCATATTCAAAGAGATGCAAAATGTAATCACCAGATCTAATAAGAATCCCAAGAAAGAGTAATTAAAAACACACAATTTGAAATGAATTTTATCACACGGCAATAAATTATTTGATTCTATAATATACGATATAAGGAAATAGTGCAATTCAGTCGAAATAATTTATGTACAACTCAAAACAGAAATGAGATTTCTGATTACACCTTCTCCAAGTAGTGAGTCAAAAATTATTAAAATAACAAAGTTTTGACCCAATTAATAATGAGCAAGGAAAACAATTCCATTCGTAATTGGAATTATATCAAGCGAATTACAACGAAGTGGATCGTTTATTTACAATAAAATTTTCTATTCCAACATTCTAAAGCTTTTTAATTTGTGTAAATTCCATATTTTTAAGCAAAATAACTAGTCATTCAGATAATAGTTAAAATGACTACAGGTAACCCTACAAGAACATGGCTTCATTCTAACACGATCAGAAAAATGAGAAAACTTAAGTACCACACTGCATACCATGCGGGAAAAAAAAAGACTAAATTATTTACTAAAAACAATGTCGAGATAGGATAACAACACACTTTTCTGATTATAAGAATATAAATCCTTAAATTGTTTTGATAAACGACCTCGTTTGATTACATTGATAGTGGTAAAGTAATGTATTGAATCAAAATGACACATATATTCTTTATATTCTTTTACTGCATATATATTATGCGTCATTTATATTTTTATAATAAAGTTGCTTACGCGAAATATATAGAAAATTTATTTTCTGTTAATTTCTAAAACATAATCGCTTCTTTTACATAGGGGTTCTACGTTTCATAACGCAATTTCTGCATGAATCGATATAATAATGGAGAGTCGTTGGAAATCTAGAAATTGGACTGTTATAAACGGAAAGCACTTGTTGAGAATAATGCTAATATTAGGTCTACCAGAAAGTCTAATTTCAGCAGCTCAGCAAACTATTCTGGACAATATTCGGAAGATAGGATTAGTGTTGAAATATTCAAAATGGGTGCCACATGAATTAAGTGAGAAGAATTTTGATGATCGAGTCATCATAGGACTATCTCTGCTTGTTCGGAACAAAATCAAGCCCTTGAACGGAATGGTAACAGGGAATGAAAAGTGGATTGATTACCTACGAAAACATCGTAAGAAAAGAGAGTATTATTGTGCGATAAACCTAGCCCTACCAATTCTAAAGGATATTTGGCTCTGAATAAGAGAATGTTGTGTATATGGTTAGACATTTAAGGACCAATACATTATAAGTCTTAAAAATTGAACAAGAAGCAGGATTCGAAAAACTATTGTCAGCAACAGGATAATTTAAAGGGAGAAATCCAAAAAAGAAGCCGGCGATGTTCCAAAAATGAGGCCAAGAAAAAGAATTCGACAAAAAATTGCAGAACTAGGTTAGGAAATTTTCTCCCAAACAACACATTCACCGGACTTATCACTCTCCAAGTATCACTTATTTTTGTCCTTGGAATATTTTTAGTAGGGCAAAAAATTCAAAAATGGAAAAGATATCAGACAAATACTGATTCAATTTTTGGCCTTATAAAATTTATTCAAGATATGAAAATTTTATTCGTTTATTTTATTCTAAAAACGGACAGAAGTTTTCGCTAGACCTAATAATTTCAAAAATACAGTACGATAACTAAAACACATGACAAAGTTTTAATAACCTAAATTTTGGAGACACCAGCGTATATAAACAAAATAATTAATATTAGTATATATTTTCTTTTTATTTTAACAATAATTTTATATAACACATATATAAAGAAATAATTTAAGTTTCAAAGCTAACATATTTTCCTTCTTGTTTGTTTACGCAAAATGCAAAAATTGCACATTCTAAAATAATTTACACATTTAATATTCACTTAAAATTTTAATTAAAATAAATATTTTATTTTCCAAGGTTTTAATTATGAGAGACGAACGAGGATCAAATAATAATAAAATAAAATAAAAACAAATTTTTTGATTTAAATAAATAAGTTTACCGAATAAATATCGTAAATGTTTATAAAATGTAAATATTAAGTTTAATAATTTTTTTAAATTATTCTTTATATTATCAATATATATGACTCCAGGTATGTATGATACATAGTAAATGCTTGAGTTAATTGTAAATGATACGAGTGTGCATGCAAATTGCGTAAATTTCAAAACTATTTCAAGATTCAAATGATCCCATAAAAACGCACATTTTGGATATTAATTTGAAATTAACGCTAATTTGTTTTAAGTTTAAAATAAGATTTTTCTTTAGTCAGATAAAAGGTTCTGAGTATCCTTTGCATTAGAAAAAATGTTGATAAAAAAGTTACGATATAAAATCTTTTGTTGCCAAAAATGAAAATAACTAAAAGCAACTAATTGATTTATACTCAGAAAGTATTTGAAAATTTACTATTATAAATTTAAAAGTTTTTGATAACACAAATTATGTTATAATTACTTCAACAATGGTACAAATACTGAATGCAAAATTAGTACTTAAATATTTTTTTTCTTTCAAATAATTGCCATTTCTATAAAATCCAAGATCATTATAATGTTAGCAAGTACTATAAACCAGATGCTTTCATTGAAAGTAACTTATTCGAACATATCGTCTTAGATATTATTTAGAAGATTCAATAATCACAACCGATTCTTAATAAGGATTCAAAATGAGAGCATCTTGTAAAATTGCATTTTAACAACTCCAAATTATTAATATAATCTTTTTTATAATCTTTTATTAAACAAAAGGATATTATGTGAAACAATCATTATAATGAACAGAAAGTGATCATTATAATTTTTACCTTGGAGATACTTTTAATCGTTCTTTCTCTTGCATACACACAGGCAATAACTTTAATGGAATTTTTATTAAAATTATATTATTTTAATATCTAATTTTTTGTTTGATTCGATTCTGTATTTTTTCCAATCAATTTTGCTCTTTATCTCTTAGGTATAAAATACAGCTTTTTCATTTGTTGAAAATGAATTTTATATATTCTTATATACTGAATAACACCAAATATACTTAGTCAGTTATGCACGCCAGACGTAGCAAGATAACCTAAATCAATATTAATTTTTTTTATAATTAAAATCAAACTATTTCATTAAATTATCCATTTATTTAGTATTGAAATAGGAGCAAATTATTTCGCTAAAAATCTTCAGGCAAATTTTCACTGATATTTGTGCGAAATACTGGTAAAGCATAATAATGATTTATAGAATAAAATTATAATGGGGAAAAAGAAAAAAAATTCTAACAATAATAGCATAATTTTAAAATCGTGATTATCCCTCTATGGTGACTTTCTGAGTAGAAATACGATTGGAATTCAGTTTAACGTGAATTTAAAAGCACTACAAGCATCCACACTTGAGATGACAATCAAATTGTTGAACTAAAGGACTTCTAAAGCAAGCCGAATATTAGTAAGCCAGCATTATGTATCTGACATCAGCAATCGCGGTCCCTAGCAAAATTCTAGTTTGCTTAGGGATATTTTTTGCGTAATAGGAATTCGTAAGTATCGAATCGGAACAAACAGAGATGAGTACAATTTAAATAATAGATTTATATTTAATATGATTTTAAATAAGTTGATGAAAAAATGTACAGTGACAAAATCAATAAATACGAAATTGTTAATTACTTATGCTACATAATTTACTTCAAATCATCGAATCCTTGATGTAATGAAGGCATTAATATATTAACGACATAAATTATTTCAATAATATACTTAACAATGAGTGTTAGGAACAGCAACAATTATATATCGACAGAATTTTTTTTAAACTATCAAAATTTATTAATGTTCTCATGTAATATTTGCAAATGTTTTGGAAATTCATTAGCAATTATATTTTATTATAACCTATTTTATTTAAACTGTTGTATTCAGGAAAATTTCTTTCCAGATTTATTCTTTTATTTATTTATTTTTCATAAAAGAAATCATTTTGTTTATATTTAAAACTTTGTTGAAGTGAAGATATGTAAAATATATGTTGAATAAATGGCAAAAAAGGAAAAAAATAAGTTTAATCTAAATCTAAAACTGTACAGATGAAAAATCTAAGTCTAAAAGAATGACAGTGGTTGAACTGATCAAATGATAACTTACAATTTTGAGAGACTCTTGAGAATAAGACTCAAAGTAATAAATTAGCTATGTAATTAATTTTCACACACATTATCATACTCCAGATTAGTCACTGAGCTTTTATAATGCAAGATTTGCACAGGTATTTTAGTAAAAAAATTGCAAAAATATTGGATTTTACTGAATATCAGGCAAACAATCAAACAGGTCAAGAATGTTTAATATATTTGAACATTCACTGCTTTCCATTTTTAATAGATAGCAAGACATATATGTAATAAAAGAGGAAATTTAGATAAATGATGAGCACTCTGCCTAACAAATGTACATACAGAAAGTAAAATAGGGTACATATCACCTATTGTTCAACAGAAATAGATCTTCAGTGCAGCTATCCAAAATTACAATGTTACTCAACCTATATCAAAACAACTTACTAATGCTCATAAACTTTTATTTAGCCAAATTATTTCACTGATACATCAGACTTAATGACTCACCCCAGCATTAAATACATAATTAAAATTCACTTTGATTTAAGGGCTTTCATTGTGATTGGTCCTATGAGCAGCCCTTTGTATTTTCTCAATTATTTATCATGCTACAAGCCATGAATAGCACCCCCTTTCCACACTATTCTATCTAATTCCCCTTTAATTTAAATGTTTGTTTTAATTTATAAAAATGTCAAGCTTTGAAAAAAATGACACTCTCAATGAGCATATGATTTTGCATTAAATCCTGTCACAACACCAATGATATAAATAATGTCTGGATATATGAAAACATAATATGCTAGAGTACTAAATATATAAAAACATATATTTAGTACTCTATGATTTTAAACCATTGGCGTGCTTAAAAAAGCTTATATAGTAGATGCTATAAGATTCAGCTCCAATTTTTAATATTCCAGCATCGATGAAATATGATCAAAATTCAAGTAAATAAATAAAAAGATTTCAAGCAGAAAATGAAGAGCACGCTAGCATGCTTTTAATAGTGAACAGCAGAAGGCTGTATTAAGGCTTTTGACATACTGCATATAATTTGTATATCCAACATGCAATTTGCCTCTCTGGAAAACTGACTCATATATTGTAAGTTGTCTTAACATATCAAAGGAAGGAAAACCAGGAAACTTCCTAGCACACATAAGATGAAAATACAAAAGGCAAAAGTGCAGCATCCACCTTCTGTTATTCAACAGTTGCTGGCATTAAACCCCAGAACTTTATGCTCTAAAGAGCATGGAAGCAGTGCTTATAGTTCTATCAATAACTAAGACATTTCTTGCTCAGACTCACAACAGCAAGTTTTAATAAAACTACCATGTAACCAAGATTATGACTTTACATGATAAATAAAATGTTTAACACATTAGTACACAACTCATAAAATTAGGATTGAATTTACATGAATGCATCCATTACACAATATGAAATGCACATGTTTATTACACAAATTCTGTATAATCTGATGCCCATCTAGTTAACAGACATTGTTGTGAGAGGTGGCATTACTGTGTATTAAATTTTGAACGTCCTATACCCTGACTATTACAAAATATGCATTATAAAATGGTTGGAGATTAAGCCATTTAGATTTTGCTTTCTGCAACAATTTTAGTAAACACCATAGTAGTTTACATTTAATAATTTAGTAATTCAGGGTTGTAACTTAGATTTACTCACATGTGAGTTATATCTAGAAAGGAAAAAATTTCAATTTTTGATCTTTAATTTCAAAATGGAAGTTTAAATAAATTTTTATTTCTTTGCTAAAGGATTAAATTTAAAATCTGGAAGTTTCAGATTTTCCTAATTTTTTTTTTTTTTTTTTTGGATGCATATCCAATTACAAAGTGATTTTTCTTTTTAAATAACTTTTTGAAGTAAACATATACATAAAAAGTAAATTCAGAACAGCCATAGGTAGGTAAGGCCTACAATGGCAATATCTATTTACATAACTGAGGGCCCTCGAGTGCAAAATAAATGTCCCAATTTGGTGATCAGCCAAACATGAAACTTCTAGCGTTTAGTTATCAAGCAAGTTTTGTACTCAGTTTTATAAGCCCACTGAGGGGATAAAAGGTTCAGTTAACCTTTTCCAGCCTGAGGACTGAGCCCAGCATTCATGATTTGGAAGTGCAAAGCAATACCACTGTGCTACCAGGTTTACAGGTATATAAACAAGTTGCTAAGTTTATGGACACAATAACAAAACATTCAATGTGATTTAGGTACTTAATTCCCAGACCAATTTGTTATGCATACATACAAATTAAAAAAAATAATTTAAAGTTATTGAGATAACCAAAAATTACTTTTTTGAAATTTAGTATTACAACAATAGTACTAAAAGTTCCAATAAATGGTTAACAAAATGAAAACCTTTAAAACAATAAAAAACAAAACTTTCTACTAAAATAAATCATTATGCATTTCATTTTAAACAATTAATTTGAATTGAAGTATTTCTAACTTTAATTTCTTAAAAAGAAATTTTCTAAAAGTGTTTATTGACAACTATACACAGATAAAGTAAATGATTATATGCAATTAAATAAAATACTTACTTCTATATAATTAGGTAACAGAGCTTAGATTATTATAATGGTTTCATATTTGCATAATCTAGCAAATGAGTAATAACTTAAAATATGTGTTTGAAATTTTTTAAGTCCCCTTAAGTAGAGCATTTTAATATTTAATGATGAAAAGTATTTATTTTTTAAGCATACCTCCTCTCAATTAAAAATAAATAACTGGTATTCTTTATGAAATTTTGAAGCAATTAATTATAAAGATTGTGAAGTTAAAGTCACCCACAATTTGAGAATAAAACAAATTATGACATTAAAGAAAAGTGTTTCATTTTCAAATATCAATGACTTATTAATAACAATTTATTCAAATTTAAAGCTTTTTACACATTAAAGAATTAGTAATAAATTTTAGTTATTATTTTTACTTTTCCTAATAATATGTTCAAAGTAATATATTACATCTATACATATTTACTTTTCCTAATAATATGTTCAAAGTAATATATTACATCTTAATTTAAAAAAAGTTGACCTAATTTAAAAATTCTTTACAATGCTTTAAAATCATTGAATAGGAATATATCATCTATACAAATGATGGTGATAAGTGAAAAATAAGTGTATAATGCTTACTATGCTAGCAATATTAATTTATAGAAAGAATCTATAACTATTACCTGGTAGTTAATATTTAAAATATGCAGAATGCTTAGGATAATATTTTTAAAGATTAGCACCATTGTTCAATAAATTAACAAATCATAATAAGAAATTGTGGTTCACATTAGTTGTAGTCAAGGAGAGCTATTAAAATTTAATAAAAATTTAACTATAGCAATTTAAAAAATTTGAAAGCTATGATGAGAATAGAAATATTTTACAATGATTACACATTTATTCCATTATTAAAAATAAATGATTAATTTACTCTAAGTGATCTTATAAATTTTAGATATATTTTTAGCAGTTTGTACAATAGTTACGTTTACAAATTTTAAACTGAATCTAGTATGGCAAACCTTCATGTATATAATATTACAAAGGCCTAATTCCTGACAGAGAGCTTAAGTTTTCATCTTAACAGCACATATTGTATCCAAACATAAAGCTTATGCAAAACAAGGCAACATTTACACTGGCAGTTTAAATGAATTAAAATGAAAATTTGTAAGCTTTATGCATTAAGACTTACAATGGTTTAATTTAGACAGCGCTTTTCAGAGATTAAGATCTCAGGTTCGAATCCAATCACTGTTTGAACAACGAGAGATGGATGTTGTATTTCTCCCTACAGGAATCATAATTGTAGAAGTAGTGATTTGTTAATTTTCCAGGTTTTTTTTTTCCTTATGACATGTGAATACGGCTCATTATGAAAAATCATCATGAAATATACACTGTCCACTACGCTTTGTCGAAGTTTTATGATCCTCTCATTATTTTCGCTGTTAATCAATCTATATTATCGTTTATAGATAACTAGAAAAAATATATTAATTCCTGATGTTAGAGTGAAATTTATAAAGACGGAATAAATAGAGACGGACAGCGGAAGAATGTAAATTCAAGTGATATAGGTCAATGTTACAATTCTATGATATTGTTAATTAAAATTTCCATTTATCATTAAGAAAAGATCAAAGATAACATACCTCTATCGAACTTTTTACCTTCAGGATCAATGTCTTTGACATCAAAAATATCTTCAAAAAGTACACCCGCCATGCCACAATGTTTGCTAGATCAAATGCATGCAACTATTTGTTGTGATGCCAATCTTGAAAGCAATAAAGGTTCATAATAAAAAGTGAAATGGAAGAATAAATTTACATGCCAACATAAAAAGGTATTTATGTAATAAAAATGAAAATTTTTAAATGAAAGATTCAAGTATGAATTCACTTAGCTAATTAAACTTTATTTATTCTATTTATAATAGTACAGGTTTTATGTATTGTATCTGCAACAGCTGATTTTCTGCAAAATATAGATATGAAACGATGATTTATCATCATCGGAAATATCAAAACAAAACAAATCGAGTTAACATTTTATTGAATATCAAAAATTTTCTTAATTTGCCAGAATATCTTGTTTTTTTCTCGCATATCACTCATACTATTTTGACATAATGTCTGGTTGTTTTGATAATATACATTTTAACAGGCCTGAATGGCTAGATCTAGGGGAGAAAAGAAATTCAGTTGCTTCTATTGTAGCTGGTTGTTTAGTAAGTATTCATGTTTTAATATTTACTTTTCGCTTATAAATTATGTATTACTTTTTAATTGCATAAAATTTCATAAATATTGAAATGTGAAGGAATAAAAATATCATGTATGCCATTACGGATTATTTAAATTGCATTTTAAAATCTCCCATTCATATTTGGCTGCGATAATTATTCCTCACAGTAGAAAGTCTAATGTATGTGTATTCGAAATAATAAGTAATATAATAAATCGTTGTTTTACTTAATTCTATAGAGAAAATGGAAATCTCTGCGGCACCCTAAATTTCATTGATATCGATTGATTAAAAAATTAAAAGGGTAAGCTGTATAAAGCACAAATTCAATATTTTAAATTTCTTTAATATGCTTCATAGGAATATTTCGTATCTGCGAGTATATATTTTTGATGAATTTAACATTTTCAATCATGGTGTTAAGTTTATTTTTGAATTTATTATGCTGTTGTATAATTTGTATTCTAAAGAAAATTTAATTTTATTATTAGTTTTATTTTCATTAAATCTTTACCTATAACAAGTAAAACGTTTTAAATGTAAGTTTAAAAGGTGCCTTTTCATTAAATATGGTTCCACTTAGTCCAAGTATTTATAAATAATATAAATATATGTTAACAGTGTTGCTAAATTTCTTTTACTTTAAATTCTTAGGATGACAAATATGATATTCAAGTATATTACAGTTTACACTTGAAAATTCTCTCCTTCATATAAATGTTAATTGTTTATATTCATATAAAAATTCTAAATTTTGGTATCCTGTATCTCACACAAATTTAATCTACATCACATTTATTCATTTGGAATCAATAATTCCTGCTTCATCTTAACAATTTGAATCAACTTTATAGGGCATTTTAATTAAAAGCTGGTTCTCAACATCTTAAGAATGTGTTTTAACAAAATTTTTGTCAAGCTATAATTCAATGTTTTCCATTTCCAAAGTTTTATTTAATGCCTCTGTTAGATTTTTAATAAATCATCTATGTACCTTTAATTCATTATTTGTAAAATTATGGAAAATTATAAACCTCATGAACAAAATTTTGGAAATATATTTGATGACTTCATAATAATACATAAAAAAATTTTACTTCCAATTAGCAATCCGTTGAACCTACAATATAAAAGTGTCATTTGTTAAATTTATAGTGTAGAATTAATCCTTTCACATTTAAAAACTTAACCTCATTATGATGGGATAATCATACCTGCGTTTTGTACTAACAAATGTGAAGCCCAGGGGGCTCGCCCATGCATTCCGAAAGAACTAACCTTGTGTACAGGCAATGTATTTTAAGCTGAAACAATTTTTAATAACCACTAGATTTCACTCTGTATCCATTAGCCCTCGTGTGCAAAAAATGACCGTTGAGCGACAAATAAACAAACCGGCACTCTCTATCCATTACATTTAAACTGAACATAGTTTTTGTATTTTGACCTTCAGATTGTTCATATTCAAGTTATTTTTAAAATGTTGCTCATCAGCCGTGGCTTGAGAGGAAGTAGTTGTAATATAAACAAACTCAGCTTGGTTCTTTAACTTTCCACATAATAGAAGTATTCTTGCTTCTGATAGCTCTCTGAACACTCTTTTTGTTTTTGCTACTGTAACCAGAGCATGAATATACTTGTTTAATAATGAATCAATTAGAAGGAAAGACATAACAAACATTTTATATTTGCAAATTATTCAATGTAGGGCCTTGTATTTTTCTGTGCTTTAAGATTTTCCACACCCTGTCTTCATTTTAAATTTTGTTATTTCTTCTGCTAAATAGCCTTGTTGTATATTTTTTATTAATTTTAAAGTATATTAATGTGTTTTGTCAGTTAAAATTTTGGAATAGCTCTTTAAAAAATTTTCTCAATGTAATCAATCTTTTTTTTTTTTTTTTTTTTTTTTTTTTAAATATTTTTTAATATAAATTGAAGGAAAAACATTATTAAAATCTAATGTTAATATTATAAGACAGATTATGTAGTAATCTAAATTGCTGCCATATATTACAGCAGTAACACTTAAATTTCCTCATTTGTAATTTTTTTTAAATTAATGTTTAGTGGAGCAAAACTCCGTCCTTTTAATATAATTCTTTTCATTTCTGCTTCACCCTGAGAGCGTTTATTAAACAAAGCTGCCCCGTACTGCTCTCCAAAATTTCGTTTTTGGACTTTTTGAATTGGACTTAGATGTTATTTGTTCATAAAAATCATTATATGATTAAATGATTGAGATCGTAACAAAGAATTTTCAGGCACCAAACATGAAAAAAATTGTTTTAGTGCTACAACCATCTGTAAAATGAGTAGATAAATGGCTAACAAGATTAAGGTAGTTTTGAAAAAAAAACAACAGTGAAATGCTTTACTAAACTACTGGAACACTATGGCACAAATCCTCTGAGGGGCTAAGGGGTATAATGTCCATATCTGTTTACATAACCAAGGGCCTGAAGTGCAAAGTATATGTCTCGGCTAAGTGTATATCTCAGCATGAAATGCCCAGTGTCTAGTTCCCAAGTATGCTTGGTGTTCAGTTTTATCAATTTACCCAAGAAATAGTAGGCGGAGTCAACCTTGTCCAGCCTGAGGGTCAAAGCTCAGACTTGTCTCTTGGGAATATAAAGTGCAACCACTACAATACTAGGCTTAAAATGCTTTTCTACGTCAGAAAAATGTTTTTAATAATCTTCTGAAATAGAAAGAAATAAGTGATTATTTTAACTGATCTTTCTTCAATAAAATGGAAATAAGAATTGTTTTTAATAATGGATTCTATTTTATATGTTTTTTATACAATACTTACTAAATAATTTTTAAAAGTATTTTTTTACAAAGGAAGAACTGTGTGGTAAAAAAAATTATTTCAACAGTCAGTAGCTATTAAATTTATAATATTAAATTATAACAAGCTAAAGCATTAATTCTTGAATGGAAGATCTATTTTTTAATTACAAGATTTGCAAAGAATGAACCATGATTCATCAGCGCTTAGCACAGAAATGCTTTTTTTTCATGTTTCCATGGCGAATATTTTATTACTGTGTATTTGCTTTTTTTACACATACAAAATTCACAAGATAGAAGTCACATCAGAGCAATAATTTTTTTAAATATTTTGGTAGCTAATAATATGTTTGAATATTTTTTTAGGAATTGATGGTCAAAACGGTTTTACTTATGCATTAGCTTCACTGCAGCCAATTTTATTATTAATCAAGATATCATAAATAATTATTTTTCAAATGAAACACAAGAGTAGGAATTTTTACTTGTTATTGCTTTCTTTTCTTAAAATATCAAGGCCTGATTCATATATTGCTATATCAGCTTGTCGCAAAATTTCCTGCTGTATTTTTAATACGTAATAACTACATTTGGTTAGTTAATACTCACATCATAAAATTTTTTACTTGATATCATAATCAATTTTCATTTTTAGTATTTAATTTGGTATATAAACAATACTATTTAACTTTTGGTGTACATTGTAAATAGAATATATTTCATTACTCATTTAGATTGTAAAAATTATGTAGTAAAATTATTCAATAATACTAAATAATTTTTTTCAATTTCTAAATGTTCAGATTATTTTATTATTTTTAAATTATTTTCTTTTTACAGTTTTTTACTGGTTGGTGGATTATTATCTATATTGCTGCTCGATATCCTGACACAAAAGACTTTTATCATGCATATCATGTGTGTGGTGTTATTGGAACCATTGCTCTTTTTATGTAAGTCTATGAAATTTTGTATAGACTAATAATAAAATAATGATTACTTCTTTGCTACAAGTAATTTTAATATATATCAGGGAAGCTTTTGTACTATAAAAATTGATGCTTGACCAAATAATACAATTTGATTTTACAATAAACAGATTTAATCTCAAGCTTTTATTTGTTTGAGTATTTGTCTCATTTTTCTGTTCAATAGACATTAGTGTTAATGTTAATTATAAGTTAGTTATAATTTTTAGCTAAAATTATCATACTAATTCATCAGAAATTCTGAGATGACTGCTTGCAATAATAGCACTACTAAATTTAAACTTGCTTAGTTTGTAAAAATACTTTATAAAAAATATTGAAAGTATATTTCTTTCAATTTACTATTTTTTTTATCAATGTTTACTAAATTTTGTATTAACAGTAAAGCTTCCAAACAAGAGCTTTCTATAGTAATTTGATATATTCTTGAATATCTGCTTATAAATTTAATGCTAGAATAGCAAATTTAATTTGAAATTTGTTATAAATTATTAAACCCTTTATATAAAATTATGAATTTATATGTATCACAGTTATTTATGTAATGAATTGTATACATTAACATGCAAAATTAAGGATTATTATTTGTCTGTTTTATATTATATAATTAATACGATCAAAACTTTTAAGAGCTTGAGACATTTATATGCAATTTTCTGTTGAAAAATATTACAAATTATAATATTAAGAAATAAATAATTGTCATGTGAAGTGTTAAGCAACGGCAATGAATTATTTAATAAAATGTTTTATTTGACTTTTAATTTTGAGAGTCAAAAATGATATGCTGATCCTGTGCTGTGCATGCAATTGTGATGTATGAAAAAATGATGAGAAAATATAAGTTTTAAAGATTAGAGTTTAATAATATTATGAGGATTTATTAACAAAAATAAGAGTTAAGATTAAGTAATAATTGTTAAGAGAATTTCTGTTTTGTTAGTCCAGTATGTTGTCCTATAAATTTAATCCTATTAAATTAATTTGAAAATTATGTTTGGACATGAAGTTAATGAATAGAAGTCAAAAAATGAAAACATTTAGAAAACATTGCAAGAAATATTACTGTTTAAAAGTTATTAGAACAGATTTTCTGGATCTTTTGAATAATT
Organism: Latrodectus elegans; assembly: GCA_030067965.1. Classification (NCBI taxonomy): domain Eukaryota; kingdom Metazoa; phylum Arthropoda; class Arachnida; order Araneae; family Theridiidae; genus Latrodectus; species Latrodectus elegans. Next base: position 53,554,000 of record CM057813.1, read on the forward strand.
TAATAATATTGTTTTCTAAAAATTTAATGTCAGTAAATCCTATAATTTTAGTCATACCTTTTAACAAAAAAAGTAAATTTAAAAAGGCTAAAACTTTGCATTTTGCAAATGGAAAAAAAAATGTTTTAAAAAATTTTAAATACACTATTTAATGAAAAATAATAAATTTGATTCATAAGTATTTGTAAATTTAAATTATATAATACTACAATAAAATAAACTTAAATGATATGGATTTCATAACATAATGATCAATGCATAATTATCAGAATAAACATATTAAGGGTTAGTGTTCAGATTTTCAATTCAACAATATATGAGTTTGATTATCACTTTAAGTTGAGACATTTGCTGTGTTGTTAAATCTATTTTAAACTTTGGTTCTAATTATCAATTTTATTTGAAAAGTGAATATTGAGTAACAAACAAGCTATATGAAACATTTTTAATCTATTAGCTGTAGATTAAATGTGTAAGTAATATATTTGATTAATTTTTTTAAGAGTTCTCTCTATAGTTTGTAAATCAAATATTGACTAAATCAATGTACATAGCAATGCAGGTGAATTTTGTTTTTGTGTTCAAAGAAAATTTAAATAATTTAAATAAAATACAAATATTGATAGCTTACTTCTGAAAGAAATAATATTTTGTAAATCTAGAGAAAATCTTGCATAGTTGAGTTCAAAATAACTTAAAATTTATTCAAACTAGGATTAATATTTTTATTGAAAAATTTGAAATTCTTCAAATATTGTTTATTTTCTAAAAATTTGGTGCATATTAAGAAATTGTCAATTCAGAGAATACAATATTTTGATTTTCTTTCCCAGTTTTTTCTTCCCTTTTTGATGGTATTAGGATAGAGTGTTATCCATGTATAGGTTCTCCTATAATATTGTTAAATTAATATTGAAAATTAGCAATAATAAACTTTAAGTTTGCTTTTATATTATGTTCCCTTACTTTTTATTACTTATATCTCCCATATACATTAGGATTAATGCAGTTTCAAATGGTCAAGTTAGAGGTGATGCTTACACAAATGGCTGTTTAGGTCAAAGAGGTATGTTAATTTTTATCTTGTGATTGAATATGTTTTAAATTATATTTCCTAATACTCTTTTCAAGTTGAAATTTAATGAAATAAATTTAATTTTTAAAGTTTTGATGTTTTTGTAAACATATTAAGATATAATTTTTAAACATGAATATTAGTCATTGATGGTAAATTATTATTCATCATTAAAAAGCAGCATCCTATTTGCTGCAAGATAAAATGCAGAAAAATATTAATAAGTTTAAATAATTTTTCATTTTTCTTTATTGATTCTTTGTAATATAGTTCTATTATTATTTAAATTTACTCATATAAAAACTAAGAAGCATTTTTTTTATTTGTATTTGCAAATTTGTTCTTTAATTATTGACAATAGAATATTTAAGTATAAAGCATTACATTAATTATACTCTTGTTTCTAAAAAAATATTTTTTAAAGCTTGTTCTTCAAAAATTTGAAGTTTGTTAATGTGTGTCGTCTTAATCATCGATCATCTTTAGATAGATGAAAGAAGGGAAAATATATTTATTATCAGCTTTTAGCCACAATTTTATTTATTACGTTTATTTTTGATGCATAAAATATATAAAAATTAGTTTCTTATTATATCTTTTACTATTCATTAGAAGAATTACTTACATTTGTATGCAACACTATGCATATTAATTAAAATTAAAATGGTAAACATTTTATTCACTTATTCATTGATTGTGAATTATCATTCTATCTTGATTCAAATCAAACTGACCATAATGCATGGCAGATAGTTTTAAAGAATGATTTTATTGAATTTTGTTTTCATTTATCTTAAAAAAAATTTTCAGTTATTATTTATCATTTTGTTATGTTCTCATTGTTTATTTAAAATATTATACAGTGTGAATAAATATGCTTATAGTCCAGAATAATGTTAGGTACTCATTTCATAAGTATGCCTTAACTTTTAAAAAAATCTGAAGAAAATTATTTAAAAGATTCCATTCACTAAATTTGTATCTTCTTCTATCATCAGATTAAAATGCTTGCTTGACTTACAATGCTAATTTTTAAATGAAGAAATGAGTTACACTTATGTAGTATTTCTATAATATCAGAATATTTGCATTTTACAAATTCTTTAGACAGGATGTGAAAATGACTTATTCATTTCTAAAAATATTTAAATGAAAATTTTATGTTATTAAATTTGCAGTACATATTATTTCTGACAAAAGTGGTGCAACTTCACTGTCTAAAATTGATCAATAGAAGTCATACTTTTCTCCTTATTAAACAAAAATTATGTATACAATTACTGACATACTAATTTATAGCAATTGAATATTATATCTATAAAACATAATTTAAAATGCAATCCTTTATTGAAAAATTAAAGATTCTTGAGTAAAATTTCTTGTCTGAAAATTGTTTGGTGAATATCTTTTTTAAAATAATAATAATAGTAAAATAATGTTTCTAAATCATAGTACCATATTTTCCTGTATATAATCCACAGCAACAGCTTTTTGTCAGGTAAAAGGGAAAGAAACCTTGTATAATCCATAGCAATTTTTGTATTAAATAGTTGAAAATAATATATACTGCTGATAATTTTGAGTCAAATAAAATAAAGATATATCATGATTATAAATACAATAAATTCTATGAAAAAGAAAACGTTTATAATGAAAAAGATCTGATGGAATACGCCACAATTCTAAGTGTGATAAACTGAGATAAAAGCACAACACTCAAAATCCAAGATTATTCAAATAAAACTCATTGATGCTCAGTTTTTAATAATTTTTTAAAAACAAAGTTAGATATATTTTAAAAATAAAATATATTTGTTTCATGTATAATTAAGAAATAGATTATTTTTGGACAGCACATTATATAAATTTTTTCTTTTGAACAGCATATGCTTTATTTTCCACCTTATGTGTTCATGTTTGTCGCTATTTTTTTATTTGCATTTGCCATCCATAAAGCTCTTAGTTTAAAATTTGGGGTGTTACTTAAATGTTTTCATAGCGAAACTACTCAGGACCAAATAGAATCCGAAATAATGTTAGTCATTTTTAATTGTAGAATCGTTCTGAGGAACTAAATTGTTCTTGAACTTATTTGGACAATGCTGATTATAGTTAAAATAAGTCATCCAAGTCATTGCACTATTTGATTTAGGAAACATAAACAGCATTTCTTTCAAAACATTATTATAAGCTTTCCGATGGAGACTTTTTTTATTATCATTGGTAGTATGTAACTTGCTCAATTAAATTCAAAACTTATTTAACACATAATCCACAGATTATTTATAGTAAAATATGGTAAGTAAATTTTCAATTGAAAAATTTAGCTATTGTTAATTGTTCATCTATACTTACCTATATTTAACTTTTTCATAATAGATTGAATTTCTTTATAACTAAAGCAATTTTAAACAGTTAAGAATAATCAGGAATACTAGATTATTCTTTTTTTTCTCAGATATATTTCTATTTGGTAAAAATAATTCGCTACACCTATGACACACAAAATTTTTTTTAAGATTTTATTATTATAAATCATTTTTAGTAAATTCAAGTTGAATACTTTAAGAATTCAAAATGTATCATATTTGATTTACTGATGAATAACTGTTTGAAAATATGTATTCATATATAGTTTGATATTTTTAAGTCTGTGAGCTTAAAATAAATAAATAATATAAAATAAACCTTTTTAATGATAAATAAAATTTAATGGTGCTTTTATTAATTTTTAACAAAATTAATTGAAACATTCTCTTAAATCAATGTTTCTAGTGGATATTTTAAATTATTTATGCAAATTTATTTAAGAAAATTATTTAAGTGTACATTCTCAATGTTTTGAATTGAATTTATTTAATTAAAAATTTTGTTTGTTGCATAATATATTGTTCATCTATAAAATACACATATTTTAAAAAAAGACTTGAATTAATATTAATTCATTATTATATCTATAAAAAATTAAAATAACTTTAATGGGAAGCTTAATAAGCATAGGCTGTAGTAATTAGAAATAATTTTGTTTACACAAAACATAATACTAAATTAGACTAATAAAGTAGTAATAAACCCAAATAATACACATAAAAATTAAAACTTCAATTTTCGCACATTTTTATAATGTGCAATAAGTACTGCCCACTAACATGGGGGAAAAAATGAAAATATATACAAGAAAAAAACATGAACAAGAGCACAATCTCTTGGCAATAATCATTACATCAACTTCTTCCCCATGATAATATCATGAAAAACATTGTTGCAGAAAAAAGGTTCACTTACTTGTATTACATACCATTAAATGAACCTAATTGAATTACTCCTATGAATATTAATCAAGCATCAGAATTTTTGAAAAAATAAAGATTCTGAATTTCTAAGAGCTTAAAAGAAGTTTCTTTCTTGTTGATCTTACTTACAAATTTATAATTTCTAAAAATATACATTATTAGTGAAAATTTAGTTTTATCAAAATTGAATAATAGCTAGGAAAAAAAGATTAAATTGATTATTTTTTTATTTATTTATGTTTTGAATGAAAAATACAACATCTTTATAACTTTTATGTTAAGTTAAAATTAACAAAAGGAAAAACTTGATAAATTTATTCTAGTTAAATGTAAAAACAATTATATATATGCAATGTTTTATTATGTTTTAATTTTTTTGTTAATAATTTTTATGTTTATTTATAAAATGAAACTTAGTAATTAACATTTATTTTATAGGAGCTAGAGTATGGCTATTCTTAGGATTTGTCCTTGGCTTTGGGTCATTGATTGGCTCATGTTGGATATTATTTGGCTTGTATGTTATTCCTAGTGAGTATCAAATATTAACTACAATCAGTAGTAAGTTAATTATTTAAGAAATGTAATCCTTATTACAATTTAATACCATAATTTATGCATCAAATCTCGGCTTTAATTCTATTTGTTCAGAAAAAATGCCACTAGTAATACACATTTTATCCATCATTTCTCTTGTTGTTTTTATTGTATGGTAGTTATTTATTATATAAGCTGATATTTAATTTTATGGTAAGTTATGTTTATTTATGAAAAAATGTTTTCTAAAATATAGGAAATGAATACATAATGCAGCTAAAACTGAAATTCAAATGGTTCTTAGTCATAATTTTAACAAATGGTATCAATTACGTCTTTACATTATTGTAACTGTATTGCTAACTATGCAATTAGAAATAAAATAATTTTTAATTTATCATTTTCTAGATTATAAATTAATGTGTCCTTTACTTATGCACTTATAATAGATAAAAAAAATGCATTTAATTTGAACACTGACTTTTTAAAATAATGACACTATAAATATTAATAATATAAATGCTTGCAATATATATAAAAAGCTATCATAAGAAATAACTTCAAATTTATAACACAAATTACTTATCATAGAATTCAGAGCTTTGCCAACATGTTAAGGATATATAACAGTTTATTGCTTTTTGATGATATGTTATTGACTTTTGAACAACCAAAACAGTTTTACAAAATTTTAAAACATTATATTCAAAAGCTGTTTTCCTATTTATATTCTTAAACTTATTGAGTAAGTAATTATATAAGTGTGATTTATTGTTAAATATTTATTAATAATACATTTTTAAACAATAAATAGCTGTGGGGTTTGACTGCGTAAGTTATAAAAATTTCAGTATCTGCATAATTTAAACAAAATAAAGGTATATAGAAAGTAAAAACATGTTAAATATTCTGAATTACAATATAGAATTATTTATACTTTTTTTTATAGAATTTTACATTATTCTCTTAATTACAGTATTATTGACACTTATTATTAAATATTGTATTTATTACAAAAATGTATAAATTTTAATACAGTGTACATTGTAATTCCTAAACATTTTTAGCTTTTTTCTTCCCATGGTTAATGTATATAGTATTAAATTGAAAGAAATCATAAGTATGATCAACAAAGGGAAAGGAAAATAATTATTTCATTTTTAAAAAAATTGTGTATAATTAAATTTTTTATACTTTACCTATCAATAATTGTAAATTTCTTACTTCCAGCTTTCAAAGATAGAAAGAAATTCACCCTGGTAAATTGCTTATTTCATTCACTTTAGAGAAAAATTCCCAACTCTTACTATGTCTAAATTGGCAGTGCTATCTCAGGAAAATTTATTGAATTAAGAAATAATATAAATGTGCAAAAGTGCAATACCGTTTATGAAATTAGATTATGCAGAATATTTTGTTGACCCCAAACTAAATAATATTATGTATACCCATACAAATATACATATACCATTTACCTGCAACAGAGCAGCATTATAATGATTCACATTGTAACTATTTATCAGCAAAGTCATAATTTCTTCTCCCTATCAGTGATGTTATTTTAATCTCATTGGATTAGCCTGTAGAATTCTTTTTAAAGATATGTGGCTTTAAGCAATGTATTATTGCTTTGTATCCAAGCCATCAAAATATATTAGTTATAATATGAAAATTTTGTTTACGTTTTTTGTCAATAATAATTATTATTATTTTACTTTTCTTTTGTAGAAGGCCTTGTATATTAAAGCCTCAATTTGCAATTTAAAGTAGATCTAAACTACTATAAACATCCAAGCCAACTATGGGATTTAAATGGGGAATGCTAGAAAACTATCTCTGGAATAATATTAAATATTTAATTTTTTACACACATTTTGGTAAATTTTAATTTTGAATTCAAAGCAAATGCAATACACATGCATAGCTTCTGTTTTTTGATCAATCTGACTGGCCATAAATTATGAATAATTTAAATGTGTATGATTTATGTACATGTTTTGAATCCTAGCAAAAATAAAAAAATCCAAATAGATTTTTATTATTCTTATATTAGTTATTTTTAAAAATTATTGCTTTTTGCTTTATTAAATTTGCAGAATATGTGTTAAATGTTTCAAATTTCACTATGTATTATACGCAATTTATAAAAAATCATTTTCCATCAGAAAAGCTTGCAATAAAATTTTAAAAGTAATGTTATATGTGTTTTGGGGAATAAATAACAGATGGTGCTGGAAGCTTTCATGACTATGTTGGTATAGTTCAGCTATATTTAGTTTTTTCCAGTCAAAAATCATGTTTGTTTTTTTGGGAGACAACACTTGTCTTTTTTTTTTTTTTTTTTTTTTTTTTTTAGTTATTTTGCACTGAAAATATTGAAGTTCATGTATTCTAATTTACAGTACAGATTTTAAATAAAATGTTATAAGGAAGGCAAATAATAAAATAGAATGAAAAGTGGTGAAAAGTAAAGCATGCACAATACAAAAAAAAAAAAAGAAAAAAGTAAAATGCAATGTGAATGTAAATTTGAAAATAATCCATTTCTTTCATTCGGTTATGTTTAATTTTTATGTGTTATTGCACAAATGTTTAGTTTTTAAAATATTTATAACCTCATTTTGAAACTTATTAAAACTAAAAATTTATTTTAAAAAAATTATAAAGCAAACCCATTAAGATCCATTATGATGATTTTCGCTATAAATTATTATTTCTGTATATATTTTTAATCATTCTGTGTATTTTTTATTTTATGTGATAGCATATTATTAGCAGTGTACACTTTTGATTATTTGCTGAAATAAATTGTTGCCACAAATTATGCACTGCGGTGAATTATGTGACACTTTTTTTTATTTTAATCGAATAAAACGCCTAGCATATAGTGCACCTATACAGATTACATACAAGAAAATGCAGAATATGCATTTTGTTTTGAATGATTTCCTCTTAGATTATTGGCAATGAAATATTTTGAAATTCAGTATGACAATGTATAAATAACTATTAAATTACTATATAAAATATATTCCAGGTTTTTTAAGAATTGCTTTTTTGTATAAAAGTTATCTTATTAATTATTTTATGTTTATTTTTAAAGTGAAAGATCCTCAAGGACCTGGAGTTGCAGTTTTCTTACAAAACATTTTCATTTTTCTTGGGTAAGTGAAACAAAAATATTTTTAAGTATATATTATAGACTAGAAGTGTTTAAATTAAAAATTTTATACTTGTAAACCAGAATAACTGTAAATGTTATTCTAATTTATATTTTATGGAATGCAATGTTTGAAAAAAATTTGTGTGTGTGTTTTCCAGTCATGCAATTTAGCAAAACTTGAATAATATGTAATCTTTTCTTAATTTTATCCTTTATTTGCTTCAGCTTAAGTAGAATAATCATACTAATAGCATTTATCCTTTCACTTTACTAATTTTAAAGATATGTGTGATAGATTAGATCTTTTTCATACCAACACAGGAAGTGTCGAGAGACAAAGTTCTAATGATTATGATGGTTATCTGAATTACCTCTATCTGGCAGATTTTTATGAAAATATTGTTTTCATAAAAATCTTCATATTGTGCTTAGTTGAGTAAAGCGATAAAATAAAATTAATCTCATTTATTACTTTGTAGCTTTACTAATTAATTTTTTAAACATAGCAGATTAAATCTGTTTGAAAGGTTTAATAATTTAAAAAATCTTGGGGTTAAAAATATTATCAAAAAAGACATAAATATAACAGAAAATTATATTGATTTTACACTTTTGATTTTGAATATAAAGCTAGATATTAATTAAACTGAAAAATTAAGAAGTCATGCTGTTAAATATCATATGAATATTTTATAACCAGTTTTTTTGTGACTTATTATTTACCTTAAAAAGTAATATATTATGATAAAAAGCAATTTTCTCAATTTTCGGTTAAAAAAATTCTTATTCAGTTTAAAAATTAAAAAAAATTGTAGGTTTTGAGAAAGAATCAGTAAATACTATATGGATACCCAATCATTATTTTTGTAATATATTTTTCATTGATATCAATCAACAGTATTAACTAAAGTAAAATTTAAAAGAATTTCAACAATATATATAATGTGAAAAAATTTCTTCTCTCCTGTTATATTTACCTGCAATACTCTACATTCTTTCTCAACTATTTCTGTTTAAATAATTTTGGAAGCATTGAAAAAAAGCCTTGGAAACATTGAAATATTTCATATAAATGATTACCTATTAAATAATTTTAAAACTAATAGTAATTCATGAGATTTAATAGATGGTTATTCAAAAGTAGATATCTGAAAATTTTGTTACACAAGGCATATATATATATATATATATAGACATTGTTTAAAAATAAAAATCCTATATAATATATGCAGTTTCTATTTCATAAGAGTCACTTATGAAATAGAAACTGCCTACGTTATTATTTAAGCATTTTGAGAAAGTTTATGCCATATATAAAAGCAAACCAAAATTAGGTTAGTTGGCTCTTGTTCAGCTAACATTAACTAATTTTCACTTCATAAATTATTATAAAATTTATTCCTCTGCATTGTACCTTCAACCTGGTTTGTGAGTAGTCGCTTAAAAATTTCTCGCAAATTGACATAAGTATATTATTATGTATGAAGTAAATAATAATGTATGAAGTTCCAAGAAGTATATTTATTTTATGTAGAATTGTAATAAATGATAAGAAATGCATAATTTTAATAAAATCCACCCTTGGGAAAACAATGACAGCATATTTGCAAGTTCTTGAAACTAATTACCTAACAGAATTTTTTTGAACATAAGGATATATTTAATGTGGTAGAGTTTCAGAGTATTTCTTTGCTTTAAATGTAATTCCATTCTGCATGCTTCCTAGACTTTACTCCATCTTTAAATATATTAACTCTTTATAATTTTATGTGATCTTTTGTCATATGTGTCTTTTCTGAAGTGGTATTGAAGCACACTTCATTTTTGTGAATGGCAATTCATTTCCACACTTATCTCCTGCAACTCAGTAGCTATTGGAAAAGGAAATTGCTCGAAAACAAAATTGATTATTAGATCTTAATGATAACACTGGATGGTGGTTCAATCGATAGATTGTTATTGCATTCATAACTGTCATATATATATATATACTATTCTCACTACCATCTTACTGTTGACTAAAATAAAGATTCAATTCAGCCACAATAGCTTCATGATGAACTACTTGAGTCAAGACAGGATGTAGTATTTAGATTTATGTGTGTGAAGTGAAATAATCTCACCAACTAAAATTAAAATCATCTGCCTGATTATCATGTGATGTAATCAGGCAGATGATTCTAATTTATTTTTCCAATTTGTTTCTATTTTCTTTGTTCCAATTATTTGTTCCAATTTTTTTATATTTTACAAAATTCTTAAATTAAAATATACGCTCCATACCTTCTTTATTGAAAATTGTGTATAATTCCATTGAATCAGTATGAACTTGATTGCTAATCAATGAAATAAATGTAGAAATAAATTATTTAATAGGCCTGGTGCAAAGTGTCCTTTCAATGACCAGTAGGTTCAGAAAAAGCCATAAAGAATTTACTTTTGCATAGTTACAAAAAGTTGTGCTCATTATATGTAATTTGCATGATAGATATCTGTATTTCAAAATTGGCAAATCAGCTATCTATTTTTTTTTTTTAAAAAAAATGTATTACTAGATCTGCCAAAATCTAATAAATTAAAAAATGCTGTATCTACCAAAATATCTACTGATTTTAATAATTTTGTCACTATTTCTGTTCCTATTAAAGAACCCAAAATATGCACACCCAAAACAAAACATATTTTGGATGTGAATGCAAACCCAAAACATGTTTTAAAATTTTAGGTTTATTTGTTTCTTGGAATAAAATTTTAAAAGCTGAAATTCTTTAGGTCCTTAAAGTTTTAAAAAGTGGATTCAGCTACTGTTTTTCGTAAAAATATAAATTCTCTATTTCAATCAATGTTTCCAAGCTATTATATAGCAATTCAGTTGTGTTAAAAAAGAAAAAAAAATTTAACAGCTTATTAAAACTAAATTTTATTTTTCCAACTTATTGCTTGTAAAAGTTAAGAATGCTAGTTATTATGTTATTCTCTTTAATGAAAGTTTAAATGATCATCTGTAAATAAAACAGTTGGACTGAGATAATGATACTGTTAAATGACATTATTACTTATTAGATATTTTATGCCACTCAACTGGATATATTTTATTAGCAAAGTATTTAGAATTAATAACAAGTGGGTTACTCCAGTAGTCAATGGATGGTGCGAATATAAACTGCTCCATTTTCAATAAAATGACTTCTTTTAAAAAAGTGAACAGGATTCAAATATTGTTAGTGCTGGAAGCTAGCTGTTTACATATTCTACACAATTCTTACAGCCATGGACGTTCCTCCAGAATTCCCAAAATTAAGTCAACAATAAGTGCTGTTTACAGACTGTTAAAGGACTCACCCACTGATGGGGATGACATTGGTAATCTGGGGCTTTTGAAGATTTGTAAACATTGATAGTTAGAAAACATTAAGTATTTTTAGCAAATTACTTTGAAATTTTACTGTATCTTGAAACTTATGTTTCATTTGTTCAAATCAAAAAATTCTCTAATCCTAGTATCAAAACTTTCAATATTGTACAGAAGTATACAATATATGCTTTTTTCTGCTAAATGCAATTTTTTAAATATTTATTGCTCTGAAAGTGGATCGTTGTCTGATACTTCATCAAACTGATAAGCCAATGTTGCCATTTATCTCAGAAGATTTTCATACATTGTTGTAAAGTGCAGTGCACAAGTAAAAGTTTTTAAACAAATCTTTGCTGTCTGTTTCTTTATTTAAACTTATTAGTATTGATGTAACTGGTAAAGAAAGTCAAAAATATGCTAGTCAATTAGATGTTGGAATTTTTCTGAATTTCATATCTCAGATTATTTCCTGTAGAGTTATGACAAAATATACCTGTTGTGTTGTGCTTAGGTTTTGCACAATATTTTACAATATTATCACTATATAATTTCACATTTTAAATTTTATATTAATGTAATTTGCAATATTTGCACAATATTTTACAATATTATCACTAATAAATGTTTAATGAACAAAAATTAATATTTTACTATGTATGTTTCTTGATAAATGTTTGAGCACTCATTAACTAAATACTTAATATTGTAAATTACTTTTCATAAAGTATTTCCTTAGAATATTAATAATTTGGTTTTCATTTTTTTGTAGAGCACTTGTTTTTAAATTTGGACGAACTGAAGATTTATGGGGTTAAAATGAAAAGGTTTCAATTGTGTTTATGCATTTTGTATTAAAATAAAAATTTCAGATGCTTGTTTTCATTTTCTAGTTTTTTATACAAGCCTAAACTTACCATTTGTGTATTATTACTATATTTATTTGCAGTATATACTTAAAAGTGTTTTAAATGTATTGAGATAAGTTTATTCTAACAAAAATATTGAAATATTAAAGTATATTATATGTTTTATATTTATTCAACTCTTAGTTTCATAAAATAGTGTTTTATTTGTATGAAACTAAAAGTTGAAATATTTTAAAATTTGATTTAAATAACAGTGCATTTTTGTGTACACTGAGACATTTGTAAATAGTATCAGAATATGATCTTTTTTTATTTATTGAGAATTGTGATGTAATTTGTATATGTGATCTCATCGAATTTACTTTTGTAAACAAATATTTGTCAACCATTTGGTATCATTTTAAGTAAAGTAGATATATTACTTATTTTTTTGATAACAAGATTTTTTTGTTTTTTCCTCCTCTTAAAAGTAAAATTTTCAAATTATGTCTTAAAATAAAGTTTTTTTTTATTTTTTATTTTTATTTATTTATTTTTTTTTTTTTTACAAATACAATTGTTGTGGCATTTCTAAAATAATAGAACTGAATTTGAAACTCACTTTAATTAAAAATGATAACATTATGCTTGCTGCATTTAACTATTTCTTTATTATATAGATTTTTAAAAATTTAGTTTAGTTGCATAAATTAATAAAATATGTTTAATACTAATATTGTTCTTATATTAATTTAATGATACATTTTGTATTACAACTTACTAATATGTTTCCTTATCGTTTACTGTTTAAGTAGCTTGAAAAATGTTTTAATGTTACATTTATTCATTATATTTCTTTCAAGCTTGGCAGTTGAAATGTTTCTCCTTAATATTTATATGTATACATTATTAAAAGAAATAGTTAGATTTCTTTATTTTGTGTGTTACATTTATTTTTGGTAAATTCTTACATGAGAAATTTACAAATCACTCATAAAAACCAGTTTAGTAAATATATTACCATGACGTATATGATCATGAAAAATTATATAAATTTGTGAATTATAACAAGAAAAAAACTTAATTGTAACTAAACACCATTTGTCTGATAAAGTTTTTGAAATTGTACAATTTATCCCAATTTTTTTTTTCATTAAAAATATTACTTGAACACTACGAAAAAAATTTTTTAAGCATTTCAAAGGTTATATATATACATATAATTAATATAAATTATTAAATACAATATATAACATAATATATGCCTATTTATTAATTCCAGAGAATTAAGTATAAATTAAATACAACATCAGCAAATATGTTTATATTTGGCAACCCAATCAGCACAAAAGCAAATAAAGACAGTTATGCCAATAATATAAATAAGGTAATTTGAAAATAACAAATGAAACCTTTCAAATCAAAAGTTAAGAAATTAAAAAGCATAAAGACTGTGCCTTCATCAGATGTGAGATGATCAATTATGCAAATAAGAATTTGCAGGGTTTTTTTTTTTTTTTTTTTTTTTTTTTTTATTTTTGTTTTTGGTTTACAAATTTTTGTGTTATTTGTATGATTGGTCTTATAGTATATCTATTGTTTATCAATTAAAATATATATGGTATTGGAGATAATTCAAAATCTGTTTTAGTAAATTTTTACTAAGCAATAAACTTATTATTTGTTCAAAAATGATAAATAATTTAAGTGTTTAAAAAGTAATTGATTTTAAAAATGTATGTATGGTGAAATTTATTAGAAATTGTTTGCTTCTTCTCAATTTATGTCAGTAGGCATTTGTTTCACAATGTTCAAATACTTGTTTCACAGATATCAAATTTTTGATATATTAGTATTGAACTGTTATTAATATTGATGTTAATAACAAAAATCAGTTTTGTCATTTTACTGAACAGAAAGAGTTCTGTTAAAATATAAGGAGAATGTAAGTAAACTTTTCAATAGCTTTACAAATGAAAATTTATTTTTTCAAGATAAACCATCAATATGTGATGATAAAAAAATTAAACTGAAATCGAAGATTTCAAAATTTAATTTAAATGATTAAAATGCTTGCTCACATCATAAATAAATTTTACAACTGCTTATTGTTTTTATACTTTGGAATGAAAATTAAAAAAGAATTTTACTAATTAAAAATTATCATATAACATATATTACTTAATTCTGTATTTTATTATAAATAATTCTACTATAAAGTTAATTTTATCTGATCATTTCAAAGTATTACATTGTTTTATGTAATGCTTTAAAATGATTAGTATTCATCAGTCATACATATAAAATGAATTATTAGTTCATCTCTTTCCATGTAGATGCCTTAATGCTGTTAAACTCTTTAAAACAAAAACCCATGTCAATGTCTATGAAATATAAACATTTTTACTACAAAGAAAAATTTAGCATAAGCTTAGTTGAAGGAAAAATATACTTACACTTTTGGTAGCAATTAGAAAATAGAACTATTTATTAATGCCAGAGAAATCAAATAGAAGGCCGGTGACCTAGTTGGAGCATGAAACGCTTCCAATGCACAGGTCCGTGGTTCGATCTCAGGCTGGGCAAGGTTGATTTAACTTTTCATCTATTCAGTGAATTGATAAAATATCCAAGCCTGGTTGATAATTAAACACGATTGTTTCAAATTATGCTGACACCCATAACCAGCATGCAGTCTTCACACTCCATGGCCCTAAGTCACAAAGACAAATATGGGCACTTTTGGAATTGTGACTCACATGTGCTGTCGTGCCATTGGCTTAATTTAGTTTGAGAGAAATCACAAACTTAATTAAAATAGTACTATCTAAAGATAGATTTATATATATATATAAAGTGATCATTATAATATTAGTTTTGAACTATACATTGTGATCACAGCCACAAAATTATTATAATTTTTTTTTAATTAAAATAAGTTTTCCTATTATATTTTATGATAGTACACTCTATAAATATTTCATTTAATATTGCAACTTTTATTCTTGAAAAAAACAATTTTTTTTTTTTTTTTTTTAGTTTTTTTCAACAAAATTATTCACAAAATAACTTTACAATCAGTCAGATTTTGTGATTGTGAACTAGTTGAAGCATTTCATTTGCATGATTTGAATTGTATCCCAATTAACTATTTTGCTCAGTTGCATCATGTATTTCAATGCATGTAAGCCCTTTTCATAATATCTTTGCTTCATAAATATTAGTTTCAAATTATGAATATAAACACAACTACAATTCAAATATACAAAATATTTTATATAAGGAAATCAATATCTAATATGCATTAAATATTTCAAATTTTAGTATATTAATTCTTAAAAAATTGCAATGAAATTTAGATTTATAGATTGCTTGAGGAAATAATAGCTTATGCTAATCTTTTGACATATATAACACATTAGAGAAAATAAAAATTTGAGGAACTTGTGAAAAATATAATCTCTTTACTTTCTAATTGCAATTCAAAACTTATTTTGCTTCTCATTCATAATAAAGAGTGACACATTTTATTATTCTAAATGTTTAATTTTCAAAAAGTAATTTTAGTAAGTTATTAATCAAAGCACTGCATTCACTTAAAAACAATATTACATTTTTAAAGCTTTTTCTTACTTGTAAATAACTGAATTCAATCTAAATTAAAATTAATATGTTTAAAAATTTTAATAACAATCTTTGAGATTTAATATATATATATATTTTTTTAAAAAAAGAACAAGTTTTAGTATATATTTATTGCTGTCTGTTATATACATAATTATATATATAATTTGGATTCTGTAGTGTTTAGAAGAATACTGTAGTAATCTTCATGGATATTACTATGGAGTACAGTGGAAGAATTCTATGCAAGTTAGAAGAAAATATCAGTTCTGAACTGAACACTGAGATATCATTAGGGTTCCATTGTACTTAGGTTAAGGTACAATGCAAGCTAAAATAAATGTTGCACTAGCATGCTTCCCTGTACCTAGCCCTGATTTGGAATCTGCCATTTGGATAGAAGCAGCTGGGTGGAGTCTTTGTGATTTTGAAACAGGGATCAGAAGACCCCCAATATTTGACCTCCCCTCCCCCCAGAGGTATCATTTCACTTGGAGAACATTGCGACAACGCCCAGTTTTAACGTTTCCCACTCACCGTTAGCGGACACGATGAGTCTTTGATGAAGCTGTGATTCAAATTTGCTACCTTCTGATTATGAGAATGACGCCTTAAAATAGATGTTTTATTTTGTAGCCATTTTTGCATAAATGCAGCATTATCCTCCTGGAAAATTTCATCTCTTGTAAGAAACAAAATTTGCTTCATAGGATAAACTTGACTATCTAAAATGTTTCTTATTCTCCCCGATGATCCATCCTGTCAGGAATAAGATTAGGATAACAAGAAAACAACTCAGGTGCCCATATTATGACAGTATCATGTTTTATAATTGAGAATCCAATCCCAATCATAGGACTCTGCATGTGTCCTGTTGTCAGAATGAATATTAAAGATAATTTATCTAGTCACTTAACAATTTTTTATTTATCAATTACTTAGTTGTGTGGTTCTTGTATCCTCGTAAATAAAAGTTGACATTTACTTTTTGATAAGAGGTTTAAGAATTGTTGCTCTGCTGTAATGTTCTGTTTCTGAAGATTCGTCATAACTATTTAGCTATGAAGTTATTGACTAGTTTCCTTAAAAAAGCATTATAATCCACTAAATAAGCATTTATCTCTGATATTCAGATTATTTTTCCACCCACTATTTTCCTTTGCAAAGCTAGTCTTGCAATGTTTTGTGTATATTATATGGACTTAGGACAAATCTTGTAGGAACGCCTAAAAGAAGAGATAAATTTTATAATCTAGAATCTTTCAGACTGAGATCTGACGTTTTACTCTTAACAAAAATTCATAGTATATGTAACTAAACTAAATATTTATCTTTTACTATCATATTTTTATATTAAAAAAAAATGATACCTAGGATTATATTACAAAGCATATTCACAAAATTTTATTAACAATTTTTCTTTTCCTTTGATAACCATTTATATATGTAGCTCATAAAACTGAACAGTATTTATCTTAAATTATCAGAATATATTTATTTTCTCTAATTAAAATAAAGTAAGTGAAAGAAACATACTTAATTTTTTTTCTCTTATATTAAATGTTTTAAAAGATTTTTAGCCAGGTGAAATATTCACTAAATTTTAAAAACAATAGTGTTCATCTTAATGCAAATTCTATTTGGATATTTTAAAGAGAGTTATCAATGTCTGTTGCAAAATTAAAATTAATCCAAAGAGGTTTAACTGATGCACTTTATTGTAAATTGCTGTTTTTAAGAGGCTTGTAAATAAAAATAAAATCTACAAATAGAGCCTTACTGTCATTGTGTGTATTATATGGCCATGATAGCATCTTTCAGAAGAAAAAAAAGATTTTTTAATCATATTACAAAGATATTCTTACTTTGTAGAACTAAAGGATGCTTTTGCTATGTGTCTTCTCATGATTCATGTCATAAATCTTACCATTGAACCAAATAGATGCTTTGAGATAAGATTTTGTACTTATTAGTTTTAATCAGGAAGAATAATATGAATGAGGATAAATATAATTTAAGAGAAGTTTTATGAGAATTGGATTTAAAGTATTCCACACTGCACAAGACCTACTAGTATTTCCTGTATGTGTATGCTACATATGTTTCATATATGTATGCTAGTGTCTACCATTTAGAAATCTATGCAAAAGTACCAAATAGATTTTGATTCTAATTTTGGGAATAACTTCATATAAGTAGCTTATGTTTTTGAGCAAATTATTTTATAAGGGCTATTAAGTATTTTTAACATTTATAAAAGAAAAATTAAATTCTCACATTTTAAATATTTTAATTTTTCCTCAAATGTGAATGATATATAAATATGGCTCAAGTATTTTATAAATCTGCATTATTTATATTAAATTAAAATGAAAAATTCTAAATTGGTATAGAATCATAGAGTTTAAAATCTCATTTTAAATGATTTGGTGCAATAAAATAATAGATTACATAGTTTTCTTTTCTTACAAATATTGGTTGCAATTTCAAGTGTTCTATCCACTCCAAACAATGATAAATTTAAATGACAAGATTTTAACAAGAATTTTATTTTTAAATAAAAATGCTATGCACAATTTAATATTTTCAAAAATGAATATCATACATATGTAAAGGAATTCATAAGTTTGATAAAACTGTTGAAGAGAAAAGAATTCCTATAAAATATTTTAACAAGATAAAAGATTAAAATTTCTATTGTTCTTAATTTTGCAACAGTAACAATGGTTCTATGTCTTATAATTATTTCTGTATTCTTTGATGGAAAATCAAAATTGAAAAGACAAAAATTTGCTAAATGTTGTAGTCTTAATCTTTGGGATAGACTCGTATTTTTCCTTTTGACTTAATCCACATATTGAAATATTTTTATTTTGCAAATTTCTGTAACATAATTTTAGCACTGTTAAAATGTTATCATTTTATAATCTCTGAACAAATACTATTTGTCAATCTTGGTATTATATTAAATGATCAGAAAGCACATATCAGTCATATTTTATTCAGTATTTTGTAATTGTGATATGTCTGAAATGGGCATACAAAAATGCTCTGTTAATTAGTTATTAAAACACAGATTGATGAAGAATGAATTACGAATTAGATTTGCACTAGTTCTAATATAAATTTCAATTAAATATTTGTGATTATATAAAATTATATATTTTTTGTATCGTTACTGTTATATGTTATTGTAAATTTTAAGGTATGAAACAAAATTATAAGATATAAAAATAACAAATATGAAATTATAATAGAAGTGTTATATGAGAGAATATTGATATTAAAAAATACAGTTCTCAATAACTTCAATGCAAACCATCTTAGATTATATAGTATTTCCAGACTCTTCAGTTGATAATTTTTTGTCACAAAAAGGATATATGGCATTGCAATGTTTACTTTACAATCTAAATATTAGATCAATCCAAAAATTGTCATAGCAGCTTACAATAACAAAATAGTTTAGCTTACAATTTGATAATAAATTCTGAAAATTTTTGATTTATTATGTATAATTATTTACAGAAATTGGTAAATCTAATTAATTTTATCACTTAAATATATTATAAAATATAATTAAAATTCAATGCAAAATATGCTTAAATTCTTTATAGAAGCCATTTAAATATCGTAACATTTTTAATAATTTGTGAAACTTAGGATTTAATATAGTAATAAAATTTACAATGTTTAAAATAAATTTCTTATTTGAAAAACTAGCAATATATCTCTTCACTTCAAAGACATTGCAACCATGACTTGTTTAAAATACTTTCTCTGCCTTCAGTTAACACGGCAGATCTTTGGTCAAGTCAGGATTCAAACTCGCTACGTTTTGATTATGAGAATGATGCGCAAACCAAACAGGCTACCGCAGTCCTTCTCTTCAATTTTATATTGATATAACAGTTAATGTAAAAAAAAAATTCTGATTGTAAAGCAAAAACTAGTTTGCTCACTTAACATATTTATTAAGAAAAAATATAAGAAACATGCAGAGGTTTCTGAATTTAGGAAGTTTTTAGCTAATGTGAATGAAAAAGCTATTGACAATGAAAGTTTTTAATTTTTTATTAAAGCATAAAAAAGTATGCATTCTTAAAAAACAAAATTGTGAAAGATACTAGGCATTTATCTTATATAAATTTCATCATAAAAGAAGCTTATCATCCAAAACCAAATATGAATATCTACACACTATACAACTTTTAATTGAGAGGATAATCCAACCTTAAAATTTAATCTGTATTATACAAGATCCCAAAATTATTTTTAAACTGGTCTAGTGTATGTCCAAGAAATTTCGAGAACAATAATTATTATTTTTCATTACAAAAAGAGTGGAAACAAAATAATTAATGATCTGGCAATGAATTATATTGTTTTGATATGTTGCAGTACTTAAGCATATCTTCCATATCACCTGGATATTTGACTGATAAACGCAATTACTATTTCACTGTCATTACGTTTGCTTGCATCCTTTCCTGAAAGGTATCTTATAAAGATCATTATAAAATTAAAGAAATAGATATATCAAACACTTTAAGTGTAGGTTATTAACATAAAAATAAAATAAGTTATTTATTGAATTTTAAAATATTTATTTTGAAAAGCACTTTGGTAACTTTGATTACGTAATGAAATTTTTTAAAAGACTGCTTTAAAGGAAGAAAAATTCTTTCATAAAAAAAACTAAAACTAATTAATAGATCATAAAATTAATTTAATATTTACAGAAAAAGAGTTAAATATCTGTTATACTGAATTATTTCTCACCTTAGCAAAATACTTTTATTTTAATCAATTATTTGAGATTGCAACTCTGCTTTTGAGGCAATATTTGATGTGGTCTAAAGCTGCACATTGAAAATATAAATTTCTGAACAGTCTTCCAAATGCATTAAAAAATATTCAAATATGATTTTTATAGATATGAAGTTGTGTTCTCTTTTACATTGCTTTTTAATCTTATATAAGCATCTCACCCTGAGTTTAGTCACTAACATTATACAAATTATGAATTTCTCCTCTATACTGAAACTCCTCTATGTAATATTGAAATACTTCAATATTAGATATCTTTTTTATCAATATTAGAAATTAGTTGAATAAAGATATATTTAAGGTAAACTGAATAACATTTTTTATTGCATGAATAGTCAAAAATATATTTTTTTACATGCTAATGCAAAGCTACAACATTCAATAACATAGAAAATATGCTTTAATCTTATCTACATTGAAAGCTTTAACAAATTATTACATCTTGAAATTTAAAACAAAATTTTAAAATATATAAAACACACTGGATTTTATATTTATTCAAATAACAATGCGAATAAATCATTAAGATTTAATTTTATTATCTCCTTTTAAAAAAACCTGGTCATTTTCTTTTTTTTTCTGAAAAAATCTGGTCAATTTTTACAGAAAAAGAAAAAAAATCACTCATTGGTTTAAGATTATTAAATTCCAAACAGTAAATATTTAACTATTTTTAAATTTTATTGGAATGGTTATAAATTAGAATACAATTTAAAATTATAATATTTTAATAACAATAATTGTAAACAAAATTAGTTTCAGAAATAGATATTATTAAACAGTTATAAATTTTCGCCCTAATAGATAAAATTGAAAATTTGATTAATAACTACAGCACATAATCGTAAAATTGCTATAGATAAAATATTAAAAAAATTTCAAGTAATATAGAAATAAATACAAAATCTTATAACTGATTACATAACTAATGCAAGATATACTTTTAGCTTATATTTTTGTTTTTAAATAATAATAATTTTTATACACTTATTGACATAATGAATCAAAAATAGGATAATTAATAATAAAATTAGTGTTTCAATATGGCACTGAAGATAGTGTCATACCTTTATAAGATGATAAATCTTAAAGGACTCAGTTTAATACTCATGCAATTTAAATACACATTTTATTTTAAATCTTCATACTTAAAAATGCTTAAGTAATAGCCTTTTACACATTAGTTCCCTTTTTCTGTGTAGTAATATAGTGGAATTTTGTACATACAATATAAATTAAATATAAACACTAAGCAGAATATGAAAATAGATACTGTGATTTTGTATTACTCTCACAATTCAGAAATGAATTGATCATGTTAAAATCTATCTAGATGAAATAAAACCATACATTGAAATTTTCTTTTGAAATATTGTAATAAATTTAAACAATTTCTAACCAATAATATTATAATTTAAAATGTATAGAATAATTATAATACATATATTTATACATGGATTAATAAACTAAAATAAAGCACAAGCAAATAATGATAGAAAATAATCCATTAGCCACGTTTTTTAAGCTCTTCAAATCGTTTAGCTAAATCATCAAAATCAACATCATCAGATGGACCAGAATCTGGTAAAACTGTATTTGGAACTGATGGTAAATCAGGGAATGAATCAACAGGAAATTTTGAACCTGGTTTTGAGACACTATCAGTAGGCGGTTTGTCACCAAATATTGTTTCATAGGATGGAGCGGGTGCATCTATATTGAAACCAATATTTGGTCCAGGACCTGGATATGGTCCACTTGGTTGCACATTAGGTATTGGAGGTGCAGAACAACCTTTGGCCTGAACACTTGGAACTGGATAATTAAATGGTTTCGGCAAATCAGGCTGAGGATACTGAACTCCAGGATATATTAAGTTATCTTTTAGAGAACCAGTTACAAACCCAGGTTCTGGAGGTGGATTATCATTATCTAGTAGAATCAAAGGGTCATTTCCAGTAACTTCTTTGGCTTTCTCTTCATAAGACAAAATTTCCATATCTGGTTCATATGGTACATTGTGACTTTTTGCTATTTCAATTAAGTATTTCTCGACTAAAATTTTAGGTGGAGCCTGTACACCAAGCTTATGAACCAATTTTTCATTGACAGAATGTAGCCCATTTTCTCTAGCAGCTAATGCATAAGGCTTCCCATATTTGACAGCTAATTGATCTGCAACCACTTTTAATTCAGCAATATCAGTTTGCAATCTTGGGGCAGCCCAGATTAAACTTGAAACTGCTTCAGCTAAACCTTCATCCAACGTTTTCATTTGTTGAACAAGTCCAAATCGGGCAAGTAAAAGGTCACAATACATTTCTACAATCTCCATGGCTTCCACCAAATAATCTTCCCGAATTATGTGCTCCACCCTTATTTTTGCACGTTCTAATTTACCATTAGCAAGATAATCAGCAATTTCTCGCCTAGATTTTTGAGCTAATTCTGTTTTTTTCTTCTCAAGTAATTTTAAACGACTAATAGCTAATCTAAGATTAGTTTTGAGTTTACCATAATTACAGCCAGTTGACATCATTTTCGGTTAATATTACGGGAGAAGATCTACTTCTTTACTAAAACAGTTATTGTATTCAGAATATATTTTAATAAACTAATAAACGTAGTTGTTTTTATATTATCATGTGCTCAGATGACTATCTGGTATATGTCAATAATTGAATCATCGATTGCGTCATTTGATGCCAATATTTATCAAGACGTTGGCTAAATATTAGTATAAAGTCACTGAGTTACTTTTAACTCTGTTACTTTTTACCTGTTCTTTTAACTGTTCTGTACAAGCAACTCGATTTTTTTCGTTTTCGGTTTTCGTAAAATTGATTTCGTTTCTTCCTTTTCCTTGCATTTGTCATGCCGCGATCTATCCCACTTTTAGGGGAAATTATCAGTTATGTCAAAAACTGATGAATACTTCCTATACATATATTAGCTCAGGTGTCAGCTACTTTCTTTGATCGTTGTTCAAAATTACAAATCGGCTGACTTTGTAAGCGCGTTCTCCGTCTTACCGCTTTTTGTGAAAAACAAAGAGAGAACCTTTCTATGTAAACAAGCGCTTTCTACGAGCATAAAGCTCCAAAACAGTTTTTGTCGTAACCTAACAAGCGCTTTCTGTAAAAACTCAGTCTTACTCAATCCGATTCCGTCCGATGAGTTTTTGAATGTTTGGTATTCCGAATTTCTGCGCTGGTTGACACTCATTAGTTAACTAGTTTAATCTTTCTACAGAAACGATAAGTTCTTATTTTCGTTGTTAAAAGTTCAAAAGCTTAATGTTCGTTATATTATGTGGTAGTTACTTTTCAAAAGTATTAACGTTTCACACATTCAACCTTTTCTATGAAGAATATTCTGAAAAATGGTAAACGCGGGTTGTGTGTGTAAAGTTAGGAATATGGTTCCCTCTATATTTTTCCACTAATTATGAAATCTTATCTCTAAGTTTGTTTATAATTTAAAATCTCGATAAGTAACTTGGAATACATGAGAATCCATAAATACTTTAATAATATTTTCCCATATTGTTCCAATTCAGATAAGCTTAATATTCTGGTAACTTCAGCGTTAAATGAAATCAATACTCAAATGATAAATGTTACACAAATTAGAAAAATAGAGTTAGAATAAAACAAAGAGATTACTGGAAAAAAAAACATGTTCTTCGTAATTTTGCAGTTGTAAACTTCCTTTACATGTTAAATTATGATACATTTTTTTGGGATGTGTTTGCTTACATTGTTCCACCAAATTAATTACTCTCAATTGTCTTCAGTTTTATTGTGTATCTAAATAATATCACAATAACTAGTTTCAGAATTCTTATAAAATATTTAAATGCAGATTTTTTTTTTTTTTGTAAAGAAAATTTCACAGATTAGTAATAAAGTAAATAGATTCTTTTTTAAATAAATGCTTCTCTGAATATATATTTTTGCAACAATGCACAGTATCTTTATTCAAACTCTCACTATTTTTGCTTCTTTTGGGAGAAGAACTATCAATATCTTTCTCAACAGAGGAATTTACTCTGTGCTGTACGCATATTTTTGCTTATGAAATTATACACTTTTCCATAGTGTAGGAAGAAATTTTTGATTATCTGTCTTATGAGTAATAATACTTTCTCAAATCCATTAATACTATTTAAGTGAAAGTGACAGAAATTTAAAGTTGAAGAACTGGATACAAGTGAATTGTGTTAAAAGGCAATTTTTTTCCAACCTTTACTAACTTTTTATGGGTATGTAATAAACAGGTTTAAATTACTCTTATTTTATGAAATCATTTTAGTTATTAAGTTATTCATTTGAAGCAAAATAACTCAGAAAATTTATTAATATATCCATTGATTTATCATTTCTATGAAACTATTCAATATGGCTGCCTTTATGAGCAGTATATTGGTTATGTTTTTAGATCAATAAAACAATGGAGGAATGAAAAATAAATTTACGGATGAATTAAAAAAATGAAGAAAAAATTAAAAGGAATATAACTAAATACAAAATTTTTAAAGGATCTAATCTAGGAAAAAATTACTGATAATAAAATATGAAAGTTAGAAGTTTTAGTTTTTCTTATATTTCCATTTATTTATAGCATTTTCAAAGTATGTCGTGTTTCCTGCCTCAATTCCCATTTTCTCTTCTCTCACCATTCAACAACTCGTTTTCCAATTTGTTAATTTCTTCGGTTGACTGTTCATTTCTATATAAGATGTGTTCTTCTAAGGTAACAGTAAAATTTTATAGTAAAATCATTCAACGAACAAACAAAAATATGTGGAAGGGAGGGAGATAAGATCAATATAAAATAAATTAGAGCCACAATGATAATCTATCAAGTTAATTTTTACCAAATCTTAATATGAAATAAATTTCTTTTTCAAGAAATACAAAAATTATCAATCCTTAATAATTGAACTTTAAGGAAAAATTATTTTGTATTGCAATATAAACTATTCAAATAATATAATTACAGATAAAATTAAAAAATTTGATTGTAAATTATACTAATAATTTGAGTTGTTAAAAATATGAAATATTTTGGTACCTATTTTGTAAACCTTAACTTTGGAGGATTCTAATGTGAATTAAAGTATTTAATATAAATTTAAGCAATTGGATTCCTGCTTTGATAATTAAAACACTTCCTTTAAATTTTAGCTGTAAATCAAAATTTGAATTAAAATTAAAAAATTCAAATAGGATCTTAAATATGCAAATAATGTAAACATAAATTTAAGTGGACAAGTGCAATTTAGAAATTTACTTTTTATAAATGCATTACATCAATTTAAATTTGTTTATTTGTATTCATTATATTGCATGCAAATATATTAATGTTAACAATTGTAATATGAGAGGGAAGTTAAAACAAAATAACTCACTTCAGTTTGTACAGACTGCAAGTATAAATACATTTGTTATATCTAAGGCAAATGTCATTATGCACCATTCAGCATACACACATTAGTTGACTTTCACTGTATGTTTATTTATTTATTTTATTTACTGTCTGTTCAACTGTAGTAGTTCAATTCCATTCCTCTGATGGATGACTAATTGATATCTATGACTTACATTTGTACATCTGATAGATATATGTATAAAGTATTGAAAGGTCCATATCTTGTCTTTTGTATTTTCTCTTAAATCTGCTGTTGTAGAATTGTTGAATAACTTTATTCTCATTATGCCATTGTTTTCAGTGGTCAAGAAGAATACTTAGGTTTTTCATCTAAGGATTCTTTTTGACCATTCCTTTTGCCTAGAAATTTTTATTCAGAACATGTTTTTATCTATCACAATTGATTAATATCTTAAAGACCAGTTTAAATCAATATAGAATTTTACCTATTAATAGTATTTGAAATTTTCCATGTAGTGTCTTCTGTAAACTAGAATCTACAATTGCCCTTCTGATCTCAAAAAAGAAATGTAAATCTAACATATTAACTCCCTGGGGCCTGAGCAGCTACCAGGTGCGTTGCAGGTGGTGGATAGCCGAATGTCCTGTAGGAATGACAGGATAGTCTTGAATATAGAATCAGATGCTGCAAACCAGCACCCGAAACCCTGGTGTAAAGCAACCTGTGCCTAGGGCTATTTGGCACTGCGTTAATGGTGTCTTAACAAAGTCTATAGTTGCCTGGCAAACTTCTAGAGCTTTTTTCCCTTGCCCAGTAACTCAGGCAATGCTGGGTGGACTGTTGTAATACCTGAGCCTATTAATTATTATCTTATGGCTGAAAAGACAAAAGAACTAACAAACCTTTCTGCATTTGCAGGTGAAACCTCTGAAGTAGACCTTGCTGAAAAAGACAAGGCAATCTAGTAAAGGAGTAAGGAGGAGGAAAGAGGTTATGTAAATTATAGAGTCTAGGAAAGAGGTTATGGAAATTATAACCAAAACCCACTTTCCAGGTACTAGAGACATTTATGGCAATGAAGGGGAGCACTCCATTGGCTCTTTGCAAAGAGTCAATAGCAATCAATGGATTGCTATTGACTCTTTGTGATAGCTAAAAATATCGTTAACTACAACTATGTTAAATCGGCAATCTCTGCCTTTTAACCTCTAAAAAGCCCAGGGCCTGATGGAATTATGCCCATCATGATCCAGAAGGCAGAGGAGGTTATCATACCAGTACTAACTAGAATTTACAGAGCTAGCTTAGCACTGAGTTAAATACCAAAGATATGGCAGAAGACCAGGATTGTTTTCTTTCCTAAACCTGGCAAGGACACCTATGACCAGGCCAAGTCTTACAGACCTATCATTCTTTCTTAAAATTATAGAGAAAATCATTGATTGGCATATTAGAGATTACTTGGGTAATAACAGTACCTTGCATTCTCTTCAATTTGCCTACTAATCTGGCAAATCTACTGAAACTGCTTTACATCAGCTAGTTTCTAAGATTGAAACCACTCTGGATCAAAAAGATTGCCTTGGCAACTTTCCTCGACATCCAAGGTGCCTTTGATAACACTTCCTATCTGTCCATCCTCTATGGACTTAGAGGGGCAGGGATTAATCAGACCTTATGTACTTGGATTGAAGCCTTGATTTCGGATAGATGTATACAAATGAGCATCTTCGATCTTGAGCGTTATGCTATGGTCTTCCAGGTAGAAGTTTTGACCATTATCCACTGTCTGCCACTAAATAAGAGGAAGGGCTACCACAGTAAGCGGATTCTCATTTTTTGTGACAGTGAAGCCGCTCAATTCTTTTGAAATCAAATCTAAAATGATTTTGGAATACAGAAACCTTACAGAACTGTCAACAAGAAACAAGGTGATCCTTATATGAGTGCCAAGGCACAAAGGTGTAGAAAGTAATGAAAGGGCTGATGAACTTGCTAAACAAGGATCGTCTTTCGTTACCATCGGTGCAGAATTTTTTGTGGGATCAATTTGAAGACTGCAAAAACCAGTGTTCTTAGATGGGAAAAACAGAAGATGTATGAAGCTTGTCTCAACACTCCTGATCAAACCCACGCTAAAGTATGATCTGTGGATAATCAGCGAGGATTGTCTCTGAAATTTTAAGATGTTCTAGGCGAAAAATATGTTTAATTGTAGGCTTCATAACTGGGCACTACTATTTCAGGAAACACCTCCTTAAAATGGGACTGTTTCAGCAAAACCCTATGTGCAGGAAATGTCATATGCAAGAGGAAATGGCCAAGCATATCATTTACAAATGCGAGGCCCTTGTCCACCCTAGATTAACTTTAGGTATCGTCCATACTAGAGAGCTACACCTAGACTCCATTAAAGGGTTATCGGACCTTATTAATAAAGTAGATGAACCGAGCAACTGGAACTAGGAAATATTGGGTTCCCATTGGCAAAAACTAATATTTCAAGCTATATTAATAATCTTAAAAATGAAGTTTTCAAACAAATCTTTTTAAGAGGTCATTGTGGCCTAATATTAGGACCACATTCTCTAGAATGAGAGATCCATGGTTTTTATCAAAGTCATCCCTGAACAATGAGAAATTTAGCAAGCATTCCTAACTCTTACATGCATGTCTGCCTGAGTAGTTAAATTGGAAATTTCTCAATTTTTATTTATAAAGAAGTTTAGTAAAAAATAGTAAAAAATATTTTAATTTTTATAATTTAATGCATTATTTTTCTATTTTACAAACTTTCTTTCTTGTGAATTGTTTTACTGATCCCTTTGAATTCATAAAAACAAGCATCTACAATATATATAAATGTATTTCCAGCATTACATACTCTGAGGTACCTGCTGTACAAATTCAGATTATATACTATTGGTACTCAGATTTACATACTTTGAGGGATGAAGTGGCATTCGAATGGTTAGTGCTCGTGCATACAGTTCAACAATTCCTGATTTTGAATCCCACTTTTGAGTTGGATATTTATTGCAGTTTGTAATTTCTTTTAATCAACACTAGCATGCAAAAGATGACTGTTAAGTGATAACCAAACTTTACTTTAAGGAGAGAAAGGATTGATCTAGATCATTCAGAATCACTTAAAAATCACAGGGTAGAAAATGCATTAGCAGGTATTAGAAAGGTGCCCTAATTTCAAGTTTCATTTGAAATTTCATTTTGCAAATGAGCAGAGCACTTGTAAAATAGTAGATTTTATTGTGGTTTGCCTTTGCTTTTTTCATCTCTTATGATTCCTTCTTATATATTTCTACATTTGTTGAAGTGAGTGCTTGGGATTTTTCTGGAGTTTCTTTATTGCAAGATGTGAATAATGCCCAGTATGTATGAAAAGTGATAGGCAATTTACAGTGCTAAGATACCTTTAGCTGTTAAATTGTATCTTACACTTTGGAAAAATTGTCCTTTTGGAATAATTTTGGCTTAATAATTAGACTTTCTCTTCATAATGAAAGGTTCCAGATTCACTTTTAACCACCATTGAAAAATGGAAGATGAATTTCTTCCTTTTATATGAACATCTGTCAAGATAGGTACTTGGAGATTTTCTGGATTTCATCCTATGTGACCCTCTACTTTTGAAAAGTTCTTTATCATCCTCCCTATTTATTAAATTTTTTCTCAGAAGACATCTTATACAGTGAACATTAAAACACCTTATAACAGCCTTTAACTATAAAGCTGTCCATTACACAGTGTCCAACTGTACTTTTGGATTTGTCATGGCCTAAAGGTAGAATTGCCTTTCTTGGAATAGAAGGCATCAATTCCATGCATTGCTGAATAATAGGAAATTAATACAACATTTGCTCATCTGTTAGGTTAGGTGCCTGAGACTTATTTTAATATATAAATTAAATGTACAATTTTAATTTGTAAATTGCAATTCATTTTAGTATTTCATTCATTCAACTTCAAATTCTGGCATAAATATTTATAGAGGTTTGGAATTTCTTTCAAATTTTGGGTTTCAATCATATTAGCATTTGTGTGCTTAAAGTGAGAAATACAAATATACAGTAATGAGGTAATATGGCTTAATGGAAAGTCAATGCTATTAAGAAAGAGAGTTCTTAGCTTTATACTGACTATTGTTGAATAACAGAATAGGAACAATACATTTTTGTTTTCTGCATGCACACTTGTCATGAGATGCTTAGGAATATTTCGAACTTTTTCCTTTGCAGTGCTTGAATACTACTCATTACTGATAAAATGTTTTCAGGATGACAAAAATGTCTTAAAAATTATAAAAATCTTTATAACAGCTTTAACTAATTGGGTTGACCATTTTGAAGTGTCACCTTGAAAAATTTGGAAGCAAGAACCATCTTATCCACGATTATTTCTATTTTGCAATTTAGAGGCAAAGGATTAAGTTTGTGTATATGGCTACTAATGCCATAAAATTTTTGCTGTCATTCACAACATTCATCTCTTACATTACATCAGCAGGTTTTAGTCCTAGCATTACTATGCTTTTCTAAATCTATATATACCTTTGAATTTAATAATGTTTTAGGTAAATTGCTGAAAAAGTTACTGTATGCTCTTGTGCCTATCATAAATTTACTCATGTATAAATGTTATGTGATTAAATGTAGGTATTTAAAAGGCAGAGTTTTGGCCTTTGAATAGAAAGAAAGACATTTGGAAATTTTCTTTCTTTCTTTCTTTTCTTTTCTTTTCTTTTTTTTTTTTTCTTTTTCTTTTTTTTTCTTTTTTTTTTTTTTATTTAAAAAATTTTGATTTTTTTTTTTAAACTTCCTTATTATAAAATTGTACAAGAATGTCAAGTTAAAGTGTATATTTCTTTTATTTATTCTTATAAATAAGACAAATCAACATTTGTGAAAAATTATTATAATAGTCTGCTGATAGGATCCTTTTCCATCTTTTCATCACTACAAAACAAAGGAAGTAAGAACACTTTATCTAGTGAAACACTCGAGAAGTATGCCATCTTGGTTCTTAAAAAGGAGTAGGTCTTCATTATTTAAAAGAGAAGACTTCCAGACTTAGCCTGCCACTCCCAGATGTATCATTTCACATGAAGGACATTGTGACCACAATATATTTAACATGCCCTAGCTGCCATATGTGAACAAGACATCTTTGATTTGTTTGGGATTTAAACTCAGTGTCTTCTGATGATGTGAACAAACACTCCAACAAACTATGCCCCTGTGTCCTATTTTGGAAAAATGCATTTGTATACAATATATAGTATAAAACTTAGCTTTTACATATTTTTGGACTTTTAACTTTTTAGTATAAATATTTACTTTTAAATATAATGTTGAATTTATCCAATAACTTTTGTTTGTTGAGTGTATGAAAGGATTTTTTAAAATTTTTGTCTTTCAAAAACTGTCGTGGGATTTAGTTTTATAAATATTTTTTGCTATATGTATTATAATTTTCTATTTTTTACAGAAAATAAAATTTTTATTATATATTTGATAGGTATGTATGCATGTATGTAGAATTGACATGTATAGACTGATTTTATTGAAATCAGTGCACACCTATCATCTTATTCAGATTTTCTCCTAAATTTTCTGGGAAAATAATAATTGTTTCAGAAATAGTTATCTTTGATTTGTTTGGGATCTTTAGAGACACAGATGCTGTATGATCCAAGTTGCTAAATTCTGAGTTAGGTTTTTTGGTGGATTTTCTTATGTATCTGGCAACCTGGTTTTTATTAAGTCATAGATATGGAAACCTATAAAAATCATGCAGAAAATTCTATTTTGGCAACTCTAGTATTTATGTCAATGCGCATGTTACAATACATCATCTTGGCATCATTTCTTCATCACCAAAAAAATTCAGAATTTGGAATCCTGAATCATACGACATCTGTACCTCTTTAGAACTTTTATAAGCATTTTTTTTTAATTATTATACTATTTTCTTAAACTATTTGTGTTTAATATAAATAAAAATATCATTATGATAAATTTAAATTTGTTTAATTTGATATAAAAACTGTTTTGGAAATGGTGATATGTGTATGCATTTATTTTCATGTTTGTATTATCATGTTTTGTATTAAATATTAAACATTTTTATCTTGAAATATGTTATACAATATTGATGGACATTCTCAATATATGTCTTTGTAAAGAAGAAGAGCAATGCTTGTAAATATTAATAAAATGGTTTATTCATATAAAAAAAAATCAGTTTACTCAATTTATTATAATTCTTGATGGATTGAGTACTGAAATATTATTTTAATTCTCTAATTACTTGATATATATGCACATGTAATTTGATACAGAAAATGAAAATCTAAATTATTAGTTCAATTAACTTCATATTAAAATAAAAAATGTGTATTTATTAAATTTTGGTATTTTTCTTGGTAAACAATCAATTAAAAAGTTTATCACATATTTGTTTTCAAATGAACATCTTTAATTTTAAAATAACAAAATTCTCTATTGGTCTTTAAATCTAATGACATCATTTCAGAACAAAATATGCTTTATTGTTGAGCATAAATGTATCTATTTGTATATTATGTACTACATTATGTGAAAAATATTTTCAAATTATTCTTATTTCTAAGTGTGAAGTTTGAATCCTAATTATTATGTGAAAATAGAACTGCATGTAGAAAATTTTTTAATTATTTTTTAAGTGAGAAATTTATCAAACTAGCTTAAAATATGAACCATCAAAATGTTAAAATACAATAAAATATAAATTGATAATATATTCTGTTCTGATGGATTATTTAAGAAATTTATCACTAAACAAATTGAAATTCAATCATTAGTAATTATTAAATTACAGTATTTTTCATTCATTTTTTGTGACTAAATCTAATGTCATTATTAAAATGCCCAATTTTTTTATGTTTTAAATATATCTAGAAATATTATTTATATTTTGTCATTTTATTTATGCACATTAAACAGAATCTAATTTTTATATACTGTGTTGATATTACTATAGCATTAAGTATTCATTTTTCATACCTTTTCAAACCACTTTCTTTTATTTATTTTGTCTTAAATCCTAGGAAAATATTTTGAAGGTTTATTAAATATTATTTCTGATTTTTTTTTTTCTGAATATATGCATTATTTAGTTTTTAAGAAAGAATTTTTTTCATAAAGATAAATTGTTTTGATTTTGTGATTGTTTTTGATACACTAATAACTCATAATTGTACAATGTTTTTATACATTAAAACTCAAAATGATTGGATATCAGTTTTATTACCCAAAAATTGTTTTGCTTCAACAACCTTCCAACCTAGATTTGCACATTTATTATTCATTTCTCTGTTACTTTTTATAAGATGAATTAAATTTTGTTTTCCTATTTTATAATTTTTTTACTTATGCTAGAATATGATTAATCATTATCTTATGAAGAATCTTGGTATTCATGATGGAAATCAATGAATAAAACTTTTTTTAAAATATTTTTAATGATTTTCTTTATTTATTGTAATTTATAAATTTCATATGCAAAGTTCCTTATTTTGTTGATTATACTTGAAATTTCAATTTTAAGTAATTCATATACTTGCAGACAAACTTTTTAATAACAATAAGAAAAATTAATTGTGCTAACATTTATGATACTGGATATAAATTTTTTAAAAAAGATTATTTTTAAAATATTGATTTAATATTTTCTATCAATGAATTAAGAATTGAGAACATTAATAATTTTTCATGTTTCTGGATAAGAAGCAGTTTGTGAACATTCAAGGAATGCATGTTTCATGTTCCTTATTTATGTATAAGAAATTCCAGAATTTAGAACTTAACAATTTTATAACTTAGGCTACAATTTTATTGTTGTCGATATTTTGACATTATTATATATCTTATAGTTATATTTTTTTATCTGTATTGCTGAAATTTTGTTAAAATTTATATATTTTATATTTTTTAATTAAAAAAACCAAATTATTGTATTATATATGGTAATATATATTTTATATGGTAATATTATATTTAACTATTTTTTTTTGTTTCTTTTTAGGTATCAATTCAATCATAAATGTATATTCGTTCAATTATGTTCTTTTCCCACTATTGAAAGAGTTCTGCCGGTTTCCAGTTGTCATTTCTATTGCAAGCAAAGTACATTAAAATAATTTTACTGAATGTCAGCATAATAAACGTTTTGTCAACAAAATAACACTGTAAGATCCCTTATCCTCAACTGCCAGTTGTTGCATCATAACTGTGCAATCTTCATGTTGACAACTTAAAAGATTAGAAATATTCTTATTTTCAGATAAAGCATTATTTTTACTTTTATTTTTCTTAATAAAATTTTACTCTTAAGTTAAAATAAAGGATTTAATATATTTTGAGTAAACTGTCAATTTTCAAACGAAATAAAACATTTACTGCTTAGTGTTAAATGGAAAAACATTACCATGCAAATATTTACATATTCTTTTATAATCAGTGTAAGTGAAGTATTTTGTTATCAATCCATATTTAATGATTGTAGGACTTGAAAATCTTAATGATTTTTTGGAATATGTGTGTGTTTGTTAGTTATGAATACATTATTGAATATTATCTATGCTTTTACTTTAAATATGAATGAGATATAGTCTAATGTGCTCAGAAAAGTTTCTTGCTTATATATTTTTCTGTTGGATAAATATTTTTATTAATTTAATTTGATTTTATTTCAATTTTTCACCTTTACATCTTATTTTTTACATTATAGTTCGAAAATATTTGAATTTCTTATGACTGCTTAATAAATTTGACCTTGATTGCTCTTGGTTATTCTTTAACATTTTGAAACATAGTGAAAAGTTAATGTTTGTGAATGAAAAAATATTCTTATTTATACTTCATTGCATTAAATTTCATTCTCAAAAGCTTTTCAACATTTATTTAAACTTTTTGAAAAGCTTTATATTAAATGTTAAAAAATGTTTTGTTTTTATTGCTATGTTTTTATAGGAAATGAAATAGGGAATTTCTTACTCATAATTTGGAACAATATCATACTTAAAATATTTAACAGCTAATTTAGAGAAAGATGTATAATTTATAGATGTATTTTTTATATTAATTACAAAAGTATTAATTTGTAAATTCAAAACTAAAATTGTATGCAAATTACCTGCTTGTGAAATGTTTTTATTAATTAAACAATGAAAGAAAATAAGAAAATATATTTATGCAAATTTTTCACACAAACGCTTATCTCAATAAATACTTCATCTGTCAGTTTTTACTTGCTATTTTACTGTAATAATTTTCTTTTCTTAAATATTTCTTACACTTTTATGTTGGTTATTTTAAATTTAACAAAAATAAGGTAAGGTTTTGATAAGGTGATGCTGTATAAAAGATTAATATTCTTTATTCAAAAGATTAACTATTATGAGATTTAAGCAAATGAATGGATTATTTTACTATAGAATTAATGATTAATGATTGTGAACATATTGAAAGTTCAAGTATTAAGTACATTGGAATATTTTAAGATTTACAAAAAAATATAAATAATAATGAACTTTATTCAATTTTGCTAAAAAATAAATAAATGTATCATTATGTATAGTATTAAACAAGTATCAGAAGCTCAAAATAACTGTTTATGTGGTGCACATATGATAAATTTATTTACATATATTATATTAGCTTCATAAGTTTTGTTTCTGATTAAAATAAGTCAAATTTTAATTCTTATCATAGAATACTGATTTTACCACTTTAGCATATTTAACGGTTTCCACTGTATGCCTTTACTTAAATTAAAAATTAGTTCTTGAATTGACGTAACTAATGTGTGTATGGGTGCATTGAGTATTTCTGATGTTCTTTTTATTTGCTTCTTCAAATGTCATATCAAAATTTTACATTTTACCTGTAAATATAGAATAACATAATTTTTTTAAGCTTTTTTGCTTTATTTAAGTAGTTTTCATATGATACAGGTATGTATTAATGTAGAAATGTCCTTATACTCATTGAATTATTTATTGTTCAGATATTAAAGATTAATTATTATGAATTTTCTTCTAACTCATTACAATTTTTGTTGAAATATTTTAAAAGAAATTACTGAATAAAATTAGAAGCATGATGAATCATCATAATAATCATGTATACATAACTGGATTCATTCATGAATGAGTTTGTCTAAATTGAATTGCAAATATAAATTCAGTATAATAGTATGTGTCAGAGTATTTCTGTGTACATATATGGATATTTTGTATAACTTTATCATTTTGTTTATTGCATAGCATCATTTTTTTCATGTAGTATTTTATGAAGTATAACTATACATACTAAGCTTTTTATGAATTACTTATCCTGTATTACATAATAATGATTTTATATTTTATTTATTTTTAGAATTTGTCAGCAATTTTTTTCATACTTTGCCAAAAGAAAGGAAGTGCAGTTTTTGT
Organism: Latrodectus elegans; assembly: GCA_030067965.1. Classification (NCBI taxonomy): domain Eukaryota; kingdom Metazoa; phylum Arthropoda; class Arachnida; order Araneae; family Theridiidae; genus Latrodectus; species Latrodectus elegans. The sequence goes on from CM057813.1 coordinate 53,590,609, forward strand.
GCCTACAAAACATGGAATAAAAGTAATTTAAAAGTTCACATGAGAAAACATACTGGGGAAAAACCTTTTAAGTGTTCATATTGCTCTAAATCTTTTTCTCAGAAAATACATCTTCAGAAACATTTGTTCAAATCATGCACTGGGTGGCAATCTCAAGTATGCTAAGTATAAAATATTTTGCATCTTAAACTCATTAACTTGAATGCTTTTAATCTAGAAAATATAAATGTTTAGTTTATGCTAACATTTATATTAATTAATGAATAAGAAATGCATGTTATAGTTTCTTACTAGTCATGTTTAGAGACTAAAATTTATTTATTGTAATTTGATGCATATATTTATGAAATTTCTTGTTCTTAATATTTATGTAATTTTGTCTTAAATATTTTTAATGTATTATCTTAATTTTGTACCATACAACTTATTTGTTGAGTCAATGAATTGGAATAGTGTATAAAACAACACATTTCATCATTTATAAATTATATCATATCAATAATAAAAGATTCCAGTTCTTTTTCATTTTCTGTTGCATTATTCTTTTCAAATTATATTTTGTGCAGATGCAATAACAATAACAATGTAAAAGTTATTGTTATTATATCTGCATGCTTTATTGTATTTACTCCTGAGTTGGGTTCCATACTTTGTTAGAATTAGCTGGATGGAAGGCTTCATAATTTAGAAGTAGGATCCAAGCAGAAGACCTCTAATGGCTTTAAATGCCATCCTCAGAGTTATCATTTCACTTGACAGGGGAACATTGCAACCATGACATATTTAACATGCCTCAGCCGCTTTTGATTAACACAACAAATTTTTGATAGCATTCAAACACTATTTTCCAATAATGAAAACCATGCCCTAACCAAATAGGCACCTGTAGCCTTTCAGGAGTATTGTTCAGTGTATGTTTTCAGTAATTAACTTTTTTATTTGAAATACCTGTTAATAGTATTTATAGTATATTACTAACACTATACTGTTGGCCATTAAAATTGCAATATAAAAAAGAAATGAGCTTATGAAAATCACATGAAGGGTTGAAGAGGTTAGAAATTACAATTGATTAGCATTAAAAGATATTCAAATGACACAAGAAGACCAAACAACATTTGAAGCACTGCATAAAAGAAATTTTGGGCAGTGGATTTCTTATCTGGAAATCGCTTTAAAAAGTCAGAGTATTCCGAGAATATTGTATTATGTTTCAAATAAAAAGGAATGCTTGTAAGCAACTGTCAATATTTGATAGCAAAATAGTTGTCTATTCAGGATGTGAATGATCGTTTCATGGTATTGCCATTTGACCTGTTTGAAATCCACCTAGTGTCATACAAATACGCTATCCCTCTAATAGGGTCATACTGAACTGCATACAGAATCTCAATGCCATTCCTTTGACTAATGCCTGAGAAGTTATATTGAGAAGTCCTTCTTGCAAAATTGTACTCATAAATCTTTTTATTGGGAAATGCTCTTGTTTGTCTCATAATCAGTATTTGCTTGTACAGTGGGATATTTTCATATCATTTTGTTTGTCAGTCTTGGGAAATCTGAATGCTGTCCTCATACAAGAAGCTGGATAGAGTTTCGTGAAGTCCATTCTCATCATCCTTCTGACATACCCAAACACAGCCATTTCTTATATCTTTTCTATCACGCAAACACATATCATTATTACATTTCACATGTGTATACTTAGCAATCAAACACTACTGAGCAACTTTTTTACTTTCTTCCTATTCCAGTTTTGAAAAAAAGGAAATTCAATTTTTCATTATTTGTACTTTTACTAGCAACACGCAATTACTAAAATACATTATTTAGAAACTTATCTTAAACTTAATCGCTAAATAATATAAGTTCATTCTCGAAAATTAGATTTATTTTTGAAAAACCATATTCAGCATTGAATATGACATTTCAAACATAAATTTAGAAAAAAATATCCTAAGTTTCAAGGGATGCTCGCTAAAGCTCCAAATGAATTTTGCCAATGAGTGCATCCTATTTCATCACTGGACCACTGGTAACTAACCCTTACTTCAAAGCTCACCAAAAGAGAAAAATTCATTCTAGCCCATTAATCTACAGATTTAGTACTCATACCATATTCTAGGATTTAGTAATAAAAGTATGATATAAAATTTTTTACTTAAAGGCTTAATAAATAAAATATATGGAGAAGTGAGGGAGCAGCTTCTCACTTTTATTCCAAGAGATCGGAACACCGAATGGAGAGGACTGAATTGAGTCCTTCGTCTGCGTGCCTTAGCTGAGCATAGTGGAATAGCCTTCAGCCTTTAGTGACCCTATCAGGAGTATACACTTCGAACGTACATCGCCCATTCTGCCAAGGCGCAACCTTCCGTCACAATGCGGGGTCACTCAGGATTTGGATGGAAAAGGCCTGTTTTCGTAAAGTAAAGAGAGGCTCCATCTCTCTCTTTTAGAATCCTCCAAGGAGTTCTCCTAGAGAGGCCTTAGCCTTGCTTTGTTTAATTTTTATATTAACTGGCACTGAAAATGCTACACCAAGAAGGAGCGGTCAGAAAATTATACAAATTTCAGGATAGACATACCTTACCGAGTTATGTAAATAAGATGAGAGAAAAGCGCATTACTTCAGTGAACGTAGGATAAGTATAATGTATATAATGGAATCAGTTCCTGCAGACAGACGAACTGAATCAACTGAGAAGGGTAGGTTGGTCGTTACGGCAAATCGCTGCTGACAGACACCTGGACGAGTACACAGTGTAGCGAATATGGATGAAACTAGGTTCATTGAAACGTTTGAGAGGTGCTGATGCAGCTGGAGTGACATCAGCATGCTTGAATTGACGCGTTCGACAGGAGGTGATGGCAGCCCAAAAAGCAAGTCTACCAAAAATGCGCAGCATGTGCAAGACACCTGAATGACCCCATATTGAGCGGAACCATTTGCTGTCGATTGGTTATTAGAATTCGCTCATAGTACGTAAAGAAGACTGCTATTGACCCCACACAGCATAGACATCAGTGTTTGAAATGGTTCCAGATTAGAGCGATGTGGACAAGAACGTCTTCTCAGATAAGTCAAGCTTCTGGTTCTTCGATGATAGTCGCCGCTTATGAGTGTGGCGTCGACGTGAAAACAGGCTCGATCCTGCAACAATTATGAAACGCCTCACCGTGTGACAACGTTGCTTCAGGGTGTACGATGCCATTGCGTAGGATTCCAGGTCACCTCTAAATCATATTCACGGCTCTGACAGCCCAACGTTACGTAAATGATATGCTGCGCTGATGACGCTCCCTAACTTTAAGGGTTACGCATACCCTTTATCACAGGATAACTCCCGACCGCACATTTCTCGCATTAGGCAACATGCTCTGCAAGGTGTACAACTGCTTTCCTGTCCACCGTGCTGACCTGATCTCTCACCATTCAAACATGTTTGGGGTATGATTTGATGCCATTTGTAGACCTTGTCACTGTGTGTGCTTCCTTCAGAAGACTCACTTTGGAAAATGGTTGAGTTGACAGGGAATGGAGAACCATTTCTCAGGACGCCACATCCGTTCTGTGGGGTTGAAAGCTCCACCAACATTCCCCAGCCTGACAGGGAGAAAGAGAGAACAAAGTGAGTTGAGAGAAAAGACCGAAGCGAGAATGACAGCGGGGAGTCATTTTATACGATCTCCAACTTTTGTTTGAATCTTTCTGATATGATTCTATGTGTTGATGCATACGTTTGAAAATATACAAATTGTATTATCTTGTAATTTTAAAGCCATCGTTAAATAATTTGAACTTTATCTGTAATTAATTACTGACAATGACATGAACCCACATGAATGGCGTCAGATTCGTAGAATAATCATCTTACAAATCAAGCATCTGAAAAGAGTATGTACATTTTTCTTATTTCAAAATAAAGTTGAATAATATTAAAGAAAGCATTGCATTGCAAAATATTGAATTATATAAAGTAAAAATTCTATTTAAAATTATTTTCAAATCTAACGGAGATAGGTCGAATCAAAAGCTTATAAGATAGTTTCTGGTTTTAATTTTGCTATTGAATTTTTGCATGGAAAATAATTTTTCTTTGAACGATTTAAAACAATAGTCGTTAATTCGTTCAAAGATTATTTAAAATAAGGCATACACAATAATTAGATTTATGTGCTAAATCCTTCATATATTCACAACTGATAAGTAGTAAATATTCGCTTGTTTTCTAACTTCACTTTTCTTATTTTTTAAATGTTAATTTCAACATAATTTGATTTTCATCATATAATTTGTAAATTTTGCTAAATTATTTAAATATTCCTTAAAAAATAACAAATTTGTCACTTATGTTTATTTTCAAAATGGAATGCAAAAAAATACTTTTTAAGCATGACAATATTTTACTCACGTAGGATGCAACAGTACAATTTAAAATTAAAAAATGCATATTTATTGCAATAATTTAAATTAGAGTCCATCTAATTCAATAATTCAAATTAAAATCCTTTGTAATTTTGAGCTACATGTAATGTACAGGGTGATCTTTTTTAAAGTAACGTGTTTGGAGGAAGCATGGGGGAATGAGGAATGTTAAAAAAAAATGTTTAGTTCTAAAATTCACCGCTTGGGCATTTTGTGAAGCTTACATGTGAACATCGTTCTCAGAAATAACACCGTGCATTCTGGGCACAACGTTTTACACGAAAAGTTACAAAAAAGAAAATGATGACTGGAACGTGGTTACGTTACTTATATATACTCTTTTATTTCAATTTCCCTAAAATTATAATTATAGAAAAATTAAGATTTTTAATTCTAGCTTATTTTTAAAAAAACAAATAATTTAGTCAGAATTTTTTTGGCAAAAATATTTTTTAATGTTTGAAAAATCACATGATAATTATCATTTTTATTTACATCAAACATTTCCATAATTATAGTATAATTAATTTTTTTTTAATTCCAGATTATTTTCAAAATTAATAAAGTATTTAGCTAAGATTTATTTTGACAAAAATAATTAATGTTTAAGGAATCACATAATAAATAACATTTTATATATTCTTTTAAAATTTTCACGTTTATAGTGAAATTGCTTTCAATAAATTGAAATGTTTTAATTCCAGATGTTTTTAAAAATAATTCCTTTAGACAATATTTTTTTACAAAAATAATTTTTAATGTATAAGAAATTAGATAATATCATTTATAGTCACTTTAAAATTTCTGTAATAATAACTATAAGTCAAACTGAATTATTTTAATTCCAGATTATTTCCACCTAAATTACCATTTTCAAATCACACAAATAATCTATGAATAACATTTCCTTCACAAAAAATTTCTTCCTTCAATGAAATGAGAAGGGATAGTTATTCCTTATAAAAATAAATATCCTAATATTTTCCCCATCCCGATTCTATTGCAAGCGCAGGGTGAACAGGAAAAGTACGAAAAATATCAAAAATGAAGAAACCAGTTCCTTTCTTAAATCGACAAATGAAATGTTGTTTTCAAAGTAACGAAATGTGGTCAAGCAACATATAACGCTCTTGAATTTATAAACGAAAAGCAACTATTATCAAATAGCATTTAGTTATTACATAGCAGGTAAGGCTCTCCTGGTGTTCTTAAAATGACGAGGTGTTCTCTTCGTTATTGAATTTACAGATCGTTCATCAGTAACGAGAATGAGCAGTTGTCAAACATTTCGTTTCTGTGTAACAGACAGTTCCTTGAACAACGAATAATTTCCTTTCAACATTTCAGTTACCGCATAATGGTTTCAGACTGTTACTGATGCTTCAGGGGACAACAATTTTAATTTAAAATTAATCCATACTGCAACATTTTAAAATAATACGATAAATTGCCATATTATGTGACACCTTCTAATCCTGGTTATTCTAATAATTAAAAAATAAAGCTAAAAATAAAATAGCTGGTTGTTCTAATAATGTTTAGCAACATATAGTTGTTATAAAATAACAGTTACGTTAAATAACGATTATCTGTAGTACTTATACCGGTATTTAATGCAAAATTTCAGCTAGAATTGTGGACTAGCATCTCGAGCCCAGATCCGAAACAGCTCCAAATGGGAATTTTAACGCATGCGCATTTGAAGAGAGTAGTTGTGATAATTTGGCGGCATAAAATGTGACTGTTATTCAGACTTAATTTTAGCAACCCTATGGGTACTTATTTCCCGGTCTAATTTAAAACGACGTTCGTATTAGTCTATTTATATTTGGAAATTTTAATATTTTTTCGAAATATGAAGGAAATTCGGAATAGAATTTACTTTTATCTTAACACCATACTTAAAACAGAAATAGATATTTTTATTTATATGGTGCTGAAGAGACATATTTTTTCGCAGATAATGTGGATGGGATAATATGCAAGTAACAAAGAAGTGTGAATTGCACATTATCACGGTTCCTTCTTACTTCTGTATTGCCATGATAAAATTAATTCAACTAAATTGTTTTTGACACCTTATCATGGTTTAATTATTTGTTAACATCTCAAATTTTTTTGCACACATGATTTGTTTTAATAAACATTGTATGTAATATAAATTTCAATAAAAAACTGTAGAATAAAAAATATTTTATTAAATAAAGTGTCTATTGTTTATTTTTTAAATTAAAAATTCTAAATAAGATAAATCACAAGTTGTGTAAATACTGAACATCTGTAGTTCAATTTAAGAATATGACTCATTTATTTTAAAGACAAAATGATTTATATTTTTAAAAATAGGGAAATTTATCTGTTTCTATGAACAATTCAGATAATTTTATCGTAGATGAATATAGAAGTGAGGAAAAATATATAATTAATAGAAAATTAAAAAATAATACGCTCTCATCAGATGAAGATGTAAAAAACAAAGTTTCTGATATTTTCAACGAGCTATTGGCTACTGCAACAACAAATGAAGATTTAAAATTTTTGCTTGAAAAGAGCAAAAATTTAAAAGCAAAACTTATTGCTTTAAAGCAGGCAAAAAATCATTACAAGTAGCAAATGAATGTTCACAAAGTAATAAAAAAATTGAAATGCAGCGAAGATTACAATAAAAAAAGGCCCAAAAAAAGAAAACAAATTATGCAATCTCCTGATAACACTGAAGATTAAATTCATTGGTTTGACTTATAAAATATGATTTTACATTAAGCATTTTTAGGCAATATTTAGAAAAAAGAATTTTTTTATATAAATAAGTTTTAATTTATAGAAAATATTTCAGTGTTCAAGAATTGCTAAACCTATTTTACATTCGAAAATATATTTTTTTAATTATATTTAAATTTTTTATACATGTAATCAGATTTATTAATGTAAATACAAAAAGAACTAAAAAATACTACTTAGCATTTTTTTTTAAATTATAAAGTACGAAAATAAATTTCATAACTGTGTTAAACATAATTTAACATATAAAATTACAAAGATATTTTTAGATGTTTAACTTTGATATAAAGTTCAGGAATATTCTATTAAAAATTTTTAACTGTAGTATCTGCATGTTTTACCAAAATTTAAAAGGAACCTTATTTTGTAAAATGTTTTTAAAAACTACAGCTAAATGTATATGTTAACTTGTAAATATTATATTCTTGAAAAGAAACATTTATATATTATGTATGCCTGTTTGGCATTATGTATGTTTATTGTTGTAAGCACCTATTTAAATCATTATGTAAATTTAAAACTAAAAACATTGTCTATACAAGAAATTTTTCATGTGAAAATAAAAAAGAAATTTTTAATTTCAAAATATTTTGCATTGATTGTACAGTTTTAATTTTATTATTTGCAGTTTATAGTTAAATTTACTGTAAAAATAATTAACAAATAAATTCGTTTTTAAAACTTTAATAATTTTTTTTCACTTTTTATGGATTAATTTATAAAAATAACTAAAACTTATAAGAGAAATTGTTTGCATATTTAATAAATATTTATTTATCAATTTTTATAAACACAATTTTTGGTTTATATAGGATTATATAGCTAAGCAATCTACATAACAATTACTCTACATTTGGTTTAAAAAAAAAAGTTCAGTGGATTGTTGAACATAACATTTGAAATACTGTTTCCAAATTGAGATAAATGTCCCCAAAAATTTATGAATCTAAAAGAAAGTATGCATATTTATAATGTTAAATCCATGTTGTTAATAAATGTTAAATGCAAGTATACATGTTGATAATATTTTCTATTGAATAGTTTTTGATTGAAAAGTCTTTCTATGCATCATTTATATATCAAATTCTTCACATACTTCATACTTTTAATGAATTATTCTTACTAATACTGATTTCCATATAACATGATTCTTAATTATGTTTAGTAATAGATTAAAATATTTTACTATATAACTGACAACAAAATATGTGTCAAGGTGGAGAATGCCATACTTCAGCTCTCTTTTCTAGTTCTTACTGTAACTGCATGCAACTCTAAAGAATAATTTTATGATTTTGACAGAGTTCCAGTATCAAGAACACATCTCCAATTTAAGTTTAAAACATATTTCTTAACATGCATGGATGTAACTGATAACTTAATTTTATGAATATACAGGTATATATCTTTTTGTTTCAAATTATTGTTAAAACTTAATTTAGATTTCTGGATGTCACTCAGTTGGTATCTTAACCCACTAGTTGTGTAAAGCATTGTCACCCCATGCTTCAAAAATCGAAAAATCTGGGAAAATTATTTATCTGCAATCATTCATCCTTTCAGTATCTTACTGTCCTCCCCTTGGATGGAACAGGTAAAATTGTTCCGTCCAAGGGGAGTGTCAAATATTACATCTCATATCATCTTAATTCTCACATATTACATCATAACAAAGGAATATTGTTATTTTTTTACCTGTTTTTCCTTTGTTTATTTGAAATGATAATTTTAGAATTTATATTTTATTGGAGATGATTCTGTACTCCATGTGATCAGTATTGTTTCAAAATTTCTTTTATAAGTAGAAGTTTCTTATTTGCAAGTGTTTTTGTGCATTTATTTGCCATTTCTGAATAATGGTATACAACTGAAAACCAATAGAATATGAAAAAGAGATGTAACATTCGAGAATTCTATCTGATACTTCAATAGATAGTTGAATCTTCAGCAGAATATTGAACAAACCTATAAGGATGAACCTGCTTATAAATATACAGTTCTCATTTTGAATTTCAGTGAATTTGTTTATAGCGATGTAAGTAGTGAAAAATATAAATTAGGAGAAAACATATTTATAAACAAAAATCCATATAAAATAAAGAAAAACAAAATATAAAACGTCTTACAATTTGATCATAGATAAAACTGATAGAGAAAAAAACAAGATATTATTCAAGTTTAATAGAGCAACAAAAAGAATGATAGTTACAGTGAATGAAATTACTGTCCACACTCTGCTAAAAAAACCAATAGATGGCCAATGGTTGTTTTATTCCACATAAAATGTCAAAGATATATACACTAGAGTTATTTTAAAGTTATTACACATAAAGTATCCTCCAAATCAATATGTAAAATAAAAGAAATTTTTTAAATACTAAGCAATATATTTTATAGGGACACATCTCGAGATAGGAATTATACAAATGCTTTCTTGAGAGCTCTGTCAAAAGAAATCAATGAAGTTAATTCAAGTAAAAAAAAAAGTTATTCAATATTCAACAAAAGTAAAAAACACAACAATGGTGAATAGCAATTCTTATAAGTTCAAGATACAAGGATACTAAAAATACAATTTCAAGCACAAAATGAGATAACTTTATTACAAAAATAATCATTCTTTTGTTAGAAAAGTATATGTGTTATGCTTCAGAAACCCCATTACAAGCACATAACTCTACTTGTATAATTTATGAATGTTTGATCTCCTTAAACATTTAAAATGTTTTCTTAAGAATATTATAAATTCCCAATTAAATATAACAATTAGTGTTTATAATGAAATATTTTTTATAGTTAATTTTTTAATAAAATTCATTAGGGTGAAGCAGTCACCCACATGATTTCCAACATCAGTGTCTTGAGTGTACTTTCTGATGAGTTAAACATTTTTGGAATCATAAGCAGTAGTAAAATGTTGGTTACATAAAAAACTTTTTCATTACTTAATAACTCAATATACCAGATAATACCAACTGGTTTTCTAACAATGGCAGATCATATAAATTAAATAAAATTTACATAAACAATGTAAATATTGAAATAATGCTTATACGTATTACTGTAATATAGAGGGTCAGTTGTTTTATGTGATGAGATTTATTTCTAAATTATTGTATACTTTCCCTTAAAATCAAACTAAGCTAATTAATTATAATTATTTTCATAATGAAATTACATGATATAAGCTATGGTGGCAATTTTTTTAAATTTATTTTTACTTTTCTTTGTTCCCAGGGAAATGTTTCTCATAAAATTCTTCCCACTTATCATTTTCCTCCAGATGTTTACTACATGGTAACTGTGGGAACTCAGGGGGATGGGAGATCAACATTAATATAATAGATTGCTTTGTGTACAGGAAAATAGGCTGAAGGGTGAGTTTCAGATAAACTGAGATGATTGATTGAGGGAATTAGAATAGATATAGATCTAATTTTATTACTTAGGTTATTAAAATTGAAAATTAATTTTATTTGTTAACAACAAGAGCTGAAAAATATATTGGCTTGTATAAATAGCAAATAATTGACTTATAAAATTATTACATTTACTTTTGAATTTCTACTAATTGATAGACAATTTGGCTTTGCTATTTGCATAGTTTCTTTAACATGAGTTGCTCATGTTTTTCATTCATCCAAGTGAGGTCAGTGAAATTAACTTTATTTAAAGCTCTTTAAAAAAATTAATTAATAAAATTTATGATGCATTAAAACATCTTTTTTTTTAATTATAAATCTCATTAAATTTTTAATACTACATTCATAAAATAAGTTTCTGGAATTTGTGCACAGCAGATTTAGCATATTTTACAAAGTCATTTTTATTAAAATAAATAGTTCACAAATATAGAATAAATTTGAGTGATGAAGGATTGAAGCACAACACAGATATAATCATAGGCATTATACCTTATTTGAATATACAATATTAACATTCTTTAAGTTTAGTTTTTTGTGATATTAAGTAAAATAAAAACATATATTTCTCATACTAATCTTTATTTTCAATCATCTGAAGTCAAGCTTTAAGCCTTGATATATAGTTTTTAATGGAAAGAGCTGCTCCCTCATTGGAATATTCAAAAGCCATAAATACAAAGAATCATCCGCAAAAATAGATCTGTGGTTATTAACTCATAGAAGAACATGTGGACTACAGCATCATCAAATGTTTTGAAAATCAAAAAGCAAGGGAAAACTATTTATCTGTAATTAATCTTTTCAGTAACCTTCCATGTGACACTCGCCATAGAATGGGCATTCTTATCTGTCTTTTCTTTCCTCATGTGCAGTAAATGTTTCTCAGAATTCATATAACATTGGGATGACTCGGTGCCCAAAGCCACAAATATTGCTTCAAAACTTTTTTCATAAGCAGCTCAATTTTGAGCTCCAGAATATTTTCCTATTCTTGTTATCAAAACTATTAAAAATGAGAAAATCTCCTTTTTATTTTTATATAACTTTTAAATAGTCTTTGATGGGGTTTTGAATTAATGAGAAATTTAAGAAATTGTAATGATTTAGCATTACTTAAAAATTTATATTAGACTGACAAAAAAATTGCTGTTAATTATATTTTAAATAAGTTCTGTATGACTTCTGATTTTTTTATTTTATTTACAAATATATAATTTTGCCTGAATTTGAATGTTGAAAAAGTATTTTCAGCTTAAAGATACCAAATGTATTGATGGTTTATGGGAATGATATATATACGAAGTGAAACTGGATTTATAAATCTAAGTCAACAAGCTTTAAAATAAGTGATATCTTTAAGTAATAGAACATAGAATTTACTTTCAATGCAAAAATTTATAGTATTAAAAACTAAATCGTCATTATTTTTAAATGCGATTATTTTCAATCTTTTCTAAATTTCAAATTTTAAAAGTTTTAATTACTAAATTTGGATATTTTAGATTTTCTTGCTTGCATAATATTCTAATTTTCATTTAGATTTTAACATCGAATATGTTGCTTTTCGAACTATTATTGTTCTCAATCAATTCATTCTCGAAAAATATAGATTCGTCATGCTACTTCGGCTCGGATGGGCCTTGAGTTGGAGGTTCCTGGGTCCTAGGACCCTCACCCTCTACTGGAGCATTAGATGTGTGCAGCTATGACTGATAAATCTGTCTGGTATAAATCAAGTGATTCTTGGTGGGCGGGGCTTAGAATTTACTTGGTAGAGCTATGCTCTGGGTCGATTTTAAACGTTTATATTTTAGGTTTTTAGTAATTAAATTAAGTTTTAATTTATATTCATTAATTAAATAGTTTCGAAATATTACAGTAAGATAAATTTGCTCAAGTGCAATCTGTTAGTAAATTTTTTATGGTTAGTTAAAAAAGGGAAAAAGCACTCGGAGAGGAGAGCTCTGATTGGCTGTCGCCAAACAGTGCTCTAATTTTTGAATTTCCCGCCGAAGCTGGAGATTGAATTTTCTTTTAATCAATGAATAATGATAAAATAAGTAAAAATAAGGATAGAATATATATATATATATATATATATATATATATATATATATATATATATATATATATATATGTATATATATATATATATATATATATATATATATGTATATATATATATATATATTTTATCTTAATGAGTTAGTTGTTAGTATGTTAGAATAAAGTAATAAAAGAGAAAAAGAGTTAAATAAGTGAAATAATACAAAATCTTGGCTTTTTTTGGTTTTTCTTGTCTTTTATACATTTTTTTTCTATATATATTTTTTTTGATATATATACAAAGTATACATACATTATTTTTTTATTTAATTTATAATACAATTAGAATTTAAGAATAATACCTGAATAATATTTGGGTTAGTAAATTTTTGTTAGGTGATTGCACTTGTACCAGTGATTTGAACAGGAGATGGATTTGGGCAGAATCTTAAAAGTGATCGGGGTCTATATCTATTTTCTGGGTTGTGTGCGTCGTAAGACGGAAGTTCAATAATGGTCGAATTGTTCGTTAAACTAGTATTTTTATATAAGTTTTTCATTATTTTTGCAAAAAATTCTCGTATTGTGGGGATGTTAAACTGTTCTCTTATTTTTTTATTTCTGTAAAACCAGAGTGCGTTAGTAAGTTATCTAAGTGTTGAATTTTGAATTTGTTCTAATTTAGTTAATTTAGTAACGTGGGTATAGCCCCAGAGTGGGCAAGCGTATGAGATTAGGGGTCTGAGGTAGGCTTTGTAAATGAGCACTTTGTTTTCTGTAGATAGTTCAGAATCGTGTTTTATTAGAGGATATAATGATGCTTTGGTTTGTTTAAGTTTAGTTTTGATATTGTGTAGGTGTTTGTTCCATGTCAGCTTCCTATCAAACATAATACCTAAGTATTTGCATTCCGCTGACCATGGAATGGGGGTGTCATTGATAACAAAATTTTCTGATGGGGGGTAATGTTTTTTTCGTGTGAATATAATTGCTGTGCTTTTGTTATTGTTAATTAAAATTTTCCCTTTTTTGAACCACAGCTCTAACTCCTTTAGGTGTGTGTTTAGTGCTTTAACTATTTGTGATATTTGCGGACGTTCTGCTATAATGAATGTGTCGTCTGCAAATAAATGTAGAGATGTAAGCTTCGAGTGGGGTATGTCGTTTATGTAGATTAGAAAAAGTCTAGGGCCCAGTTTTGAACCCTGGGGAACACCTGCTTTTATCACTTTTTTTGTGGAATAAGTGTGATTGATATCCACTCTGAAGCTGCGACCTGTTAGGTACGAAATTAATAGTTTGATTAATGGGTCTGAGAGACCTATTTTAATTAGTTTGTAAATGAGTCCCTCAATCCAAACTCTATCGAAGGCTTTTGCTATGTCTAATGATACAGCACCAGTTGTGTTGCGTTTTTTAACGAAGTTGTTTGTGATTATTTCACCTACTCTTAAAAGTTGATGTGTGGTGGAATGTTTCATTCGAAATCCGTGCTGTTGTGGGATTATTATATTTTTATTATTTAAGTGAGTGTCCAATCTTTTAAGAATGATGGCTTCAGTAATTTTACTAAGAGTAGGTAAAAGGCTAATCGGCCGATAATTAGTTGGAATGTGATGATCAAGCTTAGGCTTGGGTATGGGGATGACTGATGCTGTTTTCCATGGTGTTGGAAAGTGTGTGTGCTTGAGGATGGTATTGATCAGATTAGTCAATTTAAAAAGTGTTTTGAGTGGCATTTTTTTTAATCATTTTATTTGATATACGATCAATGCCGGGTGCTTTATCAACTTTTAATTTGTGAATGTGAGCAATAACTTCTGATGGAGTGGTGGGGGTTATCTCAATTGTGAGTGTTTTGGAGAGATAATGTGATATGGTTTTTTCAACCGTTAGTTCGGTTGATCTGACATTAATATTGTTTGGAAGGAATTGATTTTCAAAACTTGAAGCAATAACTTCAGCTTTTTCTGAGTCTGTGTAGTTTAGTCTGTTTGGGCCCAGAATGGGCGGGACTACGTGGGATTTGGCTTTGATCATACCGACAAATTTCCAAATGGAGTTGTCGTCGGTACTCGATGATCGTAATTTATCTCTCCATTGTGCTTGAATATGGGTTTTGAGCTGGGTTCTAAATTTATTATTCATTTTATTGTATATTTTCTTAATATTTGGGTCTCTGGTGTCTTGGAATTCCCTTCTGAGGCGATTTTTCTCCTGTTTCAACTCACGGAGTTTTTTGGGGAGGGAGGGGTGGGTGTGGGGTCTGGCTGGCTTCTGTGATTGGTCGTGCGACTTGAGCACCACTTGAGTCAAATTTTCGGTTTCTGCATCTATCTGCTCCTGTGTATTTAGCGAATTTAATTTAAATGGGATTTTATTTAAATTATTTTTTTATTTTTCCCAATCCGTGATTGTGTTTGAGGGGGGTGTTGATATAACGTTATTTGTGTTGAACTCGATCATGATTGGGTTATGATCAGAACTGAGTTCAGTGATAGCATTAATTTTAAATGGGTATTGTAATCCCCTCTTAATAGCTATGTCAATATAAGTGCCATTTTTGCGGCCAAAATGAGTGGGTGTTGGTGGGGCATGTATTGTAAGATCGGCTTTTAAGGCGAATGATCTTAATATAATTCCTGATTTGTTGTTAGTGTGGCAGTTCCGTGCCTTGTGCTTTGCATTGAGGTCTCCACATATTAGAATGTTATAGTTAATTGCTAATAGTATTTCTGAATCCATATTGATGTAATTATATTTAGGTTTAGGTTTTATGTATGTAGAGCAAATAGTTATATGTGGGAGTGAAGGTATAGTCAAAGTAACTATAGTCGCTTCTACTGTTTGGAGTGTGGGTGTGGTTACGTGATGATGTGGGATGGAGCGTTTTACATAAATGCAGGTACCTCCACTGGCTGTCGTCGCGAAAACGTTTCCAAAAAATCTGCGACGACGACGACGTGTCTCATCATCATGAGTTTGGAACTCATTGGATGAAGCTGCGAACAATCTGATCTCCTCTATCAGTAGTTCTACTTTATTTTTCTCAGGATCCCTGTAGGCCGAGATCTTCTCTATCTCACCTTCAGTAGCGTACTTCAGGTGGATTAGCCCCTGCTGATACGAATTTTAGGAGTTGACTTTCCTCACCTCGATAGACCCCTCTAGGTGCTATCACTGAGGATGGAGGGCAACTCGCAGGCTTGCCTGCAACATACATTTCCAACACAAACAGATAGTCGAACTGCAGTTTTGAACGGACCGGTTATGGATATTAAGTCTAGCGTCATTGATCGTCTAATCAGCAAACTTGAAGAAATTTCAATAATGATTCAAGACATTAAAAGTACGCATGAATTCAGTGATTCGGAAAAAAGTCGCATAAATGAAGTTTGCAATAATTTTGTCATGAAAATAATGCCCAAGGAAATTGTAAACAAAAATCAAGAAATCGCCACAACTTCTACTGTTGCTGTATCAGTCTCAAATAAATTTCAAATTTTATCAGAAAATGAATCCACAGAAGGAGAAGATATTAAAAATTCAACAGGAACTAAAAGAATTAAAAATAAAAAACATAATAAAATCGCAAAGAAAAAAGTGACTGAAAACACCATGGCGCCATCTATCGAACAGAATAGTCAAAACTTGAATAAAAATAATGAAATAAATACTAAAATTAATCAGAACAGTGAAACCTTTACTCAGACTACTACAGAACCTAATTCTGAAAATATTACTACTCCAGAACTAGTAAAAAATTCACAAGATAATTTCTCAAAGCCCTCTCCAGGAACAAATAAAATCCCACCAATTATAATACGAGATTCCAAAGTCAGCTGGAAAAAATTAGATACAGAATTAACAAAGCTAAAATTAACAGGATATCATGCAAAGTGTAGTGGTTTAGAACTCAAATTAAAATTCTCAGACATTAATTCACATCGAATAGTTACCAAATATCTAGATGAAAAAAATATACAATATCATACTTATACCCTACCTGATGAAAAACCAATACGCGTTGTTATACGCAATCTTCCTAATGACACACTTACCGAAGACATATCCCAATCCCTCATCGATGACGGCTATAATGTACTCAGCGTAAAGCAAATGACTAGAAGAAGAAATGGAGAAGTCATTAAATTACCTTTATTTTTGGTCACTCTCCCATTAAACAAAAAATCTAAAGAAATTTTCTCCACTACCTACGTTTGCAGATTATCAATTAAAATAGAATCTTATCGTGGGCGCAGTGGCCCTACGCAATGTCACCGCTGCCAACAACTTCATCACAGTCAAATGTCCTGTAAACACACACCTAAATGTGTTAAATGCGGCCAAGAACATTTTACATATGAATGTACTAAACCCAAAGAGACCCCAGCTACATGCGCAAATTGCAATGGAGACCATCCTGCAAATTATCGTGGTTGTACCATTTTTCAAACATCTATAAAATCTACTATAATCGAAAAAACAGGAAATAAAATTACAAATAAAATTGTCATACCAGGAAAATCGTACGCCCAAGCAGCAATGTTAGAAGATGCTAAAACAGCCACAGATGAAGCTAAAAATATCCTCAAGCAGCTCACTCTCTTTGTAGACTATCTCAAGAAATCAGGGGTTATGGACTATATACAAAAGACCATACAACATACTGAAGCTACACAACAGCAAATGGACACTAATGACAACTAAATGCTCCTTCATCGCAACACAGATTGGCCTTTGGAATGCAAATGGATTAGCAGATAAATTTATAGAATGTAGAAACTTTATTTTAGAAAATGATTTAGATATTTGCGCTATTACAGAAACTCATGCTAAAGGAAGTAATAAATTTAAAATTCCCAACTATCAAACTTTTCGCTGTGACAGGCAAACTTACAGAGGAGGTGGCACCTTACTCATGGTCAAAAAATCACTACAAGCAACTTTATACAGCAATGAAAACACTAAAGGATATGAAGAAACATCAATACTAACCAAAATTAATAATAAATGTCTCAAAATCACTGCCCTTTATAATCCCCCGCAAAGAAAAATTCTTCAAGAAGACTTAAATCAACTCATTCCATCCAACCAAGAAACTCTTATTCTAGGTGATTTTAACTCTAAACATACCCTCTGGGGATGTCGCAGTACAAATAATAATGGCACTGCTCTTCTTAATTTAACGCAACAAAACAATCTTAAAGTTATTGCACCTTTAGAACCGACATATTATCCTGTTTTCACAGGTCACAGACCTGATATTTTGGACTTCCTTATCACCAACAGTCAACTTAATATCTCTGCAAATGTATATAATGAACTTTCTTCGGATCATCTCCCACTTATCTTCTGCTTAAATGTAAATAATCACTCTGAAAAATCCTCTGTTAAAACTACAAACTGGCAACTTTATGAAAATATTATGCTCACCAAAACCTTAGAGATAAATAATCTACAAAATACTGTAGAAATTAATAATGCCATTCATACTGTAACTGAACAAATTAATAAAGCCTATGAAGATGCCTCAACATTTAGACCTTTCATCCAAGATCATCTTATTTTACCAAAAGAAGTTAAAAACAAAATTAAACAACGTAATAAGTTGCGTAAAAAATATCATAAAACCTTTAATCCATTATTGAAACCTGAAATAAATAAACTAACACGTGAAATTAAAATTGAATGCAACAAACATAGAAGCAACAAATGGACAGAAAAACTTGAGTCTTTAAACCCTGAAGATAACTCTCTTTGGCAAATGGCTAGAAAAATTAAAAATAAACTTCCTATCAATAAACCACTTCATGGTAAAATGGGTGAAAGGATGAAGATAAAGCCGAAGTTTTTGCAGATACTATGGAAGAACAATTCTCAGTAAATTCTAAAAATTCAAACGACGACTTTGAAGAAGAAGTTGAAAATTTTAATAAAAATTATTTCAAGGTCACCCAGATCAACAGCAACTTAGAACCAACTACCAATAATGAAATCATAACTATTATCAATAACCTTAAAAATAATAAAGCTCTTGGTCATGACCACATTAATAATAAAATGCTAAAATATTTACCTCTTTCTACAATTGAAAAATTAACAGAAATCTTCAATGCCTGCATTCGAACCTGCTACTTTCCACTAGCTTGGAAAAAAGCCATTATCATTCTCTTTCCAAAGCCTCTAAAAGATCCGGTTATACCATCAAATTATAGACCAATTAGCTTATTATCTTCCTTAGCGAAAATATTTGAAAGAATTATTTACAACAGATTAATTAATTATCTAACATTACTTCCTAAAGAACAATACGGATTTCGCAAAAATCTATCAACTACTAAACAACTGCTACGCATCATGGAATTTCTAGGCAGGGGACTACATAATAAGGAAAATTCTGCATTCCTCATGTTGGATATAGCAAAAGCATTTGACCGCCTTTGACATCCAGGACTCTTATATAAATTGATTAAACTTAATCTACAATCCGACCTAATTATCCTCCTTAAAAATTATCTTCATCAAAGAACCTTTAAAATCAAATATAATCAAATCCTATCCACAACAAGACCTATCAATGCTGGAGTACCCTAGGGAAGCATATTAGGACCGTTTCTATATTTATTCTACACCACAGATTTCCCTTTAGATAGAAATGATCATAATAGCCTAACTGCATACTTCGCCGATGATACTTTTCATTCGCCGATTTACTCTTTCATCTGTTTTTCTTCCGTAATGGAATGAAACTGACTGTAATCACTTGAGGCGCTTAGTTTCAGCGGAGTAGGAGAGCAATGTCTTCCTTAGGACCAATCAGCGGAGATCTGTCTTCTCTTGATGGGCGTGGTTAATATCTCTTAAAATCCCTTTAAGTTGTTTCCTAAGTGAAATACTTTCAATTGTGAATAGTAGTTTTAAAATTTTATTTTATTTATTTTATTTTATTTTATTTTATTTTTTTTATTTATTTATTTATTTTTTTAATGAGCAAAAATACAAAATGAGCTTTATGGGCTAATAATAATCATAATGAGAAAAGTTATTTACAGTATATACATTTGTGGGATATATACAATTATAAAAGTTCATTTGCACTTAGGAATATCTGTGAAGCTATAGGCCTGTGATGGCTCCATTCTGTTATGTATTTGTAGTTGAAAATCTCATTGAAGTTTGCCATATTGCAATTAATTGCGTTATCATAAAATTTTTTATTTAGTTTTTGAATGTGGGCGATAATATCTTCTATTTTGAGGTCTTTTTCAATATTTTTGTTTCTGATGTAGTAGGGTACTCCTGCTATAATTCTTATAATTTTGTTTTGGAAATTTCTAAGTTTTCTTCTTTCATTTTTTCCTATGTTGTTCCACACTGGGGAGGCATATGTTACTATTGGGCGAATCATGGAGATATAAAGTAGTCTTTTAAGTTTGCGATTTAGTTTCGATTTCTTTCCTATTAAATGTTTAATACAGCCAAATGCTGTGTATGCTTTTTTAGTAACATTATTGATGTGTTGAGTCCAGGTAAAATTTGAAGTAAGGGTTAGTCCGAGATATTTGGCAGCTTTGACTTGTGGGATGATTTTATTGAACAGGATGAGATTATTATTGTTTCTGTGTTTCATTTTGGCTCTTTTCTTTCTACGGAAAAGTAGAGTTTGAGATTTTTCAGCATTGATAGCTACTCTCCAGTCTTGGCACCAGTTTTCTATTCTATAGAGTTCTTTTTGTAATTTCGAGATGGCATGATTAGGATTGGTTGATTCAGCTATCAATGCTGTGTCATCTGCATAAAAGGCGATGTTAATTGTTGTATCTTGGGAAATAGGGAAATCATAAGTGTAAAATAAATAAAGAATGGGCCCCAGGATGCTACCTTGAGGAACTCCAGCATTAATTTGCAGGGTGATGGAAGTTATATCATTTTGCTTTATGTGAAAAAATCTATTTTTAATATAATTATTTAAAATATGAATGATATCTGAATTTAGGTTAAGTTTAATTAATTTATAAATTAAGCCTTCATGCCAGACTTTATCAAAAGCTTTGGAAACATCAAGCATGGTCATTACTGTGTATAAATTTTTATGCATATTTTTGCCAATAATTTCAGTTATTCTAAGTAGCTGTTTTGTGGTAGAAAGGTTACATCTAAATCCATATTGTTGATCAGGAAGTAATTTTATGTATTGGTAAATTCTATTGAGGATTATTTTTTCAAAGATTTTTCCTAAAGTAGGAAGCAAGCTGATAGGACGATAATTTTCTGGTTTTCTTGGATCTTTTCCTGGCTTCGAAAAGAGAATGATTGAAGCAGTTTTCCAAATTCAGAAATATGGCATAGAGTGGTTAGTTCAAATATATTGGGCGTGTCTTGTGAAACAAACATGGAGCAAAGGAACAGGGGCATCGGAGTGCCGTTGCGTAAATTGGTCATTCGATTGACCCTGTGCATTTGATAGCCTTTTTTTTATGTGTTCATTTGCTATTGCCTCAGTGCTTGTTTTAAGGGGGAGTCCCCTAATGACGTATTTCTTTGGTTTTTCATTCTTATTCCTCAAGAGAATATATTCGATTTTTTCCTGATCAAAAATTGCTGTGAGCATTCTATGCTCATCAGCTGTCTTTACAAAAAGTTTTAGGTTTTCACCTGAGGTTTTTGCCTCAAATTGGAAATTAATTTTTGTTTTTAAGTTTTCTATGAAGTTGATGTGGTTTTCACCATATTTTACAATAATGGGGGGGATTTTTTCAGGGGGGGGGAGTAGACATAACTGGACTATCTTCCATCTGATCTGATAGGCCTTGTTCCTGGGTTAGCCCATCGAATGAGTTTTTGGTGGTTACGGGGGCCGTAGTGGCCTGCACTAACGTAACCTTCGCTGTTCTCTTTGGTAACATAAAATCCATCTCCTGGTCATTTGCCCTTTTTCTATTTAAACCAGCAACATTAGCTGTTTTAGTTTTAATATTATTATTTTCTAAATTTGATGTCCTAATTTCAGAGTTAGTGGGGGGTGCCAGTACAGAATTAACAGCATAGTTACCATCACTTGCAGTCTTTATAGTTTCTCTGATGATTCCTATACGTTGATCCAGATAATTTAAAATGTGTTGCTGTGGGTGCACAGCATCAGTGCATGCCCTACTTCCAAGCAGAGCCATTTTATTACGTTTGACACATTCTAGATCAAAACGGAGTGCGTCCAGGTCCATATTCGATAGCTTTACGCTAGGTGTTCCATTGGTCATTTCCATGTCAAGTCCGAGTTTAGTTAAAGTTTTAAAAACCGAGTTATAGCACTGAAAAGTGCTTTTTTTTATTTCCCCGTGGAAATAATAAGTAACCGTCTGTTTGCTTCCGCACTTGAAGTGCAATACTTCGTCTGAACAGCTGCAGGTATCCGTGAGAAGGAGTTCAAGTGAACACGTCCGATCGGTACGGCTGCTAGAGCCAGAATGAAGTGAGAAATGAAGTCAGAAAATGAGATTCGTCATGGTGAAACCTTCGAGTAACAGTAGAGCGGGGAGCAAATGACACTCTTTCAGTAAAGAGGAAGAGGGGGGTCGAAATGTGTGTGTGTACTGTTCTCTCACGCGGGAGTAGGAGCATTTTCCGAACAAAAAATTGCGGGCGTAAAAAGACTAACATTGTTCCAATGATTTAATTTTCAAAATAAAGAGTTCTAGATTTAGTATAGGTTTTTTTAATTTAGAAGTAAATATATTTCTCATATAAATGCCAAGGAAAAGGTAGCACAAAATATGCCAAGTGAATTTTTGTTTCTTATTTAAATATGTTTCTTATTTGTTGTAATAAAACATTTTATGCTTCAGAAAATTATATTCGAAGATTTAGTACTCAAATTTTAAGTAATTAATTAGGTTAAATTAATCAATTAGGTCACACACAATACTTGTTAATTACAAGTTATATGCTTGTTATGAATATTTGAGGCAGTAAACTCCCGATTATTAAGATATCTAAATGTTAAAAAAATTTAGTTTTTAATAGAAAAGAAATGTTACAATGCTTAAAAAAGGAAATTATGACTGATTTTTGAAACAGCAAATTTTGAACAAATTTGAAAATAGGGAATAATTTTAATATTTCTCAAGGATTAAGGGTGTTTATTCAAGTTGTTGAGTGCATAAATTGATCAAATGCATATTTCTGTTGATTTTTACCTTTTCCATACTTTTCAAGATCGTTTTCGATAGCCATGTTACTCGATTTCACTAACAATAGGTAGTTTAGCGATTTTACTCTTATTATGATATTCCTTAAAGTAGACTTACAAAGAATCAAATTATTATTTTTTCAAATTCAATTCAAGATTAAACAACTATCAACTAAATTGAATACTGTCCTTTTTTTGCAATTAATATTAGTATTAATAAATTCTAAATGCAATAATATAATCGTTTAGTAAAAAATTTTAATTTCAGTATCATTCAATTCAATACCATGAAAAGAAAAGAAAGGGCTTGTTGAGTTCTCTTTGTATTTCTTTATAAATTTCAAAATAAATCAAACAAATAATTCTTTCTTAAATATTTCTAATTTTATTGCTTTAAGATAAAAAAAAAACTATTAGATGATTTTTCATTTTAGCTTTTAAATCATTAACAAAGATTATTTAATCACTACTTAAATTTTTTTATAAAGGTGTTCTCTAAATTTATACAAATAATAAATAATTAGATATTGAAAAGATAACTATATAAGCATTGTTGGGGGGGGCAGCAATGTATAACTTTAAAAAAATCGTTGTTTGACAGCTTTGTTTTTAAAGGAAACATATAATTTTAAGTTGGAGTTTTAAAGAAATTAAAATAATATAATGAAGAATTATGAATTCAGGGAAATCTAGGAGGTCTGCGATCCTTTCATTTAAAATGAGCTAAAGTTCAATTTTTTCCTAATTTCTTCAAAAAAAAAAAAAAAAAAAAAATCAAATGTCCATTTTAAAATGTTAAGAAAAGCGTCCAATGACCGTTTTAAACAGCCAGTATTTGAAATTAAGAGTAAGATAGCTCCAAATTCTTTAGAAACTGTAGACATAAGAAAATTAATGTAACTCCAAATTTTAAAGAAGGTGAAATAAATAAATTAAATAGAATAAATCTCTCTTTACTTTTTTAAGTAACACACACGCACACACCAATATATATATATAATATCAATGTACGTTTCTTCTAGATGTACAATGTGCGTTTTACTTAGATTTACTTTATTTAATTTATCTATGTATGTATTATGTCATAAAAGTTCGATGAAAATCGAAACATTACAGTTAACCCCAACATAAAGCGAAAAATTACGAAATTTGATATATTTATCAATCGGATTTTAAAACATAAATAATAAGTGATCAAAAAATGGGTTTGTAGTAATATAATAATGTAAAAATTGTTCACTTTAATATGCTTTAATCAATTTGGAAGCAGAAAATTCAATGAGTGTAATATGCATGTTTTGACAACAAATTATTAAAATTGAAAGGGAACAATAAAATTATTAAAATTTATCAGATGTATCGGGGTCATAATATCACCATTTAAAAATAAACTTATTACATTTAGAATTAAAAATATCGTCTTTATCAAAAAGTACAAGTAAAATGCTGTTCGCATAAGTTACTTTTAATTATAAATGAATTAAATTATGAATGAATTTAAATTATTTTGATAATGGTATTAAATTGGTATGCCTATTTTTCAAGGAATACAACAGTATTCGTCGTAAAGATATATTTTTTTTTCTTTCCGTAAAATAGTTGGATTTGTCAATGAATTCTTTTTCCTTTTTTGAATACGTGTTTCAAGGATTTTAAAAATATCAAACATTTATACGCATTCATTCCGGAAAAAAGATAAGTTATTTAAAATTGGAATATAGTGAAATTAGTGAAATCAAAGAGTTTTATAAATCACGCATCTTATAAATGGCGATGCGAAATCAGATTGAATTGCTTGTGAAAATCGGTTTTGAAAACAAAGAGACATATCAAAAATTAGACATATCAAAATTATATAGAAAAATGTGATCAGGAAGATCAGTCAAAAGAATTTAAGTTTATTTTTTATATCAATAACATAGCCCGAATAAGCAGTGACTAGCCTTTAAACAGCCTAGACTAGCCTTTAAACAGCGGTTATCTATGCGATGTCAAAGTACTTTGAAAAGGGTTCACAATGATAAATAAATGGCAAGACCATGTTTTATGGAACAGAAGGTCTATGGCTCAATCCCTTCACTCTTTTTTTTAAAAAAAAAAAAAAAAATTAAAGCCTTATTTTTAGTCTTTGGATGCATGTCTAACGGTCAAACGAAATTTTTTCTGATATTTAGGAGTGTCAAACAAAGTTCCGCACCCGATACCATCAGATTTTGCAAAGCCGTTGTCTAATTGGCTGGAATATGTACAAGAATGCTTCAAAAAATTATAGTGAATTAAGTTACATTCTATATAAGAACATCGCGACTTTTTATATAACATTTCACTTATGTATGACTGTTTAACCCAATTTTTGTTTTTACATATTAAAAAATAATTTAGCTTAAAATATGCATTGAAAAATAATGCACTACCGTGCTGTTATTGAAAATATATTAAAATGTTGTCAAATATTTATTCGGGTATCTTTTAATTATAACAGAGTATTTTCGATCACTTTTTACATTTCCCTCCACAAAGCAAAAATAAGCGAATACTTAAATCTCCATAGTTATTGCTATATACTAATTTAATAAATAATTGCAACTTTATTTTGTTTAAGAGTAATTAATGTTATGTAAACATGTTTATATTGAATAATAGGGACGAGACGCGTTTCTTAAGGCATGAAGGAAGAATTGAGATTCTATCCATGCATAAAGCTTGTGAAATATTTGATAAAATAAAAAAAGAAACAATACATAAAATGAATTCACAAAATAAAAAAGCCATTATACTGATGATTTTTAATTCGCACAGAAATTACAAATTTTCAACATAATTATTTTAATGGTCTAAGCTGTAATAAGATTTTCATTACATTGGAGATAACAAATGAAAATGATTAAAAAATATGTGATTGAAATATTCATGAGTAGTAGTCTTTATATTTGGAGTAACACAACTGCCTACAAATAATGTCCTCTTCTCCATGAATTGTGAAGAATAATAGTCATAATATCCCATTATGTCCTTTAAACTCCTTAGATCGATCAAGTTGATTAACGAAATTTTTTTCAGTATTTTTATTTTTGTAAAATTTATTTCTGTATTTTAAAATAACGTGGAGGAAAGGATTAATACAAAAGAGCAGTTCATAAATAATCTTATACTGAAGTTATTATTATTTATGGTGATCACAATATATTTCAATATACATTTTAGTTATTGCATATACTATAAACTATAATAAAAAGTTTAAAAATTAAGATTTTCTACAATTTCTGAGAAATTTAAACATGGGATTAGTATTTTTCTTAGTTTTAACTGACAAATTTAATTCATATATGTTCGTATTTTATATGTAGTCTACATATACTTTGTAAGTGAATTAGAAAACATGAAAAATTATTGTTGTTTTTCACTAATTATTGAGATGTTCCACTGTCAAACTTTTTATCTTAAATCATTCCATTATGATTACATAATTTAATATCTAGTTATAAGCATTCTATTTCTTAATCACTGTAAAATATTTCTTATAAGACAACTGCTTAGAAAAATCATCTGATAGGGATTTAAATTTCTTTAAAAACAAAAATAATGAGTACCAATATTTGATGTGGTAAATGATAATATTAACTATATAATGTTTGCGATTCATAATAAATTTAAATGTAACTTCTGGATTTATGACAAAATAAAGTATAAGTTTTATCTTACGCATTTAATACTTTTTAATTGTGTTGAACATTAACAATGTTGTGGTTTAGATTATCATTGCTATCTTTCTAAAATGAAATTAATCTACTTCTTTATAAATGATTTGAATAATAAATTTAAGCTTGATTAATTTAATTATTCAACAGCAAGCATAAAGCTGGAATTTAATTTTCAAAAATTCAGAGATATTTTTATTAATATATCCATGATCTCTAGGAAAAGAATTTAATTTTATTGAAACAGGTAGCAAAACTAAAAAAATATTCCACTGACAAAATTTTATGCATAATGGATTATTAACTGCTGAAACAGAAAAAATAATTTCTGATCCTCCTATTTTAAAAGTAATTCCCAATAAAATTAGTCATGTATAATGGTAGTGATTTATATAAACCTTTAAGCTTACATAAATCACTAATATTATATATGACGAAATTATTCGATATATAAAAATTATAAAAATGTATACAATTATTTTATATGAATACAAAAAAATTAATATAAGTTTTGGTTATATTAAAAAACTTAGAAGACAGAAAAAAAAAACAATCTAACAAAAATTAGATTAACTAATATTTAAAATAAAAAATTAGATTTATATAGTAAGTATATAAAAAAGATAAATTTGTTTTCCTTTTTTTTCTTTAAAGTAATTCTTAATTTTCTTTCGCTTTCCATTCCCATAAACCTTTTACAAACCAGTTAAGATGAAAGGCTACTTTTAAGAGTTAAATATGACCGTGCCTCTTTGAGTGCTTATCCAATACCTCCTTCTCTAATAGGAGGTGTTAGATAAGCTTAGGTTTACTATACATAGGTATCGGTAGTGAATATGCCAATAGTTCATCTTGGCGAAGCGTTTTGCGCCACAGTTCTGCTTACGGAAATATCCCCGAGAAATTATATTTCCGATGAATTAATTAACTAAAAAGTTGTTATATTTATAAATATACAACAATACTAAATCGATACATTTTCAAAAGTAAAACGGAATGCGTAGCTGTGAAATCCGCCATGTTTAACAATGAGATAAACTGCCTAGCCAGACAAATTTATCGCTTTCTTTAGATCGCCAAGTCACTGAATCATAGCTAAATGTTCTGGGAGCCGAGGCTCCGGACCCAGGCTCGAGACGCTAGTGAATTGTCGCATGTCTAAATAAACTGTGCTGCAAATTTTATTGCTTGTAAAATAAGACTACAGAGTTAACAATTGAAGTTAATTATAGTTTCTTATTAAAGGCTTTCACACCTTGATACAAATCTGGCATTAAAAAATGTTTTCATTTAAATAATAAATTGAAAATTTTTTATATGTGGCATAATATAATTCAATAAAATGGATAGTATTGTAAATATTATAATGTATGTAATTGAATGTCATCAAAAGCTCGTTCGTTTTTAGGAAAATGTTACATGTTAAGATTTTAACGTAGTAAAATTCTTATGAGCAATATTATGCGTATAATTCCATGGAAAATATTTATGTTTGGAGCAGTCTTCACGAACATCATGATTGCTGCCGTTATGTGGTCTTACTTAGATATAAATTGTGATTGTTCAAACTCGAACATTAAATATTCATCATATATTTATGCTAGTCATAAAAAACATAAATATGAAGAAAGTAGTGTGAATGATACTGAGTCTCAATTAGCAGATAAAATAACAATTGTTATTACAGACTTTGAGTTCTTTGAAAATGATCTTCCAGATACTACAAAATCAATTGGAATTGCTTTGCCATCAGTTAAAACAATTATTATAACAGACAAAATTATATATCCTCCTGTTGAATTTCATAAAGCTTACAAACATAATATTCAAGTGGTAAATTCAGGACCATTATTAAGTAAATCATTGCAATCAAATGATCCTTTCACTTATATAAATAATGAACATATTTTTATATTACCTGATACAGTAAGATTACAGTCTCATGTTCAAGTATCCAAAATGTTAGAAATTCACAGGGAAAATCCTAGTAAAATTATTGCAGCTCCATTAGAAGATAGTAGGTCTGTCTGTCTATCTTTGAATATCAGTCTCCGGCATTGGACAATGAAATATGGTAAAACAGTTAAGCAATCTGATTGCAATGCTCTGGAAGGCCCTCATGTCCTTTTATTAACTAAAGCATTGTTGATGCAATTAAAGTTCCCTTTTGCCAGACCATTTTATACTTCATTGTTCGTCCAAGCAACACTTCTTAAAATTAAGGTATTCTAAAATATATTACAATACATTTTTAGCAATGAAAGCAATTTTTGTAATCAATTATTATGTATTATTTGAATCATTTATTAAATAATGAATTATTTATTTATTTATTATTAAGAATTTGATTCTAATTGGAATTAAATCTAATTGGAAAAGGAAACAATATATTTAAATGTTTGTTATCTTTTGATTTTAAAAACAGTCATTTAAACTGAAGTAAGAATGACTGAAACTAAGTTTTATCAAGCTCATAAAAGTATTAAAATAATAATAAAAAAAAATAAAAAAAAAAAAACTGAAAGAAGTAATTAAGAAAATAAAAATTAATTCAATTTTATGTGTAGTATATTTATTGATTTAAATTATGATTTTCTGGTAAAAAATTCTAATCCATAAATTAAATTTGACTAAAATGTAAATGAAAAAATTGCTTCATTTTAATTCTTTTACTTGGCTCCTTTTAAAATTAAGCTAAGTAAATAAAAATGCATGATTTTTAGTCTATTGTAATAAAAGTTTGTAATTTTACATAAGAAAATCAGTATTCTTCAATAGAAAAAATCAGAGATTAATGTTAAAGTAAGTTGTTTTCATTAAACTAATTAAAAAGTAAATTTCATTAAAGGAATTTAAAAAAATATCAATAAAAATAATAAGTTTGGAAAATTAGTTTTCAGTCGCACTTTGAAGTTTTTCAAGTTAAATTAGCTGTAATGGCTTACAATTACTTTATATATTAATAATATTTATTCAAGCACAACTTAAATAAATCTAGATTGTATCAACTAGAAAATTATATATATATTTCAATATGCCAATAATTAAGCATATGGATAGTGCAATGATTCAACAAAATATTTTAGTTACTACTTTGATTTGATTCAGTGCTATTGGAAAATAAAAGGTTAAAATTATTCTTTCTAATTATACTTCAAGTACCAGACATTCTTGTTAGGAATGGGCAATCCCTTCATGAATTAATCAGACCCTTTTAAATAGCGAGTGATTGAAAACTTAGGAAAAAAAGCGGAAATTCTCTGGAATCTGCCAGGTAATAACCTGAATAAATCACACAAACATGGAAGAATACTTCCTTGCTTGTGAAATGAATCATTCTTCCGCTCTCACTCCTTCAGCGATTCTAATCATGACTTCATAACTCTTTAATTCTTAACAGTTCTAGCTCAATGACACAACTTACTTTCCTCCACTGTCCATTCTTTTTTAATCACTATTTCGATTCTGACATTATCAGAAATACTAATGGCAGATGAACTTGTCATCTTTCTCTAATCAGAAATTCTAGGTTTTACAGGATCATTTATTTTCTTAAATAAGTAAATAATGATAAAATTATTTCCAGTTTTGAGGAAAAACATGGGGCAAAATATTAAAATTAGAAACCAAAGTCTGTAACCAAACATTTTCATATATAATAAAATAGCAGCGGTTGTAATGGTCAATACTACAAATGTGAAACTAGCCACATCTCTTTTAAATGACAGTATTTATCTAATTTTTTGTTCACACTTTAAACTTGATTGTCCAAAAAAAAAGCCATAAAATTTTCATTAAAAAAAATAGCCAACGAAATAAAACAGTTATTGTATATTTCATTAAAAGTTCTAATGGTTCAAGCATATTAATTAAACTGTAATTAAAAAAAAAAAAAACCAGGTTTCCATTTGATGGAATTTGACATATAAAATGTTAAAAAAGATTTCATTAAACAGAGATCAAATAATATTTATATTTACCATGTTAAGACATTAAGCATTTTAATTTCACTGATTCTAATCGGTAAATTATGTAAAATTAAATTATTT
This sequence comes from Latrodectus elegans, assembly GCA_030067965.1. NCBI lineage: Eukaryota > Metazoa > Arthropoda > Arachnida > Araneae > Theridiidae > Latrodectus > Latrodectus elegans. The sequence goes on from CM057813.1 coordinate 53,621,226, forward strand.
AAAAATTTTTTTCAAGAGGCAACTTTAGAAGTTTCTTTAGAGAAATAAGTTTCTAAAACCATAATTCTGATTAAACTAATGGTGAAAACAGTGAATAATTACACCATTAAAAATGACAACAATTTGCAGCCAATAAGAATTTAATAGGGCAGATATTGTTGAAAGGTTTGTCTGAGCAGTTTGGATAGATTTCCTCTAATGAGCTTATTACACATGTATTTTTATTAGATACTAAATTCAATAAACTGAGTTTTCTAAATGATGAGAGATTTAAAGATCGTTATAATGATTCCTTAAATGTCTCAAACTAAAAACAATAAATTCATAACAAAATGAAATAGTTATTGTTAGTATGGCTTTATTTTTTGAACATCTTCTGATCTTATTGTTAGGGAGTTGTAATTTATCAAACTACATTTAATACTTGATACCCAGTTGTCTTCAATTATTAAATTGGATAAATATTTATATGAGCCTTATTTGCAAAGAAATGAATAACCACTAATATAATGGGAATCAAGAAAAAATATTAATCTTATCAAAACTAGTTTTATAAAGATGTGTATCTTAGCCACACATCAGTGTCTAAGAATATGTTTTTTCAAAGGTAGGAAAATTATGTACTGGAAAAAAAAAGACTTTCTTCTGGGAAATTAAGCCATATATTATTTTTAAATTAAAATTTGGAATAATATAAAGCCATAAAGTAATAAATATTAATAACATTATTTTAATTTTAAGATTAAGTAATTCTATCTTCATTCTATGTAAATTTGTGAAATTAAATTTAATTTGTATAATTATTTTCAATCATAATTGCTACTATCCCATGATAACATATAATATTAATATAATTTTTTGTGTATTTATTTTTATTTATACTTTAATTATTTAAAATAAAATTTAGCTTTCAAGAAACATTTTTAATACACTGAGCAGTGAACTAGTGAGTCATTGAGTCATGAAAAAGAACTGGTTCCATTCAGAGAGTGAGTGGTTTCAATCCAATCCCCATAATGAAGTTTTGCTCATTTCTAGTTCTTACATATTGTATTTAAACATAGTTTTATTCTTTGAAAAATTGTTGTTGTTTAGGCTAAATTGGCTAATTTTTGCAATTCAGCTTGAAATCATAAATATTTTATTTTATGAAATTTGTATCAAAAATTATGAACTCCAGTGTGATTGCATTTATAAAAAAATGTTTATGAGAATTGTTATTTATCAATATAGTAAGTTTAGTAGAAATGCAGCTAACTTTTATTCACTCATAAAGTTCAACCTATGGATTAACTTAAATCAAAGGAAAGCTAAATGTATTAGTAGATGAAACCTGGTCAAACTATTTCATCATTTTACAGTGTCATTGGAGCCACAGATAATTTTTTCTTATCATGTAATTATGAAATTAATTTTCTAATTGTAGTTTCTGCAGACTGAAGTTTGTTAAAAAAATACAAATTTGATTCACATGTTATAAAAGGAAAGTGAATGTTGCTTACAAAAAAGGTTTTTAACTAAAAACACAAATTGTAGATAAAAAAATCATCTGTTATTTTCTTAAAAAATCAATTATTTTCTTATGCTTAATAAATGGCAAAAATTGGACTTGTTAAAATGTTAACATCATGTTTAGGAGTTCAATACTTGATATAATTTTTTAAGATGATGAAACATTGCAGAATATTTCAATAAAATAAAAAGCATTAATAATCAATGAAACGCCATAGAAAGTCATAAATTTTTAAACTTTAAAATTAAACATAAAAAGATGATGAGAATGATTAAGCTGTAGCAAATGCTTTAATTCATAAATATTAACTTTAAAGATATAACTTAAATAGTTGTAACCTACTGATTTTATGTTTTCCATGAAGTAAAATATTGTACAATTTTGTAATGATCCATAATTTTTGCAAACTTAAATTTCAATTTAATAATAAAATTGTCTGTGGCAATAAACTAGTTAATTCAATGTCTCACACTATATGTAATCATGGTATATTTGAAATTAAGGTATTCTGAAATTAAGATGAAAATAAAGTGCATGAATTTTTACATATTTATTAAAAAAGTCATTAAAGCAAGGAATAGGCAGCTAAAATACATATAAGTAATTCTTAATTCAAAATAGAAATTTATGGAAAGGCTTCTAAAAATATCAACATTTGGTATATTTACAATTTTATCTCAATACCACAGAAAATTATTATTCACTAAAATGGAAATAGATTTTTAATTTAACACATAAATCTACAATCTGTTATTTACTTAAATGAAAATAAGTAAAATAAAGAAAAAAACTGTATTTTTATGAATTTGTATATATTTGCTTAAAACAAATAGCTTTCATTTTATAATTACAATTTATTCATGTCACTTTGTTGGTTTATAAACACTTTCATTCGTAGGATTAGTTGAAAAATTAATAAATAAAAAATTAGGTTGCAGCAAAATATCTAAAATATAACTCATTTTTTATACTGTATTTGTTTCTTTAATTACCTAGACATATATTTTAATTTATGTAATGCAGCAAACATATTATAATTAAAATATGTACCAAATTAAAAAAAAAAAATGAAATGTAGGAAAAAGTGAAATGAATGAACAAAATACTTAAACTTTTATGTCAGTAAATTCTTTTGATAACATGCATCTTTTTACTCTTGAGATAAAAAAATTCTCAGCATAGTTTTCTTAAAATGTTAGTGGATCAACTATCATCAAAGTATCATAAAGAAGAAAACACCTAAACTCATTGTTAATTGACAACCTATGATTATTGAAAATGTCGATAGTGCAGATTCATTTGTTTATAAATAATTACAAAACTATACTTTTATTGTTATTTATACATCCTATTTCACATTTTATATAGAAATGTGTGTTATATTTCCCGATATGCACATTTCTCTTATAATTCCTCAAAGAAAAATTGCCCTTGCATTGATATGTGAACAATTATTTTCATTGGTAAATTTTAAAAGATTTAAGCATAAAGAAAATTAAAACTGAATAATCTAAGTTGAGAATTTACTGAAAATAGTTACTTCTATTGTAGCAAAAAATAAATTAATTAAACTTTGAAAATTGTACTGATTAAAATAAGCTTCATTTTTTCACTTAAGGATTATTATTACTCAATGAAATTTAAGCAAATTTAATATTTTATATTTTTACTAATCAACTAGTATTGTATATTTTGTGTATTTTAAATATAATTTATCTTTTACTTACATGGCTAGAAAAATCTAAGATGTAAGACTCTGTTAGATTATATTTAAGTATATAATAATCTTGTTATAAAACTTTCAACTTTGAATTCCATATTAAATTTTGTAAAACAAAATTTTTAATAAAAAATTATCTGTAAAAGTCGAAAAGAAAAAATGTTTGAATAAACTTATCTACATTGGACTTGCAAATGTTGCAAAATAACTATATTCTATTCTATTTAATGATTTCTTATGTTGTATTTAAATCATATTTTGTACCTAATTCTTGAACTATGATTGTTGATAATAATCTGAAGGAGAATCCCAAGAAATCAAATGGAGGTTACTTTTAGACATAATTAGCATTATACACAATGTAATGGCAATTACATTAAATTCACATTCAAATATCAGTATAATCATTTAATATTAAATAAGTAAGGAAATTAATAAGCCAAACTCTATCTCTTATGGATATGTTTAAAAATAAAATAATATATTTTTATTTAACGCTACATCTGACTTTAATTATATAAAAATATTGCAACTTTTGTTTAAATATTCATTAAAAATATGTTTTATATAAATTATCTTATAACTGCTGAAAAATTTTATTAGTTTATTTTAATTTACATTTTTAAGAGTTTGAAGCAACAAAATCAGCATCAAAATGGTTTAATGTTAAGATATTTGAAAATTATAAGACAATTCTGCCTTTAGACACAAAGATTAAAATAACATTTAGTGTCTTGGAAAGAATTTAAAACATTTTAGTATCGGAAATTTATCTAGAAATTATTAAACTATGAAAAATTCAAAATAGTTGAATTTATTTTGGCAGATATATTGAAATAAGAGCATATTATATATAGTTAAAAATCTCTTAACCCTTTAAAGTTAATGGAAAGTGAAAGAAATATGAAACAAAAATTCAAAATATGTAAGAAAACAAATTACATCTTTAAAAGCAAAATTTATATAAATAACTGTATATAAGTTTTGATCGCTGAGAATAAAGCAAGTTAAAAAAATTCTAAACTAATAACTTAATTTTAAGAGAATGAATAGTATTTTGCCTTAATTGAAAATTTTTAACCTTAAAGTAAAATTAAAGAAATAAAAAAGTGGACTTATTAAATATTTTTAGAAGTGCAACAGGGGGGGAGGGGGGGGGAAGAAAGAAAGAAAGAAATGACTAATAATTTGAACTAACATTACCTTGTCAAAAATTCAGTTAAAATTTTTGCAACTTTGTTACATGTATGCATTACTGTAATAAATTTAACTCTCATTTCTGTGATTGATATAAAATATTTGTAATTAGTATGCATAAAATGTGAAAAAAGTTATTTTCTTACCAAATTATTGATAATTTTTTTCCCTTTAAACTTTGTAATTTAATTATGAAATAATTTATTAGTATGCTTTTATAGAACTTTAATGTTTTTATATTTATATCAATTTGGATAGTATAAAAATTAATGTATACATTCATTATTGATATTAAAGAAAAAGTAATACATACTATAAGAAATAAAAGTATATATAAGTATAATAAATTTAAAGTATATATAAGAAATTGTTTACAAGACTAAAAAAAAAAATTGCTTATTTCAATTAACAATAGAATATTTTCATAGTACATCTCTCTCTCTATATATATATCACACTTGCATTTCTTTTTTATTTCAGACTAAAATAGTGCAAGACATCATCTTCAAAAAAGGGAAAGATATCTTCTCTGATCCACATCATCAGATGAAGCATAATAATAATGATAGAGAAAGAAAGCAAAAATTATACAAAGATTTTGGTATTAAAAAAATTATATTTCCTGAATCTAAAGTGGAGTGGTATGGTTGTAATAAAAACAGTGCTCGTTGTTTTGGAACTATCATCAACAATATGCCTGAATATTTATTTGAAGAAAGATGGACACCCCCTTGTTGTTTAGAGAATTTACGACAAACTGCTCGTTATGTAATTAGTATCTTAGAAAAATGTGGCGTAAGATATTGGTTAGAAGGTGGTAGTTTATTAGGCGCAGTAAGGACTGGTGATATCATACCATGGGATTATGATGTTGACATTGGAATTTATAAAGAAGATATTCAAAATTGTGAATGGTTAAAAAATTCTCAAAAACAATCAATTGTTGACACACAAGGATTTTTATGGGAAAAAGCATTAGAGGGTGATTTTATCAGAGTTCAATTTAGTCCTAGAAATCATTTACATGTAGATATTTTCCCATTTTATTCTAGGAATGGTACAATGACAAAAGACACATGGTTTATAGATCATAAGCAAGATATGGAATTTCCAGAACATTATCTTAAGCCACTTTATTTAATGAAATTTATTGGCCTTACAGTTTCTGTTCCCAACAAATACAGAGAGTTTTTAGAATTAAAATTTGGAAAAGGTGTTGTTGAAAATCCTGAATATCCAGATCCAACAAAACTGAAATTTTCAAGGAGAAATTAGACTATTTGTGTTAAAAGTTAAAATAATAAATACTTAGATCTTATGTAAACCTGCATTACAAATAATAGCCATTTGCAGTTGAAAATTATTTTATTGAGGTTTTGATATTTTTTCTAATTACATGGAAATTTAACACCATGAAAAGACAAACCTAAACAAATTTTAACTATGTGAATTGATGAGAAAAATCCATAAATACATTTTTGATATAATTGTAAAACTTGTTAAAAACTTTAGAATAAATGTATGCTTTCAATGTTAAAAATTGAAATAAAATTGGTATTGGTTTAATATTGTCATACAAAATTTGATTAGTATGAAAATGGCACATATCAAAATTGTTTATGGATTCGCATAAATTTTTGAATATACACATGTATTTAATACTTGAACAAGTCATTATATTTCAGATTTTGTAAGCAAACATTTACTGTCAATGGTACTTGAAATTCTTACTTTGATGGTTGATATTGGTTTTATTAAATCATAAAAGCATACTAATAAAAATTTCATGACTCATGCAGTTATATTTTGAAAGTGCATTGTAAAGAACATTTTAATTTAAATATTATACAAAGCTATAATACACTTCTTGTTTGGTATCAATAAAAAATAAAAGTTATAATGAGTATTTGTAAAATAATTATTTACTTTTTAACCCCTTTCGGTATTATGACAATTGTAGCTCGTCATCTGTGTTTCATGCCATACAGCACAATGACGAGCTACACTCGTCATGCGACTAAAGTTCCATTTGAATGTGATAATTAATTTAGTTTAAAATTTTTAGTGTAAAAATGGATATTAATTAAGAATATATAAGAATTATAAAATGAAACAAGTTTTTTTTCTTTTTTTTTAATAAAAATTAAATGGTTATTTTATGCACAGTGTTTCATTATTAAATCTTACAGGAAGGGGTTAAAAACTTTCAAATACTGAATACAATTTGATGAAATAAATGTGAAACATCTAGATACATTTAGATAGGGTTAAAATAAAAATTGAGATAACAGTCAACTTAATTTAATATATATATATTGCTATTAAGTAGAAAATATTAAATGTGTTACAAATTTAAATACAGTATTCAAATAAAATTATAATAGCAAATAAAATAAGCAATTGTATTAATTTAAATTGGTTAAACAAATTTTTTTGTATTTATTGTTGTTAAAAATCAATTAGTTTGAAAATTAAGTGTTAAGATGTCATAAAAAATTGAATAAAATAAGGAGGAAAAACATAATTCATTGTATGAAAGCAAAATTTATAAAAATGGCATTCAGTGAACAGTATATTTAATAGAAATCTCAAAATAGCAGACTACCCTAAATATAAATCTTATTGTGTCAGAACAAATAGTTGTAATATTTTGACACAGGTTGAAATTCCATGTGGGACAAGAGCAGTTTCATATTCCAAATCAATTTTAGTTATACAAAATTATTTAGAATTATGTCCCCTTAACTATTCTTATGCAAATATAGATTTAAGACTTATTGATGGGCAAATAAAACAAAAGTCACATAGTTTATAGGTTAAATGCATTATGCATCTAAAAGAAACTTCATTTGTCAAAATAGTTAAAAATTCAAATAAGCTACATTCTTTGTTATTTATGAAGAGGGAGAGAGATAATACAATGTGATTAATAAATATACTTATCATTCATTCCATCAAGATACAATTAATTTGAATCACTGTAAATGCTAAAGAGGAGAATGTTCTAAAAACGAACTCACAATCCATTGATTGATGCACATCAAGAATACCTTAGTAGTTTCACTCATGATCAAACATTTAATCCACAATTGATACTTGTGACATAAAATTTCTTACTTTATTCAGAAACGAAATGATTTTAATTCCGAAAATACTAGATGAAAACTTTAATATAATTTGAAATTCAGTGATTAGAAGAGAAACATTCCTTATGTAAGTGTTGTGCATTCTTTATGTAAGTATTTCTTATTCAGTTAATTATATGCAGGTATTCCATCATCTTAGATGATAAAATTACTTCAAATTAAAAAAAATTTAGAATTATGAGAAAATACATGAGAAGTATTTTCATTTAAATATGAAGTAATTTGTGGCATCTTGCACTAAGGGTGCAATATAATAGATAATAATTTTAAAAATACATATATTTTATATACAAAGATAATTTTCTTTTCTGTAAGGTATCTTGCAAAATTTACCTAATGCTTGTAAAAAAAATATTTTTTTGGTCATGAGAAAAATAATTATTTCTACTAAAAGAAATGTCATTCTTTAAAATTTTAAAATAAGTATATATATATTATATATATAATATATATATACATATATATATTTTATTATATATATATATATATATATATATTTTATTATATATATATATTCAGCAAAATATTTTTTAAAATTCTATCTTCACTGTAAGTTTTTAAATATGAGATTTATTACATCAAAAAATTGAATTCTAACAATCATAAGTAGATTTTGTAAATATATAATTCAAATAAACAAATTTAATTCATTTAAAATAATATTAGAATAGTTATTGTTTTAAACTTAGCACATCATACATCTTAATGAAATAGTTACTTTTATGTATGTTTAATATGTAAACAATAAATGATGCAGTTCGATTTTTGCAAATTAAAAGTTTTCGCAAATTTTTATTTCAATATTCAACATTTATATATTCCTAATAAATTTCATATTAAAGTTATTTAGTATGCATGAAAATAGACATGTTTTAATTTCACATTTTGCATACTTTTCCCTTAAGCAAATAATATTTATCAGGAATTTATAGTTATGTAATTAATAATTTCAAAATATTTCTTTTAACTTATGTGATATTTTCCTTTGAATTAAAGAGGGAATAATTTGCAAGTAAGTTAGCATAGACTCTCTCTCTCTCTAGTAAAGAATATTTTTATTATATTGTATTCTTAAAAAATATGTGGATGTAACATTATTAAAAATTATATAGAAGAGAAATGTCTTTCCTTTCCAGTATAAGTAAATTTCACCTCATCTATTGCAGAACCCCCCCTCCCATTTTCTAGGTAAACATTAGTGAACTAAATGCTATTGAACTGACATTAATTGAAATATATGCTAAAATTTGTTTTAACAAGGTGCTGAATTTTTACCAGAACTTACTGACAAAATCCAAGATTAAAAAAATCTTTAATAAGTAAGCTTGTATCTCAGCCTACACTCTTCAACCACATAATTTATAATGTTAAATCAGTTGTTCAGAGTTAGGTTTGTCACTCAAAAGTCATTTTTTGATTGAGGGATAATTAAACCAAGATCTAGTTTAAAGTGAATTCTGAACCAATAACAATATCCTAGGTGGGAATCAAACTTGGAAACTGAAGGATTATTATAAAGCTCTCATTCTAAAAACAATAAGAGAAGCTGAACACTTAACCAGACTACTAAGTGTTCAGCTTCTTATTGTTTTTACAATGGGAGCTTTAAGACAAGTGACCACAGGTGATGACTGTGATTTGAATTTTCAATACAGCTATTTGAAATGCAGTATTTGGACTAATGTTATATGTTTGGACTAACTTATTCATTTAGATTGCTTTTTTAAATTCTCTCTGTTATGTTATTGCAAAAAACCAATAACAAAAGAGAAAATTTTGAAAGGCCACACACAAAAAAAACTTCCTTTAGATCTTTTTATTTTTCACTATTTGTAAAATAGATCAAGGAATTAATGTATTAGGAATATTACTTTGTTTATTCTATATTAAATTTGTAATATGTACAAAATGAAATTGTTATTTGTATGATTTAACTTTTCAACATTTTTATTGAAAATTATAGCTTTAATCAATGTATCTTAAAGGTCAGTACATTTAATCAATGTATTTTCAATTTAATATATCACTGGTTTAAAAAATGAATTCTTATAATTATTTACAAGTAAAATGTATCTACCATTAGAAATTCAACACATAAAAAGTTGAAAAAACAAACTATTGATTTCATTTTATTTTAATATAGTTGTTTTTGTTACATATTATAGAAATATAAATACACAATTCAAGACATTTTTCTCAGCAAGTTTGAAATTAGATACAGAAGAACCTATAAAAAAAGAAAATATTTTATTTCTGCAATTAATTACAAGATTAGGTACAAGATAAATCATAACAAATATATACTTAAATATATTTGCATACAAATTTCTGAAAACCAATTTTATATTACATTAATAAGGCAAATATAATTATTTTATTGATACAAAAAATAATGCAGGTTAAGAGTTTAAAAATAAAACCATAAACTACAGCTGAAACAAAGTTTTATAAAAATGCATGAAATAGTGTTAACACATTTTTTAGTAACATTAATAAAATGTATAATTTTTTACTAACATTTATTTTCTTAGCCTTTCTTCTCAAATATACCAACTTAATATTACACATGTATATAAATATCAAAAAAAAAAAAAAAAAAAAAAAAAAAAAAACATTTGGATTGCCTGTTATTGCTCAATTTATTGATAACAATTTATATTTTTTTATATTCTTTAAATTTTTTGTCTTTTTATAATTGAATTTAGTTTGTTAAAAAATGCCTTTTTTGAAATACTTATTTTGTTCAATGATCTGGTGATCCTATTTGAATCTTTATTATCACCAAGAGCAAAATACATTCCGAATTAAATTTCAGAAATAATTTCTTTATTAAGATAAATTTCCAAAAGTCCATGTTAATGGTGGTTAAAAGTCCATGTTAATGGGAGATAATATAAATACTGATTGCGATTCTATGACAAGTTCCCAGATGAAGAAAATCAATTGCAATTTTAACAACCACTGCATGTAACTAAGTATTAAAATTAATTTTTTAAAGTTGTATGTTTGAATCATTATTTTTAAGTTAGAATTTAAAACTGTAAAACTTTGTGTGTTGTAAATGAGTGATACGATTAATAAAAGATAAAATTTGTTTTTTAAATTTAAAATTTGAAGAAAACTTCTGACAGAAGAGATAAAAATGATAAGTTTATCCTTATTACATATATATTGGTTAAAATTTTGAAATACAAATTTCATTTTGATTAATTATAAGTTGTTATAAGAAACATTAATTTTTATTAATGTAATTACTTATTATTAATTTAATTCTATTACTCATTAATTCTTGGTTGGAAGATCTACATGTTTTTAAGGGTACAAGCTTAAAGAAACTTCAAGTAGAGAGAAAGAGATCAATTAAAAATATTGTAAAAACCATTGTTATTTATATTACTGTAGTTGATTCTTACCCAGTAGCATTACATAAGATATTTTTTTAGTTTATAGCTAATATAAAGTTAATAAAAACGAAATATTTTTAAAGTAAAAGAAAACACTTAGAATCACAGAAGTTAAAATCTAGAATTACATAAAATTTGTTTCTGTTGAGAGAACATAAGAAATCTTGAATAGTAAATTGAAACTGGACATTATCCAATGAATTTATTATTACTTAAATACAAAACTATCAATCAAAACAGTGACTAAAAACTACTGTTAAGCATGGTTGATAAAATGCATCAAATTGACTCAAGGCATCCGAATGCATTTGCATGATGTAACATGATCATGCACATGCACAAAATGTGTTTCGTGTGCTAAGTAACCTTTGAAGTATTTGATTAGTAATATTTTTTATTTCATTACACAGTCTATATTATCAGTATCTATATTAGTCAGTTATAGTTTGAAGTGAATGATTTAATGTTTATGTTTTAAAATTTTTACTTTGTTTTAAATTTTTTGTCTTGAGTTTCTTCAATAAAATTTATTTTCAAAGAATATAAATTTTCACATTGTCATCATTTTGAATAATTTCCATGTGGAATATACATAACCAGCTAATCATTACCAGAACATCCTGGCATATTGGTGCTAATGATTCTGCAAGCAATGATTAGATGAATTATTTTATTTTATATAACATATCAAGTATTGTTTATAAAAATTTCAAATATAGATATTTAGACTTATTTAGCATGGGATAATGTTGATTAATTTGAAAAATCTTGTTTTTATAAGAATGTCTCCTTATGTTTTAGATTTATTTTTATAGGCCATATAACTAAATTTTGATTTTAATAAAAGCACACTTTGTTTACATTAGAGATTTAGCCTTATTGCCATATGACACCAGTTATAGACTGTATGATGATCTATGTATGACTTAGTTTATTATTTCTTTTTATTATGTAATCTTTACCAAATTAGTTTCAAGTTATTAGCATAATACTTCTGTAGAAAGTAAAATTAAATATTCAAAATTTTGATAATTAAAATGTAAAATTGTGCACGATTGCAAATTAACTACTTTCCATAAGTGACAATTTTGTCTATTTGAGAGTACGTTAAAATAAAAAAATAGATATTCTTTCTTTAGGAGAATCAAAATACAATAGTGAAATCACAGTGTTAGTTGTAATAATTTAAGCCCTTCAACAAATTTAATAAATTCTTAAAAACAAAATCATATTCTGACAAATTAATTTTAGATGCATTAGACAAGTATAAAAGTTTTTGTATTTGATTTAAATTACTTGATGATTCATTACATATCAGAGGTTTAAGGACATTTTTTTGTCATTGACACTAAAAATTATTTGCAATAAAAAAAATAAATTAAAAAAAAAATTCCACCTTCTGTTTAATTGTCTATGTCTTGCTGATATAAATTCTGACTATGTTCGGATTATCCTTTTTTTTTGGTAACAAATAGACAAACATCTTTTTGACAGAATTTTACGTCTGGCTCAACGCTACCAAAATCATTACTAGGAGCAAGAGTCCTTGGACAGTCTGTACACAGCAATGAGTGTAACCTTAATTTCTGGAAGTGATGAACAACTATGGCTGTAAGTATTATGAAGTACATGCAGGCTGCAACTTCTGATATTTATAATACTTGAATGCTGTTCACTTTAAAAAAAAAAGCCATTTTAGTGAAAAAAGACCAGTTTACATTCAGCCCATCCATTGATAACTGGAGTTCACTAACTCTTCAACTAAGTGACCAAAAATATCCGAGGAATAATATTATGTTTTAAAAATATCATCATCTGAAAATCTTACCATCAAGTGCAATTGTTTTGTTTGCAGATGATCATTTAAGCTTTTATCAAAGAGAAGTGTATAATTACTAGCATTCTTAACCTTTTCTTTCAATAAGATGAAAAACTAAGGGGAAATTTCAAAAATTGTTAAATTAACACCCATTTTCTTAAACACAACAAAAATTCAATAGTTGTATGAAACAGTTTAAAATGGAATTTATATTGCACAAGAAATGTAGCTAAATCTATTGTTTAAAACTTTAAAGATGCATAGAGCTCCAGCCTTAGAAACTTTTGAAGAAACAATGAATCTTAATTTTCAGAACATATTTTGAGTTCTCATTCTTTAACATGTACAGCAGTAGTGAAAAAAATCTTTTAAATGAATAAATTTTTTGGCAGATAAAGCTTGATCTAATAAATACATGCATTTCAATTCTTTTAATTGGGAATTGACAGCTGATTTGTCTGTATTTGAAATATAGAAGTGTTTATCACATAGACAAAGCACATGTGTTTCTTCTGAAACGTGTAAAAAGCAATCTTTGTACGCCCTTTCCTGAGTCAATTGGTTATTGAAAAGACACTTTCCACTAGATATATTAAATAAATTATTTTAGCCTTTATTTCATTGATAAGCAAATTCTCATTCTGATTCACTAAAATTATACACAATTTATACAAAAGAAGATATGGAAAGTATATTACTGTGGAACATTTTATACTAAAATATTAATATTCATTAAAATTGGAAACCTGATTACACCACATGATCTTATTGGTGGTTACTTCATTTTACACACATAAATCCAAATACTACATCTGGTTGTGACTGAAATGGGTCATAGTAAAGTTATTGTGGTTGAATTGGATCCTTCTTTCAGTCAACAGAGTTAAAAATACAATAATCTAATATTGATCATGCCACTATCTAATGGTAACACTGAAAGCCAATAGTCAATCAAGTTTTCATGCAATTGTTTCATTAAAAATCTCAAAATATTAAAAAAAACAAATATAAAAAACAATTATAGTATTTTTTTAACAAAAAAATAAAAGCTTCAAGATAGTAAAAATTCTCAATTTTCAAGGAGCGAAGTGAAAATTCTAGGAGTTATACAAACCTTGTTTTATTCAGGAAAACAAAATTATGTAAGTTATAGCTTTTAGCATGACTAACTTAATTCACACCTTATTTTTACTCTTCTCTTAACTTGGGAGTTACAATAATGCATCTTTTTCACTTAAGGCCCTGCTAGACCTCCGTTGGGGAAAATCGAATCATATGCTAATCCTATGGATAATATTTTAATGTTTCACAAGTGCTATTTTCATGATAGAAACTTCTGGTCTTTTGCAAATTACAAAAAACAGAGCTACTGTCACTTCGACGTCCATTTTTAACGTTTAAAATTTTTTCAAATATTTTTAAAATGTCAAAATATCCCCATCCAAGTAAATTTTAACCAAATTCTAGTTTTATTGAGGTTGTACAAAATTTGGTTTAAAGATATTTCATTTTTTTCTCCGTATAGTTACAAAATGAACTTTTTTTTTAAGCTAAAAATATTTTTGATTGCATTAATATTTTGATACGAATTTTTATTACAAATCAAACTCATTCTTATTTCTGAAAATCCACCTCTGTACACAACGCCACCTATGAAACTGGAAAATTTTTAAAGCCAAACTTGGCTGAGTTTTCTACTTCACTACGGTAACCTAAAGAAGGAGGAATTTCTGAGAAAAACTTCTCCCCATATGATTCCCCCTGTTTTATCCTGTGGTTTTCAAACAATTCCAAATCAAGCAAGACGAATTAGCTTTTCTCACTCATGAAATAGAAAAGGCATCTGTAAATAATGCATGTTAAATTTCTGTTTATTAGCGTTGAAAAGTAGCTATGATATGTACTTTTAAATCAACTTTGATTATTTTCATTTAAGTAAATTTTCAAAATGAAATATTATAAACTGTTTTGTGTTACCTTGTTCAATTATATTATATACTACAATTTTGAAATAAGACTAAGTATGTATTAAAAATTTAAACTACTTTATGTGTGAAGATGTAAAAAAATGCATTTTACAATAGACACACACACATGCATATATATATGTGTATATATATATACATATATATATGTATATATATACATATATATATATATATACATATATATGTATATATATATGTATATATACATATATATGTATATATATACACATATATATATATTTACATACATACACACACACACACACACATATATATATATATATATATTTCTTATAAAATAAAATATTTAATAATAAGAACGATAAGTTTATTAGAATAATAGTGAGACAAATATTTTAATTTGATTTTTAATCATTTTCCAAAATTATTGAGTTTTTACCTTTACAAACATTTGGACATTTAATTTTATTTTCAACTTATTTCATGAAAAAAAATACATTATAGGGTATGATTAATAAGCATATGATACCAGCATATTCCTTTACAGGATGCCAAAATTTAGTAAAAACAATACTATACTCTAACGTAAAAAATGAAGCAATTTTATACGGGATTATTCATGAAAAAACTGCCATTCTTGAACTAGAAAAAGAAATAGGACTTAAAATAGAACCATGTGGGATATTAATAGATAAAAATTTGCCTCATTTAGCTGCCACGCCATATGGAATAATTGGCAAAGAGGGTATTGTTGAAATTAAATGCCCATATACATGTCGTGATATACATCCCAATGAATTTATAACGAAATCTAAATTCAATTTCTGGCAAAAAGATGGAAAAACAGAAGAAATTAATGGCAAAAATAAAAATCATAAATTTTACTATCAAATCCAAGGATAATTACATATTACTGAAAGAAACTTTTGTTGGTTTGCCATTTGGTCCCCAAAAGAAATTAAAACTGAAATTATTTTTAGAGATGATGTATTTTGGGAGACACAAATGAAAACTAAATTAAATGATTTTTATTTTGACTGTCTTTTGCCAGAACTAATCGATCCACGTTATCCTAGATCAATGGACATAAGAAATCCAACTTATATAATTGAGAAGCAAACAAAAAAAAAAAAAAAAAAATAAATAAATAAATAAATAAATAAATAAAAATAAAAATTTAACTATACGAATTTGTATTTTATGTTTGTATATAGAGTGTTTGTGTGTGTGTATATATATATATAGTTTCTGTTTTTCCTTCATGAAATGTGAATTGCTCAAGCATTCTTTATTAACAGATTTATTTTAATTACTATTTTACCTCATATATATTTCAAGGTATTAACTAAATTTCCCATGTGCTCATGAAATTGTATTATATTTTACTCGTATTACTATGAAATTATATTTTTCTCATATGCTATAAGTTGCATTTGCATTTGATTGTTCGTTGACAAATATAAACCTAATTTATAATTTTACTCTAAACTTATTTTAATCTAATTTACCTGTGCGTTTTTATAAGGCATATTTAGTGCTAATCTAATTTTGTTTTCATCAAGCCAGAGGAAAATATCTAATAAAATAACTGAAGAGTTTTAAAATCGTTAGAATTAAAGTAAATTTCACAACACATTTTACAACAGAATATCAAGTTTTTAAAAAACGTCTACTTCTAATTATAACTTAGTTAATTTTATTTATATAGAGGAATAAAGTTAGGGACTTGTGAGATGAAGGATAAGAGATGAATCTCTCTTTCAAGCTCTAAGTAATTCTAATTATATAAAATAGATGTAATGATTATTATATAAATAATTTCAGTTACAATATTTTTATGAAAATTACGATATGATTATATAGATAGATAAATAGAAAATCGTAACATTATTTTCATAAAAATATATATTGTAACTGTAATTATTTATATAATCATTTCCTCTATTTTTATATAATTAGAATATATATATATATATATATATATATATGCATGTGTGTTAGTTTAAAAAAATACTTGAAAAAAATTAAATATTTTTAAATTGAGTTAGTTTTGAAAATAATAGTTTTTAATTATTTGTTGCATTCATATTCAAAAGCATCTTAAGTCAATGGATCAAGTCTCATAAAATCAAATTGAACTAAGGCATTTAAAAAAATATATTTTTAATCATTCATATAATATTTTAGGTTTTATTTAAACTCTGATAATCATTTTTGACCATTTAATTAATAACTGTAAAATCACTCAACATTTGCAATTTGTCTTCATATATTTTAGTGCGAATAATAAAAACCGAACTCTAAAATATAAATAAATAATATTTTCTTTAGAATCACTGGCAGCTCATTTTCCATAAGACAGCAACAGGTAATTCCGGTGTCAGTTCGTTGAGCATTTGTACTGACCCACTTTCCCCCCCCCCTATTCTAAGAACCCTGAGGGTAATTTGAGGTAAACATCTGTTAGGAGCAAATTTAAAACTCTTTTTGGCTGTTTTTATGGTGTTAGTACTTTAATTTTTCACGATATATTGCGCCAATTCTGGCAGACTCCCTAACTTCGAAGGATTGATTGACAAGCAATTTCAACCAATAATAATGTTTGGGATACTCCCCTCTACAAGCTTTGAGAACTAACACCAGATGGGGCGACAAGACAACAGAAGTTCTCACGTAGATCTGGAAGAGCCTTAAGGGAAAATTCTTAAAAAATCTTTATACTTTTGAACTTTAATGTAACTGAGCTTAATTAATTTGGTATATTTAAAGAAACTTATAACTCTTATAACTTTTAATTGCATAAAATGCTTTTGCAAATAATTTAGAAACAAAGCTCATCATTTTTGGGTGAAAAGTAAATTTAATCATTGTTGTGTCATCAGTAATGTACATTATTACAAAAGAAAAATGTTTTGAGTTGCATGGGATATTTGTAATTGTTACCTATTTTGTTTCAAAATTAAAAAAATTAATTTATTCATTTAGATATTTTTATTTATAAATAACAGAAAACAGACTATTCAGAAAGTAACTAAAACCAAGTAGATCATAAAATATGGAAAAAAATTCTTACCGTGCTAATATACAGAAATCTAATCTACCTCAGGAAAAGGTGGTAAAACTCCAAGGTCTTTCATTCTTTCATAATCCTTTTCACCATCATAGGTTCTGAATGAATATAAAAAGCCAATTTAAATACAAGAACAATTTCTTTATATAAAACAAGTAATGTATCTAAAATGTATTATCAAATAGTGTTAAACTACTTGTGCTTTAAAGATGCATTACTGAATTTTTGTAAACACAATAAATTTATAAAAGCATGATGCAATATAGTAAAATGACTATACGAGTCTTGTAATGTAAATTACCGGTAAAGTGAAATATATCATAGGTTGGTATACTTGTTTTATCCTCGTCTTACATTATTTCCATTTTAGAAGAAAAATAAAAACTTTAAAATTCAATTTTTTTACAAGGTATTTGTTTTTGCACACATTTTAAAATATGGCAAACATGTGAAATAAATTTTTAATGCACACAAAACGCAAAAATGTTTTTCATTTTTTCAGCATTTCCTTGGTATGTTGCTTTAATAATGTCATTATTTCAATACTCTGATGAATTCCTCACCCCAAATTACTTATGGTGATACAATGTGTACCCCCATAAGATTTTTTTGTGATTCAATCATTTCATTTACAATTATATTTTAACTTAACATTTGCTGTGAATTTCTTTATTTCAATAATCATGACAAATGACGAAGTCTGATTAACTACAAGTTCCTAAGGAATAGTTTCTTGAAATTGTTTTCTAAACATCTTGGTCAAACATTTTACTTACTATGTAGAAAAAAAAATTCAAGGATATTTTTATTCTTTAGTTAATTATTTTAAAGAAATAGTGAAAACTGGAATTTTCAAAATTAATCTGAGAACAAAATAGTTTATTCCATTACTTTAAAACAGTTTAAAAGTACTTTATTTCAGCTTTTTAAAATGACTAAATTATTCAGAGATGAGAGTAAAGTAAGTTTTCTCTGATATAAGAACAAGATCATATATCTTATTAAGCATACATTTATACACATACACCAAATAATTTCTTCAATCAAAAATAATTTACAGTTAAATGATTTTAAGACATACAAGCATTTACAATTATAATAATTTATATATCAGCATTTATTTCAATCTTAAAAACATATTATACATCAATTCTTAAAAACATTGATCTTAAAAGGAACTTTTTCATACACTTTGTATTTTTATTAAGTAAAGTTTTCACTAAATTTAAACAAATAAAAGCGTTGCAGGAGGTTATTATTGATAGTTAAAAATCCAGTACAGATACCAAGTTACTGAATTTTATTAAGATAAAATATAAATAACATTTAAAAATAATTATGCTAGGAATCTTTCCCACTTTATTTTCAACATTTATTTTGACAGACGTTATGTAAAATACAACAATATTCCAAAAAATATAGAATTTTTGTTATAATTCGTAAATATTAGTCTTAATCATTAGTCACAGCATTTGGTTCATAATGACAAGATTGAAAAAACTAGCTGTTCCTGCAGTAAATGACAAGAGTAATTAAAGAAATATATTAACTACTTCTCGACGGGAGGATGATATACGGATTTCGCATGAAGGTCTCCCATGACTGAGTGAATCATCTGTGCATTGCAGAAGAGAATGAACATACATTCTTTTGCTTTTTCTGCATTTGTTTCACTATTTTCATTGTGTCCTAAGTTTTTAGTAGATGTAGTTTTACTTCCATGCATGGAAAAATTTTCTAGTTTTTCCAAAAATAACCTTCATTTTGTCAATTTTTTTTGTTCAATTCAATATGTACTGAAGTATATAGAACACATGCATTATACCCATAAATATCAAGCATGTTAGAGAATGCTATTATAGATAGGCAATTTACTTTTCTTTTACAAGTGTGCATCTTTAAAAGTTGATCAAAAGTATATTATCTCTTTAATTTATAATCTAAGGTCATTTTTTGTCAAGTCTATTGTTAACTTCTTTGTCATGATGCAAAGTGTTCTCATATGAGTAACATTGTTTTTTTTAATACAATTTACAACTGTTGTCTTCAGTGAAATGAAATGGATTGTGGACTTCTTTGGCAATTCTTCAGGAAATTCTGATTTTTTTTCCAACAGTGCCAAGCATAGCCGATTTCCCTTTTAAAAGTCCTAGGTTATAAGAGATAAAATATTTACAACATGTAATATTTTGCCCTGAATATTCATAAATAAAATCACACACTACTCACATTAACTGATTCTTCTTTGGCTTTGATTGTGTTTTTCCAATTAAATTTGGATTTTCAGTACAAACAAAATTTTATATCTACACAAAAGCAAATATTTTGATCCCACAATTAGAAGATTTACTTGGTATAAACTGTTATATCAATCCAAAAATCCTATTGCTTATCTGACGTAATGTTTTCATTATGATTATATAATTTTGGCAGAATTTCTATCAGTCTTTGCAGACATCTTGCACAGAAGCTAATCTATCCAAATTTTTTCTTTCCTTCTTGATGAAAATATTTATTAGCAAAATCAATAATTCTTGCCATAGTACAAGATATTTTAAGAGACACTGCCGCATGAAATATATTCCAGCCAGTTTTTTATCCCATAAGCATTTTGTTGATTTTAAAAATGATTTATAAACAGCAAACAATCAAATCTATACCTGAAAACTTACTTTAGATTTTTCTTAACTTTTTTCCATAAACCTTTTCTTTTTAAATACTTGTAACTTATGATTTCATTTTCAATCATAGAATAAAATACAACCTCAAATGCACACTTTACATTTGTTATTCTTTCTGTTGCATAGACATATGACCCTAGGAGAAGTATATATTAGCAGCTGTTGACTGTGAAGAATTGTGTCGGCAAATCCAGCTTCCACTTTATTTCAGGATTCTTGGACTAAAACTTTCTTTATAGTTTATTGAACATTGCTATCAAAATCGTTAGAATTTTTACTCTCAATTTCACTTGTATGATTTTTATACTCGGAACTTTTTGCTATCAGAACTTCTATTAGCTTAGCCACAACTTTTTTACAGTACACAATTTTTTTTACAGTATATCAGAAAGTAAAATACAGAAGAAAAAAATTACTGTTGCAATTAAAGCTAATAGTTTGGTCCTTGCTCTAATCATAAGAACTTCTTTTACATTGTATGTGTTCTCCCATTATGTTACTAAACACAGGTCAATGAAACATGTTTAGAAAATTGATAGATTAGAAAAACTATTATCTTTTGAATTATTCCAAACAAAAATAAATATGTATAAATAAAAATAAATTATTTTTTTGTATTGGGTTCTACTGACACTAGCAACAAATTAGGTATAAAATGCAAATTCCAGCTTTAAAATACAAATAAGCATAAATCTCTCCAGGAGTTACTTATATTATATGCAAGAAAGTCAAATTTAACGAAAATATTCCTGTACTATATAATTCCATAAATATACAGATACAATACTATAGCAAGGTTAAATGAAACTGCTGTAAAACATAGGGAGAGTCAATTAAGCTCCTGAAGGCATTCATTGAGATGTTGAGTCATGCCAACTCCGATGCAGTGGTTAGCAGCACTATATTTCATGGGTGCTCTACTAACCACACATGATAATGCCAGCTGTATACTTCACATTGTCCTGCTGGTAGATACCATCAGCCATAAAAAACAAAGCTAAGAGCAGATAAGGATGGACATGGTCTGCAAGAAGATACACAACTGTATTGATCCAGCATACCTTCCACAATGATGTGTAAACCCAGAGAATATCAAGAAAACGTTCCCCAGACTATAATACTTATCATTTGGATCGTTCCAGCAAACGGTTACAGGGTATTTGTTTTCAGATGTTTCACATCATATATAGTAACGATGCCAATCGAGTATGCATGTCCAATGGAGTATTAAATATAACTTATCAGAAAAACACTACCCACCATTACTCAGTGGATATCCAAATACAATACTTGCATGCAAATTTCAGAATTTGCCATCAATGAACCAGGGTTTTGTACAAAATTTCCAAAAATCAAATTCTAGGAGACAAATTAAAAATTTCTGGAAGGACTGATATTCATGTTAAATAATCTTCTACTTTAAAATATTGTTTTCAACCAAATATGCATATAATAATAATTAAGTATATACAGCAATTTCCGTTCATATTTGTAAATAATAATAAATAATTGCAAAAATTAGCGAGACTTTTTACTTAACATAGAAATGTATTTAATGATTACTTTAAAACTTTTAATGAATTTATAGCTATAACAGAAAATTTTTTATTTAAATAATAAATATTCTTTATATTACAGGATTTTATAAAATAATAGGAGTTTATAAACCTATTTAATAGAGTCCTATCTATTAATTTATAGAGTATTTTAAGATGTGTATCAGTCTCTTTTCAAATACAAATATGTTTATTCAAAACTATTAAAATTAGATTAAGTTTACAGGATGAATTTTTTTCTCAATTATTATTTAATAAAAGCAATTCTAAATTTTCCTCTGAAGCTCTTTTAAAATTATAGAATTTCACATCCATATTCTAGGCTTTTATATTTCTTTAATCATTCATTAGCTTTTCGCATTTTGATGTTATTTATATATTCAAATATAATAACTATCTATATATTATTTGTATGGCTTTCCCGAAGTCCAATGGTCATTAAAAAGACTTTTTCCACCAGGCATATAAAATGATTTATTTTGAAAATTTTAAAATATTAAAATAAAAAACTTTAACAAAAAATATTTTTCGGACAAAAAATAAATGCAATAAGGTAAGTAAAAACTCCAGGAGTAATTCAAGATTTACAAGAAGTCAAGTTGAAAAATTCCAAAATTTTCAAGGCCTGTAAATTAAAAAAAAATTTTTTTTTATATATATTTCAAGAGTTTCAAGGAGTTGCATGAACTTTAATGAAGAGCTGTCTACATAGGTCAATGAACCACACTTCTGCTTATAAAAAGATAATAATCTAGATTTATAAAAAGATATTTCTGGAGTCTTAGACACAGCAACATTCAATGAACAGTAGTTTGGGAAACACACTTGGTAGTTCCTTGGTTCACCTGGGCAGTCAGTTGTGCTCAATGGTTGCACAGCTATTCACCCAAACACATTTCCACAACTGTTTCTCATGCGTGCCACCTAAGGCCCATGGTGCACCAAATATGACACATGACTGATTTTAGTCTTATTTTGACAGGCATTGTGTACTTTTAACAAGGTGGCATGCAAACAGTTCACAAACTTAGGTGTTTCAAAAATGCTTCCATCTTTGGTCTGAAACCAAGGAAAATTCCCTTTTTGGTTGTCTGATAAATCTGTTTCTGCATTATATCAATGACTGTAATGTTTTCCAAAGCCCTCACACATCCTTTATATAACCTCAACTGCACTGTGTTGCTATCTGTGGTTGGTTGGATTTTATGGTAAAAAGTCCAAAAATGGACAAGCTGCGCCAAGAATAACATTTTTGAAGATTTATTTCTTTTTTTTAAAAAACCCAAGCAACATTAAAAGTTTAAAAAACAAAAATTAGTTTAAATATTATTTTAAAATACAAGTTAAATAAAGTGTAAAAAACCTATTGCCCTTAAAAAAATGGTGAACAGTGTATGGTTCATCACACACTTCACACCATGGATTTAGCTCTCTTAGAAACAAATATCTGCGTGTGAAGCGTATGTGTCCGATATGAAGGTGAGTTAATCTAACATCAGCACTTCATAACGATAAAGCTGACAATGAAATTCGGTATGGGAAAATGGTACACAATTTGTTGGTGACCTGCATGCTCCAAAACTCCTGGAAGAGGGAATAGACAAAATTTTTAATACACTCCCTCACATCTGAAAGGGGTATTAATGATGGCATTGAAGTTGATGCTGCTTTAGCAGCTACGTCTGCCTTTTCATTTCCCTCGAGACCTATGTGTGACCTGGGATCCAACAAAATTTGATATCATACCCCTTGCCAGCAAGAGAATCCAATATTTTCCAAATATTGGACACAACTGGATGACAGTGAATGTTTGAATTTCCCAACACTTTCAATACATTCAAGCTATCAGTATACATGCAAAAAGAATGAGAATTTACAATATTTACGATCTGAAGCACATTATAAATTGCAGTAGCTTCTGCTGCAAAGATAGAGAAGGAAGCATGAAAGCTGTAACTGTATGTAACATTTCATAAAATTATCACAGCTGACATGTCCTGCTATTTTTGAACCATCAGTGAATATTGGCGTATAGGAAAAATACTGACAGCAATGTGAATAATACAGCTGTTGGAAAATTGTAGAGATTGTGTCCGATTTTCTACAACCAGCAAATGGATTAATAATCAAGATTTGCGGATCATACCAAGGTGGATGTACTAATATGCCCATTTTAATAAAATGAACATCACGTAGATCATATAAGGATAAATGGTTTTTTATTCAAGTGAGGAAGGGTGGGATGCTATATGGTCTAGCATCATAATATCCTCTTCAGAGCAGGAGTAAGAGCAAAAGAACATTATGGATGGTGAGGGTCAGACATAATTTTACAATAGTAACTGAGAGACAGCTGCATACGCAAATTGCAGGTCTAAAGGCAATTGTTGGTATATTGCATAAAGACTCTGGACGGGTGGTGTGCTGAATGCGCCTGAGCATATTCTTACAGCAGAATGGACAGTCTATGTAAAACAGAAGATCTAGCAGATCTGTAAACAACACAACTGTAATCAATGCGTGATAAAATTAGTGATTGGTAAACTCAGAGGAGTGAAGTGTGATTAGCACCCCAAGATGTATTTGAAAACACCTTGAGGTTATTAAGCGATCGCTCACACTTCTTGCGCAAATATAATATATGCGGAAGAAAAGTTAACTTACGGTCAAATATCACTCTGAGGAATTTTATCTCATTGACCACTGGTATAAGTGTGTTGTTTATACAATAGCAGCATCATTGTGGAGGCTACTCTTCCTGCAGAAAATGGACTTAATTGATCTTGCTAGAAGATAGTGTATGGCCATTCTCACCACACCATGCAGCAATTTTACTAACAGATGTTTGTAATTGTCTTTCAGTTAAATTCATGTTAGACCCTTCACAAGATATTTGCAGGTCATCAACATACAAGGTAACATGCACAGAAGGTGAAAGCAGATGAAGAATGCAACTGATATGAAGACTAAATAGTGACACTTAAAATACTTCCCTGAGAAACACCTTCAGGTTGGATAAAAGCATTGGACAAAAACATACCAATACAAACTTTAAAACCATGGGAGCATAAAATGTTTTGTATAAATATCAGCAAATTACTGCTAAAGCCAAAATCATACACCCTAAGGGGAATTCCCAAACGCCACATACAGTTGCAAGCCTTCTCTATGTCGAAAAAAATGGAAATGAGATGATTCCTCCGAACAAAAGCATTGCAGACCTGTGTTTCAAAATAAGTAATATTATCAAGAGTGGATCTTCGTTTACGGAAGCCACTCTGAGTGATATGTATACATTTCTTTTTTTCTAAGACATATACGAGACAGGTGTTGACTACACGTTCAAGAGTCTTACATGAGGAACTCATCAGAGATATTGGTTGATAGCTTGAAGGAATAGAAGGATGCTTACCAGTCTTAAGAATCAGAATCACTATTGCTTTGCTCCAAAGTAATGCAAATTTGTTTTCAGTTCAGATCCTATTGAACAAAAACAGCAAGTTCAACAGAGAATCTGGACTTAAATAACAAAGTATCTGATAGCTGATTCCATCAGGTCCTGCACTAGTATCATTGGCCTGCTGTTATGTTCTTTTCAATTCCAACACCCAAAATTCACATTTGTAAGACAAAGCTTGTCCATGGCTGAAACAAATTGGTATTCGCTCAGCAAGACTCTTTGTCCTTAGGAACGAAGGACTGTAAGAGCGGCTGCTTGAGGTGCAAGCAAAGGTTTCACCAAGGATGTTAGCGATGTCCCCAGAAGAAGAATGTGTAGCAGCTCCGGATTTTAAGATAAGAATAGAGAATTCTTTATATATTCCATTAGCTGCTTTCACTTTTCTCCACAGCTGTTTACTGGATGTGGAAGAAGTTATTGATGATACATAGCGAGACCAGGATTCTTTCTGAGACAACGCGAGCTAATGCTTTTGCTCTCTTAAAGGCAATAAGATTCTCCGTTATAGGGTATATGCTTCTTGATTCTTTTCATATGCTTCTTGGCATTCTTTGTTCCACCAAGGCTTGCAACACCTGTGTGGTGTAAGGGAACTCTTAGGTATTGATGCATCAACTGCATTCTTAATTGTTTCAGTGTAACAAACGGCAATATCAATATCTTTGATCGAAACCATTTCATCATCAACAACATTCAATTGCATAAATAATGTCCAATCTGCCCGACTGTACAAGTAGGTAAGCGTTGTCTTACACTACCTCAAGTCTGCGAGATGAGAGGAAAATGATTACTATTGTGCAGATCATTTCCTAAAAATTAAATTTAACAATGACATAAGTGAGGGCAAACTAATGGCTAGATCGAGAGAATGAAATGTTCTTGTGGGTATGTGAAAATATGTTTTCCTGTCGGTATTAAACAGACAGAGACTGTTGTCTGAAATGAACCGCTCTATCTGCCGACTGCAAGAATTAGTATCATCATTTCCCCACAAAGAACTATGTCCATTAATTCACCTAACAACAGAAATGGTGTCAGCAGCTGATCTATTAATGCATCAAGTGTGTCTTGGCGGATGACATCATGTGGTGGGAAATACAAACTACAGACTGTCAACAAGCATGTTACATGGATTCATATAGATACAGACTGTAGTGTAGTATTCAAAGGTTGGGCAGTTCTGGGATAGTTGTTGGATGTTAATATGCAAATACCTCCAGATATTGTACCATCATCACCGCAGTCTTTTCTAAAGCTTTTAAACCCATGCATGGAACGTTATTTCTGGACTTCAGGAATGTTTCCTGAAGTGCAACACATGTGGGGTTATAGGCTGAAATTATAGACTCGATGTCATCATGATGAGAACAAAAACAATGGCAGTTCCAAGAAACAAAGGAAGTTGTTGTTGAATTTGAAAAGCTCCTTTCCTGGAGCTGGAAGGCACAATCTTCAAGAGATAAGGCATTACGGGTGCATATGGAGGGCTTACAATTGCCATCTTTTGCAGTTTTTAGTTTTAAGGCCTTTAGGGCTTTAGATTTAGCCATTGGAGCTTTTCTACAGAGAGTAGTTGTGAAAGTTGTTTTTGGCCTTTTCTCAGATGTAGGGGTAATTTGACTATTGGAAGTGAAAGAGCACCCGTTTCGTATAGCCATTCTGGTGACTTTGACGGTGACAGTTGCATAGATAACTCTGGCTTGAAGTGTACAAGCTGTAACAGCACATCTCGCCTACGGATATAGACAATTATTTTTAACATTAGTGGTTGTGATCTCCATTTCCAGTATCCAGATAGGACAACTTCTAGCATAGGAGGGGTGGTCACCTTTACAGTTTACACACCTCTCCTTTGCAGTACAAGACAAGATGTCGTGGCCAATTGCGAACGCAAATCAGTTTGCCCCAGCAAGTTGCTTTGGAGTGACTAAATCTATGGCACTAGAAACAATGCAAAGGATTTGGAATAAATGGCCTGAGAGATAGATGCATATACGCAGCTTTAATATGCTGCGGTAAGTCTGGCGTCACAAATGTCAGTATGAGATGTTTAGTATTGATAATTTGCTCAACCCGTTTGACAGTGATGCGTTTTACAGCACAGACCTTTTGATCTTTGAGATTTTCTAAGATCTTGTCTGCAGGCTTGTTTAGCAAATCCTTGGCAGATACCACACCACGTGAAAAGTTAAGATTAATATGAGGTTAGACGGACACCTCAAGGTATCCTCTAATAACAAGGTAACACCTCACCGATATTGCCAGAAATACCTTTCTGGATTAGGAAAGGGGATATAGTATCAAATGTACCCTCTTTCTGTTTAACAATATAAAATTTAACCTTTAATAATGTCAACGAATGCTCCTGTGGGAGAGAAGAGAATCTAAATCTGTATTAGAGATGGAAAATTTGGGACCTGGTGGTACCACCCACCACTGAGTCCAACAAGTGGATGCAGACCAGCTGCACCAGTGCTAGCCAGGTTCTATATGATCACAGTACATCCCTGAGGTGGCCTCCACTCTTTACGAGTTATTCAGAAGATGTACTGATTGCTTAATCCATAAAGTCGATTGATGTGCTGAGGACCACAACACATTTCCTGTTTACCTAAAGCAGAGGCCAAAGTAATGTGTTGGTCTCTGAGAGCCTCAATTACCAGGACCCTCCTCAGGGACTCAAGGGGAGCCTTCAACCTCTTATGAGGCAACCACACTAAGGGAAAAAGAGGAAGAAA
Source organism: Latrodectus elegans (assembly GCA_030067965.1). NCBI lineage: Eukaryota > Metazoa > Arthropoda > Arachnida > Araneae > Theridiidae > Latrodectus > Latrodectus elegans. The sequence continues at coordinate 53,649,479 of CM057813.1, forward strand.
AAGCAGAAGAGTAGAGAGAAGAAAAAAAAAAGAAGAGGGTAGATCACTGGGGTACCTTGAGATTGTGACACCCATGTTTACCTATAGGTTAAACCCCCTGAGGGAACCTGTCACCTGTGACTGGTTATTTAACATCAATGTCGAAAGTATATGATAGCCACATTAATGTGAATGGACAGTGTAGATCTGTTCATTGTAAGCAATATATGCTTTTTTAGTATTTTAAAATTAAATAATATTGCTAATCGTTATAAAATAGTTTCATTAATAGAACAAGTTTTTCAATATAGTAAAAACTATTTTATTTATACACTTATAATTCACAAAAACTACAAAATCAAAACTGAATGATATAATATTCACCCCAAAATTACATCTTTATTAAGTATTTATTGGGAATTTTATTGTGATATTCCATTTAATCTGTTATATATTTCACATATCTGTCAAGCTCAATAGATATTTTTCACACTTTAAGCTTTGTATTTTATAATATTTTTTAAACAATCATTTATGTATTACAACACAGGAAAAAATCATAAAATATTGCAAGAATGAATTATTTTTATCATTTCAATGTAAATCAATTATATTCTTTTTAATTATGAGGATAGGATACACAAATAAAAGCCACCTACATAATTCTTTTTACTATATTCTTTAGTTTGTGTCATGCAAAAAATCCTGATCACAAGATTTGTTTTCATTTACATATTTTCTACTATGAGTGATAAATATTTTAACAACAAAAGCTTTCCTTCATATATTAAGATTTATATAATTGATTAGCATTAAAAATATTAATTTACATATTCTCCTCCCTCTACTATTTCTGAATGAAATGGTTAAATAGGCAAACTGTAATAAAATAAATAAAAAAAAACAATCTTTTTTATTCTTGGTACAGATGTTTACACATTATGCTTACTAAGGATGACATGAAAATTTTGATTTCTGAAATTTAAATAATTGGATATTAAGTATTTTTAACTGAAAGAAAAAAGAGGATAAGTAACATAAAACAAGAGCATAACTTGATATTGTGTAGCATTTCATTATTAAGAGTCTTTCCTTTAAGGAATATTTTTGGTCACTACAATATTCTCCTTGATATTTTTGTAAAGGATTTTTTTTAAAAGCTAAACGATTATTATTGAAAGCTATATTAATAAATTGTACTCAGTATGTATGAAAATATACATAAGATAGTAGCAAAGTACAATTCTTTGATCAGATTACACAAAATTAAAGTATCAATGATAGTAAACAATATTACAGTAAATGATTAATTATAAGTATGATCTTTTAGTAAGTGATTAATCTTTTACTATGCTAGATTAAATCCTAACTGGTAAAAGGAATATATTTTAGTTGTTTTCCCTTGACTAATTTAAAGATAAATATGCTGATATGACAAATATATGTTAAATGTTCATGTCTGTAATATATCAGCTGATGTTGAAGGTCAAATATTAATCTTTAATTACTATAAGAATTAAATTTTTAAGAAATTGTGTGCTTCAAGAACATTCTTTGCAATATATATATACAGGAGTATATTACATTATTTTTAATTTTGCTATTTTTTTGCAGATGAAATAAAACATATCCTTATAACAAAATATTTTTTATATTTTAGAATGTATGTTTTCAAGAATATTCAAATTTGACATTTTTAAGTTAATTTTAAAATTAATAAGATTCATCATTAAGCTGCTAAGGAGCAAAGTATATTTTTCATTTAAATATCATCCACAAAGCCTAATAAACTCTTAAGTTATATTAGACCTTTAAATATTAAGGTATCACTGATAATTTTTAAATTAACATCTATTTGTTTTGATGATTACAAATCTAACAGTAATTTTCCAATTAATTGGATATATCACCATTTTACTCAAGCAGATGTTTGAGTTGAATTATTTAATATTTTCACTAAATAAGAGATTTTTATATAAATGAAAATCTCATACTCAGTTTTCTTTTGGAAAGATAAGAAAACTTTAGAATTTTACTTCTAATTACTTTAAAAAATGCGAGTATTTCTGATAAACTTATTCATTTCTAAATTTCATTTACAAATAGAGAACTGTACAGAGGGTAAAATGTACCAAGGGTGCGATAAAGTGTGCTGAACTGGCTTACTGGTTTGGAATGTGTTTGAATGACGAGATTTTTATTTTATGACATAAGGTATACATGGCATGTGTGAAATTCGTTTTGTGTGAAATCCTTGCGTTTAATGAGTAATTTTATTTGCTTACAATAAGAATTTGCTATGTTAATGTTCCCGTTATTGGACTTTGAATTTTTTAAAGTTATATTATTTCGAATTTTTATTTGGTCAGCCAATAAAAGATCTGTACGAGGGGGGCAAGGTTGCTAATCTAGAGCCTGGTCAATTTGATTCATACATCGCAAAGTATGTTTGGCAGAGAAACCATAAACAAAATACAATTGATATCTTCGAAACTCTTAAAACCGTTCTTAATTGGGAGGGTGAGTTATTTTTTTTTCATTAAAATTTCATTCAGATGGATTATTAGAAACCCTAGTTTTTATAAAAATGTATGTTTTCATCAGTAAATACATCTTCAAGTAAGCTTATTGTGTGTATCATGTTAGTGTTAAATTGTGCTGTACTGAAATTTTTTTAAGGTGGGTGTCAAACACCTGGTTAATTAAAATTCAAGTTTGCATAATAAATACAATTTGTTAATGTTAGAAGTTTATCTTCATTGCCTGGTTGATACAGTAGCAGGTAGTGTGACACTGAAGTTTTTTTAAGGCGAGCGCCACTGCTCCGTATATAAAAATTTAAGTTTTTGTAAAGTGCTATTTGTTAATGTTAGAAACTTAGGTTTATTACACAGTTGTCACTATAGCATCACACTGAAGTTTTTTTTAAGGTGGGCATGATTACACAGTTTTAATAAAAAAAAAATTTTCTAGTTCTTAGAAGTTTAATACTTCTATAGTATGTTATTATAATGAAATATTCAAAATTTAAATATTTGAAATTTGAAGTAGCGTGTGATTCCAAAATTGAAGTTTGAACATAATCAGTATTTAAAAAGCAGATATTGCGTTTAGTGACATCATTTATATTGATGCAATAGCTGTGTGTGCTAGGTGTGGAAGTTGGAAATCATGCCAACACTGCATAGTTCTGTCGTCTCTTAACCTAAAGATGAAAAAAATAAATAAAAAAACAAAGTTTCCATGTATAGAAAAGAAATTGGATATACCTATAATTTGACACAATATTCTTCAATGAAACTTTAATATATTAAATGTAATATAATAATAAAGTCAGGATAGTAATGGGAAATTAAATCAAACATTTTATTAAAAACCTAATACACATAACCTCATTTTTTAGCATCTAAAAGTTCAATTTTTTTAATATAATACTTGACAAAAATTTAATATACATACACTGAAAATATCATTTTTGTACATATTGTTTTGAACTTTTTAATAAAATTATATTTGATAAACAAATAAATTGGAGAAAGAATTTTATTTATTAATTTTAAGAACAATCATAAACTTTATAAAAAGATATTTCAATTATTTTGTTTTGTAGAATATTCTGTCTCACTCACGATACATAAACAGTTTTTTTTTCCTCCAACAAATAAAATATATAAAAATTAAAATCTTTGTAAAAATGAAATTTCAAATTTTACTTGTAGAATTCAGCATAAGCCTTTTTTCGTGGATCTGCAACAAAATATTTCCATGCATAAGATGCACCAAATCCTCCAATTATAGCAATAGTTAAATGCTTCTGAAGATAAGATCTCAATAAACCTCGAAGTTGAGGTTTAGGTAATTTTGTTGTTGCACTTGAGGACATATCTGAAAGATAAAATTAATGAGCTAAAGAGAATGAAGTTGAAAAAAGTAAAGATATTTTACAATATCTAAATATAAGAGGTATTAAAATAATAGAAACAACCATGTATAAAAGTGACATTTTTTATGGACATCATAAGCATTAAAATATATCTGATAGTTTTTTTAAAAATAAAATACCACTTCTTTTGATAGTATATAAATATACATAAGTTCTATGTCTTGAATCTTTTTTCGAAAGCATAAAATGTCAGTCCTCTTAAACTTTCAGAAGCCAAATCTAAGAAACATAAATGTATACACTTGCCCAAAAAAAGTCTGCATACAAACATACAGCATTCTACAGAGAATAAAAGTGCATTATAGTCATTATAGTGTTACTATTAATTCTATTTTTATATAAAGCTTTTCTTTAACAGTTCTTTAAATATCAGTAAAAATTTCAGAAAGATAACAGATTATTTTAAAATAAAAATAATAATTAAAAATTATCCAAAAAGTTCAGAAAAAATTTACGTACAAGTACAAATTACAAAGATATTTGCAAATTAATCTTAATTTTTTTAGGCTTCATGAGCTTGTATGAATGAAATATTGCCTGCATTTATTTTTTATTACTTATTCATTTTAACTCTGGTGGCAATACAACAAATAGAATAAAAACATTTTGTTGCTATGATACATTAGTACTTGTAAATAAGCAGACTTAAAATGGATTTTAAAAAAAGAAAAGAGTTTATTCTGGACAAAAAGAAAATCATCTGAAGACAAAAAAATGAAGGTAAATGACAAAAAAATGAAGGTGATGAAGAGTTTGAGCAATTACAAAGGCAGTTGAAAAAATTCATTTTTCTATCCAAACAGTAATCAATAATTAAAAGTCATTAAAATCAATTAACTTAAAGGCTCAGAGTAGCCCATCATAAAGCAATACACTCTGAAATTCTTACGTTTAAATCCAAAGATTACCATATCTCAAATGGCACTTGATGTTAGAGGAAAGTTTAAAAAATCTCTTCATGAAGATACTACACAAAAAATTCTGGGCACAGGTGCAATATAATCTAGGATGCAATTTTCTGACAATGGCGAATTTTTGACAGATTTTCTTATGTATCTGGTAACCTCATTTTTATTCCATGATACATATGGAGACCTATAAGAATTATGCAGAGAATTCTATTTTGACAAACCTAGTATTTATATCATCACACATGTCACTATACGTCATCTTGGTGACATTTCTTAATCACCAAAATATTCAGAATTTGTAATCATGCACTAAACTGCACTTGTGCCAAATTCTGAAAAAAATCTGGCTATTACAGTTGTGTAACTTGTAGAAAGCTATGTATTTAAAATGATAATAACCAATGATGCTTTAAATTTTACTAGTATATCAATAAACCTTCTGCGTTTTTTTAAAAAGTAACATTCTCTAATAAACACAAGTTTTGTGTCTTTGGCATCAAAAGATGTAAACTAGCGTGGAGAAAAAAGTACAACTTTTACGAAACAAAATTTCGTTCAGATTTTTTTTCGTATTTTCACCAAAATTTGTTTTTTATTATGAGAGTATATATGAATAAGACTTTTCAGTAAAATCATAAGCATCATGGGGATATTTCCGTAAGTGGCTCTACGCCAAATTCCTTGCCAAACATGATGCCAAGAGGACGATAGCAATCTTGTTATGGTGCTACCGCACCATAACAAGATTGCTATCGTCTTCTTATTGATTGGACAATGACGTCAAACTCAGAGGTGGAGTAAATGACGTTTCGTCATTTACTCCGCCTTTCTATGTGACGAAGATAGGCGGAGTTAATGACGTACTTATGGTAGTTTCTTATAAATGTCCGAGTGCTTCTTTTAAACTTTCTTTTGCATTTGATTCTGATCGCTTGTTTTGTTTTAAAGAAACTAACGTTTAATCATCAAAATGCATCCTTTTGGAAAACTTCACAATATTTTCCATAATTTTACTGGAAAATGATGCTCTAGTTAATGAGATTTTAGAATACTACAATATCCTTCCGAAAAAATCATTTTATAAAATGCCCTAAATGTAATGCAGACATGCAAGGAATTTTGAGAAAAAGTACGAAAATTGGTTACAGATTCGTTTGTCCTAATAAATATAAAGAAAAGTGCACTGCAATAATTAATCCGACCGAAAATACTTTGTTAGAAAATGTGAAAATTCCGTGATAAAGATATTTTAACTCTAATCATACTTTTGTTCTTAAATGGAAAATAACCGAATCTTTAGAAAATATAAATAATTGGCGAGCTAGGAGAAACGAAGGAAAATGTCAACAGAAACGATATGCGATTGGTTCAATTATTTCAGGAAGTGGCTGAAATTCATGCTTCTCATTGTTATAAACAACTTGGAGGTAAAGGTAAGATCTTATTTTAATTATTATATCAGTTATTTGAAAATAGAAAAGTAACTTCAGATTGATGGAACTTAATTAATATATTTTATACTAAATAGTCGAGTTTGTAAATTTTGAAATATATTTAAGATTATTTTTAAGCTAATGTTATATTAGTATGTATAGATAGCAACTATATATATATATATATGATGGGCAGTTAAGATTTTTTTTTAAAAATTAAAAAAGGGTTAATGAATGTTTTTTATATGTTTCAGGTAAATCTATCATGGTGGATGAGACCTTTCTTACAAGGAGAAAATATAATCGAGGGAGAATTACTTCTAACCACACAACGACTGTATTTGGTAAACATTAATTGAATATAAATATTTCTTTGACATTAATTTTTATTTATATAATAGTTAATTATTTGATAATTTTGACTGAAAATTATGCTATTTCTATTATCAGGTATGTTTTGTCGGAAGACAAAGATGGATTGTTCTTTATTACCAATGGGAAAGCGGAAAAGAGATTTGTGGCCTTTAATTTCAAAGTATAGTCTATTTTATTTAAATATATTAATAATAACTGCTGTTTTTCAACTTGCTCTTTCCTGTGTAATAAATATGTCTATAATCATCTCTTATAATTAAAAGATAAAATTTCCTACTTATAACATTTTACAGATCATTGCTATACATTTATATTAATTTAAGTTACTAAATATTTTTAAATTTAAAAATTAATATTGATTTATAATCAAAACTTTATTGATAACCAATTTTAAAACTGCATGTGAAGTATTGTTTAAATTATTCAGAACAGTTATGTAGATGTAAAATTAAGTTATTCCCTTGAATTTTTTAATTTACAGGTTCTGTCATCCAGACATAAATTATCTATTCTGATGCAGCAGCTCAATATCGGGAGTAGAAAACTTATTTGCTAATGCTGTTCATAAAACCACTAATCATTCCATAGGTAAATTCGTCGACCCAAGTGATCCTTTAAATACCATTAATCCTCTTGAAAATGAAAATAAAATATTAAAGAAATCACTTAATAACCACTTAATCATTCCATAGGTGAATTAAATCGACCCAAGTGATCCTTTAAATACCATTAATCCTCTTGAAAATGAAAATAAAATATTAAAGAAATCACTTAATAACCGCCGGTCAAGTAAGTTATTTAACTCATAATAAATAATCCATTATGTAAATAAATTGATTATAGAATGTATAATTAATTCTTTTATAGGAAGTGTTTTAACTGCATCTATGGCTCTACATTTTTATCGAAGAAGGAAACTGGATCCAATCCCTACTCTTGGAGGAAAAATCGAGCAGTTCTTACTTGATATCGCAGAGGTTTATCCAGGTAAATATTGAATTCGATTTTGTTTTTTTTTTTCATAATTTAATTTTATATTCTAATATATTTTTACTTATGTAGGCTACAGAAATGGTGTTAGGGCAGAAGGCCTAAGAATGAGGGAAATCGATATTCCTACCGCTGAATCCGAGGGCATTGCGCATCTGATGCCAGAGCCTAAAAGGCCTAGGTATGACGATGTTCACCCCTTGGATGATGATGAGGTTATGTTTATAGATGATGCCCGTGATAATGATTGGGTTTAAAATGTTTGTGAGCATGGCACCAGGAAAACATGCAGTGGAGCTGCCCACTTAAAAACAGTCGGCGCAACATGGTGAGGGTCCACGTCCCTTGCGCTGGAAACCTATTTTTAGGTTACTGACGCCTCACCAAACTTTATTTTAATGATGAAGATTTCAATAAAGTTTTAGAAATTGAAATTTCTTTTCTTTTAAAGTAATTTCAATGTAGGATTTATATACTTTGTTATTCATATAAATAAAATACACTTGTCTACATACAAACATACATTTAATACAATAAACTGAAATGAATGTATTAAATATTAGTAACAATTTAAAATTTCCATTGTTTAACTCCACATTAAGTAATTTTCAATTAGTTATAAATAATAAATTATTTAACACTAACTTATTTAATTTTCATCATAAAAATAAAAAAATAGTTAAGTTTTTCTGCAAATTTAATATTTAAATCAACTAATTAATATAATTAATTCATAATCTAAATATAAAATCTTAGAAAAATTGTAACTCAATAACATTACAGAAATTCAAATAATAAAAATAATTCAAATAAGTTTCTTTAAATATAATTTAAACGATACATGTGACTCGTGATAATTTTGTAAGAAATTTCACTTTAAAATCTGTATTTACCAACAAAATGAAGTTACAACAAAAAAATATATATTTGATAAGAAATTGATTTATTTTCTCTAAGAAAAAAATTTGCTTAACTGCATATAAATGATAGTGGAATATGTTAGTACTTTCAATTGGATAAGCATTGATATCCAACAAATAAAAATTCAATCTAAAATTTGACATACACTTTTATTACAAAGTATATATATTTTGATAAATTTCAGTCCTATAAATAAAGTTGTTCTAGCAGAAGTTGAATTTATGTAACTGAAAATCACGAAAAAGAAAGTGAAAGTGTTTTGTGACCTCATAGTTGTGTGTTTTTTAATTCTCACATGTTATGAAAAAGAATGTCTTTCACTGTTATTTAAATTCTCTCACTTTTGTATAAATAGGTATTCATATTGTTTTGAAATTTGTTTGTGTGTCATTCAATGGTCATTTCTATATACAACAAACTCTTAGTTTTTTTTTTTGCTGCAGCATTAATTTTTTCAACATTTTTCATTATCTAACTCCAAAATTCAAATTTATCTTATAATTTCTTGTCATTATAGTAAATATTTGTAAATTATATAACATTTTCAAGATATAATATTATCTCAAAGTTTTCTTTTCCAACACAAATATGTAAGATTTAACATATGTACATTATATACAAATTTACAAGTGTAAAAAAAACTCATAAGTCAAAATGTGGGAGTTCTAAAACTTGACAGTTCAAAATTTTGAGGCAGGCCAAGTTTCAAGAAAACAAAATTGTGTAAAAAAAATTATCTTAGAACAAACAAATTGTTTTTGTGATGAAAACCATTACTATACGATGATAAAATTTTAAATTACAAATTCAATAAGCAAATTATTTAAAATATAATTAAAAAAACTAAATGCGTATAAAAATGTAAGAACTTCTGGGTTAAAGCCTGAAGTCCATTATTCTTAATCAATGTTAGGTGGATAACCTACAAACCTCGATATTAATAAAATATTTTACAATTAACATTAGTGCATATTTTGTATTTTAATTATCGAGAAAAACTAATTAAGCAAATGATACATAGAATTTTTAACTTATCACGGTTTATTAAGCATGTTATTTGATTCTGATAACACGAAAGAATTAGGATGCAATTAAAGCATTTTGAATTTCGCAATATTCAAATATTATACTGCCATACCGTCAATATTACAATATTTAGGCAGCACATTTTAATTTTTAGATCATAATTTTCTAAGAGTTATTTAAATGCATTGATTTCATTAAAAACTTAGCATAATCATTTTTAATGACAAGCAACACAATAGGAAGATAAATTGGACACCGGATATGCGGCGCATCAGCCGGGGTAAAGCGAGGGCGGGGCTCTGGTTGTCCCATCTTTGTCTTCACATGCACGTGAGAAATTTTAACTGTAAGACATTTTCCTCATTAAAAGGCGCCTGTTATCTAAAACTGTCCAGTCAAAGACTGACCCCCAGTGGTGCTCTTAGGCTTCAAAACACAATAACGACATCCGGTGCTAAGATTTCTCTTCCTTGAATTATTTTCAAAACTGTTCTTTAGCTTAAATAAACGAATTGGAGGATTGTGTGAGCTTATCTGAATGATATATGGTCCTCCTTCTGGCAGTGAAAACGTCGTAGCATTTCTCAGAACGCATCTGTGGGATATCTTTCCAGGGCTCAATTTCGTCTCATTTCCTTGAACAACTGAAGGGGATTTAATGGCCGGCTTTTGGGGCCCGAAAGTCGTAAAATTTGAAATAACTAACGCGAAAAGTTTTGGGGAAAAAGTGCATTGTCTCTTTTCTTTAGCGAAATTTGACTTTATTTCGACAAAACTTTTCTTTATGTTTAATTTTTTTAACGAAGTGAGCGTTTTTGTAATGGTTCTATAATTTGAGGAGTAAGCTTATGAATAAATCAGAAGACTACTAAATTATTCAAAAATAAAACTTTGCAAATGATTTTCTATGAAAAATATTAATTAAATTAAATATAATTTTTTTTTGATTACAACAAGATACAGGTATTGATCACCAAAGTCATTTAACTTTGTTGGGCCAAAATGCTAATGCAAATAACAGTTTTTTTAATTTATAAAATATTCAAGTATTGCTGCATGAATAAAATACTGAGTAATACATTTTATTTGTTTTATCAGTGGATTGCTGAAAAACGAATATGCTTTACAAATTTTCGACTTTAGCTCAGCAATTCAAATTAAGTAAACAAAAAACTGCATGAAAAATTGGTATTGATTGATTAGAATTAAAACTATATTTTTGACTTACTGATTTCATCAACTGAATATAGAATTGAATCTCCTGTTTTACTTAATAATCATGCAAAGTATCATATTAACATAATACTAATATATTTATGTTAATAAGATATTAAGAATACAAAAAGAGATAAATCTTGATAAAGATTGTAACAGACTATGGAAATCGCCAAAATTGTAAACTTTTCAGAAATCATATTTAATGTTTCATCTTGATATTTTTTTAAATTGTATATCTGTTTAAGATTTGTAGAATTATATCATTATTTTGCACTATAAATCTTCTACATGTGTAAATAACGAAAATATTTTGAAATTATTTGTTTAAATATTTTGAAATTAAATATTCTTTTATATATATCATGATAAATAAGTTCAATAAAAAATCGAGACACTCACACAAAACGTTAGTAATTCAGTTCCAATATAATACGATTAATGAATGAAACTCGATACATTTATCATGATCATGATTTATAATGATCAAAAAATGGTTTATTAGGTTCAAAAATAGTTAAAAAAATTTTGCTCTTTACTAATTAACAAAAAGACTCACGGAAGCATTAAATCCAACATGGAAATCATGTTTCTATAAAATAAATGAAGAATATAAAACAGTTTTTGTAATTTTTCGGATGGAACAAGGTAAAAATCTCACCATTTAAAATTGAGAATATTACAATTGAAAAAAATCCTTTTTAACAAGTGCAAATAAAATGTTTTCTCATAAGATACTTAATTATGAATAAATTAAATTATGAATATAATTAAGTTATTATAATAATGGAAATTTTTTCCTGACATAATTTATTTAACAGTGAAATCGGAATATAGTCGTTGCAAGCCATATTTAGGGTAAATCAAAGAAGTTTATGAATCACGTGTATAGCGATGCGAAATCAGATAGAATTGCACTGTGAATATATATATATATATATATAATTTTTAGAAACATAATATTGCAATTAGATATTTTAAAATTAGAAAAATTCAATATGATGAAGAAAATTCTCTGTCTAAGAGTATAAGCTTATTTTTTTTATCATTAACATAGTCCAAATACGCAGTATATACTTGAAGAGCCTTTAAATACATGTCAGCTATGTGGCTATTATCAACGTGATATTAAAGTATCTTCGAAAGGATTCACCACCATAATTGGGTGATGAAAACATGTTTTTTCAAAACATGGAGTCATAGGTTCGATACCAGCCCCTCTTCAAGAAGAAAAGGAATGTTTCGTTTTTAGTCTGTCCATCTCTCTTATGTTCAACTTGGAATTTTATATGTTTTCCCTTATAGCAGTGACAAAATAAAGTTACGCTCCCGATAAAATCAGATTTATCTCTGCCACTGCTCAATTGACGGGATAATGTACAGTAAGTTGGAGCGAAAAAGTTTTTTCTATTTTCTTATCTTAAGTATCTTTTCAATTTGCTGCAGTGCGCAAAAGTTGTCTAGGGTGGTGGTATAAAAGACAAAAAATTTTTTTGAAATCGGATAATATCTTCCGATCGCGCATGTATCTTGAATGTTCAAAAATTCAACAAAAATTGAAGACTTTTAGCAATTAAAAAATATTTATAAAAATTCATATTTTCACATGTTATACCCTGAAATTATAACATATGACATAAATGAGAATGATAAAAAGAAATTAATGAAAACATAAAATATCTTCCTATCGCGCATGTACAGTAATTTTTCGAATATTTAAAAAATTTCAAATCTTTTTTCCTAAGACAAAAAAAAAAAAAAAAAAATTTTTTTTGAAAAAAATCTATTTATTTTTGGCGCGATATTGTGTTAAAAATTAGTACGAATAACACTGTTGCGCGCTTATAATAATAAAAAGAATAAATGTATGTATTAAGTAATGAAATCATTGTCAATTCAAGCTTTATTCATTATCATTCATGATGATAAGTTTAGATCATAGTGAATCAGGACTTTACTTTCTATGAATTAGCTTTTTTTTTTTTTTTAAATATTTTTAAAATCAATTTTTTTGACTTTTTTCTCTTAAAATTTTATTTCAAATCGTAAAAAGATATGAGAATAATGGAATAATTTTATTAATAATTCAAAATCACACGCATGTTTTTATTAATTAATTTAAACCATAACTTTTAAAGTATAAAACCACATTAAAACTAAAAAAAAAAACTCTTCAATTTAGCTTCCTAAATTTTGCATCCTTATATGTTTCTTAAATCGTTTGATTTATGCCTTCATTTATTTAGAGATAGTGTGGTTATGTTATAGCCGGCATTTCTCTGACTGACTCTCATACTGAGGGTTTATATTTCATGTGGTTGATTATGAGAACTAACTAAATAAATAATAGAGGTATAACAAAAATATAGTGTTGCTATTATACATTTTATAATTTATAGTAATGTTTATATGTGGCTTACAGATATTATTCACAAAATATTTACTTCAAACCCTCCTTGTATTTTACAAAAACTGATTTCAGGTGGTTTTGATTTTTATTTGTCACAATGAAAAATTCACAAAAATTAAGGTATCAAGTATAATAGAAAGTTTTTTTCAAAAGCTGAAATTTTGAAATATTTTTTTGTCAATCAAAACGGTTAAATTAATTAGATTTGCAATTTCACAATTCATTATTTTCATGAGATATAGCAAACATTAAGAGACACGAAATGCTTACCATTTATGAAAGTTCAAGGAAAAAACAGAAGCTCTAAGTAAATATCTTGAAGCATATTTAATATATTAAAAATTTTCTAATTATTCTAGTATAGAGAAATGCATGCAATAAAATAACCACACTATCTCTAAATAAATGAAGACACAATTTCAAACAATTTAAGAAACTGCAAAATTTAGAAAGCTAAATAGAAGAGTTTTTATTTTTTTTAATTTTAATGTGGGTTTATATGTTAAAACTAAAAGTTATGGCTTACATTAATTAATAAAAATATGCGTGTGATCTTGAATTATTAAAAAAAAGTTATTCCATTATTCTCATATCTTTAAGATTTGAAAGAAAATTTTAAGAGAAAAAAGTCAAAGAAATTGATTTTAAAAATATTAAAAAAAAAAAAAAAAATAAATAAAATAAAAGCTAATTCATAGAAAGTAAAATCCTGATTCACTATGATCTAAACTTATCATCATGAATGATATTGAATAAAGCTTGAATTGACAATGAAAATAGATAGTTTTTTAATGATACATCAAAATTAAAATTTTATTGGACAAACATACAACGCTGAATATGCATTTCATTACTTAATACATATATTTATTATTATAATTATTATCAGCGCGCAGCAGTGTTATTTGTACTAATTTTTAACACAATATCGCGCCAAAAATGAATGGATTTTATTTATTTATTTTTTTGTTTTAGGTAAAAAGACTTGAAAATTTTTAAATATTCGAAAAATTACTGTACATGCGCGATAGGGAAGATATTTTATGTTTCCATTAATTACTTTTTATCATTCTCATTTATGTCATATGTTATAATTTCAGGGTATAACATGTGAAAATATGAATTTTTATAAATATTTTTTAATTGCTAAAAGTCTTCAATTTTTGTTGAATTTTTGAACATTCAAGATACATGCGCGATCGGAAGATATTATCCGATTTCAAAAAATTTTTTGTCTTTATACCACCACCCTAGACAACTTTTTGCACTGCAGCAAATTGAAAAGATAAAAAAGTTTTTTCCGCTCCACCCTAATGTACAGGGATGTTTGAACTTTATTCTAAAGGAAAATATAGCGAACTAAATTTCATTGTATTAGAAAAAATTCACATTTGTACAACATTCCACCTATATATCACTGCCTAACAGGATTTTTTGCTTTTACACGCTCAAAAATAAATTTAGCTTAAAATATCCACGGATGAATTGCAAAATATATATATCGGGATCGTTCAATTATAATTTGAGATATTGTTCGATCATCACATTGCAAAAATAAAAAATACATGCTCTTTCCATCATTAGGATAACACTCTAATTTAATAAATAATTGCAATTTAGGAGTAATTAATATTATGTAAACATGTTTATCTTGAACAATAAGAATGAAATGTGTTTATTAGCCTATGAAAGACAAATTGAGATTCTAACTATGTATAAACCTTAAGAAATATTTAATAAGTAAACGTTACATTTTGAACTAAGAATAAAATTAATTCGCAAAATAAAAGAGTCATTATACTGAATATTTTCAATTTGTACAGAAATGAAAATTTTCTAGCAGAATTATTTTAATGGTTTAAACAATAGTAACATTTTCATTACACCATAAAAGGCTTGACGTCTATCATATGTGATCACACTGGTGGTTTAATTCATTATTAATATTTTCAATATTTGATGTTAAAGGAGTTATTATATTTGGAGAGAGATCAGAATACATATTTTAATAATTGCATATAATATAGAGTACAATAAAAAATGAGAATTTAATTTAATACAAATTCTAAGAAATTTCCAGAGGTTATTTGTATTTTCTTAGTTTTCTCTAACAAATTTCATTAATACATATTGAAAATAAGTAGAAAAAAAACACTAAAATGTTTTTACTAACTGTAACTTTTCCAAAGCTTCCATCTCATTGTCAAACTTTAGAGCTCATTAATTTGCTATAAGTATTGGAATCTTAATCAATGTAAAATATTTCTTTTAATCTTATTGCTTAGATGACAGATTGGAATTCAAATTTTCTTAAAAACAAAAATAATGGAACTATTTGAGATATGGTATATAATATTAACCCTGTAACGTTATGTTATATATATATATATATATATATATATATATATATATATATATATTATAATATGATGTGATTCGTAATAAATTTCTAAGATACTTTTTTGCAAAATATGGTTTTATCGAGAAAATAATAAATTATGGTTATAATTTAAACCTTTAATATTTTTCAATTGTGTAGTACATAATCAATCTGGTGGTTTAAATTAACGTTATTATCAACCCATATCTTAAAAGTGATTCCCAGGGAAATTCGTAATGTATAATTGTATTAAATTTCATCAAAATATATAAATAAGCTAATAAAATTATAAATATATAGGAAGCAAAAAATTTTTTAATTAATATAAATTTTGGTTATATTAAATAAACTAATATTGAAAATAAGAAATAATATTTATCTGAGAGCATTTAAAAGAATTATTTTGTTTTAAACTTTTTTCTTTAAATTCTCGACTTTTCCTAATAAGTTTCGGTTTCCATTAAGTTTCGCTTTCTATTTCTATTTCGTTTAAAATTCTGAGAAGATGAAACACTGCTTTTAACAGCTACACTTAACCACGCCTATCTAAATGCTTATCTTATAGGTTTACTATACATTCATATTGGCAGAGAATACGGCAATGAATACGCCAATAGTTCACCTTGGCGAAGAACAGAGCCACATACGGAAATATCCCCAGCATCATATCAGTTAAACTGAAAAATAAACTAAATCATGATTTCATCATCTAATATAACAATGATTAACGAAATAAGTACA
Source organism: Latrodectus elegans (assembly GCA_030067965.1). Classification (NCBI taxonomy): domain Eukaryota; kingdom Metazoa; phylum Arthropoda; class Arachnida; order Araneae; family Theridiidae; genus Latrodectus; species Latrodectus elegans. Next base: position 53,665,803 of record CM057813.1, read on the forward strand.
TAACAGTAACATTTAAAATTTCGTAGTTAATTTATAAATTTAACAAAAAAGGATAATGGCTTTCATTATACAACTCAAAAGTACTACAAGTAATATTCGTTGTAAAATAGATCTTTGTAAGAGATAGTAACACCTTACTTTAACAAATTAAAATGAAATCAGGGACGACCTTCAGGAAAAACAACAGGTAAGTGAATGTTGAAATGAAACAAAAAAAAATCAAAATATATATACATAAAATGTTACAATTGTAAGAACTCAAAATATCTTACTCTAAGAGAAATGCTTATTGCCAAAAATATAAAATAATTTCACACACACTGAACTCGTAAAATTATACAAATTACTTTCTCTTTCCTATGATAAATATAAACCGAACGAAGAACAAGCGACGGAACTACAGTCACCGTTAAAACTATGATCCAGAAGAGAATAGAATGCTGTTTCTGACCAATATTGACTTCATTAAAAGACCTATATAAAATATAAAGCTTAAATCTAAACATATGATAAATGAAACTATGAAAAATTTTATTTTATGAAATCTATTAAAAATATTACGCGGCTAAAATGAATGAGAAACGGTTTTTCTATTATACATATTTTTTAAGTAAATAAAAGAACTGGATTCTTGAAAATAGCTAAATCATTCTGCATTTATTTTATGCTTATAAATAAATATAATACAACAAATTTAGATAAGATATAATATTACATTAACAGTGAAGTAATACATCATTAAATTGCTTGATGTGATATATATTTTTCATAGATTGTACAAGTACTTTGGTACTGCAACTCACCTACGATACTGGAAGTGCCTAGTATTTGGATAAAAAGTACTGACTAACGGTAACTTTCAAATACTGATTACAAAATACTAGTTACAGATATTTCTTCCCATCCATGTCTCATTGAAAATATATACTATTTGCTAGTAAAATATATCCGAATACGCATGCGTAATAACGTTAACGTTTTTAAACACATTTGCGTTTATCACATGGTTGGAAACCAAAATATAATATTATCTATTATTTATGTATTTTTTGTTATACGAATTTCTTTTGAATAAAAGTTTTCACACTTAATAACGAGTTGTCAAGTTTTGTGTTTATATAATGTTTAATAATAAAGTTGATAATACCTTTCACTGTCCTAATGATTTTGAGAAAGAAACATTAAGTCCTCAATTATTTTATGAGGATTTGGATGAAAATTCTGAATTATGGTTAGTTCGTATGCCTAATGATATGGACCCGTCTTTCATCGAAAATCAAGACATTATTCTTGATGGAAATCTTCACACTTTAAATAGTGTTAAGGACTGTCATATTCCGTATGAATATTCATCTAATGAGATAGAAGTATCAAAATTATGTATGATTTTACCGGAGCGGGAAACTGGAGATCTGAAAAATGTAAAGCACATTTTTAAAGGATCTTTATTTGTAAATGAGGGCATATTAATAAATAATTTTGATTCAGAAATAAAAATGGAAGTTTCTGACATGCATGAAGAACAAAATAATTCGACTAATTCCACTGACAACACCTTTCTTTGTAATGAAATACATTTCGATGAACTTCCATCCCAAAAGAGGAAAGAAGGAAGACATCAAAAGAAAAAAAGTTCTCAAGGAAAAAAATTGGAAAATAAAATGGGAATATTAGATGACTTTCCTAATTGCATGTCTCAGATATAAGATGCCATAAGCATTGTTAAATTATATATTTATGGGTATATATATCTATAATATGTTATTCAATAAATATAATATGAAATTATATTTCACTAAATGTTTAACAGGAACTTTCTATAATAATTAATAATTTTCTAATAAATTTGAAATACCAAATTATTTAGCATGTTTAAATTAAAAGTTATTAATATGTGTAAGATATAAATGAATTTCTTTATGCAGTGTTAATTAGTATATTAAGTTTCCTAACTATAATTTATTATATAAATTACTATGTATATCAAATCTAAAATTGTGTTTAAATGTTCCACAAAATACTTTTATTTATCTCTTATTAAATTTGTGTGAAATAATTAGTCATATGTTTTGTTAAAGAAAAATAAATGTTTTTGTTAATGAAGAAATTTGATTTGTTAATAGTTGCTGCAATAAAGCATTTAAATATGTTTTAAAAATATATCTACAGATTATATTAGATATTCTACAGATTTTAAGATTATATATATTTTGTAACTGTCTACAATCTGCCATTGGAAAAAAAAAAGATTATATAAGTTATATTATAAGAATAATGCTTTAAAAGTGACTATAAAAATCCTATTTAGACAAAATTTGTGTTATAAATAGAATCTTTGCAAACTCTGTTCATATTAAATAGTTGTTTGTAAAATTTTTATAAGCATCTGTATTATAAATTTTTATTATTTTGATAATATTAACTTTCTTTTATACACTGAGTATTTAACATGAATTATTCATTTGAATTTAGTTCATTTGCACCTTAAAAGCTCATAACAAAATTAATCTAGTGTTGCAATTTTATTGTATTTTAAAAATGAAGAGAAATGTATGTTAAAAATGAAATTTGAATGATTGCTTAGTATATTTTTCTAGATACAAATTGATATGGTAAAAATATTGATCTTTTTGAGTTTTCAAATCAATGAAATATTTTTCTTTCTTTACAAAAAGTAGATAAAATTTACGAAAGTAATGAAGACCTCCTAATTTTCATTAAATTCATTCCCCTCCCCTGTATTCTTTAAATTCCTGAAAACTATTAAAATAATGTTTCTTTTTAACAAATAAAATAGTCAAATGATTCTTTAAGTTAGTAACATATTATTTTTCTTCATTCTTTTAACATAACACTAGTGACAAATATACACTTTTAGTCATGGTTGTAGTTTATTGTGTTAAATGATAACATGATTCCAAAATTCTCATAATTGGTAACAGATTGTTCAGAATACATACGGGTAGATGTCAACTTGTATTTTGCTAATAATGTATATCTAGAGTGATGAAAAAATTATTTATTTAGTTTTCTTCATATAAATCATTTTCTTCACCCTTTTATATATAAAAAAATTTTATATTTAAGACCTAAATGGAAGTTGATTCTATATTAGATTATTGATTCTTCAAATTCTATTTCCTTCTGCTTTTAATTTAGTTTTATAACTATAGAGCAATCAGTTTTAAGCTTATAAAGATTATTTAAAATAAATGGTAAATCTTAATTAATTTAAATATATGTATGGGTGCTAAAAACCACGAGTGTTGAAAATGCAATCTATCTACATCTGCTATTTCATTCTCCAAAGTTTGCTCAGTTAAAGCTAAACCTTTAAAATCAAATACTCATGAAAAGAATTAGAATTAACACATAGTTGTAATATGAAAATTTCACTCAAAAATAAAACTTGTGTAATAATAGAAAATCCAAGATACATTTTTCTAATTGGAAATTAAAAACAATATACATTTTATAAATAAGTAGCGTGTGTGTGGTGTCATGAATTTTAATAATACATTTTGAGCAATCTATTCAATTTTTTAAGCAATAAATTAATGATTAATTAAAATCAGTTAGAATTGTTAAAATCTAATCAGTAATAATATTTTATATGCATATGTTTAAGCATTTATATAAAAAGCATGATTTTGTGACTACCCAAGTCAAAATTAGAAAATATTTTGTTAATTAAAGTGTGAACAATTGTAGTAATAGAAACTATTTTTTTTTAAATTTTATTTTTTTTAACAAAGTTAGTTCAGTTATTGAGATAAATAGTTACAAAATTAAATAAAAGTAACATTCAATCTTTTTTTTTTTAATAACAATGCTTTATGAAAAATTCTTTAATATTATGAACAATCTGTTGCATTGATTATAATTGAACAAAATACATGTGATTTCTATAATATAACAAAGTACATTTTGTGAAATCAATTATATTAAATTTAACAAATACATATGAACAGTTATGCATACAGCTCCAGGACTATTAAAATGTTTGGAGTATTCGACTATCACCAAGTGCCTTGTAATTTTGAGTCATGATCAGGTGATGAACTCTCCCTTCACTGTATACCAATGAAGGACATTGGATGTCACAATGTAGACACATTCTCAATCTATAAGGCATCAATAAGTGAGGGAGAAAATGGTTACTCTCTCTGTTGTTACCTCTGACAAAATGTTTTATTTGCTGAGCTTACAGGAAGTGGCAAGAAGCTACTAAGTCACTGAGGCTACAATTTAACTGATATACAAATTGAGGAATTGGATTTTTAAACTTTTTAAGTAAGTGGCATAGTCCAAAACCTGCTTGCTCATATAAAAATTAGAGTAGAATATTAAAAGTTACAGCATAATTCATTGTCATTTGAAAATAATTTTAGAACATGCTGTTGACCTTAAAATATAATTACGACTATATTTTAAGGCATATTTCTCTTTATTTTGGCTAAGATTTAAAAACATCTCTCTTCAATAATTAAAATCAGAAATTTTTGAAGAATCAGTTTACTCAAATAAAATGTGTATATTTTTATAATTGCACTTAAATATTCATTATAAATTACTAGTGATATTAATTTACCAATAAATATTTTTATGCAGTAAGAATTAATTGTGAAAGAAAAGCATTTTGCAAAACAAAATAAATCCCTCAAAAAATATTTGTTCCTGTGTTAAATGTTTTGCTCCCCAGGAACATATTGTTGCCTATAATTCATTTCTTTTAAAAAGGATTATAAATTTTATTTAAGGAATAACATTCAAAATTCCATTAGAGCAAAAATGAATTTAAATATGTTAAATGTTTTGAAAACAGAATATAATAGGATTGCTTGTTATTCAAAATTAAGAATTCAACTATAACTTAAAATTATAGAAATGATTGAAAGCTTTTATAAAATTCACTTTATTCTGCAATGGATAATATTACAAATTGAATAGCAAGAAATCTAGAATATATATTAAAGTATTTTTTACATAATATTCAATATTATAAATTTTTGTCAACAAATCAGATGTCTTATTTTTAATTTATTGTTGAAATTTTATATTATCCCTTGTTCCCTTGAGAATTGCAGGACATTTTAATGTTATTTTCTAGTTTACTTCATGTTCTCCAAGTTTTAAATTTTTAAGTTGCTTTTTAAAATAATTATGATTTAAAATGTAATATAAAATTTTTATAAAGATACAGATATTATCATCATTACTGGTTTGATAGCTCATTACGGATCCTGGCCTCTACTTTTTGATTTTTAATAACACTAAATATTGGAGTAAAGCAATTGACCAATTTTCGGTCTACTCTTTGGTTGTCCACAAGGGACTGCATTTAAAACTTTCAAAGCAGCTCTATCACATTCCATACAGATACTTAATGTAAATATGTTTATAATTCAATCAAGTTAATAACCCATTTTATGAAAAGTTTATAAAAAGAAAAACTTTAATTTTTCATTACTGTTAAATTCTCTTCCTTAATTATGATCAGGAAAAGAATTTCATTAAATACAAAGTATTGTCACTCAGTTGAAAATAGTTAATCAAGAAAAGTAAATCGATCAATACAATGTAATATAATAAAAATTATTGCATTTTCTTTTTTGTACAAAAAATAAAATTAACCATGTTTGATGCAATTATCATTGTGTATGATTAATGAAAAATTACCAGTAATCTATTATACTACATTTGCAATTTTATTAATTATTAGTTACAAAGGCTTTTTGCAATTAAAATTTTTGATTGGGTAATACATGAATATAAAATTGCAAGACAATTAAACTTCCAACAATTCTCAGAGAACAGAAATTTTGTATTTATTACTTCTTTGGAAAAAAATAAGAAAAAAAAAAATCATAACAGTACTTGACATTCAAACTTGTATTTCAATTGGATTGCATTACACATAGTGATTGATAAGTAATTTTTCAATATTTCTTTGATATATTAATGAACAATACGCTGAATGGAAAATCTGTTCTGATAAATAATCAATCTTTAATTGAATAAATTCCTGATTTGCACATTAATAATCCACAAAATGACCTCTCTATATCATTTTTTTTGTTTCCTTGTTTGAAATTGTGTGTTTTAATACTTTTATCTAAATTGATAATTTGCTTACAAAAATAGGTATTTGCTAGGATAATTTCAGAAGTCCAATAAAATCTGACATTGTTTATATATTCATTGAAGGATTAAATCCATTATAAGTATATTAATTTTTATGCATCATCTTTTTTTAATTAAAATATATTGCAGCAAATTCAAATTAGATAATAGTATAAAGTAAATTTTATGATGAGATTTTTTTAATATATTAATGGATTATTTAACTTAATAATAATTTTAACCTATATTCTTGCTTATAGCTTTCTGTAAGTATAAGAAGAAAGGTAGAGGAAAATAAGACATTTTGTGTAAACAAAGTATAAACAGAACTTAATGTATCTGATTTGAGAAAATTTTTTACCTCCTTTTTATGCATAAACCAGGTCCTCAGTTGCTTTATTTAAGTAATCTGTACCCTGTTGTAAACAAGCACAAAGTTGCATATTCCTGACCAGGAAATGGCAAAACAAATTAGTGTAATTTTTGTTTCGACTCTGACAAATCAATTTTCAATCATATTAATCAATCTGAAAACCAATTTTATTGCAGTTTTTTAGATTTTACCATAAGTTTATAAATATGATTTTATCATAAGAAACATTGCAAAAAATAAATAGAGGCGGGTTTCAGTTTGATATCTTTTCTAAATCTTTCTTATAAGTTGTGTTGATGTGAATACTATTACAGAGCATAAAATATATGGAAAAATTAAAAGAAATGTTGTGTCAAAAAAAAAAAATCTAAAAAAATTACAAACAAATAAATGATGACTATGTATAAAGATTACCAAATTAAATGTATGGTAATATTTTTCATTGTCTACAAAGCCAGAAAAAAAACATAATTACGCCAGAGAAAAAATGCATAATTATACTACAATTCCCATCAGAAAAATAAAATTGTCTAGAAATTAATATAAGTTAAATTTTTAAAAAACTCTCATGAGAATAAAGAGTTATTTAATTGATGAAAATTTTTTATGAATGCAGCAATTATTATTAGTAGAAAATGAGGAATTTTAAATCTTAATTTATCTATAAGCTCACTTTTTACATAAGGAATTAGCTTTTAGTTTTAGAATCTATTCACATATGCATACATAATTAATTATAAGGAATACAAGACTATTAAATGGATAACGCATGAAGTTTTTTATAGTATGTGTATATATATGTAAATTTATGAAGCAAATAATTCATCACTTAAATTGATGCAATCTTTTATATTCTAGAGGTAAATTGGAACATACTTTAAAGCACAGCCATGTTAAAATGAATATTTTTTACTGATATTTTTGTCTTAAATTGTTCATTTATATGCTAATTCTAATTATGATCTGTTCCAATTTGTCTAAATCAATATATTTTATATGAAAATTACTGATTTTGTACACTCAAAATTTTATATTATAAATCTTGTGTGAAAAATTTTAATGGTTCATTAGTTTTTGTTATAAAAACTTTAGTATTTTTTTATTATAAAATTAATAAAAAAATGGTGACCTGGTTATTTAGGGTATTGATCTCATTATTGGAAGGTAGTAATTTCGAATTTAACATAATTGAAGATGTGTTGTGTTCTCTAAAAGTGACTGGAGCAGGTTAAATAAGAAATGATAAATGTCCTCCAAGTAAAATAATATCTCTAAAGGTGTTAAGTCAAATAATGGGTGTCCTTTGCTCTGTTCTAGTTTCTAAATTAGTCTCCTACCCAACAGCTTCTACTCAACTGGTAGAGCCCTGCCTTGGCCTAGGTACAGCAAATACATTGCATGAACAATTTATCATAATACAAACAAATTAATATTTACTCACAATTAGTTGTTTTCAATTCAACTGTTCTTTTACTGATATAACTGTGCACATTTTATGCTTATGTTATGACACATAAAACTTCCATATAGGGAGACAAGTAAAAGCAATTCTGTAGAAATTTGCTTTTAAAAGATAAAGAATGTATAGTGTACACACACTAATATTTATATATTACATTATAGTATTCCACTAATAGTTGTATATAATATCCCTAACAATAAAATAATTACTTACGTTTATTAGAATATGAATTCATCTCATATAAATTTAATTTCATACATTACATATTGTAGGAATTATATGACAATGTATAAAGTATTTTTAATTGGGCCTTATTTGACTTATTTTATGCATTAAACTAAACTGATTTTTTTATTGTCATCTTTTTTTTACTTCATCAATTTATTAGGACCTTTAATAATAAATATTAAAAAAAAGTGTTCATAATTATCATTAAGATTTAAAAATTTAATTGAGAACATGCTTGTCTATAATATTTCTCTATCTCATTGTTCCTTACATTTTTTTTTACCACTTAAAAGTAATAGGTATGTAGAATGAAATACTTAAAAAATTATAGCAAGTTTGTGGATAATTATATAAGATTTTAAAAATCATTTTGTGTTTTAATTAAAAGAAACTACCATGGCTTATGCAACTTCATAAACTGTCTTAGTTATGTTAAATGTCTTTAGGTGCTCAATAATTATAAAATTCTATTATTTTAATATAAACATTTTTATTATAAAACTTACTATACAAAGTAAAAAAGAATATGACTCCCCCCTAAGTCCTGCATTGCTGCCTCATTGTGGTGGGAGTGTTTCTGGGCGGAATGGGTGAAGTATGGCAGGAGTGTATTCTCTTGGTAGGGTCACCAAAGTCGTGAAGGCTATTCCACTATGATCAGCTACATAAGTGCAATGCAGGCATAAGGCAAAGTCAGCTTTTGGTGCCCCTAGCTTCTTGACTCATGAAACTGCATTTTAAGACCTTTTGTCATTTCAAAGGGGGTATACTCGTGTATAATATCATGTGACAGGCCACAAAGTTTATCCCCTATGTCTGAAATGCAATGCAACTCAAGCTGCTCCTACCCACATTTTGGCTTGCATTGATTTAAATGATTGCCAGTTATTCTCAACCCCTGAGGCTCTGCAGCATTGTTTGAAGACGCTTGGGTTCATGGACCTGGTTTGATGCTGCTGTCAACCAGGTAGGATAAGCCACTTGGATATGAGCATTAAAACTTTTAAGTGTAAAAAATGGTTATTTGAATGTAAAAATTTTCATGTAACTATGGGATGTGACAAGAAAATTATTGTTGTCTTGTGCATCAGATAAAGGTAGAAGAAAAAATTAGCTAATTTGGTTTTACATAAATGAAAAGAATTTGAAATATTTATAAGTTTTTAGAATTGCATTTTGTTATTGAAAAGGAAATTTCACTTTTAATTCAGAAAAAAATTTCTTGGTGAATTTCTAATGTGCAACACTTGTATTTAAAAACATTAAATGACAATTATTCAGAATTTACTGATAAATAATTTAAAAATGGGAATAAAAGAATTATTAAACAACAAATGTCTTAGACATTTTTTTTACCATGAAGTGGTTGTTTCTTTTGTTCCAATTGAGATCATGATTATGTCATTTTATTAAAATTCTTATTGGTTTAAAATATTCATGGCATCAGATAACATTTCATCTATGTTACATCATATTGAGACAGCATTCAGAATTTTAGAAAATTCAATTTGTTGATGAATTTGCTGCCTGACATCAACTTGCATTCTTCGAGAGGCAGCAAACAAGGCTAAGTTCACTATTGAATGTTTAAGAGTTGTTGATGATGACAAAAAATCCATTCATGATTTTTATCAGTAATAAAGAAGTGTTTTTTAATTATATTTTTTTTCTGTTTGTAAAACTTTTCAAAACCATGAAAGTTACCTTTGTTCTAAATATTCACTTTCAAATCTTTAATGATTTTGCTTATAAAATTGAGCACGTTGAAATTAGAATAGAGAATTTTAAAAATGAAAAAAACAAGATAAAATATCCATTTTATGATTAGTTTAATTCAGCAAGGACTATTTAAATTTTTAATTTATTTTAAATTTCTCTTCTTTATAAATTTGTCTTTTTTTTTACCAGTTAGGTATAATTTATTACTGTATAAGTAACTAGTACACATATGTTGTAATGCGTCATTGGCAAGAAATATTTAGGAATTATAAAATTGTTTCATTCATAAAATTACAAGCATTCAGAATTTTAGAAAATTCAACATACTTTTATTATTGATAATTCCAGCACTTTAGTTAAATTATTAAATTATGGTAGTGTAGTGAACTACAATTCTGAATTAAATTGTAATTAAACTTGGAATTTAATTTAAGAATATGATAGTTATGAATATTAAAAGTTTTCAGTTAGTAAAAAATTTAGTGAATTTAATAAATGTTGATTCGAATGGCAATTTTTTTTAAATAACAAATCATGGTAACAAAATTTTTCAATGTTTTAAATGTATAGAAAATTTATTGAATTCTAGAATATTAAATTAATTTCTAAAGACATCAATATGCTTATAATGAGCATGAGCATTCATTATTAAATATTATTTACAAAAAAATTATACTTTTAACATTATTTAAATTAGGATTTCTCTGATTGTGGTGGTTCTTCAGATGACATTTGAGATCTGTTGGTAAAGTTGGCTATCAAACTATACAGCAAAGGTCTGAAAAGAAAAATAGCAAAAAGAAAAAACATGATATTCATAAATTTAATTAGTAAAACATGTGACATCTGCTTTCAGAATACATTCTAAATATTTTATTTTCTTCAACGAAGAACATAATTTAAAATACAAATAATAAATCAGGTTAATGATGCCATATACTATATTCATGTGTAAACAATTAAATATTATTTGTTAACACCAGCTGTCAAATAGATAAAATTGTTTATTGCTGTAGAATATAATTTTTGATATAAAAACTTTTGGTTGGAAAATTTTAATTGAAATTTTTCATGCATTAGTTACAACTTCATATTATAAAGCATCATTATTCTATTATATTTAATATTTCATAATTAGAGTGCTAATTAATTGTTCATACAGTACCAATTATGAAAGTTCAATATTGAGGTTTTTTTGGAAGAAAAGGCACCAATCTAAATGGTTTTAAAAATAAAAAATAAAATTATGTAAATTTAATCATAATAGAGATTATTTTGATTCTGAATACACACTGTAGGAAGCTCTTATTACTGTCTACAAATGATAACATCTGCATACCAAACTTTTCTCATTACTATCCACAGATAGCAATATCTACTTGCTGATTCAAATCTTGCCCAGAAAGGAAACTGTTGCCCTGTCACTCACATGTTGACTTTATCTGTGTAATTATATCAATTAAAATTACTTGTTAAACTTATGCTGCCTAATTAAATCAGTGATCTAAATATATAACAACCATTAGAAATTAGTTCTATTATTCAGTAATTATATCATGATGAAATATCAGGAAAATTCATTTATTATGAATGTCTAAAAGTACATTTATTCACTCTCTTTAATTAAGATACAATAGACCCACATTTTTACAAACTCATAGAGACTGGTAAAATAGTTTGTAAATTAGAAAAATAATGTATTAGATTATTGAAATCTATTTTTTTAAAAATCAAACTGCTCTTTTTAATAAATAAAATACTGTTCGAAAGAATTATTTAAATATAAAAAACACATACAAAATAAGATGTTGTTGTCGTCTGACAAATGAAAAAAAAAGTCATGGGATCAAAGGCATGGAGCACTGCCATAGCGACATCTCCAGCTTTTTCCGTATAAAGGGTGTAATGGTAACAGTTGGGGTCGATGTTGAAGAGGGTCGAGGCAACAGATGTAGTTGAAAAGATGATTCGGATCCAGTGGAACTCGTAATGGAACAAAATAAGATAAATACTTAAAATAACATTTTCATTTTACTGATTCCACTTTCAATGCACAATTTTCTAAAGCTCAAACCATGCCTGGTTTTAAATATTTCTAGCCAACTATTTTATGCATTGAAATTCATTATGTTCACCTTTATAGCAAAGTAGTTTGATTTCCTTTTAAAGACATTATTATCAACAGGACTTCTATATATATTCAGAAAGAAATTATAGCAATAAATACAATAAGCAATACCATATTGTTACTGAATAATTTTAATATTTAGTGACAGAATCTATTACATGGCAACTTATTCAAATGTTAAAAGAATAAGATACATCAGTTATGCTGCTATAATTCATGCATTAATTATATTTAACTTGATAACAAATATTCCATTTTGATGTGCTTGATAACTGAAATAAATTGAAAGGAAAATTCAAATTATGACATTTAAAAATATAACTTCAGTATCTTGCAAAAAAACCCAGCATATAGCAATAAATCGGTATTCAGATTTTACTTTTAACTTCCAATAATGAAAGCATGATTATTAAAAAATTGCAAAAAAGTATTTAGCTTAGTTGAAAATCTTTACAGATATTAAAATACATTGGTTTTAATGACAAACAAAATTATTAGGGCAGAAATAATAATTTATTGTGAACTTTTGTTTTTGGTAATAATTTTAGCCATTAGCGAATTAGACTAGATGGTGACTAGCAATTAGACTAGCCATTAGCGAATTAGACTAGACCAGAATATATTGTTTTTAAAATTGATTTGTTTTTGGAGTACATTCATAATTCTTTCTACAAAATTTAAAAAACTGCAATTTACTACAGATGCAAAGTTTTTGTTGTAATAATAAGTAGGAAAATAAAATTTTCCTACTTATTATTACAACAAAAACAAAATGGCATGCATATACATAGTGGTACTGATGAGCTCCAGATTGTACTTTAAGGTTAACAGGTTTGAAATATTCGACCATTACCAAGTGCCTTGTAATTCTAAACAAGTCATGTGATGAGGTTACACCTGATCTGGCATCCTTCCGACATCCATGTCACATCTGCAGAAAAACTTCGTATGTCACAGATTAACATGAACACCTCAACCCATGTACCTCCAGAAACCCAGTGAGAAAGTATGTGTGTGTGTGTGATCATCCTTCCAATCCAACCTGCACCATGTGATACTTCATTTTGCTGATAGTAATGAAAAGCAGAATGAAACTACTGAGCCACTGAAGTTCTGATAAATATACAGAAATTTAACAAGGTCCAATACATACTTATCATAATTTTAATAAATTAAAACAAGTATATAATTTTAATATTATGTAAAGATAAACCTAACAACTGAAAGCTGATATAATACCTTTTAAAATATTTATTGCACTTTGATTTTTAAATGTATTTTCATAGGTTGAAATTTTTATATCTACATATTTCTTATGAGGAATCTTAACAAAATTTCTTAAATTAGTTTCCTTGAAACTATTTTTGTAAATTTGTGTGGTTTTAATAAAAAATGTTTAATAATTAATCAACTATAATATCAACGATTTTCTTAAAATAAGTTTTTATTTAAGAAAATTAAATGTTAATATTATTATGGTTCTTAAATTGTTTAATAAACCTTTTTAAAGTATTTTTAAAATTTTATCAATAACTATTTATACAGTGCAAGTTCTGTTTTGTAATATCTCAAGCAAAATTTTGCAATCTATTTATTCTGAACAATTATAATAAAAATTAAATAAAAAAAATTTGAGCACAAATGGTTTTTGTAATAATCCTAATCACACAACTAAGTTTTCGTATGAAGCAAAATATCATAACTATTTAAAATAGAATTTTGCTGTTTTAGTAAGGAAATTTAAAGTATTACTTTTTTACCAATGCAAAATAATATGCCTAACAGTCAAAATTTGTTATAAAGCTTTTTCACATCCACTGTGTATTATTGCTTTGTGGCAGGACTTTTCATTTGTTGCAAATCCTATTTACATGAGGAAGAAAGAAATCCAGAAAGTTTTGAAACATCTATCCTAACAAATTTACATGCACAAAACATAAATGCAACAACTATCTATCATTTTTTAACAGTAATTAGATTTCTAACAGTAAAACTTAACAATCTCTGATCAATATATAAGTTGTTTCTTGTGTCATCCCATAATGCCAGCTTAACTGGCATTATGGGGTGCACTGCTCCACTTTTCCAACTGAACCATAAATATAATACTATCTCTAAGTCATAAAGAACCACAAACAGCTATTGAAGAAAAAAATAAGAAAAATATTTCTTTAGTAAAGTATTTCAAAATATATTCATGTTTACCAACATTTAAATTTTTAAAAACACAATTTTCCCTATCTCTCTCATATCAATACACAAAACTTGTATACATTTATAATAAAACTTTTTTAGGAATTGAGGAACTCAGTTATTTTTTGTTACTAATAATTATAAGCTATAGTAAACACAAAAAAGGAAGCTTACACATGACAAAATATGAGTATATAATTAAAATAATTAGAGAAAAAATTAAGAAATCACACATGAATTTCAGCAAAAATACTTACATATTGTTTAATTGAGCCAAATACATTTTTTGTATATCACAAGAATATTTTAATAGATATACATAGATTTTTAATTGTTTTTTTATTTATTTCTTTAAATGATTCAATTAATAATTTCATAAATATATAAATGTATGTCAACAAATCCTTGTCGATAGCTGTATCCTTTCTCAATATTTTTAGATAAAAACTTTCTAAATTTGCATTAAACAATTTCAGAATTATGCTCCAGGTTTAAACAAATAGTAAAAAATTTATAAGCATTTTTTATCCTGTGTCAGAGTGCAGACAATATATCTGCCAAAAAACTTATTAAGCCCAATAAAACTTAGTGCTGATAAAGTCATTAGAATTAAAAGCAGCAAAATCAAATGCAGAGTATGTTGTCAAATGAAGAAAGTCAATGATTCATCAGACAGTCAAAGGGATAGACATCATCAGCTAATAACAATGCTGTGGAAGTTTTTATAAGGAAAGTCATGCCCTTTGAGACTTGAACATTTGCTGTAAAATTTGGACAGGTGAAGATATAAGAGTATTCCACATTTGATCAGTTGAAAGAAGTTTATACTTTTGTTTTAAGAATTTGACCATTTTCTTTTTTACCTCAAAATTAAATTCTTGAGTAAGGTAATTTAAGGCCATTTTTAACTAAAAGGTCAGCCATTTCATTTCAAGGTATCTCACAGTGGCTGGGGATCCACTGAAAAATAAGCTACCAAAGGTAATTACGTTGGATACAATTATTTTAGTCTTCAGTAAGAAAAATTATCACTTGGGTGTTTAAGAGACAGCTGCTATAAATGTAGGCAACATTTATGGCAGCTGTCTTTTAATGAGTAAGGAGGAAATGAACAAATATGACTTCCTTGTTAAGGTCAATATCAAGTCCAAAAAGATTTAAAATTGTTTTTCCCTTGTAAAAAACCTGCATTTAAATTAGAGACCTTAAGAAAAGAGAATAGTATTCTTTAGAATATTCACAGTACAAACCAATACCAGCATATTTTCCTTGCATGCAGAACTATCAATATAAATGGATTTGCTCAGAGCAAAAGGAAACAGTAGCTATAACTTCTGAGGAAGGGGAAAAAAGGAATCAGGAGGTGGACCACATTTCAGAAACAGAGCCTCAGGAATTGCATTATATTTCTGTTCAGAAATACTGATGAAAATATGGTTAGGATTATAATTTGGAGCTTTAATAGCAAGAAGAGAGGCCAATTGGAAAGGGTGCAGTAAAGTTGGCAAGATGTTACGGAAAGAATACAGAACTCTTCAACCCAATAATAAGTTTCTCAGTTTAAGTTTGTAAAATGTTCTGTTATTAAATCATATTTTAAATAGAATCGAACTTTAGAAACTGAAAGGACAGGAATGCAAATGGTTTACATTTGCAACAATAGCCACTTGCACATTTATAAAAGGATATGTTTATTTTAATAACCCTTCAATAATCTAAATTAATTGTTCATTTGTCAATATATACAGAATAAAACTAAATTAAAAATGAGTAGGAATGAATTTTAAAATTGTCAATGGGCTCAATTTAAATTAAAATCATTTTATATTTTTTAGGAAAATATAAATCACTTTTTCTAAAATTCTTTATGTCATAGAATGTATGCCTTATATTTGCTAACCAATATTTTTTAAAGAACTGAACAGGGAGTTCAGAATAATTTGTTAAACTGTAAAATATGTATGCTTCTATGACACAGCTGTAATTCAATTAAAAATCGTACATTCACAACCAATCTGTACAAGTTGGCAGAATGAATATAATAATGGTACTTCTTTTATCAGAAAAGCTGTGAAAAGGAGCACTAGGCATTTTAATTGTAAGCCTTAACCATGTCATATTTATTTTAGAAAAAAAAATTTTTTCTCTATGTGTACACACAAAAATATTACTTTTCATTCTTTTTTTATACTATTTCTCAATTATTTAGCTAATACATTGTTTTCTATTATATTCTAACTGTTAAAATTCTAATCATAAATGACTACTTATTACATATGGTTTAATTTAAGATTCCAATAATTATAAAGTATAGTACTTTGAACAATTTATTTTTAAAAACAAGCAAGAATGGAAAACATATTAATTACAGAATTAAAGTGGTATAAAAGTTTATATTGCACAAAAAGGAAATTAACTGAGAAATGCATGCTTTTTCATGAAAAAGTTAATATGGGAAAATATATATATAAAATATAATTTACTTACACATCAATCATATCTCCTTCAACTTTTACATTCAATTGTGTTTTTAAAAGATCTCGTTGGAATGAAAAATTTGGATGCCCAGATTCTATATAACGATGAAATGATGTTTTCATATTAGAATAAAAATAAGTAATAAAATTAGTATAATAAATTACTAACAACAAACTGAAATAAAATAAAAATCTTTCATTTAAAATTAGTTGAGCACTAATTACTCTTAGAAAAGAATCAGTTTTACCATTCCCAAAGTAAAATATTGCACACAATTAAAATTCACTAATAAATCTTAAATTATTTTCAAATTGCATGCTTATTTTAATTTTAATTAAAGAAGTTGACATTAATAATTTGTCATAATTTTTATTTGATTCAATAAAAAATAATTTAGAACAAATTATACTCAAAAAATTAAATTTAAAACATATGAACATTGTTGAACAACAATTTGAACTATCTTAATTTAAAAATTACAAGTTTAAAATGTTTTGGTTGCATGATGTGCAAAATTAAAGTGATTATAATTTAACTATTGACAATTGTTAAGTTTTCAAAAGTATGGAATATATACACATGACAAGTAAACCATTTCAACAGTGGAGTCTCAAAAGCTGATTTTTATGTGAAATGTTTTTTGAAGTAATTAAAAACATAATTCTGCAACAAGAAAAAACTTCAGAGCTGAAGAAGATGGTTGAGAAAAGTGATGTGATTTTAACACTTTTTGAATTAGCTAATTTTCATTGTAATTAGAATATATAGAAGACACAAATAATTATTTTATGTTCTTATTTTTTATTTATTTATTTTTTTGATAATTATATATCTTTTATAATATAGGTTCTTTTGAAGACAAACTCTGAAGGAACATTTGAAAGTTACTCTTTTAAAGTTGTAATGTACCAAGCATCAACAAAGTTGGACTGTGAATACATTTTATAAGTTGTATGACAATTTGTAAACTGTAATGAAGAGAATTATCTAGTAAATAATAGTGACATTTATCAACAAAACCAAACTACAAGTGTAGTATTATTTAACAATGAACAAAAATATATTAATGCAAGTAAGTAAAGAATGAAAAAAAAATCACTCTGAAAAAGAATTATTAAAAAAGAAAAAAGGAAATAAAATACATGCAAAGAGATGAAAAAGAATGTCTCCCTGATATGCCTAAAATTCAGGAAGGAATTTCAAAAGAGGCTAAGCCTCAAAAAAGAGTTGTTTAACCAGTGTTAATTAAATGAAGAGAAAAATTATTATTTTCATATAAGTAATTAAATGTTTTCACTAAAATAAAAAATATATTTCTAGGGAATTAATTTAACAGGAAAAAAACGAATATGTGTTTAAGAATGGTATTTCTAATTTTTTATAGAATTTCTTTTTAATCTTTTATTTTTGCTATTCAAAATAAATATGTATTAAAAATAAATATTGAATTTTACATTGAATTTCATAAGTTTTATATGTAGAAAGGAAAATTATAAAAATAAAAGAAACTATAAATTTAATAAGTGCTATTCTAATCATTACTACAATAAATTTTCTGAAGTCCATATGAATTCCTCTTTATAAATAAAGCACAAGTTTGATTCAGTTGAGTAAATATACATATGTAGTGTTTAAGCATTCAGTGTGGAATTTCTCCTGCCTAATCAAGCTACAGACTTTACATGCAGTGAATAGTTTCAGGTGAAAATATCATAGGCTACTTTTGGAACCAATGATCATGTCTTCGAAGTGCATTAGGAAATTGACATTCTGACACAATGCTCTTGTAAATGTCTGCTTGGAATGACGTTGCAATAAAAGCAATATCTAGGTCATTTTGACTGGCATACATTAATAAATAAACCACTATAACTAAAGAAAGACCTACAAATTTTCTAGCAACTTAAGGAGGATAAGTTATTTATCCATGAGCTTCAACAAGGAAATTAATTGATTCCCAAAACTTCACTTCAGAATTTTTTGAATCTGGATTCAAATGTAATTTATTCCTAGGAGTTATTATTAATTATAATAATTAAAAACTTTCTGATATCAAACAGAAGGAAACAGTTTAGTGCTGCGACAATCTGCAAAATAAAGAGATGAATGGTTAACAAAAATAAGATATTTTTTTAAAAAAAATAGACAGTGAAATACTTTTCTATGTTTAAAAAAAAATGTTTTTAGTTTTGAAATAGAAAAAAGTAAGTGATTACTAAACTGATTTTTCTAAATAAAATGAAAACAAGAATTGTTTTAAATCATGAATTTTATTTTACATATACTTTTATATAATGCAAACTTAATAATATTTCCTAACAGTACTTTATTTATAAAAAAAACAGTGTGGTAAAAAATAATTTTAAGATCTAATTTTTCTATTTTACCAACTACTTTACGAGTTGCTGCATGTTTGTAATAACAAGCATCTACTGCATATATAAATATGCTGTAATCATTAAATTATTTGTATGATAAAATTGATATCATTGTAATTATAGCCATTACTAAATGATTAGCATCACTTTTCAAATATTGGTATTATGAATAATTATTTTACAAAATCAAATATATATTTCCCATGTCTTAAGTGTAAATTCATGTACTAGCAGAATACAAATTAGTAATATATGAAATTCAATTATTATAATAGTTTGTACTTTTCCACAATAATTGATAACTAAGTAGTATAAAAAATATAAGAAATAAGCACACTAATCAATTAATATGTTGAAGGCACAAGAATCATTTTTAATTGCAATTACGAATCTACTTGAATAGAAATTAATGATCTGGGCAATATTAACATTTTATAATGTGTAGTATCAATTTACTAAAAAGTTTTAGAATCTTAAACATTTACATCTATTGGAAATGAAAAATTAATTGATGCATTTATTTTAGATATTTTAAAATTGAATGTACATTAAGAATTGTATATACATATTAAAATAAAATATAAATAGTAATAATACATATGTATGGACATTATAAATATATATTACCTGAAAGTAATACTGATTCTGTAAATAAGTATCCATTATAAATGAGGTATTCCCTTATTAGTTCATTTATTAGAAGATTTTCATCAGAAATAGGAACAGGTGGTTCATTTTCATCTTGAAGAATACTAAACACTTCAGCTCGTATTCTTGCTCTTATTTCACTTAGAGCACCTGATTTGGTGAGTGCTTCTTTGAGAACTATTAAATAAATAATAATAAATCATAAAACTCTGAAATTTTGAATAAACTAAATTTATTTCTATAATCAATTTAAGAAATAAACAAAGCTTGAAATATTAAAAATGATAATAAGTTGATCCACCAAAGGTATTTTCATATTATCAACTGAAGAAATAGAAATAATTCTTTTGGTATCAGAGGTAGGAAAGAGCAAAAAAACATGTATGCCATAAGAGTGAAAAAACAGCTCTATTGTATAAAAAAAGAATGTGATGTCCTTGCTTGATTGACTACTTTAAGTACTCTTCATACTAAAGAATTTCACCTTATTTATATTTATGGGCCTTTCTGACTTCATTAACCAAGTGGGAGATTCTAACAAATGAAGCAAGGGTGTTCTGGATTTGAAGCTTGGAACAAAATGCTGTTAACATTAGAGATACTTTGACAGTTGCATCCCATTTTAAAGGAAGTATACATAAACAGTTCCCTAAAATTGAAAGGTGTTTTTGTAAAATACTATTAACCAAGGAAATTTACTCAAATATTGCTAATTGACGAAAAATCCTTTCATATTATTCCTTTGTGCATATTTAACAAGAATTAAAACAAAAAGTAAAACAATTGAATAGTTGTGGTACTGTTTACTTGCAAAAATAACTTAAAGCTTTAAACTTATTTTAAAGACAACAGAAAACATGTAAATGAAAAATCAAAAAAGAATAATCTTATATTCCACTAGATGTTCCTGTTAACTCATTGCAACAGTAAATGAAACTCAATGGAGTTAAAGCAGCAATATTGCAACCCTATAAGCAATTTATTATTATTTTTTAAACTTTTTTATTTTGAACACTTTTTTTTTATTTTTTAAGCTTTATATTAGAAATGAGCTCTTTTATAAAGAAACAGAGGTTATTTATTAAAGTAATATCCATGTATTTGGTATATAGTTTTCTGCTAGTGAATAATTGTGCTATTTGGAACCATTGTTTTCACTAGCTAATGGCATGCATCAAATAAAAATCACATACAGAGTTAGGTAAATTAACTTGGCATACAAAAAGAAAATTCACAAAACTGATGAAAGTGAAGAAAACGGCACAGGTGCAGTATAATTCATGATTCCAAATTCTGATTTTTTTTGTGATGAAGAAATATTGCCAAGATGAGATATCATGATGTAAATATTAGGGTAACCAAAATAGAATTTTCTGCAAAATTCTTATAGGTCTCCATAAGTATGACGTAACAAAAACAGGGTTGCCAGATACATAAGAAAATCTGCCTAAAAATCACCAATCTCAGAATTTGGCACATGGATTACATGGCACCTGTGTGGAAAAAATTATTAATCTTTTAAATAAAAAAAAGACAAGAGGAAAAATATTACTCACAAGAAATAAATTTGTCAAGAATAAAATAATTTGCTAAGTCATTCCATGGAAAAAATCACTTATGAATTCTTTTACCATACACAGAAATCTAAAATGTGCATTAATGTATTGCTTAACATCTAATAATAAACCAATTTTGAAATTAGTCATAGACAGAATTATAACAAAATAAACAAAAATATGTGTTTGATAAATCAGGAAAAGAAAATATTTCAAGGCATACAAAGAAATCAGCAGACAGTAGTAAGAAGATTTCAATTTTTACTAATCAACAATGCATAGTTAGTGAAATCTATTTGAAATAATTATGTAAATCAGTATGTTGAAAAATTTGTCTTATCTTTGTAATTAATGATATATAATATATTTTAAATAAATATAATTAAATAATTAGATTGGAAATATTTCAAGTAAGAACTTTATTGTGTTAGATTAAGCTATGAAACTTTCATTCTTTTTCATAATAAAAACACAATCATCATAGTCATCAAATATTTATAATTTCATGAAAGTCCCAAACCAACAATTTTGCATAATTTTTATCAATATGGATACATTTCAAAACCTAATTAAAAGTTTTTTGTTATAAAAGCTAATGCAACTGCTTGAAATGTACCTCCGATAGTAAAGATTTTATTTAGATTCATATGGAAAATCAAGGGAATTATATTAGTTGGACTTATTAAAGGGACTTAAATAAGTGATTTAGTGCTAAGCTTAATTTTTAATACCATCTTAACAGACTACATAGGATATTTTTTAAGGTCAGCCCTTTGTTCAGAATTCTTTTTATCACCAATTTGATAAAGCTTTAAAGAGGTGCTCATGTTAATTTAGTTGAAGGTATTTTATGTTCTATAAAAATATTTGAAAAATTGCACAAATCTTGTAATGGGAGATTTTTCTGTTATTTAGGTATATATATATATATATATATATATATATATATATGGTGAAAAATGTTTAGGATTCAATAGAAGATTAATTCAATTTTTGAGAAAATCTTACAGATATTGCAAATGTATGTATTCCTCATGATAAAAATATAGAGAAAAATATTTAAATAAAGTAAGTTCTGTCAATTAATATTCTTTATTTGAAATGAAGCTTTTTTTTTATCAGATATGAAAAATATCATTTTTTAAAAAATAATTATCTTTATATATTATACAAACTTTGCATTTATTTACAAACAAAATCGGTACTTACATATTATCACAACCATGACAACCTCCCAGATAACTTGCCAAATTGGCAACCCCAATAACGTACGCATCTAAGGCCCTGAATTGGCAACCATTTACTTCCTGGCAAATTTCTCCGCTTGCCACCTTTCTCTGCCTAACTGTTAATTGAAAATGGTAAGCTCGAATACTAAAATATGAATCTGGGATTTACCAAATTCTGAAAAATATGCCATTGCAATTTTACAGAAATATAACATTTTACCAGACGTTAGGAAATGCACCAACTCTCACACAATGAAGTTTTATTTTGGAAAACAGATTTTTTGAAAGTGCAACATTGCAACTTGTAATCAACATGTGGGAATAAGAAGAGGTAGTTAATTGGCTGGAGGAAAGCCGTAACCCGTTATTAACAGTAGTAGGATTCATTTTTGTTGGTGCAAAGAATTTACAGCAGTCAAATTTTACGACGAAGAACTTAATTTAGCTGACAAGACAGTCATAGACTGGAATAATTATATGAGAGAGAGATTTGTGTTCTCCACATGGAAAGCAAAGAAAGAACTAAAATAGGTGGACCTGGCCACATTGTGTAAATAGATGAAAGCTTTTTCACAAAAAGGAAAAATAATTCGGGTTGAATATTGTCAGAGCAATGGATTTTTGGTTGCATCTGTCAAGAGACCAAATAAGTATTTAACAACTGTTCCAATGGAACTGCAGCCAAGCTTTTACAGAAAATTGTCAAAAACATTGAGGAAGGGAATACACTTTATTCTGATAGTTGAAGAACATATCAGACTGATTAATTGGCAATCGTTCGATTTAATCATTTAATAGTAAATCACAAATATAATTTTGTCGACCTCAAAACGGATGTGCATACTCAAACAATTGAAAGAATGTGGGGTTCCGCAAAATGGAGGAACAAAAGACAACGGGGTACATCAAGACACCATCTTGAGCCTTACTTGACAGAATTCATAAGGTGACAAGACTAAGAAAACAATAAAAAAAATAGCTTTGATTTTATTTTAAAAACCTTTTCGCAATATTTTGCACCAAAATGTAATTGATACATTGTTAAATACAGGTATAAGAATTATACAAATAAACATTACTAATTATGTTTCTTCATTTATTATTTTCTTTCATGCTGTTTCTATCACATTGTACTTTTCAACTACACACTCCATGTCACATCAGCATATTACATTTTTAGAATTTGCACAGTCTTATACAATGCCTCCAACATGGTTGCGATAATATGCAAGTACCATACAATGCTTGACACCATTTTCTTTGCTAATGTCAGGAATTTATTAACATCCACACAGTTATTGGGAGAAGAAATTGATCAAACTGCATATACACCTTAGGTAGCAATATATATAACAGAAAGAAAATGAATAAAAAACTAGGAATAGTAAAACACAATACTAAAAAAATTTATACATAATTGCATTATGTCAAATGATATAGAACTTTCAAAGTATACTGAAATTAAGAAAATACAGATTTAATTAAATATAGATTTAATAAGCTTCTTGGCTTCAAAATAATTGAAATCTTTTGCATACAAATTTTTTGTTAGATTCAAACTTATAGTTTAAATTGAATTTCTAATGATTAAACCAAATATCTAAACTCAAAGTGATTTTAAATTCATGGATTCAAATCTTAAAGTACTGCTGGATAAGCGAATAATTCATAAAGTGATTGATATATAATGATGTGATTGTAATTTACACAAAAAATAATTAAATTTCAATGACACAAAAGGATTCTAATTTATCCATTCATTTGAATTTAATAATAAAAAAAATTCTACAATATATGCATAAAGATGATTCACATTTATAAGTGATGTGATAAGACTATCCAGTTTTAGATCTGTAATAGCACTTTTAAGATATTTCTGTACTTTTAAGAATGTAAAATGCCACAATCCTTAACCTTCATTTTTATAATTTCAAATTCACTAAATAAATACGAAATTTTATAAATTTTTATTTTTCCTCTTGCATTTCTATTGTAAAAAAATATATTTTAGTAGTAATACAAGACGAACGTTATTTTAAATACATGTATACATTTATAATAAACAAAATTATGTTTAGAAAAAAAAATTCATACTTTCAGACCATAAATAGAATCTTAATATAAAAACATTATTATGCATATAGTTGGTCAGTGACTTTGAACAGCAATAATAGCTATTGTCTCCAATGATCTCAGGAATACTACACTCAACTTAGAATTTATCAAGAGAAAACAAAAAATTTCCAGAACTTCAGTATATTTAGGATGTTTCATCAGTAGAACACAATGTTTATGAAGAAGATTTTTATTTCGTACGCCTAAATTATTCAGAATAACATTCCTTCATATTAGCACATTATCATTCATCATTAGCACATTAAGAAATTCCGTTATGGTAAATCACCTATACTTTCGCAATATTTATTTAACCATGTTGTTCAGACTGTTTACCATTTATTTAAATTATAGTCTTGAATATGTATGAAATAGTAATAGCAGTTTAAGTAGTAATTGCACAATTTAAAGAATATTGGGCATACTTTCAACAAAGTAAACTTACCATCTTTTAAATCACGAGCGGTAGCCATAGCAACAAGCAACATAAATACGATTGAAATAAGCTGAGTTGTTTTTGTTTTTTTCTTTTTAAATATTTTTAACGAGGTCATAAATGGTGAGAAATTATCATAAAAAGTTTATATCTATTTAGCGGAAATAAATGCATAGTATTTAAATAAGAAAATTTTATTACAAAAGGTACATAAATTTAAGAAGCTTTAGAGGAAGTTTTAAATAAAATTCTGAATATAAATTTCAAGAAAACCTACTCGTTGCCAGATAAAAGTCGAAAACATATTTGCACATTTTGGGTTATTTTCGGTTTATTGTATTAGTGCTTTCTGCTAGTTTTACCGGTCAGTAATCGATTCAGCTGATAATGTTATCTGATTTACCCGTATTCTTCAATCCTAAGAACTTCATGATCTTTTTCTTTTCTCTGAAGTCTTCCTTTATTATTAGCAATAATTTAATGCTACCTTTTTAAAGGAGTGATTTATTTCATGTTTGTGTAGTCATTATACTCATAGGAATTCAAATAACATTCTAGTCATCATGCCTGTAAAAGAACGCTTAGAAACTATCAAACGTCATCTTTCTGCAAATAATACAGAAAATAATGATTTTAAAACTACTAAGAATACTATACCAAAACATAGGTAATTTAAAATATATCTTTAATTTATTTCTATCATGTAAAAGTTTAAATCTACTTATTTTTATTCGACATTATTTTTAAAATGAAAATTTTATTCATGTTCCAGGCAAGAACTTTTAAAATGGAATGGATGGGGATATAAGGATTCAAAATTTTTTCTAGACAGTAAAGAACAAGTATATTTTTCTGGAAATAGGTATGTAAGGGTTGTTGGATTTTGTGTAAAAAATTATTTTATTTTTTAATGTTTCTAAGTGTACATTGAAGTATTCTAGTAAAGTAATTTACTGACATCTTATAATCATGAAACTGAACTGTTAGATTAGTATTATAGATAACAATTTAATAATAAACTTAATTTTAAATACTTAAATTATATTCTTTGAAATATTGTTTTTAGAACATATATCTATGCATGTAAAGTATTATCAATTATATATATTAAGGAAAGAATTAGGAATATCCTATTAATCTTTCTGGAAACAAATCATTTAAGATACAAGTAAACTTTTTTTTAAAAAGTTTTTATATTTTTATGATTGTACTGTAATTTATAAATTATCAGATTTATTTGTTAAGACTAATTCTGATTAAAAGGTTTAAAAATTTGTTGAGTGTGAGCATTTTGTTTATACTTTATCTGATTAACTTTATTATTTTTATCAGTGTATGTATAAGTTGAAACATTTACTACATTAGTTTTTAATTACATTTCACTGAATACATCATTGATTTATTTCATTGTTCTTAATTCTGGCAATATGTTATTAAAATTTGCCAACTAAATGCATAATTTTCAGTTTATTCATAAAATATGTATTGTTTTATCATATGCTTAAAAATATATAATTGCATATTTTAGTTTTATTTGTTACTAATTAAAATCATTACTTTAGGAAATAAAAAGATACTTAAATCAACTAAAATGCTAAAAGTGATACTAACTTTACTGAAAAAATTGATTAATTAAATATGAAAAAAATTTATAAAAGGAAACGAAATTGTTAATATAGATATTTGGATCAATTTAATGTAAAAAACATCATCAAATAAACATAAATTCACTATTAAAAAGAGGTTAGATGTAAAAATGATTCACTTCACCACTAAGCAAATATTAAATGCATAACTTGAAATAATTTCTTTAATTAAACTGTGGATAAAAGTGTACAATAATGTACCCCTTGATATTTTGGCAATTTTTTTTGATACTAAGGTAATTGCCAAGATGTGATTAACAAGATAGCTGCTACAAAGACGCTATGCAAATATAAAGTTACCAGAAATTAAATTTTATTTCCAAGATGTAAGGCCAAATTTTTTCTAAACCTACAGGTACCCAGTTTTATACTGAACCCAAACTATGTAAAATAAAATTAAAAGAATAATAATAGATATTTGTACATTTTATGTAACAAATTATAAATGCTGTTATATTGTTTCATTTGTAATCTGGATTTAATTCAGAATATTAGCCATCAGTTTTTTCATAATACTTATTTTTAAAATAATTTTTCTGGTGATTGAAAAACCTGACAATTTTAATTGATCTTTGTTAGAAAACTTAAATATTTTTTTCAATTCAGATATATTTTTAGTTGCATAGTTTAAAAATAAGTATTTTATTTGAATTATGTAAACAAAAGTGAAAGAAATCTTAATTTTATTATATTTTTTTTAATATTTGCCTTAAAAAGATCCATTAATTCTTTATCTATTTTATCTTATTCCTAAATTAAATAAGCCTTATTTTTAAACAATCTTTCCACTTTTGTACTACTTTTAAATAAATTGACTGACAGTCTTAGATTTTGTTAATTTTAAATTAAGTAATATCTAATAATTAAAACTTATTAGCATATAGTTTTTCCCTTAATTTGTTTGTTTGATAGAAGTATATTGGGCTGGCCCATCTCACACTAATTGCAGTCATGCCAAAATCTGGCATAGGTTTAAAGAAAAAAGTTAATGTATATATATTTTTTATCATTGAATAATACTAAATATTCGAATATTTTATTGTTCATTTTTTAATTATTAGGCTAATATATACCTTTCTCTGTAAAAAGCACTTTTCTGTTATTTCAACTATATATAAAAAATAAAAGGTTTCATTAAGAAATGAATTTAAAAATCTGTTTATAGTCTCAACAGATTACTTGTTTGAAATAACCAGCCAAAATATTATTTAAAATAAAATACAAATGACCAATCCTCATTTTTGAAACTGCTTTTATAATCTTAAGGAGAATATGTTTTGCTAATAAGAAAATTTCAATATATTTAGCACTAAAAATACATTTATTGAGAATTTACCATTCAATAATATTTTATTTTGTTAAATTCACTAATTTCTATGATCACAGATAATTATAAACTTAACATAAAATTTTAAAAATTTAAAACTTAAATTTTATGTTTAAAAAAATTATTTCCATTTCAGGAAGTATTAGGTGAATTTTTTTTTACCAAATAAAAATTAGGTAGTAAAATATTCATTTTTTTTTCATAACACATTTTCTCATGTAAATAAATCTTTAGACTTATTTATTGGCAATTTTCAAATTATAAAATCTGACAAACAAATAAACAAACAAAAAATAAAAAGCAGCTGGAATCAACCCAAATAATCAAAAAAATAATGAAATTCCAAACATATAGTCACGCTAAACAGGATTCCTTGTAAGAGTATCTGAAACATATTTCATGAGGTTTGCAATTATGTATCATAAGTCTTGTATTTTTTTTTTTAAGCTTTTTTGATGATTTTGACCTCAGTTATTTTTATATCTTCCAATAATAAAAAAGTACCTAAAATTAATTTTTAAATTCCTAAACCTTTGGAATTTCTTATTTTTTAAGGTAAAATTATATTGATGTTTTCCTGAAGTGAAGCGTGATGTTACAAAATTGGGTATTTAGAAAAATAGATTTTTCAAAATTGAATAGCTTTATTCTTTATAGTTTCCTTAAAGCCAAATTTAAGAAATGCTCAATGTACATTAATATTTTTAATGATAAATAGTAAAAAAATGAGTGTTTCTGTTTAAAAACCTGAGATAAACAATGAAAAAATTTTCATCCTACATCATAATTCTCTTTAATGTTCTTATATGGTATGATTTTAATCAGAATTTCAATGTTTAAATTCATATTTTTTATATATTAATCACTTGTCATTAACATAATAGGAAAATTATAATTGAGTTTCCTTAATTATTGAGTCAATGGAATTTGTACATCTTCCAAATATATCAATTCTTATATAAAGAATTTCTTAAAAATTCTTCAAGTTTGACATTAGTTATTTTTATAGATATCCAATTGGTAATAAAACTTTGCCAAATTTTAAAATGTGGGTTGAGAAAACATTTAATATTGATCTGAAGTCACAGTTTCCAGCTCAGGTAATATATTTATTTCCTTTTACACATATTAAACATTTTATGAATTTATTATTTCATTAGCATTTTAAAATCTGCTTATAAATATCAATGTCAACATTTGAAAACACAATTTTTCTTGGAAAGTATATATTGCAAAAATGTATTGATCATTTGTAAAGAGCTCTTTTCAAACAATGCTTTAACATGGCATAAATTCATTATCTTAATGGAAAATGTTTTATGTATTTTTGTTATAGCATTTTGTTTTGTATTTATAGAGTAGAATAAACATATTCAGAATACTTGCTACCTTCTGATAACAAGAATGAGTAGCCTAACCAAACAAGCCACAATGGCCTTCTTTTGTATTGGAACAAAAATGTATTTATTGAGCTATATAAAATTTGATCATTTTTATATTAACTACTTCCTGTGAGTAAACACAATTGATGCTAAGTCTTGTGTAGTATATTGCTATATTTCCTAAAATATATATATTTTAATGAAAGACTTTTTTGTTATGTTTTTAATTTCATTAGTATAAAAGATTATAAGTTTCAGTGAAACTTACTTAGAAATTTTTAGAATCATTTTATGATAAGAATTAAATGAGCATTTATAAAACCATTGTAAATATAAAAATGCAATTAATTATTATTTTTTTTACCTTCTATTTTAAATCTAAGAAATATTAACAACATAGTTATTATTGTAAAAATAATAGTGTCTCATGTTAAATCAGAGATGTATTGTTAAACACAACTCATTCAGTATAAGGAAATAAAACTGTTAATATTTTTAGAATTTGTTTCAATGAATTGCTAATTGTTTTTTTTTCCTATAAAATTTGTACTAGTATATTTTTTTTATAAATTATTAATTTAATATATTCTTAACACATTTTTCATTTAAAATTCTTAAATGCTTAAGAATTCAGCTTGATTGATATTGTTAGATAATTTTAAATGATAGATATAGCAATTTCTAGAATTCCTTAGAAAACAAGATTTAAGAAGTGATGTAGTTCACGAGAAAGCATTTATTATTATTATTTTTTGTTTAGAAGTGTAGGAATAAATAAAATACATAGAAGGATGTACCAATTAAATGGAACATTAAAAATATATTTATATACAATATCATTCCTAGGTTTCTTTTCGTCACTGTTTATAATAAAAATTTAAATTTGTAATCACCAGTAATATAAATCACTAGTGATGCTATTTGTAATAAACAATATTGGCCACCTTTAATTATGTGTGATATCTCTGCATAAAAAAAAAGGAAAAAAGTCATTTACAGATATGTTTTCTGATATAAGAGGAAGTTCTTATTTACAATGAAAAAGTAGTCTTCTAATATGCAATTCTAATAATAGAAACTGTAAAATAGTGCTAAGGTTGTGTCAATATTTTCTAAGACAGGCAGGTACTCAAATATAAAATTCTTAAGTGGTTGCATTAATTCATTTGTGGGAGTAATTTATTTAATGCCATCTGTGATTGAAGAGCTGGAACAAAAACTGATTGGGATCCAAACATAGAAAATCATCTTGAACATTGTGGAGGAAATATCATCATGCAAACGCTTGAGCTACTTCATGTTGTGCGCTTGTGAGTATACTTTGAAGAATTTTAAAGGAATAATGTTTAATCCAATTCCATTTTCAAAGGATCAAAACTTTGTGAGCCAGTTTATGTGTAAAATTTATCAAATGATTCTTATTGTCATGAGCATTTGAGGCAGATTTCTCAATTTGTATGCTATTCCTTGGTGAAAAAATTTGTAAAAGAAGAAAATTTTTGTATGGATAATAATGCTGTATTATATAATATACAATATATATACTGTGTGTGTGAAATATATAATTTTGTATGTTATTTTGAGTACTGCACTTGCATTTATCAATTATTTTTCAAGGAGTAAAGAAAAATGGCACAATTTTAAGAAATTTTTTTTCTTAACTATAATAATAACTTCAGTTTTTTGCTAGATTTTTACAACAATGCATCATATAATGCAATTTTAACATGATAAAATAAAGTTTTGATTCTTTATATAACACACTTTCACTCTAACATGATAAAAATTTTCTAGTCCTTTATATAACACTATTTTTTAACTGCCTAATAGAATTTTTGCTTCACATATTTAAAACTAAATTTTCTTGACTATAAAAAGAATAATGAATAGTTTTATAAATCGTTACATTAAAACATATGCATTTTAAATTATTTATTTATATTTCTGTTGCTAAATTATTCTTTATAATTTTATATAGAGAGGAAATTATAATTTATATAGTCTTGTGCTATATATTATCCAAAACATTTCCCCTCAGGAGGTTTACCTTCTTTAGGTAAACACGGGTGTCACAATCCCGAGGTACCCTAGTGATCTGTCCTCTTCTTTCTTTTCCTCTCTCTTCTACTCTTCTGCTATTTCTTCCTTTTTTCCTTCGTTGTGGTTGCCTCGAAAGAGGTTGAGGGATCCCCTTGAGTAGCTTTCGCCGCTTTGTTGCTATTAGCTACTCTTGAGGACTAAATCACCCACGTGTTTGCAGTGCATGGAGACCCATGTTCCTGGAAAGGAGGATCCTGGTAATTGAGGCCTCCTGAGACCAACACATTGCTTTGGCCTCTGCTTCAGGTAAGCGGGAGGTGTGTTGTGGTCCTCAGAACATCAATCGGTACATCTACTGGGTGACTTGTTAAGGGTGGAGACCACTTCAGGGATGTACAGAGAGCATATAGGGACTGATTAGCACTGGTACAGTTAACCTATATCCCCTCGTAAGGCTCTATATTGCCATTTCGTCCTGAATTTTATCTTACGCCCTATGAATAAAGCAACTTTCTCCACATTCCCTCGGGAGCAACGAATGCCAATGTATGAAGCGAAATTCTTCATAATTAAAAGAACTGAAGGATCTTTCGAATATGTTTCTTCCTTTCTTATTGAAAAGGGATTAATGTCTCATCTGGGTGTAATGAAGTCAGTTAAAAAATTACGAACAGGCAATTTACTTGTTGAAACTACATTGGAAAAACAGGCTATGATAATACAGAGCATGAAATCCCTAGCTGACATACCAGTAACAGTAGAGCCTCATGCAAAATTAAATTTTGTGCAGTAGGTAATTTCTGTAGAGAATTTGTATCATACATCAACTGATGAAATACTTGAGAACCTAAAAAACCAAAAAGTCTGCACCATGAAAAGAATAATTAAAAGGGATATATAATACCAAATATCTTAAATACCAAACACCTTATTTTGACTTGCTACGCCAGACTTGCCACCATATATCAAAGTGGCTTATATGCATTGTTCAGTGCAACCATATATACTAAATCCTCTCAGATGTTTTCAGTGCCAACATTATGGACATTCTAAAATGGCTTGAAGAGGGAAACCTACTTGCGCCCGTTGTTCTCAAGTTGACCATGATAGTACTACTTGCCAAGCCAAAGAAGTGTGTGTCAACTGTAAAGGCAACCACACCTCTTATTCTATATATTGTCCCGTTTAGCAACAGGAAAAGGAAATTGTCACTTTTAAAATCAAGAACAATGTTTCCTATATAGAAGCTCGTCTCATAGTTAGTTCCCGCACTCCAACTCCTGGTGTTAGTTATGCAACTATGGCAAAAAAAAGTGACCCAATCCTGCAGCACCCAAATAGAAATGAATTCTGCCTCTTCAGCTAGCTTTCTTCCAAAGCAATCAATAATAGAAGTATCAACACCTACAATCGCCAAATCAGCTTCGGCAAAATCAAAAGCTTTAAGCTTTTGATTTTGCCGAAGCTGAAATTAAAATTTACTGCTAGGAAATTAAAATTGACTGCTAGGAAATTAAAATTGACTAAGGAAGGACTTCGAAAGTCTTCCTTAACAACAAAAAAAAGCTCTTCGGTTTCGATGCAGACACTGTAAAACTACATCCATTGGATGATGACTTCGATTCTGAAGATTCATCAGAGATGACAGTGTGTAACAGTGAGAAAGGTTAGAATATATTCCATTTGTGATTTTCTTTGTTTCCTGGAATTGTCGTGGTTTCGGGTCTCACATTGATAACATCAAATCCATCATCTCTCGCTTTAACCCCACATGTGTGGCTCTCCTGGTGACATTCCTGAAACACACTGTTCTCACTAAAATGCGTGAGTTTCAATGCTTTAGAAATGATTATAGTAGTGATGCTGCTGTGTCTGGTGGAGCGTGTATAATTACATCAAACAATTACCATAGTACAGCACATCAGTTAAGAACTACACTCCAGGCTGTGGCTGTGAGAATTCACACTGCATGTCTGATTACTGTTTGTAGCCTCTACTTACCACTGAATGATGTCATCCAAGCTATGATCACCAATGATCTACTCCCAGCTCCATTTTTATTTCTTGGTGATTTTAACGGACATAGTCCTCTGTGGGGTAGTGATGATACGAATTCTCGTGATCGTTAGATGGAAAATTAAATTTTTGACAACTGTCTGCTAAATACCAACGAGAAGACTTATTTTCACGAACCTACACGGACATTTCATTTTCTTGACTTAGCTATTTGTTCTCCATCACTCCTGCCATTGCTGAATTTTACTGTCGTAAATGACCTCTACAATAGTGATCATTTCCCTCTAATCGTGTCTCAGACTGGAAGTAGTGTGCGTCACAAACCACTTAATTATGTGTACAGTCAAGCCGATTGGACACTTTTCACACAATTGTCTGTGATTAATAAAACAAGAGTTAAGACAGATGTGATAGATGATGCCATTAAATATATCACCGACGCAATAATCCGCTGATATTGCTGTCCCTAAAAATTCTATCATTCCACATAAACACAGGAAGCCTTGGTGGAATGAAAAGTGCCAACTCTCTTTTAAGTCTGTATTTTGCTTTCTCGTATTAAGTCTGTATTTTGCTTTCTGACCTGTGTCATGTCTGAATTGAGTCTACCGACCTTTTCACTCATCCTCCTTGGTATGATCCACACATTATTGTGCTCAATCCCTTTGGAAAAAATAAAAAATCAGACACAAATACTGCTATTCTTCAACAGCTGTTTTTCATTCCATCGCTGTCAGTATACTATGTACACTCCAGTATTCACTGTTGGATCCAAATGTCCAGGATCAGTTGGCTGTGGAATTTATCTTGATGATACCTCCTACAGTTATAGCCTTCACAAATCCTGCTCCATCTTTACTGCTGAGGCTATGACTATACACCAAGCACTTCAGCTGGTAGGAAAAATGAACGTAAATTCTGTGTGTACACTGACAGTAAGAGTGTATTAGAAGCTTTGAAGAATAACAACTATAATTGCCATCTAGTTGTGTCTAAAATATTCATATTAATTGATTCTGTTACTAACAAGGGATTTGAGATACTGTTTTGTTGGATACCAAGCCACACAGGAATAGATGGCAATGAGAAAGTTGATGCGGCAGCTAAGTCTGCATCTGCTTCCATTTTGCCTTCAATACCATCAATGGACATGAGAAAAGGATTTAAATATTTCATATATTCTCTTTGGTAGGAATCCTGGAACCTGCAAGTCAGCAACAAACTTCATTCCATCTTTTCATACATCATTCCATTATCTGTTTTATCTCCATGAAGCACAGACGTCAGACTGACTATCCTTCGAATTGGTCACACGCGTTTCGCCCACAAACATTTGATCCTAAGTAATCTCCAACCATGGTGTGAAAAGTGTGATGAACCATTCACAGTATATCATATTTTAATTGTGTGCTAAGATTTTAACCATCAGCGTTTTAGATATTTTAATAGTAATATTTTAACATTAGAAGACCTGCTTGGGGAATCACCCCATCACAATCTATTTGTGTTTTTAAAAGACATAGGATTTATGAATTTTATCTGATTTAGAAATATTTTATTTAAATTTCAAGTTATAAATTTTATACATGTGTATAATGTATGTTTAGAGACTTTTAATCTACATTTTAACTATATTTCTATTTTATACTTTTAATAGGTGAAAAAAAAACTGATGTATAATATCTTATGATTGGTGCAGCTTGTCCTTATCTGGACCTTGCGCAATTAAACCAAACCAACCACAACCAACCAACCTACCTATCCAAAACATTTAAAGAAACAATGTCAAATAGTGTTTCTACCACATTACCCATCTGGTTGCTCCAATTTTTGAATCAATGTATTGCTTATATCTTTAACACATATCATATAAAGTATGAATAGATTATTGTAGTGGATTTAAGATATGATTTATATGAAATTAATTTTTGTTATGAAACTTGAATTGAATTTTATTAGACCCTGCAACAACACACACATTGTATTTTCACATTAAAATAACTAAAAATCAACATTAAATGCATACTTGAAAAATAATGCCCAGATACAGTTGAAGTAGAAAACATGCTTGAACTACCCTAAAAGGAAATTAATTTTCAGAATGATGAATTTAAAATTTATCTAATAGATCATAGTATCTTGATAAAGTTATCATGAGTGTTTAATAGTGGAGTGTCTTAATAAAGTTATTATGGCCGTCCAACACTTATAAGTGGAAGAAGTTGTCAAAGTGGATTTAATGAAAATGACATTTAAAATTAAAAATAAATTTCTGAGAACAAAGATTCTAAAAGATTGCAATATTCTAACACTGAAAAAAATTAAAAAATCAAGTTTAACTGAAAATTTATAATCAATTATCTTGAGTGCAGACACTCCTGCTCAAACTCAAAAAGCAACTGCAAAATTGTGTATCGAAAATGTTAATTGAAAGATAAGTTCTAGATAATGTTTTGATCTGACATATTTAAAAGTTTTTTCTTATTTTGGGAGATGTGCTTAGTTGGTATTTTTTTTTAAAATATCATCTATACACATGTGATAAATAATTTTGCTGTGTTTAAAATACTTTTAATTTATTTGAAAAGTACTAAAAATGTGATTTTGAGAATAAAAGTTATGATTCTTTAATATTAATAATTCTTTAATACTAATAATACAAGCTGTTGACTTCATAAATTATCATTCTGACTGGCGTTTTGTTTTAAATGATTTTAGAAAGTAAAGCACTGAAATCTGTCTGCTGTTTTTATTCATACTCAATTATTCTGAATGCTTTCATCTTCTAAATTCTGTAAGGAAAACTGACAGTTTCTGTTATACCTTCTTATTTTCATCATGTATTGTTTAAAAAGGTTTCCGTTTTTAAAAACTGCTAAAAAATAGTGCAAACATTTTACTTGTATTTTATAAACTAAATAATTATCATTTATTGACAAAACTTATTTAAACACCAAAGTTTATTCCTCACAGAAACTGCTTAGTATTATCACTTCAAGGATCTGTTGCAGGGGTGCAATAAAGTCGTACAGGAAAAATCTTATCTGGATAAAAATTGTATATGATTATATTTTAGTGTTTTCATTGTGGTAATTTCAGGGTGTTTTTTAAATAATCTTATAATTCTATGTTTGATTATCTGTAACATATGCTCACTATTCTTTCTTTTACTTGCTGAAACTTTTTTTTACATTTGTAGATCATTGAAAAGTATGTTCATTAGATTATATATAATCTTAACTTTGTTCATTTTATAATTGTTTGCTTAATTTGGTAATGAATGTTTTAATATTTCAAATTCTCTTTTAAATTCCTGACATATATATAACTTATAATAACAGTAAGGTTAATATTGATTATATGCCTTTTTATATCTATGGGTGAAGAAACTACCATATTTGAAAGAAATTCAAATATGGTAGTTTCTTCAAGAAATTCAATATAGTATTATAAAGCTGCTCTGAAATATATCATTTAAAAACTTTACATTCAATATAATAACTTAATCATTTTTTTAGAAATAAGATTTAGTTTTAAGCTATTTTGATACAAATTCACATTTTATCTTTCCTTACTAAAGCAAAGCATGTTAGTTTGAGAATTTTTGCACGTAAAAAAAAAGCTTAAGTCTGAGACAAAAATTTCAAAAATATGCCCTTGAAATAAATTATCCTTGAAGTATGTATAAAAATATCACTAAATTTCTATAGCAGGAAAGAATATCTGTAGTAGGAAAAAACAAATCATTTTTAAGAAAAAGCAGAAGTAATTACATTATGGTAAAGAATAGTTAGAGGAGGAAAAGATATGATAAAGAGATAATTCTGTATTTAAAGAATTGTCTTTAATTTGCATAATGCTTAAGAGAATTCTTTGTTGATATTTAAATAATTCTGACATTTATTTTTTTAATGTTTTACGTGTAAGGAAACAACCATCATCCATCTATTGGTGTTTTTGAGCTGTAGAATGTGATACAGGTATTTCATTTACTGTAACTATACGGATATTTATTATTATGAACATGAAGGGAAATACTTAGTAGAAAGCCAATGTTTGTCCCCCTCTGTGGCTGAGTTATTTATTCAAGAATCAAATGAAATATGTGCATTTTGCTTAAAAGATCATGCATCTCGCTTTTGTAAAAAGGCGTTTTTCATCAGATTGGAAGAAAAGATCGCAATAATAAAAAAGAAAGGATTGTGCAGGGTCTGCTTGGTTAAAGGTCATGTTGCTTCTAAATGTCGATCTCAAATAACATGTCAATTGGGTTCAAAAAGACATTTGAAGTTCATGTGTCCAAATATGGGATGCAATAAATCTAATTCACCCAAACAAGGAGTGAATGACAAAAAAATTAATGGGAAAACTGTTGATTCTTTACATTCTCATGCAATGAATGAAGTTTTATTACAAACTCTTGTTGTAAATGTACATGGCATCAAGAAAGAGCGTAATGCTAAAGCTATTATTGATACAGGATCGCAAAATCATATTTTGGGATCTACTGCTGAAGAGTTCAGTTTTATTTTGCTAAGAGAAAAAGAATTTTACCATTCCTTATTTGGCAGAATGAAAATAAGGACGTATAAACATAACTGTTATAAAATTTACTTGAGTAGTCTTGATGGTAACTATACTTGTAAATTAGATGCTTTAGATCAATTTACATAGAATCTTAAATTACAATAGAATCATAAAAGAGTTGGGTTTTAATTTGCTAAGAGAATAGGAATTTTGCCATTCCTTGTTTGGAGGAATGGAAATAAGGATGTATAGCTGTTATAAAATTTACTTTAGTAGTCTTGATGGTAATTATACTTGTAAATTAGATGCTTTAGATCATGATGTCATTTGTAATGACATTTCTAGTTTAAAAAATGGCTTTTAAATGCGTGAATTGAAAACTAAAAGGATATTCTTAAGCAATATTTAAGAAAATGCAGGACCCATTGAAGTACTTTTGAGTACAGATATTGCCAGTAAATTAGTTACTGGTCGACCAGAAGAATTAGAGACTGGCTTAGTTGCATTAGAAACCAAGTCAGGTTGAACTTTGATGGGTAAAGTACCTTGATATACAGACAAAAGAGATGCAAGAATGAATATTGTTATCATGTTATCTCAAGCAGATATTCCTGTTTCTTCACTGTGGAATTTTGAACTACTTGGTATATGGGATCCTATTGAGTAAAATTCAAGAGAGGAAGCAGAAACAGTTGTTATACTTCACTTTCAAGAAACAGGTCGACAAAAAGAAGATGGAAGATACAAGGTCCATATGCCTTGGAAAGTGGATCATGCGTTTCTAACTGAAAATTACGAGTTTTGCTTGAAAAGGCTTGAATCTACTGCCAGGAAATTGGAAAAAATCGGTTTTAGAGAAAAGTATCATGAAGTCTTGATAGAATGGTTAGAAGAAGTAGTTATAGAGGAAATTCCTGACGAAGAGTTATCAGTGACTCACTCACAGGAAGAGAAATAAAACCATTTAAAAACGGGATTTATAAACTTTTAAACAAACCTTTGAACTTTCTATATTTGAACTCTAAGATATTGCTTTAAATTTGCATTCCAATATTTGGAAATAATTGTATTGGGATTTGTACTTTATTATTTCAAGTTTTGCAAATATTTTGATGTTCAATGCATATATTATCCTTATTTTTACTGTTTTTGGGTTTGGAGATACAAACTCAAAGTTGCACCACGAGCAAACTCCATGAGAGATGGAAAGACTGTAACAGTTGTGTTTTGAGAATATGAATGGCAAAAGAGATAAAGATTTTAATGTTTGTGATGTGCTGTTTGCTTTAAATAAATGTCAATGTTTCCTTAAATGTTTTCACCTATAGATAAAACTTGCTCACCTTCAGTTTTACTGTAAATTCTAATAGGAATTACAACAGTATTAGTCATTCTTGCAATGATTAAAAAGAGGAAAGTTACAAGGGAAATTACAGCTAGAAAGAAAAAATGTGGGAAGATTTTAACTAGGAAATAAATTTAATATTCTTGTGTATTAACTTATTATATGACTTTTGAAATATCCTTGATTTTATAAATGAACTTTTTTGTAGCCTGAAATGAAAGCTGAAGATATACCTAAACCTCTACTTAATGAAATTTTTGTCGAAGAAGTAAAAAATTTGGGCTTAGATCATTCATTTGATCCACATGACAGACTTTTTAGAGCTCATGGTACACGTTTTTTAAAATTTTTTGTTCTAAGTAAATCTTAAATAAAAGATTTCTTGTTAAGTAAATTTACTTATTTTTGTAGGTCACACTATGAGAGAAATATTCATTTTGCGAAATGGGAATTTTGAAAGGATACCAGATATTGTTATATGGCCAAGTAATTTTGCTTTTAAATAAATGGTTAAATTTAATATGATTTGCTTAGTAAATGTATTTTATTGCATTAAGAATTTAAGCAGTTTTAATTTGTGAAAAAATTATTTATTTATATTTCAATCAGCATTTTGCTAATTAAATTAAAGCATAATGTTAAATGTGAGGTATTATTATATAATTAATTACTTAACACTTGTGATTTTATGATGAATATTTATTCATTGTAAAATCTTAAGTGTCAAATGCTTTAATTATAACAAGTTGTAAGTTTATTTTCACAAACTGATGCCATTATTATTTTATTAAATAAAACACACATTTTTTTAATGAAATGTTAATAGTATTTGTTTAATTATTTATTTTATGCATTACTTTTGTCTACTTATGAAATAGAAATAATAATAGAAACTTTTTTATTTGAAAGCTGGATATCTTATTACTGTATTTTCCAGTATATAATCCGCAGTAGCATATTATCCATAAGAAATTTTCAGAGAATAATAAAAACTATTTTAATGACCACAGACACTGGGTGACTAACATTTTGCTACAACAAGGTTGGAAACTGCTACTCATTTATTATTATCCAGTGGGATAGTCAAAAATATATACTGCTTGTAATGTAGATGTCAATATAAAATATATATACAGTGTGATTAAAAATATAATAAATTGCATAGAAAAAATATTCATTATGAAAAAAATCGGTTTGAATCTACCTCATTTCAAAGTGTGATAAAATGAAATGAAAGCTCTATTTGATTATGAGCAATAATTCTGAAAAGCTATAACACATTTGTCACCATTTTCTTATTTGTATTCTCCTTAGCTTTTAGTTTAAAGTTTACTAGAAGCAAAAACGTATAAGTTGTTACACGTGATAACAAAAACTAACTTAAAAGTTTTTTTCTTGTGAAAATATATGAGCTTGAAAATTTTCAGAACAAAACTGTTTTAATGACCACAGGCACTAGGTGACTAACAATCGCTACAACAAAGTTGGAAACTGCTACTCATTTATCATTATCCAGTGAGATAATCAAAAATATATACTTTCACATTCTAACATTAACAGAGAAGCACAAATGTGCTGCAGTACGAAATCTTAAATATTGTAGATATCAATTAGCTTACTCCTGAGATTTCATTTCCTAAAATGAGTGATGAAAAATACAGAGGAACTTTTAATATACTAGCAATTTATTACCCTTCAAAAACATTTATGCATAATAGCACTTTCACTATCCAACAGATGATGAGTATTTACAAACATGAAAATTTAATACTAAGCAAGCATGTTCCTAGCAAAGTTATTTGGCACAAGTTATTCTAGCGAGAACAAATTCTCTCTCTCTGTCAATGTTCAACAAATACCCGCCTTTGATCACAACCTTAAATTAACCAGTCACAAACCTAAGCATTGCTCACTTCCAATAATTAGTTTATTAGTCAAGTCCAAAACTTGGAAAATAAATATTTCTGAAAAAGAGTCATTTAACAGCTAAAATATTGTTCTTTATGAAAGACAAAACACAAGTTTTGCTGAAAGCAGAGGTAGAAAATCTAGATTTTTTTCTCTGTTACTGGAAACAGGGTAAACATAAATTCAAATCTTATTTTTTACATAGCAGTATGTAAATAATTTTAATTTAACTTTTGAAATTATTTGATTTTGGAGATTGCTGAACAAGTTGAGGTTGACCATGCAAGAATATTTTTAATTAAATATGAAAATTAACATAAACATTAAGAAATACTTAATAAGGCCAATAGAAACAATTCAGGTCAAGACAAAATGTGAAATGACTATTGCCAATAAAGTTTGTAATATTTTTCCAAGGAACTGAATTTGTTCTTAAGTGTTATTAGACAAAGCTGATTATAGAGGAAATAAGTCAGTTGAGTCATGGCACTATCTGTTATTCATTTTATTAAGCATAAAAGTTTTTTTTTTTTTTTTTCAAAACTTAAACTATCTTCTGAAGAATGTTTTTTCTATCAGATTATCTGCTGTAACGTATAATACAAGCAGTGAAATTTGAAACTTTTTTTAACACATAATCCTCAGATTTTATACAGAAAATTATGGTGATAATGTCTTCAGAAATTTTATTGTAATTATTTAATTATGTTTGAGGAAGGAATAAGCTATAAGTGTGAATTAAATTGAATGTCAAACAAGAAATAAATTAATAAACAAGAGAAATGAATGTCAAACAAGAAATAAATTAAAATAATATGAAGAAATTTTAATTTTCTTTATACAATTATTAGTTAACTTAGCCATATTACTAAACATATGTCATTATATTACCTGCAAGCTAATAAAGGATCTTGGAAATCACATTGAAAGTTGATTGTTTCTCAACCTACCACAGCAAATGTTAGATTTGTATACCATTTTATAATAAAGTGCTGCTCTTGACTTCTGATTTCTCTTATATTCATACATATACATGTTAATTTTTATAACTGAAAATCACATACCTTCTTCAAGTACTTTCAGTTTGTTCTAGAATTAAATAATTTCAAATAAATCTGCTTATGTTGAGGGTATAAGCTGCCTTAATGAACATCAATCTCTAAGCCTATATTCACCAAATTGCCTAGTCAAAAAATGATACTAGATTCTTTCCATCTGGCAAGTGATATTGGTGTAAACACAGCTGCTATATTAATCACTCAATTCACTAATATTTGTGTGCCTAAAGGCATCCTAAACTTACATACCTATGAAGTGCCTTTTTTGATTTATTATTATTGAAATTGGACCACCTTTGTCTTACTTTTGTCAATATGCTGATTGTTGTATCTTAGTCAATTTAATTCTGTGAGATGAGTTGGCAGCCGAATGGTTAGAGTTCTAGCCTTCATTTCAACAGTCCATTGGTTTGAATTTCCTGTGGAATGGTTGCTTGCAATGGTTCAGAATCCACTCAAAGTTCAGGTCTAATTTTCTCTGAATTTTTAAAGTGCTCCACTTTTTTAAAAGTTGGACATCTATTTGAGGCATTAAATTTCAAATTAAGTTTTGTTTTTATATTATATTCATTACAACTAAATATACATTGAACTTTATTTTGTTTCCAATTATTCCCTGTTTATATTGAAAATCATTGACTAATTTGTTAACTTGAATATTTACTTTTTTTTAAATTCACGTTGACCTGCAATTTATATTTTTTAATTGTGTATTGGTGTACCATTCATATTATTTATTTAATCACACTAACATGCCAAATTGTGCATCCACGTGATTCTCCTTCTCTTAAGATGCTCCCCTCTTGTATAGATTATTCATTTATATATGGACTGTAAGATTTTGAATTCTCAAAATAGCTAACCAAGGAACATAATTTAAAAAAGGCTAAATTTTGTAACTCTTATTAAACTTTTTCATGGTGCAAATAAATTTTTGTCATTAAGTGTATAATAGAACAGTTATATGTATGGATGACTTAACCTTTTTGAATTAAGCAACTGCTGCTTCAAAATTTAAACTTTATTGTGGTCTTAAAGTGAAGGACCTATTTTTGTTGTGTTTTGTGAATAGTTATAACTTTAAATTTCCATACATTATGTTTTCATTTAAGTCACACCAGTAATGTTATTTATAAGCATTAGGTTTTAAATTGAATATTTTGTATTAAAAATAAACTATCTATCTGGGAAACATAAGCAGATAAAACAATTCAAGTTCATATTGAAAATATTTAAGCGCAATAAAAGTTTATAAATTGTTTAGATCAGAAAATTTTTGCATTGTTGATAAATAAGCTAGCTGTTAATGTCTTTCCTTGGTGAAAATTTTGTATGTGTCAATATGTAGTAATATAATTATATAAAGCCTTGCATTATTTCTTATAAAAAAAATAGTAATATTCTAAAGCTATAAATTGAATAGTGTTCAGATTTTTTCCATTTGTAACTTCTCTTATGCTTAAAGCTTTTTTTTTTTTTTTTTAAATCAAAATGAGTATTTTTTATATATTTATGTAAATCAAAATTAAATTTATAGCATGTGAAACATTTTCATCTTAATATAAATCAACATAAAAATCAGAATTAAATTCATAGCAATTGAAATGTTTTCATCTTATTAAAAATAAGGAAACAAAAATTTTGAATGTCTATAGCAAAAACATTTGTCCTCAAGAAGTAAAATATAAAACATTTGAATTGATGATAAATTTTCTCATTGTATTAAATTAATTGCAAAAAAGTGATTCTTTCATTATATACTAGATATGTAGATATCTAGTTTAATCATAATTTAAGTAGTATATGTAATTTATTTCAGAAGAAATAAATTTTAAGATAAGCAAAAAATGTAAATAAGTGCAGAAATATAAAGCATATATTGAAAAAATTATATAAAGTAGCAATTTTTTAAAGTTTGCTTCGTATTTTGAAATTTTATTAAACTTTGGTTATAAAATCTAATTTTTATGTCTTATTAGATTATAATCTAAATATTTATCATTTAATAATTTTAAGGCTTGAAAAACTAGGACACTTTGTTGCCAACATGAATTATTTTGATTTAATATTAAAATATTGATTTGTTAATATTTTATAAAAAATTTATCTTAATTAAGGATGCCATGATGATGTTTTAAGCATTGTTCAGTGTGCAGTTGAATGCAATG
Organism: Latrodectus elegans; assembly: GCA_030067965.1. Classification (NCBI taxonomy): domain Eukaryota; kingdom Metazoa; phylum Arthropoda; class Arachnida; order Araneae; family Theridiidae; genus Latrodectus; species Latrodectus elegans. The sequence continues at coordinate 53,710,286 of CM057813.1, forward strand.
TTGCCATTATTCCATTTGGAGGTTTGTATTTTTTATTCATCCCACACATGATTATTTTTATTCTTTTCTGTTGTTAATGGTATTATCAAAAAATATATTTCTTAAATTTTTATCACTTTTAAGTAAATCAAACATGTTTTGATAAATTCAAACTGAACTTATTTGCTATTTAATTTTGTTCATTATATTAAATATATTCAATCTAGTTTTCATCCACATGAGTATTTCAAATATTTTTTATACTTATAAGCTCATGCTTAATCTTTTATTATAATATTAGGATTTAGATTCTACAATTATTAAGTATACAAAAAAAGCAGAACAAAATATTTTTCATTAAATTAAGAAATTTGATATTTTAATAAATTATTTCATGGCACATTGAGTTTATTTACCTGTTTTCTGTTTTTGTTGCTTTTTGATGAGAAATATTTGCTGCCATTATAAGCTTGCTGAAGTAATTAAACCAGAGCCTAAATAAGCCAGGAATATATATTGCCCCAGACCTCCACATAAGAAAAAGCCCCAAATCGAATAGAAAATTTATTTTACATTGTCAATAACAAAATTGTTTACGAAATGAGTAGAAAGTTTAATGTTGTGAAGCAAAGGGGCCCCAGAAAAGTTTTGCCCTCAGCATCTATTATGCTAAGTCCAGCTCAGAGTTAAATTAAAATGTTATAAATAACTGGGATTGTACAGAAGGTATATCCTATGAATGAAACAACCAAGAAACAGACTATTGTCATCTTGGTTACAGCAAAAATTGTTTTAAAATGAATGTTAAATATACCTGCAGGAAATTTGATTAGAGGTTTTCTGGTCACATATAAGTATTAACTTCACATTTCTAATGAAATTATAATATTGAAAAAAATATATTTGCAGAAAAATCATAAGTCTAAAATTTCTTCACATTTTTAACTGACATTTAATTGAAATTCTATAGAATTGCTTAAATTAATAACATTTTATTTATTTATATCCTACATTTTTTGCCATGTTTGAAAAATAAATGTTAATGTTAATATTTGAATTTATAAAGTTATTTACTTTTAAAATCAAAACTTTTTAACAAATTTTATACCTAAGACATTTTATAATAATTTTAAAAAGTACTACACTGCACATGAATATTCACTTAATGTAGAATGTACTCTTTTAATATTTTTTGTATTTAAAATTTTGGTAATTTGTTTTTTAATTTTTTGAAGTGAGCTGTTAGGATTTTTTATGTTTTATTTAATCTAGTTTAAGGAAAAACATTTTCTGAGTAATTTTTATCTTTTCAACTATGCATTTTGTGATTTTTATTGCCTATTCTGTTCAGAATGAGGTCAATCTTTATCACAGTTATTAGAACTATTTCATTTTTGAGTTATATTTTATTATTGCAATTAATTGATTTTAATTTTAATGACATGGTTTTATATATCAGTAAAAAATAAGTTCCTGTATTATTAAATCAAGCTTTCCTGTATTATGATCTCAAATAAATAGTCTCCTTAATTATTATTATTTTAAATGTAAAAACATTATAATGCAGAATATTTTTAAAATGAGGTGTATTACTTGCAAATTAATCAGTCTTCCCATTATTTGAATTTCTTATAAAAAAAAAAAGACTATAAAAACTAGCAGTGACACTAACTAAATTTATTTAAGAATGGATAGAAATTTGTGAATATGCTTAATTTTTTAGCTTCATTATCTTTTTTTTCCTCAGATCTTATGGGCTCTTCTAAAATGTTTTTGCAAAATAATGTATGCTTTAAATATATCAGATTACCTAATATTCTTATCTGTAACTTTCACAATTATTTAATTTTATATCTTCTTGGAATTTAAATAGTGAATGCATCAATAGATATATAATTTTCATTTTATGAAAAAGTGCTGAATAATTAAATACTTAAAAATAAAGTAAACTGAGGTGAAAATGCTTGCATTTACTACTTCTCATTTTTTGATAGTAAAATTACTATTTTATATATATATATATACGCACGCACGCACACGCACACAGTCCCTTCCGAAATTTAAACACAGAGAGGAAAATGCTAATTTTTGGAAGTCAATCAGAATTGAAGAGGATGCAAATCGCTGCAGAGGTAGATGGAAGTATGCAAATATATAATTTAACAGCCAATTTGTCTGGAAATATGCAAAAAGGGCAGTCTTGTAAGATACCACCTTTATAAAGCATTGCAGAAGTTGATTGTAAGTGCTGATAGAAGGTGTTTAAAACTTTCATAAAATTTGTTTTCAAGACATGTGTTTCTGTGACTTCCAGAAGACGAATGGAAGATTCTAAGCACTGATGTGCTGTGTGCAGATGTTATTCTTTTCTTCAGTGTTCATTATTCTGTAATTTCACATTTTTGGAAACAATTTCAAACCACAGTGACTGTTGTCTGAAGGCCAGTAGCCGGTTGTCTGAGATTTACAAATCTGCATACGATCGATATATATTTCGAATTTAACCAAGCAAAATCACAGAACGACCTCCACATGTGTGACATCTATGGTTACAGCCTCCATTGGTAAGGTGATATTTGCAGCTACTGTATGCTGAAGATTACATATGAGTGGACTGTTTGCCCGATTATCTCGAGTTAGTGTTTGTCTATCCGTCAAATCAAGAGGGGCACGATTAAAGTGATGGCAGGAACATGTCAATTGGACTGTGTCTGACTGGGGCAATTTCATGTTTACTGATGAGTCAAGATTTGTTTTGGAACTAGCTGACAAGCATATAAGGATATAGCATGAACAAGAATTGGGCAAACAGGCCCAAAACATCACCATCACATATTCTGAGGCAAAAGCATTATGGTGTTGGCAGGCAAAAGCATTATTAGGATACCACACCGACCTGCACATCTTTAAACGGGGTTCTTGATGGTTGTCCAGTATCGAGATGAAGTTCTAGAACCCATTGTGAGATTATACACTGCAGCAGTTTGCCCATTTTTGTTTTAATGGATGATAACACATCTCCCCATGGAGCTGACATTGTTGATGATACCTGGAGAGTGAATGAATTGTGCATATGGCCTTGTCAGTATATTCTCCTGACCTTAATCCCATTGAAAATCTTTGGGATGCTTTCGGCCGTGCTGTATCTTCAAGTTTCCCAACTCCAGCCACTCTTATTGAGTTGGAAACTGCTCTACAAGGAGAAAGTCTATTGCCTTATTCTGCCGCGGTTGACCACCTAATTGAAAGTATGCTCGCTCACTAGTTGTAAGCTTTGCATACAGATGAGGGTTCACATACCCTATTAATGTCATTTTTATCATTTTATGTTGTATACGAGGGTTGCTATTTATATTTCTGGCCTTGGCAACAGTAAGTGTTGCTAGGCGACCGAAGACGATTTTAATCGAAAGTTTGATATTTTTAAGCATAAATTCAGCAGACGATTTACCATTATAGCTTTATTTGTGTTGTTGACAGTAAATTGAAAGGTTCTTCTCTGTCAAAAAATGGAATTGAATCGTGAACATTTTCGTGCCATTATTTTTCATAACTTTCGACGTGGATTGTCAAGACAAGAGTGCTTCGATGAACTTAATTCTTTATACAGCGATAAAGCGCCATCCTACAGCACTGTAAAAAATTGGTATAACGAATTTAATCGTGGTCGATGTTCGATCCAGGACGAATCCCGTGCAGGTCGTCCAAAATCCGTTGTCGTGCCAGAAAAGATCAATGCTGTGCGTGAACTGATAAAGCAAGATCGTCATGTGACATACAGTGAGATAGAGGCGTCTTTGGACATTAGTATGACTAGCATCAATAAAATCTCGCCTGACCCTGAGAGCGTAAAACACATTTGTTCGCGTTGGACCCCGCATAATCGGACAAACGCTCAAAAAAGGGTCGTGTCGATTGGTGCAAGGAAATGTTGGAAAAATACATTCAAGGTACATCAAAGGCTGTGTATAACATCTACACAGGTGACGAATCATGGATCTATGAATATGAGCCGGAAACAAAACAGCAATCAACTGTATGGGTCTTCCAAGACGAGGCAAAACCAACAAAAGTTGTTCGAGGAAGAAGCACATCGAAACAAATGATTGCCTGTTTCTTCGGCATTAACGGTCATGTGGCAACAGTGGCGTTAGAGCAACGCAGGACTGTCAATTCTGAATGGTACACGACCATTTGTTTGCCAGAAGTCATCGGAGAAATTTGAAAAAAGCAGAAGAACAGGCGAATCATTATTCATCATGACAATGCGAGCTCTCACACATTGACTCAAACAAAGGCATTTCTGACGGAGGGAAAGATCGAACTGATGGGTCATCCGCCGTACAGCCCTGATTTGGCACCCAATGACTTCTTCTTATTCCCACACATCAAAAATAAATTACGTGGACAACGATTTTCAACCCCCGAAGAAGCGGTTGATGCATTCAAAACGCATGTTTTGGAGTTACCTCAATCGGACTGGAAAAAGTGCTTTGAAAATTGGTTCAAACGCATGCAAAAGTGTATTGATCATCATGGAGAATATTTTGAAAAACAATAAAACCAATTTCGATCCTACACACATTTGTTTTTTCATTATTAGGCCAGAAATATAAATAGCAACCCTCATATTTGCATTTTATACATAATTCTGTTTAAATCTCCAGTATGTCATTATCTGATAGCTTATGAAAATTTAATATTGTTTTCATTTCTGTGTATAATTATTGATTTTATTTTATGCATAAATATAAATGCTACTTACCTGCTGAATTTTATGTCAAGCAAAGCAGTGTTGATTTTTTTTTGCATTTTACTTCTTCATGCTTAATTTTTGGAGGTGAGTGTATATATAATAAAGATAGAAAATGAATCAGAAACTATTTAGGTATTTGTAAGCTTTTAAAAGACAAAAATGTTTGATGAATTTTAAATTCAACTTTACAAGTTCTTTCATTTCATACTCTAGTTTCTGACTTAAAAGCCTTTATTTTGATAATTAAACCATGCAAAGACATTAAGAAATTAAAATAACAAAATTCTAACTGCATAGTGTATTAAAGTACTGACCATAATTTCTTGTTTATTAATAAATAATTACAGAAGAATTGCAGAAGAAAAAGTTTTATCTTTCATTAAGGAAATCGAAATAAATTTAATAATTTTTATTTAAGTTGAACTTGATATAATTAAAAATAAGATTAAAATGTAGTATATTTAGATGTAAAACCATCTACTTCATTTTTTTTTCTTCACTGGCTTACATTATTTGTTGACAAATCATTGCTATAAATTTGTAAGATTCTCAGCTATTGAGAATATAACTGAAAATTTAAGAAAGTTAAATGGCAAAAAATAGTTTGGATGGAAAAAGTACTTATTTAAATAACTCAAAAAATTAATTTTTATTTGTATTTGAATCAGTATTTTGCCCTTTTCTCATGATACATATATTTTGTAAATTATTAATAATCATCTGAAAAGGTTAAACACTTTTTAAAGAAAGTATTATAATGATTTCAATTTTTGATAGTTTAAAAATATTATTTAATTTAATTAAGTTAAATATTTAAAATTTATCTTATTTTTCCAGTTATTTTTTAATTTAGATGTTTCAGTTTATATGGACTCCAAGGCTTTTTCCTTAATAATTTTGGGAATAAATAACAATAGTTAAAGATTTTTTAATGTTTTGAATCAAAAATATATATCATAAGAATTTTATTAATTGTTTGTTGTAAAGTAAAATTTTCAATATCTTCATTCATGTGTTCCATGAATCTTTGAATCGTCACATTGATTATATTTTATAGATCAGAAAAAGTTTTGTTTTTTTGTAAATTGGTAAATTTTACTATCCATGCTTTTTAGACTGTTCATACTAAAAGTATAATTTTTATCTTGCTAATTAAATAATTTTTTTAATGTTAGATTTTAAAAGGTTGTAACCACAATATTTCGCCAAATGTAAATGAATTTTTATGTAAATCATATCTATCCTAGTAAGAATTTTCACTAATAATCCTAAATTTAAATTGTAATGTTTTATTAAGTTTCTTGATGAGTGACAAGCAATTTTTGTCGAAAAGTTTTCAACATAATTCCATTAATTGTCAGAAAATATAATTTGAAAGGTTTTTAATGTTTAAAAAAGCATAAACGCCCATATTTTAAAATTATAAAGTTTTTTTTTTTCAATGGCGAGTGAAGCAAGCAAACACAAATAAGAAAATATATAAATAAAAGGAGACAAAAAGCAAAAGAAAGACTAAAATCATTTTCCAAGAAGCTCATGTGCACACCAATATTTAGCAGTCTCAAAATCAAGTCCCTGGAGTGTACTATAGCGATTAAGATGGTTTTGATTCCTCGGTTCTTTAAAACCACATAGTCGACAGCAGGATGATCTTAGATCCATAGGCGATATAAATGTTCACATAGCAGTCGTAACTTGTGAGAAGAGGAAATTATGAGATAAATGTATTTATTTCTTAATCTTGTTTTAATTAAGAAATTAATGAATTAAGAAAGGAAAAGAGAAAAATAAAATACAACAAAAAGTAACAATAGTTTGACAAAAATCTTGATCTTTTTTAAAATCCAGAGATTTTATTCTCAAAAATCTTGCTTTTCTTGAAGTTTTATTTTTAGAAAATATGCACTTTAATGTTTTTTGTTAATATAGTTAAGCTTATTTCAATGCTAACTAAAATTACACCAATGTTTTTATAATAAAAGTACTTTTTATAAAAAAATTATTAAATCTTTACAATAATAATTTTCATTAAACTTTTTAATTTCATGCAAGTTATATAAAATTTTATGTTTTGATCACTATAGAAATTTAGTTTGTAAATATTAATATCATGAGAATCAGAATTATAACTAGATTGTGTTCAATTGTAATTATATGCAGTAATAGTTAAAATATCTTCTCATTCAGAATAAAACAGAGAAAAGGTATTCAAAACTAATCTTTAATTATATGACTAAAAAGGAAAAATATGTTTAATATTTTAAACTGTCAAGAGCTTTTCAACCAAAATGAAATTCAATTGTTGGATTATTAGGTATTTAAGTTAATCATTATTTTAACTGTGAGAAGAAAATTCTAAAGAAATTAAGTTATCAATACTTTATTTGTTTTGTTCATTATGAATGACTATCATTATTTTTGGAAGATAAACAATTTAATAACTTTGAAATGTTTTTTAATATGAATGTTTAGTATGAAATAATATTTTAAATAAATTTAAAGTTGTTGAAAAATTACATGAAAATATTTTTAATATAAATTTTTCTATGTTTTCAGTACAAAAAATTACTAAAGCTAGATTAAAACTAAAATACATAATTAATTAAAAGTAATTTTTTCAAGAAATATTAAGTTTTACTGTCTTATATACATTTTTTTAAAAAGCGTTTTTGACTCTTAAATGCATCAAATGTATACTTCTCAAATTGTTTTTGAAATAAATCTGTTGATTATTTTCTCATTATTATTGCTCATTTTCTGTTCATTCATTTATTTCTTTAAATCTTCAATAGATTTAAAAACAATTTTTGGTTTTCCATTAATTTATAATTGCAAATCAGTTTCAGGATAAATATAGTTTTTAATTTTTTCTTAAATTCTAATATTCTTTTTTAAAGAATATATTAAAGAAAATTATATCAATTACATATGTTTAAATGCCTTAAAGTACTTTTTAAATGAAAAATCTTTGTTATTAATGACAATTTTTATTTGAATAAATACTTCATGTTCTACTATATTTACTTTTTTCCTTAATAGGTGGAACAAGTGTTTCTTGTGGTGTGGAATGTCCTCCTGGAGAAAAGAGAATGATTATTTCATTAGACACTTCACAGATGGTACTTTGCTATTTTATAATATTTTTGGCATATATTTTTTAGAATGGTAAAAGTATTTTAATAAAATCTGTTAATTTATTTTTAACAAAATTCTAAAAATTTCAATATTTATTAAACTTTTGTTAACAGTTTATCAAAATGTATCATGATTGGCTGTAAAATTCGATTTTTTTCTACCTTAATTTTAATTTAGAGCTAACAATTTATCAAAATGCATCATTAAAAGCCTGTAAAATTTGATTTTTTCGATTTAAATTTTAGTTTAAATAAAAAAAGATTTAGCAAATCGGGATTTAAATTGCAATCAAAATCTGAAATTGGCAAACTTTTAACTGCTGTGTCAAATCAATGTACTAATCTTCTCTGGCCTTTAGGTCTGCAGTTTAGGTTTATTTTCCACTTTATGGATATTTGTAATGGTTCAAAATTCACTTTAAATTGTAAGTTCTGATCTAATTATCCCTCGTGTATTAAAAGTGAACAGTGAGTGACAAATGAATTAAATCAAACTATGAAAAAATCAATGATTTAAGATTTTGCCTAGTAGGAAATAATTTAATCAATTCCTTATAGTGATAGCTGTGCTTACCTACTTGAAAGAAATATCTATCAATATATTTTTTAAATAATGGCAGGCACTGGGTGACTATCTTTCACCACAACAAGGCCAGAAATTGCTACTCATTTATTGTTACCCAGTAAGCACCTGTGAACTAAGTCAGAGGCGAGTAGCATTATCCGTGTCATACCACCACAAACTAGTTTATAGGTTGTGCCATATTCATTCATCAGGTCATAAGATAGGATAGAGAAACACAGAGAAAGAAGCATTCATGTCCGAACTGGAATTCGAACCCAGGACCAACAACCTATGAATCAGGAACACTAACTATTCAGCCATCAGTTGGTTTCCGTCAATAATTTGCCAATATACAAAATTATTTGTTCACATTTAATTAACTTTTGTGTTAAAAAATGAAAGAAAATTTATAATCACCTTTCTCTTCCTTTTTAAAACCTGTTAATGAAAAAATTTTGTACCGTACAAAATAAATTTACAATGAGGAGAGATTAAAAAATTTGAATTTATCTGATAGTTTTATAGTTTGGTGAGAATTATAAACTGTGTGTTGTGCCAGATCTGGCATGTGTGTCATAGGTTGTTGATGATTGATTTTAGAAGTCTAATGCTGCCAGATTGCAGTAACATCTTGCAATGCAATTTTTCTATGTGGAGAGTTTTTAGCATCTTTGAATCGTTGTTTCCACTGCTTATTTTTCCTTTGAATCCCTATTTCCACTGTTTATTTGTGTTTTGAATTCCTATTTTCTTTGCATATCATTGAATCTTTATTTTTCACTGCCAAATATAAACTTAACTGCATACTTGGAAACTATTGTAACTTATTTCTTTGATTTACATAGGAATGCTACCACTAGCAAAAATTTAATTTCTAAACACTTAAACATCTTAGAATTTCTTTTGAAATTCATTATCTTCATATAATTTCATCATTTGTTTTAATGTATAATTTGTAACCAATTTTTGTTTTGTGAACATATCAGTGTTTCCTTTTTACAAAACAACAGTCATTATATTTAATTTTACATTTATCAAAATGCATACAAATCCTGGGAATTGCTATCATGTCATTAAATCATGTCCTAAAGAAACTTGTTTTGCCTCATCCTCACTAGATACAAATGAAATTCTAATTTATTATGTAAACAGGTTTTGACATAAGAATGGATGATCTAGTTGCTAACTAATATGGTTTGACTACACATACTTTTTTATTGAAAGTTTTTATGGCTATAGTATAACATTAAAGTCTTATGACTGGCAAAATCATACGAGTTACAGTATTATCAAATTAAAAATATAAAAGCTTTTTCTGTACCATGATTGGTTAGTGATCTTAAGACATGCTGCATTTAAAACTTTAAAGAAGAGTAAAATGAAATTTATATTGTCTGACATATTTCCTTAAAAAATGTAAATCATTAACTTCCCCTACAATATGATACTTATTTCTGTGATTTTGAAATCCATTGTCATCCACTTTAATTTGATTAGTAAATTGCTCCTAAATTATGGAAAATTATTTCTAAATCATCTTTTGAAATACTAATGAGGTATATTTCAAAATACATACAACATAAAATTTCATACACTATGATATGAATACTTTAATTTTTAAGTCTTGTTATTAATATATTATTTAAATTTTAAAATTAAATGTTTTTTAGAATAGAATATTATGGGTTAATAAAGAAAACAACACAGCTCTTGTTGAAGCTGGAATTATTGGACAAGATTTGGAACGAGAGGTATGTATACTTATTTTCTTATTTATATTGCAGCAGCTTAATTATTAAAGTTAATCACTGGAAAATAGTATAGAAAGCAAATTTGCTGATATTTTTTGATTTATTGATTATTGATATTTTTGATTTTTGATTACTGTTGAAATTTAGAAACTATCTTTAAATTTTGTAAGAAAAAAACATGCATAATATTAGTGTGCATTTTATTTTTATTGAATCTGTAAAATTGTCTTTAATTCCTATTTTATAAATCAATGAGCAGTAATTTTTATGCATCCCATTCAAACAAAAGTAATTGATACAAAGAATGTATTTATCATTTTAGGTAACTAATATTGTTATATTTAAATTTTATTTAAGTTAATCATGGTTCAAATATATTCAATGTGTGAAATATTAAATCAGTGTTCAAAAGCTAGTTAATTTAATTCCCACTTTAAACTCGGATGTTTGTTGTGGTTTAGAATCCCTTTTAAAGTAATCAAATTATTCTTTATGTTCAAAAGTGAAGATGAACAAATTAACTAATTAACTATGTCTTGAAACTATGTGAATGAGCATGTGTGACCCTTTTAATTAATTAAGCAATTAGGTGTACAACTCATTTGCACAATATTCGAGACTGTCAAATGTTATATCACTAAATTTTATTTCTTAATATTCTCTTTTGATAATAAATATTATATATCATATTTCCTTATCTTGTATTTAATATTTAGAATATGGTTTCCTAGAGAATTATAATTAGTATTTACTTTTAATGATTATAATGAGATTATTAATTTTTTATAAAAATATTAACATAGTAAACAAGTTAATTAGAATTATATCATATTTTATTAATTGTGATTATCAGATATCCTAATCTAGATACAAATTAACACATTTTTGTCAATTTCATTATTGATCTTAATTGCAGGGGAATTTCTCACTAATAATTATTGCTTTCAGACCTTATAATGACATTAATACCAAAATAATATATAGTACATGACTTTAATACCAAATTAATAATTTTTTAGTGATTTATAAACATGCACTGCCATATAGATTTAATATTATTTTAATAATGGTAGGCACTTGGATAATTAACCTTTCACCACAACAAGGCTGGAAACAGTTACTCATTTGTCGTTTTTAGCGGGCTCCTGTGAAGCAAATCATGGAAACAAGTAACATTACTCATGCCATACCGCCACAAACTCATTTATAGGTTGGGCCACATTTATACATCATCACAGAAGAAGTAACATCCATGCCCTAACCGGAATTCAAACCCAGGATTCACACCTCAGGAGTTAGGAATGCTAACCACTTAGCCATCAGTTGGCAGATTTAATATTATAGACACTCATTAAATGAGTGTATGTTTCAAATAAAAAAAATGTAACATCTTTATTAAGGGATTATGAGACTTTAAAATTACGATAAACTATTACTTTAGGCATTGTATAGGTGTTTTCAAATTGTGTAGAAATAAATTGTTTATTTTCTATGAATTAAATTTCTCAAGCCTAATAACTTTTTTTAAAATTGAATTCAATTAACTATTATTAATTATAAAAAGGACACACATCTGTAAAAATGAGATAACATTGTGATTTTAATGTACATAACTTAATTCTTTTCCTTTTCCGAAATTATTATCAAATCAGTTTGCAAATATTATTCACTACTATTTGAAAATAGTCTGCTTATTATTGAACTCTATCTTAAGAATGATCAATAAAGGAAATTAAGCAAATTTAAGCAACCCTAATTTTCCTTCAATAAAGGAAAATTAAGCAACCCAACCAACCTCAACCTTTGATGGTTGAAAATGTCAGTCATTAGGCAATTGCAATCCATTTCCATTTTAAATATGTTTTATTGCTCTTTTTATTTTGAAATTAAATTAACAATGTGGATTTAAGTAATTGAAAAAATTCACAAATGCAAAAAAGTGATAAGGGCTTTAATTAACTGTACAAATTCTCTTCAGGTAAACAAAATTGAAAAAATTCAGAACAGCATTCACATGTGGATTTAAATGCAAATTATAGCACTGTTTGAGTGTACATTTTTCAATGTAATAAAACGTTACAGTATTTGAAACTTTAAGCTTATTTGTTTATCCTTATTAAACATGCTTATCTCTTTGAAACATTTTTCAAATTGTTAAGAAATTAATGTATGATATCATAATTTTTTTAAAAATCAGTTTTTTTTTATTATATAAATTGCTTTAGAAACAAAACTTTATAATATATCTTAAGCCACTGCATTAATTTTGATTTTATGTATACATTTGACTCTGAAATTTTTATTTAAAAGGTAATAAAGTATCAACATTCTAAAATGTATTCTATCTTATATGATCATATACAGTTGGCAAAAAAGTATTAGAACAATGAAAAATTTGTAGTTTTTAAGTTAATAATATCAAGCAAATCATATAATCATTTTATAAATGATAACATTTTCTTAGAAAATTAAAACTAAGTAAAAATAAAATTTAAAAATAATTACATAATTAAAATAAAAATAACAAAATTTGCATTGCAAAAAGTATTAAAACAGAAGCAGAAACATGCAAATTGCATTGCTGGTGACGTCATTAAACTTTCAAGGTAATTTTCAACCATATCAATGACAAGGGAGCTTGTCTCATTCACTGCTAATTTGTAGAAATTCAGTTTACGTTTACTGTTCCTGCCATGGCTCCCAAAATAAAAAAGATTTCACTTGCGAAGTGAGAACAAAATGTTCACCTGCACAATAGTGGCAAAACATTTCAAGAAACTTCCAGTAAGTTGAATGTTTCACTTTGCACAATCAATGACTTTCTAAAATAAGTGAAAAGAAACTGGGATTGTGGATAATAGGCCATGATCAAGGATACCAAACAAGCTGATTGTCAGAAGAAAACGATAAGTGGTTAAAGATGCCCTACAGTAACCGACAAGAAATGCAAGGATGTTGGCTGCAAATATTGTATCAGTCTCTGGAACGGTTGTAACACCTCTGACATTTAGGAATGTATTGCATAATGCTGGTATAAAAGAAAGACAGCCATGAAGAAAACCCTTTATTTCAGAAATCAACAGGAAAAAATGCCTAGAATTTGCCAAAAATTCTAAAAATAAATCATTATATTTCTGGTAAAATGTAATTTTATCCAATGAGAATAAATAGGAAATTTTCAAACCTAAACACATGCTCACAGTTTGGAGAAGAAAAGATACTGCTTTTCAGGCCAAAAATATTCAGAAAACCATAAAGCACAGTGGAGGGCATGTCATGGTCTGATACTGTATGGCTGACAATGAAGTTAGAAATCTCCATTTCATTAATGATAATATGACACCTTTTTCATATATTGATGTGTTACGAGATGACTTGGAAGGTAGTGCAAAAAAATTAGTGTTAGAGAATACATTCATTTTTCAACAAGATCAAGACTCCAAACATACTTCCAACAAAACCAAAGAATGGCTATTATATTCCTGAAGATTGGTAACTCCCCCACAGCCCTATAATGTTCTATAGACCTGAATCCTATAGAACATTTGTGGCATCTATTGGATGAAAAATGAAAAAATTTCCAATAACAAGTACAGCAAGCTTCGCAAGAAGCTTGCCTGGACCAGCATGTTATTAAACGTCGCCAAAGATTTGGTGGAATCTATGCCAAGACATCTGGATGCAGTAATTTCAGCTAAAGGAGTACATACTAAGTATTAGTAACACGTTTCAATCATTTGTTATTTTATTTTACGTATGATTCAATAGTGAAGTCCGATGTTCTAATACTTTTTTTGCAATACAAATCTTTGAATGTTTTAAATCCTATTGATTCTAAATATTTGTTTTTTACTCCATGAGTAATTATATTACTCAATAGTAAAAGTATTACGTAATATAAATACTATGTGATAAATGTTTCATTTTATTTCCTTTGAAACTTAAAATTTCTTACTGTTCTAATACTTTTTTTGCCAACTTTACGATAATCAGGTGGTGATTTTACTTGCAAAGGAGAGGTCTGATCACTTTTCCTCATTGTCTTTTCCCCCCTTACCTCTCAAATTATAATTGATTGGTTAGTGTCTACCGCTCATTATTGGCATATTAAATATAAGTCTGGAAATGATTTTAGACCTTATATGATTGAAATTCCTCAAATGCACTCATTACTTGCTAAAAGGCATATAAAAATTTTCACATTCTTAGAAAGTAAAAATACATGTAGGTCATGTAATAGATGGCAAAGCCTACATACTTCTATGTAGGCTTTGCCATCTATATATAGATATCTTAACCTGATAAAAATTATAACTTTTAGTATTAGATTTCTTGAGAGTCAGCCGTTTTATAAATCTTCTCTGACTTCATAAGATCCTGAAGAATGAATGAGTAATAATAACAAAATAAATTTTAATTGATGCATTGTTTTATATATTATGGTGTTGATTCATTTTTAAGTCACATTCAGTATCATTTAATTCATTTTAAGCAAAATATTTTTTCATATAACTAGTAAACATTCATGTTTATCAATCAATTAAGAATAGTTAAAATAAACATTTTATTATATAAACAAGATTTTAATTTGGATTCACAATAGCTAGAGAATATTTAAAATGCTGCATATCTATTGAATTCTCCTATGTTTTTGTATATTAATTTGTTTTTTTGGCAAAGAAATTTTTGGAAACAAATGCAAAGAGATTAAGGTAGTGAAGATTATCATTCATTATACTTTAAAGGAATGGTAATTTTCACTATCTTAATCTCTTGAAATTCATTTATAATTTAAAGTAATGCTAAGCTGAATGGTTATCATTTTCACATTCTATTTAACAGTTGAATTCCTACTTCTAATCAAGCATGTTTATGTTTATAGAGTTGGGAACTCTCACATCAAAACATCATTATCTAAGAATAATTCACAAGTATAAAAAATGTCCATAGTGTACAAATTAGACAATAGTTTAAATTAGAAAATAGGATATATTATAAATTTTAAAAAAAATTATGATATGCCTATCAGCCACCTAAAGATATTAGTTAAAAGTGTTCATCTTAGTTAAAAATATCTTAATATTTTGATTATTTCTCTTAAAATTATTCAACCACAATATAAATTTTATGTATCATAAAATGTGTAACATTTTTTTTCCATTAGATAACTTTTATCTGTTCTGATATTAAATTGCAATCTTTCTTATCAATTGTATATAATCTCTCTGAAAAATGTATTATTTTCATAATGACTAATATTTTTATTTAAATATCAGGTACTGCCAAAGTTTCTTAATTATGATAATAAGTTTGGTCCATTTGGATTAATATTGGAATTAATATTGTTACATTTATAACAAAAATTCTATATAACTATGGAATTTTTTGTACTAAATGAAACAAAAAAAATTCTTAAAGATTTTTCATTTAATTTCATAACTTTAAATTAGTAAACTTTTAATATTCTTATGAAAATGTGAACATGAAGAAATGAAAGTATTAATAATTTTAGCATTGCTTCAAATTCAGATTGATATTCATTATCAAAATAAATAAGTATAATGATATTTTAAACAAGAGAATTTTTTACTATTTATACATAACTGGTGTGATAAAAAGAATTTTGAAATTTATAAATTTAAGTTCTTAACATAAATTTGTCTATTCTTTTTCGTTATGTAACTTTAATTTAAAGATGATAATTTCTTAGCATTTTTAAGATTTTTGTCATCACAATTTGTATTTTTTAAAAAAAATCAAAACTAGTTTTATTCAAAATTATTTTCTTGTATTTTTTTTTGAGCTCGCAAAATATGGATTGTGTACTGGTCATGAGCCTGATTCTTATGAATTTAGCTCCCTTGGTGGTTGGGTTTCTACACGAGCATCTGGAATGAAAAAGAATATTTATGGAAACATTGAAGATATGCTTGTTCATGTGAAAATTGTTACACCTCAAGGAGAAGTTCAAAAGAATTGTCAAGTAAGTTAAATCACATTTTTTCAAATTAAATTTCTTGAAAATTGTATTAGTTTTTACTGTTTGATTAAATTTTATTCTTGTTCTATTGCCTTGCTAAGGATTAAAGACATGATTTAAAAGAGTTGATTTGTATTTCAAAATAATAAGTATTAAAATTAGTGACATATGATTTTATCTTTTCTGTAAATAAAAAATGTTATGATTCATTTAAATTTATTTAAAAATTTTACACAGTTGAAGAAAATTTGTATGCAGTAAAAATTTTTTAAACATAGCATTAAAGATATAGGAAATTTTTTAACCTGTGATGATACTAAATCCATTTTGCTCCTCATTTCTATTATACAATATATTTAAAATGTACAAATCTGTAGGAGTTTAAATATCAAGAATAATTTTATAACATGTTTTAAATATTAATTTAAATAATAACAATAGATTGACACTTCAGAACATTTATTATCAATTTATGCTTAAATTCTAATTTAAATTAATCTTATATTTTTACTTACTTATCAAAAACCAATTTAAAAATACATATATTCATTAATGTTACAATATATTTGCAATAGCTATTGTAGGGTTTAATCTGAAAAACATATTGGGTGACCAAAATTAGTAGTCTATTAGCTTTTAATTTATTATGAAATCAAAATACAGATTAATATATACAAACATTTTGCCAGTCAAGAGTTGCTGAAAGTACTTTGATGCACAATTCAGCTTGTTATTGCACCAGCATATTTCCCTGCACCAAGTCCTAATTGGAAGTCTTCATAGTCTAGAAACAGTGAGGAAGCAGAAGACTTTCTAATTCTTATCTTGCCACTCCCAAATTAGAGGATTTAATTTCACTTAGAGAACATTTTGACTATAACATATTAAACATGCTCTAATATCTCTTTAGTAAACACATCATATCTTTGTTTAAACTCCTTACCTTCTGATGAGAACAACACTAACCAACCGTGCAACTGTGGCCTCGCAATTCAGTTTGTCTGAATGTTTCTGGAAACTTTTACCTACTGATTTGGCAAGATTTTTATAATATTACAAATATTTGTTTTTAATTTTCTCTTTGACTGTATTAGGTTTTTACTTTAGATAGGCTCTTTCCCATTTAAATTATCCCACAAATAAAAATCGCAAGTAAACATCATATGATCTAGGAAACCATAAGCTTATGAAAACTATGTTCTTTCTCAAAAGTGTCATTGACATTGAAAAAAATGAAATGTGGATTGTAGTTTCATCTTAGGGGAGGGAGAGTATATTTTTCCTCTTCCAACATTAACTGTAACATTATGTATTTCTTTACATATATTTGAGAGTTCATTGTATTATTAAAGAAAATGTGTACTTATAATTGTTACTTAGAACTTTGTCATTTATATTTGACACACCTATAATATTTCATGATATATTTGATTTTTCATACAATTTTGAGTTTCTAATGTATGAATTAATGGCTGCTTTATTTCAGACTATTCATATCAGTTTGACTGTAGTGTATTTTCATGTTACTTCCTCTTTTACATCTTGATTTTAAATTTTTATACTCTGGGCAAAACGTGTCTTACATAGAAAAACACTAGTTACTCTGATTCTAAAGCCTGTGAAAAGTATGTCATACAATTTCTTTTGTCTATTGTTTTATGAATTGCTTATAGAAAACTTAACAGTGTATGGCCAATGACATTTGTATTTTGAAAAAGAAGATATTACACTTCTTCTGAAAATAGGCAAAATCCACATCTAAAATGTGTTCTGATAAATATTCATGCTGCAATTTTTATATATTAAAAATATTTTAGAATCAAGTGTAATAACTGATATTATTGAACATAAGGGTATCCCACAAGAGCAGAAAAGTTCATTATTGCTTGAGAGCTACTCTTTTAATGATCCTGCTATAATCAGCCTCACTGTTGCTAATAGGACAAATGTTTGGTATGATTTATTTGTATGAAATGATATATTGGTATGATATTTGGTATGAAATATTTAGCAAAATAACTTTTCCATGTGTATACAAAAACTATGCACATTTTTAATAGTTTCAAAATAATTTGATATCTATCTTATTTGTATATCACATGTTATAATAGCAAGTTTGTCTATTAATAATTTTATTCTCATATTCATTGCATATATTATTACTTATCTGCTAGATCATCATTATATATTACTCACAAATTGAATACTGTTTCTCCCTTTTTGAAAAATTACTGATACATTTTATGCTTACCTGTCTAGAGTGTATATGCATTGTACAGTAGTTGCTGTCATATTTGAAACGAATACAATTTATCACTTTGCTAATCTAATATTTTACAAATTTCATATTCAATTGTTTGTTTAAAAACAATGATATACATATTTTACTCAATATACCTGTTTCAAACATTCTTATTAATATAATAAAACATCTGTTTCATGATCTTTTTGTAACTTTTGTGAGTCTAACATTACTATCATTTGTTTATAAATTTATTCCTCTCATCTGAGTCATTATATCTCATTCACTACATCAGTTGTGATATATTTTATGAATATAATACTCTTAATCAAATCCTGTATATATGTCCTTTATTTGTACTACTAAAAATGAAAATAAGATGAATATCTTTATTGAAAAATCTCCTTAGATAATAGTTTCTATAATTCAAAATAAAAGTTTTAAAAAAATATTTGTACAATTTTATTTTATTTTTATCCAAGATTTTATGTTGGTAATATATAGAAAACTCCTAGTATCCTTGAAATACCCATATATATATGTTTATGTCTAGGGGTCTGTTGAATGGGAGCTGGATGTTAATTAATAAAGGTATTTAATGATTTAGTTGATAGGAGCGTTTTTTACAATATTTTGGTTGTGATCTAGTTGCTACACAATGGATAGATAAGTAGTGCTCAAGTGAGTAGTAGTGGTGGCACTATATATATATATATATATATATATATATATATATATATATATATATAATTCTACTCATACTGCCTGTAATCAATTTTGCTTGAATTTTACCCAAAAAAATGAAGTACTATTATTTATTGTTTTCTTCACCTGTCATAATTTTCAGTTTTTATGATTAAGTGTTCATGAAAGCTTAATATTTTGGCCTTTAATTCAAAAATTTGTATTTTCTTTTTAGATTTGGTTTATAGTTGCTTAGAGTCCATTTTAAATTGCAGCTGTTGCAATGTACTGTTAGATTTAAGAAAATGACAATCTTGCACAAAAACTTCTATCACAGCTATATACCATATAAAAATAACATTACAAAATTAGAATATTCAGTCAAACAAAATCATGAAAACTATGCAGCATTCCAGATGCCATGCTGATACAGTAGTATCTTTGAGTCCGACGTGTGAGTGAGTGCGAATACGGTTGATTGTTGGAATCCAATTCCTCTTAATAGAGCTAAAGAGTAATATTTAGTTGTTCTGTTCCTGGTGAACTGGAACAGCAGTAATGGATGAAATCAACATTTGTGTGCAAAGGGAGGCATGGAGTGACAGATTAATTTTCACTACTGAGTATGAGTTATTTTGGTAAAAAGAAGTCATGCATGTATATATGTATATTTTGCTACTAATTAAGGAGCAAATTTAACTAAGAGCTTAGACTAAGACAATGTTTGGCAATAACCAGAACAAATGCTGCACAGAAATTTTAAATATTGTTCACTTTCAAGATGTTTTTATGGTGGGTTTAAAATATTTTTTTTAAAAAAATCATAATCTATTCTTATTATAGAGAAGCAGCATTAAATGGGAGAACTGTTACAAAAATTAATATTATTGAAAATAGCATTTTATAATCTTAGTAAAATTATCTAAGACTAATAAAATATTTATGAAAAAACATTAAGTACTATTTTTTATTTTATCATGATAAAAAAAAAATTAAGTACTAGTTTTCAAAGATAATGACTAGTGTTAATTAATATGTTAACAATATTTTTATTGCAGGTGCCTAGAATTTCCAGTGGTCCTGATATTCATCAGTTTATTCTTGGATCTGAAGGTATATTTTTGAGTTAAAAAGTCATAGTTATATACAAAATCAAACTATAAATTTTACATAATTATTATTATTGCATTGATATCCAACCTATACTTAGAACAACTTGGGATGTCCCTCGGTTAAAAATTATAAACTTAGATATTTAAAAAGATATTAATAAAACTCTTTAATATGTTAAATATTATTAAATTTTAATAAAATCACATTTAATAAGCAGTTGCAGTTGAAAAAAAATTACTTTTCATGTGAGTGGTGTTTTATCCACAAAAGTAATAATGTAATCATACCTATATTTTATGCATATCATTTTTCCAGCCATACATATATTTTACAAATTCAAAATGTTTCTTATTTTGCTCTGAATGTTAATCGATTGATTCTATGTGGGAATCTGTATGCAAATGTGGATTTGGTTTACAACATTTATCAATCCTTAAAAATATGTAAAAAGCACTATTTATATGAACATGTAATGAATTAAATAATTTGATATGAATTAATTTCTTTTAAGTGTTACTACATTATTATATGGATGCTAATCATGAAGACGGTCTTAACTTTTCAATAATATAATGATACATTTTAGATTAATTGTTGTAAAAGGAATTCATGATTTTCAAATTGAAATTAATTATTTATTAAACCAAGTTTAAAATTTATTGCAGAATTAGATTGGGAAGATTATCTACAAGGTTGACATATTTACAAAGTTTAAAATTATATAAAATTAAAAATTGTTCAATGTTTTACATTAGAATTGAATATGAAAGCATTTTATTCATTTGCCAAATGATAGCACAAAACTGTTGTAAGACTTAGAAAAAATTATTTCTTTTAAATGAGCCACTCAATTTTATAAATTTCAATTGATTTGACTAGATAATGTCTTGTGAATACTGAAAATTGTTATTCAGCATATAAACGTTTTTAAAAAAAGTTTTGTTGTTAAAAAATGTTATTCTAATTAATGCATAATCTTATATTCAGTTTGAAATGATTTGATAATGTCATTTTCCTCATTTATGTGACATAATCTAAGGGGGTTATTAAGTGCAATGACATAATATAAGGGGCTGAGATGTAGAGAAGGATAGAGTTAGCTGATCTTTCTTGTAGCATTACACCATACAACATTATATCAGAATATTGTATTGTCTTCAGGGTTCAATTGGCTCTTATGTAGAATTTCAAGGTAATTGGACATGCTGAAATAATTAATTATTTCAGCATGAAATATTCAGAATAGAATTGGAACATTTGACCTAAAGTAATATATTTATGTAAAACTAAATAGCTTGTTAAATATTATATTGAAAATAAAAGAATAAACTTCCTAATGGCTACAAATATGTTAGTTTTGATTTTTGAATTATTCTCTTGTCTTTAAACAATTCATACATATGTAATTAACAGGTAACTTTTAATTTCTTTTTTTAGCTACCTTGTTTTTCTGTAAATAATTTGCAGCAACGTATTATTCACAAGACTTTTTTGAGTAAAAGAAGAAAAATTACATAATCTGCATCACTGTATAATTCCCTGCAATTTTTCTTGCGAATAATCGAAAATATAAAATGAGTGTCACATTAAATGAAACTAAAAAAAATAAAGCCCATCAGAAAATTATAAGTTAGGCTGAGACTTCTCTTAATAATTCAGCATTATGTATGATTCCCATAAAGATTTAACAAACCAAATATTATGATAAATGTTGATAAAAATTAATAAGTGTGATTTATGGGATCTTTTATAGATTTAAATGGAACAAGAAATGAATATATGTCAATAATATTAGTGAGATTTTACTAAATAAGTTCATAATTAATTGGCTTGGCATTGCACACAGTAAAAGACAAGTGTGCATGATAATTCTACTGTGTGTGCAATAGGCAGAAAATAAGTGTGCAGCAACAAATAAAATATATCGATTTCTTTCCTATTTAGTCTACTAAACCATGTTTCTTTAAATGCACATTCAGTAGAGGGAAATATAATGCCTTAATTCCAACCAGGGATGAATGGAGTAAAACACGATTAGTTTGGATAACTATGATCTCATTTGGTTTACAGATGAATCTAGAAAGGATAAACTATCTGGACTTGGAGTGCATGGGGTATCACTAAATGTCAACTTCTGTAGGGGTCTTGGGAAGTATGCCACTGTATTCCAAGCTGAAGTTCTTGCCATTATTGACTGTCTCTTATTAAATATTAGAAAAGGCTACAATGGGAAGTGGATTCTAATCTGTGTGTAGTGACAGTCAAGCTACCTTAAAGGCCATTAATTCTTTCCAAGTCAAATCTAGGATTGTCCTGGAATGTAGAAATTTTCTTAAGGAACTGGCAACCAATAATAAGGTTTTCGTTTTTTAAGTTTCCATGACATGTGGGGATCGTTGGTAATGAAAAGGCAGATGAACTGGCTAATCAGAGTTCATCTTCTAACCCTATTGATGCGGAACCTTTCTGTCGCATCAACATGAAGACCATAAAGGGTACCTTACTCAAGTGGGAAAAGCAGAAGATTAATAAATCTTGGTTTAACACTTCTGGTCAAAAGCACGCCTAAAGTATGATCGCTGGATCATTGGTGAATGTTGCCTCTGGAATTCTTAGTTGTTCTAGGGCGAAGACACGTATCATCGTAGGCTTCATCACTGGACGCTATCATTTCAGGAAACATCTCCATATTATGGGACTCATTCAAGACCCTAATTATAGGAAATGTCTTAAGGATGATGAGTCGGCACATCACATCATTTTTGAGTGTGATGCTTTAGCCTGCATTCGTTTTAATACTTTAGGAATCATCAATACTAAATAGATGCATCTTAGCTTCATAAAGGGTTTGTCTGACTTTATAAACAAAGTAAGTGACCCAATTTATTGGAACTAAGAGTTCATGGTCTTGAGGCTATGGCATGAAATGCTACCAAGCAGAGGTGCCCAGTACCGTCCTAGTCCATTAAGAAGAAGAATGCCTTAACATATTCACATTTGAAATGCTGTTATACTTTCTTTTCTTTGTCCATACACCAATGGGAAGTTCTGATTGCTACTAAAAACAAAAGTTTGGAAAGATTTCAAGACAAGTTTAGAAGAAGTTGGAACATAAAAGGGGAGGAAGAATGAAAATCATTACAAAAGAATTTTGGTTTGGCTAGAAAAAATGGCTAAAAGTTTAAATATCCTATAGACAATGAAAATTTGATAATGACAATGCAGTATTTCTCACCTCTGTTTTTAGATATTTGGTAATCAATGTTACATAAAGTAAATGATTCTCAGAAATATTTACAAATTAAGCAACTTAATGTACATCAGCATGCTCAAAAAATGAAAGCCTAAAGCCTTTAAATACATAGTATTTTAAAAGAAGTTCACAAACCAATTTGAAGTCCAAATAAAAGTTTATTTAAAGAACTTGACAGTTTTGTTGATTCTTTAACATAAATTTAGAGGGCGTATTTTTTTGAATGAAGTAGAAAATCAATTTATTATTTGAAGACAATTTAAAACAAAGTTTTAATGATATTTTAGGTTTTGTTTTTATTTTGTTACATTATGTTTTCCAATATTTATTTAAATTAAGAAATCATTGATCGAGAAAGATTGATGTAACTTTTTGAAAATATTTTTAAGAAAATTCTAATGTTATCAATAAAATTGAGACTCATTGATGGGGAATACAAGCCGGATTGTACAAAGCATGCAATACTGTCGCGAGGCTACAGTGAGTCCTTCTCACAAAATATGATACTGCATGGTATTCACCATAATAGACTAAAGCTGTTGTATGGTTTTTTAATACTTACTGTATTAGTGTCTGTGAGATTTTCTACAGTATTGTGGTAGGGACTGTATTAGAGTATGTTAAAGGTGTAAATTCCCATCCAACATTCTGTAAGATTTGCATTCAGAAATGCAAAATCCATATCCCGTTCAACAGCATCTGGAATCATATTCATAGTTACCCTTTTTAAAGAATATGATCATATTAATCTACCATGAAATTCTATGAAGTATTAGCAAAGAAGTATTTTAGCTTGAGTATATATTTCTACAATCTTTCATATCTTCAGCAGACTAAGAAAGGCTTTATTGGTTCCTACCCACTCAATTTATTAATTTTTGATTTATTATTTGAAGTAGGATTGCTTAATATAGTTACTATGCTGGAAATATTTATTACACTCTCATAAAGTGATGCTAGTTGTGAAACTTCTCTAAATTAAAAATTATTCAAAATCTTCAATGTTCACATAGAAAATAGGTCTATTTTGGATGAATCAAAAATTGTGAATTAAACTAGATGATAGTATTGCATTTGCATTGTAAAAACATTCTTATTTTAAATCTATTTGAAATAACAAAAATACCATTTTGTTTTACTTATTACAAAAACAGGAACTGGCAAATTTTTTTGAATAACCAAAATCTTCTATAC
Organism: Latrodectus elegans; assembly: GCA_030067965.1. Lineage (NCBI taxonomy): Eukaryota > Metazoa > Arthropoda > Arachnida > Araneae > Theridiidae > Latrodectus > Latrodectus elegans. Next base: position 53,734,937 of record CM057813.1, read on the forward strand.
TTCTGAATATAAATTTTTTCAGATAAACACATCTTACTTATTACAGTTGACTAATTTTTTTTTTAAATTTTCTTCAATTAATCTAAATTAGTAAAATATTTGTGTTTGTAATGCAGTAAAAAATTAAAACCAGTTTTCATTTTCTAAAAATATATGTAAATAAACTTTAATTATATTAAAAGTCAACTATACTTAATATTTTTAGTTCATGGCTTTATAATAAATTATATGCATAATAATATTAAATACTATTATATAGAATATATTAATAACTTTAAAATATTGAAAAATTGAACTTTCTTTCTATATGATTGTTTAATTATTTGAATACTTATTAATAAACCACAAACCTTTTTTTATGAACTTTCATAAAATATGAATGTATGTTTGGGTTTCACTTTAATATTTTTATAACAGTTTAAAAAATCATAAGTGCATTTAAATGTGCATTTAATTGAAACCATTCTTTTGTAATATTAAAAGTCACATTGCTTATTCAAAATAGTTGCTTTAATAGGAATTTGTATTATGTTAAGAAATATTAAATTTTGTAAATTTGTTGCAATGTTCATTTTACGATGAAATTTTTTCTCATTGTTGTCTTAATTTCTTTCTCTATGGTTTTCTGTCATGAGTGTTTATAATTCCAGTTTGATCATTGTTTATTCTTTATCTCTAAAAGAAGATTGTGTAAAATTAATTTACAATCAATGTACAATGCAAATATAATGGCCATGTGTAATTAAATTTTTTATCTGCTGAACTAAAACTATTTTTCAATTTTGCTATATAGGAACTCTTGGAGTTGTAACTGAAGTTGTAATCAGAGTAAGACCACTTCCACCTTGTGTTAAATATGGGTCTATTGTTTTTCCATCTTTTGAACCTGGTGTTGAGTGCCTAAGAGAAGTTACTCGACAAGTAAGATTTGCATTGCATTTATCCTCTATGAATTTAAGAATAAAAAATTAAGGGCTGCTCTACTTTATATTGTAATTATGTAATCTATACAACTTATAGGATCATTTTTCCAAGTTATTAATTCATTAAAATTCAAAATTTTTAAAAAATTGGATTTTTTTTGTAAAATGGTTATATGGTATCTATTAATTATGCTATAAAATTTCATTGCAAATTTAAAATGCTAACTAACATAAAGAAGAACCTTAGGGGTGTAAAAAACTTATTGTTTTTTCTACCCTACCATATCATCAGTATTTGTTGTAATTTTTGCTAGAAGAAGAAAATAATAAGATTATTTTGAAATATGTGTTATTAAAGACAATTACAACCACTTATTTAATGATGGAATAAATTGGAGAATTGTGTATGAATTGCGGGTAAAGTAATTGCATTTCCAGACTCGTTACATATTCTGTGTTCTGAAGTGCATCAGTATGCATATTTAATAAAGTGAAACTAGAAAAAACAATGTTTTTAATCATATTTTGTAATAAATATGTTTTTGCCTCCACATAATTAAAATATTCTGTTTCTAATTGTCAAATGTTTGTTACTTTTGCAAGGACTAAATTCATCAAAGTATTTATATTATGAAAAATAAAAAATGATCATACTTTCATAAAATAAAGAAAATGTATCAACAGAAAGATTTCACAATCAGTGTGAAGCTAAATCTATTGGTGATTTTAATGTTATTATAATGTTAATGTGACTATTTTTAGTTAATTATAAGTAAATCATGAGACATCAAAATTTTGAAATTATACTGAGAATATCTTTATAATGGAAAATTGGCTTATAAAATCCAATTCTTCATAACATGAAACAAGTAAAATTTTAAAATAAAGTGAAACTTGTTTATTGCTCTTGTTTCAATAAAACATTTTGCTAAATTATGGGTTCCAAAAATATTCTAAGCAAACTTCAGCTGGCACAGCCTGTTTCTAAGGTACTTGGATCCGTAGAATCTTCACCCTCATCTAGATCTGTTGCAAGAGAAAATAGCTATGACTATTTCAGGTTGGCATATTATTGGCTATAACGTTTAAATAGGCGGAATTATTGAAAATTTTTATTACTTGAGTTAAAGTCAAATTTAAAGAATTATTGATTTAAATAAGAAATTAATTATACTTAATAAATTATTACAAATTATACAATTGAGTTCATTAGAATTAATTTAAATTTATTTTTCTGAATCTTGAAAATAGGAATTTATTTTAAAGAGCTTATCCATAGAAGATGAAATGTTTCATAATTCATTTAACACACCTTTAATTGGAATACCTTTAAATATATTTTTAATTTCATTCCCAATTTGTAATAGTTCAGCAAATTCATCTGAATTCCCTGTAGGAGCGACTGGAGGAGTTTGTTCTACTGTAGCAGGAATGGAGGTGGAGGAATAGCATTAATGTAAGAGATGCCTGGTATCACGTAGTTATATTTTGGAAAATTTTTATTATTGATAGGAATTAATGTTATTTTTTGGTTTTGGAAAAAAGGGGCATCCCTTGTAGCTTACCAGATGATTCACATTGTAGCTGCAACACTTGGGTTGCTATTTTGCTATGTGGATACTCTCTGGCGTTATGAGGTCACTTAACACACTTTAGTGCCATATGGCACATCTCAACATTGTGATTAAATTTTTGACAGTTGAAGCACTGCATCATCAATTTGGCACAATGACTGGATGCCGTACATACTGTCGCCATGTGGTGCCAAAAACATGTGTACTAAAAATAATGGCATAACTTTTCCATTGTTTAGGTGTGTTGTTCGACTTACCCAAGCAACTTGAAATCCAATAAAGGATAAATTTTCCTCTATATATTTGATTTGAATAGTGATGAGAAGACCCTAAATCACATAATTTTTTTTTTTTTTTTTTTTTTTTTTGAGAATATATTCAACTTACCATATTTTCCTGTATATATTCCGTGGATTATGTGTTAAAAAAGTTCTGAATTTCGTTGTTCATATTATACGCCACCGTGGATAATCTGAGAAAAAAATATTTTTCATCAGTGAAGTTTAGAAAGAAATGCGTTTATGTTTCATAGAATAAATAATTCAGTTGACTTATTTTAGCTATAATCAGCATTGTCCAATTATGTTCAGGAACGAATTCAGCTTGAACGGTTATTAAAGTTGCAATTCGTTAACGTGATTTCATATTCTGTCTTGACCTGAACTGTTTCGCTTTGAAAACATTCAAAATTCATATATTGTCATGGAGTAGTGAAAATCATTAAGTTACAGAGTAAATTTTAAATTGAAAGCTATATGGAAGGCAAATGAAAAAAATGTCGACAAACGTATAATGTAAGATGAAAAACAAACCAGACGCAGTGCAAAAGAAAAAAAGTATTCCATGTGCAATTAGAAACTAGTCCATTTCTTTAATTTTAACTATTAACAAAACAAATATTTTTTTTTTAAATATGTCTAACCTCGTTTTAAAATTTTTTAAAATCTAAAAATCGATAAGTTTTAGTAGAATCTTCTCGGACATGATCGATATCGTGCTTTCATTTCAGTTAATCGCATTTTGCGTTGAAGTGGATTCAAACAGATCTTTATCATTATCAATGTTTTTTTTCTGTAGAATTTATTATATTTTTAATTATAATTATTTTATAGTTGTTTAAATTTTCGACTATTCGTCAGAAAAATTCCGCGAATTATACGCCGCTGCAGATTATGTAACTCTTTTTTTCTTTCTCTCGAAAAACGGGGCTTGCAGATAATACGCCGCTGTGGATTATATACTGAAAAATATGGTAATTATTGTCAAATAATTTTGTGAGCTCCTGATTGTCATCAGCTGATTTAACAAAAATTTTTAGGTTATGACCAGCAGTCTTTGCCTCAAATTCGTAACTGAATTTTTCTTTTAGATTTCTTAGAAATACTATACAGTCTACACCTTAACTTACTATTATGGGGGGAATGTTTTCCTCAAGTTGGGAGGCTTATCCATTAGTTCCTTGGCCTCCTGGGTGCAGTCAAGCCTTGCAAAAGAAATACTATATAATATGGGAACCAGCTTGGGTTCCACTGAAATAACTTTAGTGGTTTTTTAAGGCTGAACAAATTCCTCCGATCGCTTGTTCAGGGATTGTTTCTTGATGAAGCAGCAACATTAGCTGTTTTAAAGTTATTTTCCTGAGTGAGTATCTTGTGATGCGAATTGACAGCTCGTTCTAAGTTGGTTCTCGGTTTCCCTGAATTTTCAATGAACTCTGTGAAATCAGTGAAGTCTGAAGTACTTCTAGTTCTTTCCATTTTTTCCTGCATATATTCCATATCTTGTCACAAGGACTTCTCCATGGCTTGTGGGTTGGGCTTGCTGGATATTTGCTTGAGGGAATTTAGATTTCCTGAAGTAAATCTAATTGTTCGATGGTGGTTTCCCAACGTAATATCTAAACAGAAGCTTTAGCATGATTGAGACATGTCTGTGCCCAGCAGAGGCTAAGCTGCAAGAAGATATTCTAAGTTAATTAATGAATTTTGGAAATTAAAAGTTTGGTATTATAAATTATTTAAAAATTTAATCATTCTTTATAACTTAGTTTTGAGTGCATTAATCGAAAAATATTTTAATTTACAGAATAAAATTTTATAAGTTAAAATAATATTTTCTCTGAATTCTAATATGCTGTGAAATTTCAGGACATCAAATATTTTATTGGAGTGTTTTATCTGTAGAAGTTAGCATAAAACTAATTTCTCTTCTAGATTTCTGGATTTTGTATTTAATATATTTTGAGTACTATACCCCTTAAAATCAGTCATTGCAATTGCTAATCAGTTTCTGTCAGAAATAAACTTTGGCATTTAAGTAAGTTTCGTCAATAAATGATAATTGTTTTATAAAATGTGTGTGTGTTGTACAATTTTTAGTAGTTTTTAAAGATTCAAACTTTTTTAAAGATACATGACTCAAATATTTTCGACAGTAATTGTGATTTTTTTTCCGTCCTTTTACATTGCTTGTATATTGAATATAATGGAATTCCACCCAAATTAAAGTTAATGGTAACTTTCATTATTCTTATTTCTTCTACTATTTATTTAATTCAATATGCATGTGCTGTTAACATATAAATTAATATAATTCTTTGCCAACTAATCTGATTTTTTTTATTTACATAAATTTTACTTTATGTGGTAAGTGTTGCACTTTTATTTTACCTGTACTTCAACTGGAATTGAAATCTACCAGATGCGAACTAGGTTGGGTAGGAGTTTTCATAATTTAGAAGTGGAAAACTCTCAATACTATGTAGAAAATATGATTATTAAAGCCAGAATTATCAAAAATTAGTAACTTATCAAACTTATTAAGCAATTTTTGATATAATAACTCAAAATATTTGTGATATTTTATTTCATAAAACTATAGTAGTTTATTATTCCTGTTTTTCATTTCTTATTAAAGATAATAAATTATATTGCAGTTACATTTCTCACAATTTCATTAGACATTTGAAATTATTTCATATATATAATTTGTTGGACCCAATTATTTTTTAATTACTTCATTTTTCTTATTACTAATTACTTCAGAAATTAATTTCTCTTATGGATACTTTTGATTTCTTAATCTTTTTTAACAATATATTGATTAAAAAATCTTATCTTGAGAAAATTTTTTGATCAACCATCATGTACCTGTGGTTGATCAAAACCATCATGTACCTGAAATCGTGTAGTTCTATTTCAAATCAATTTCTGGATATTGGTAAGAAAGTGAAAAAGACATACTGGTATTGAAGAAACTGCAAAATATATCATTCTTGCAATTGTTAATATCTGATTGTCGTTTATCAGCTCATTGTAAACTTCAAAGTCATCCAAAGACTTTTAAGGTTAGTGTGACTTGTTTACTTATAATTTATTAAATCTTAATTTTTTTCCAAGTTCAAATCCAGTAATTTTGATCTTTACAACTCATCAAGTATGAAGACAAATATAGACAATGGCATCTAAAAGGTGAAAGTTTTAAAACATTTTGCCAGAACTGAGTCAGTCAAACCATGATCAACCATGGTCTAAGAATTAAAAACCAAGGCTGTTTATTTAATCACTTGATCAATGTATATGAAAAATAAAAAAATGTGTCCTGTATGACAACCTAAAATGCCAAAGGTAGTAATCTCTCTAAATTATTTACAATTTAATAAAGTTAAACTAGATTTACTCTCTTAAAATAGATGTGTTTGTGTTTAGTAATTTTCTGTGGTCATAATGCTAAAACCTAAGTATGAATCTTGCAAATTTTTATTGTAAGTCAATCTTTGATTGAAAAGTGCCACTTGGTTATCAACAGAAACAATTTTCTGTGACACAGTTATGCAAGACTGTTGTACTTCATGATAAACAATTGGACACAGTTAATGCACTACAAATTGGAGATAATTGTAACAGAAAGTATAGCCTTAACCATGATATCCTGAAAAAAGGAAATAAATAAAAAAATTTCTATGAAATCCAAAAAGTGATCTCTATATGTTTCGCTCAAAAACCAATTGAATCTTATCTAATCTGCATTAAAATTTTCAATTGATTTGAAAAAGTTGTTGATAACAAAGATATTTATATATAAGAATGAAAACTTGTTTAAAATTTATCTGTTTAAGGCAAGAAGTATTACTTTCTGATCACAATCATTTTAAAGGGAACAGTTTTACAAATTTCTCATTATAGACTACATAATTATATTTTTCTGTATATGATCTGCGGATTATGTGTTAAAAAGTTTTATGTTCTACATATTATACACAGCTGAAGATTATTCTAATAATAAACATTCATCATCAAAAAAGCTTACAATGAAATTTTTAAAGAAATTCCATTTATTTATTGTAAAATAAATAACAGCTGCCACTTAAAACTTCCATGATTCTGCTGAATTACTTCAGCTATAATTAGTTTTGTACAGTTACATTCAATAACCAATTAATTTTGTCAGAAGTATATTATACATTTGAGTAGGCTCATGTTGCATCTTGTTTTGATCTGAACTGTTTTTCTATGAAAATATTCAAGTTCATGTAGGATCATGTGGAGGTGAAAGTGTCTAAACTACATAGCACAATTGAAGCATGCACAGTACAAAAAAAGTATTTAATGTACTGTTTGAAAATATATAATCTATTTCTTTCATTATATGTTAGTGAAATCTATATTTTATTTTTAAAATATGTATAACTTTGTTTTAAATATTAAAAACCAAAAAACAATAAATTTCACTAGAATCTTTTCAAATTGTCATTCTTTGCGAAATTGAGTACTTTGATCTAAGTTTATTGGACTTGGCAATGAAGTGGATGCAATCAAATATTTTCATAATAAATGTTTTTTCTGTACAATTTATTAGATTTTTAATTTTACAATGTATTTTTAATTTTATATGATGACACATTATCAGTAATATATATTTTTGATTATCCACTGAAAGAACTGTGGATAATGCAACTTTTTTTCTCTTTTACTCAAAAAATTAGGCCTAGAAAATAAGTATCTTCATATTATATATTAGAAAATATGGAAGTCAGTTATGTCCATCTAATGTTACAATCCTAATTTTAATTTTTCAGCAATTGAAACCTGCTTCTATGAGATTAATGGATAATAAGCAATTTGGCTTTGGTAAGTTATCTTTATATATGTATGAGATAAATTTTTACCTTGATGTTAACAATTTTCATTTCTTATCTTGTTACTGTTGGTCTCACATAATTTAATTACAACCAATTCAATTTTGATGTATACTTTGCTTCATATTTTAATGGATATTGTTACTAACTTTAATTTTAGAATATATTTTATTTTAGGACATGCTTTAAAACCTGAATCTAATTCAATAATATCATCTATCACTGATCATTTTAAAAGAATATATGTCACTCAAATTAAAGGATATGATGTTCAAAAAATGTGTGTAATCACTTTACTTTTTGAAGGAAGAAAAGAAGTTAGTATTTTTCTTTTTGTTAATTTATCAAACTGAATTAAATTAAAAAGTATATGTTTTCTTATATATTACTCTTGCAGGATGTTGAAAACCTTGAAAGACGCATCTACTTAATTGCTTCAAAGCTTGGGTAAGTTTTTTGAATTTTCCTTTAAGTTAAAATTTTAGAGCAGCAAGAAAGGAAAAGTAATTGATATTAAAGCTTAATGTGTGAATTTTTTACAAAGTTTCTGTTTTTATTTCTTATATTAAATAGCAAAATTCAAATCATAGGTACATTTTTCTATAATTCAAAATTACTGCTAAAAATTATATAAATCAATATCAATATAGTTGAGTAGAAGAATATAATTTGATATATATGTAACTGTTTCTTAATAAATTTAAAAATAATATAAAATCCCTTTTATCTTATTTTTATTTTGTATTTCCATAGTATGAGCTTTAAATCAAGAGAAAACTATCTACAGGTACAAAATAAGGTAATTTGTAATCGCCAAGGGATTAAGTAATTTAGAATGATATTGCTGGCATTTGTATGCATCAGCTAATTTTTCTATTAATAGATACGGTTTTCATTTATTCCATTTGATTTATAAATTATCATAAAAATGAACTTATTGATCAAGATTGTTTCTTAATATTAAATGCTGCACTGGGAAATTTAGTTGTATTACCATGCAAAGTTTGTTGAATAAACTGTGGTACAATTTGAACCGATGATAAAACTGAAGGAAATATTGGACAAACCAGTAAAATCTATTGGGTACAAAATTTAGAATTCCAAAATATTTTAAATATCAGAAGATTTTTGTGCTTTAAAAATTGATTGATGATGACATTGAAAATGCTATTTCATTGATAATTTTATGAATTTTTAAATTATATGTATGGGTGGTTGTTTGTTTGCAATTATATTTCTGTTGAGATGTGTTTTAATTGATAGTTTAATGTGATACGTGAATTGCTATGTATTACCCAAATCACATATAAAATTTAAAATATTTACACATTTCCTGTATACTACATTCATTTATTTTATCCATGTGTTAATGCTTACTAATGCATTGATACATTCAGTTGCATACCATACTATGACAACCTGGTAATTATATGCTCTCATCATTCTGCAAAATATGTGAAACTACTGTGTACTATAGTAACCCGGAAAACAATCTCATGACAAATATACAAATGGGTTAGTTTCAATGGGACTCCTCAGGAAGAAAGTCATTGAAGATAATACTGATGGGAAATATTGTAATAACTACAAGATCTTGTCTGATTGTTACTAATATCTTTCTAATTAATTAACCAAATTCAACAATAGACTAGCATAGTATAGTATTTAGTAATGAACTGCTCTTCTTATATGATGAAAGTTAAAAAAGGAGTCTTTGACCAGTCTAACTATATATCATTGTTATGCCATTGAACACAATAGTAGGTTAAGTCATTCCTGATTCTCATTAGATGGTTTTTATTGACATAACAATTCATTAATGAAATACTAAAACCAATTGACATAACCTAAGTTTCAGATACATTAAAATTATTATTTTTAGTTGCACATTATATGGTCACACAACATTAATTTCAAAATATATATATATATTATCAAATCTAGTTACTTTTTGTCTGCCATCTCTTTAATTCTTATTGAGTCATTATGAAACAGTAATGCTTATTTATTAACTTTGCTTGAATTTCAATTAGAAACAAATTATGAAGTTTAATGTGTGAATGTGTTTCTACATTTCATGGATATTTTTAACATGCTAATTAAACCTTTGTTGTTAGCTAATAACTAAAAGATTAGTATTCTAGACTTCAGTTTAACAGCTTTTGATTAGGGGTTTGAAACTGATTTTAAACTATGTGATCTAGATGAGATAATTTTTATATGCAAAGATTGTTTGTACTAGGTGACAAAAAATCCAAATTTTACTTAGCTAAATTGTTGTTTGTATCTGTGTATGCGATATTTCTAATTGCGTATATCAGTGTTATATTAGAATTATAATTTTGAATGTGAAATCACTGTATTTTTCTGTGTTATAACTGTATTATGTTTTTAAAAAAGTTTCTAATTTCGTTTCCGTATTATACGCCACCACAGATAGTTTGATAAAAAAAAAAAAACATTCTTCATCAGAAAAGCTTACAATAAAGTTTTAAATGAAATGTCATTTATGTGTATTATAAAATAAATAACAGATAGTGCCATGACCCACTTAACTCATTTTAACTACAAACAACATTCTGCAATTGCATTCAAGAATGATTTCAGTTCCTCAAAAAGATATTACAGTTTGCAATTGGCTTATGTCATTTTGCATTCTATCTTGATCTAAGCTGTTTCACTCTAAAAAAATTCAAATTTATACAGTTTCCAAATGAAAATTTTCAAGTTATAGAGTAAATTTTAAACTAAAAGCTATGAAGAAAGCAAATAAAAAAATGGTGGCAAATATCTTAATGTAAGAGGAAAAACAAATCATACACAAACAAAAGAAAAAATGTATCCATTGTGCAGTTTGAAAATAATCTTTTCATTCATTTAGTTATTAATAAAAACAAATATACTTTATTTTTAAAATATGTCTAACCTCGTTTTATAAAAGGCATTCAAAACTAAAAATCAATATAAGTTTTTTTTTTTAAAGCGTCTCAGATCTTGATCAGTGTTATGCTTTTTTCTCAGCTTATCGCACTTTGCGTTGAGGTGGATTTAATCAGATCTTTTTCATTATTAAGTGTTTTTTCTGTGCAATTTACTGTCTTTTTAAATGATGCTATGTCTTTTTTTATTTTATTTGGCACCAAATTTTCAGCAATGTATATTTTTCCCATTCGTCAAAAAAATTGTTGCAGATAATGCGGTGCTTTTTTTCTTCCCTTAGAAAAATCTTGCAGCTTATATGCAGGAAAATATGGTAATTTATACGCATCATCTACCTTTTTATCAATTCATCAAACATTGTAACCATTCATTCTTTTGAAGTGTTGCTTTTTCTATGTTGGGTTATGAAAGTGTTCTTGTTGTACAGCTCTTTCTCTATGCAACAGTGCAACATAATTGCAAACATGCCAATTTTTACGTATCATGCGTAATTTTACGTGAGATTGCCAAGTTTTATGCTTTTACTGATAGCATGAATTATTTTACGTGTTTCAGTTCTTCTGGGCAAAGTTTAAAAAGAAAAAAAATTTTATATCTTACCACATAATGCAGATCTTTTCTCGTTAGCCATGATGAGAAATGGCAATTAACACCCTATTCAACCCATCGGTGGAAAGAAAGAAATAACTTCCCAGACTCTGTGATTGCAGAGGCTCCGAGAATATATGAAGCAAAAAGTACATCAAGCACTTCTAAAATGAATGCTTATTTTAAAAATTATACTCAAGAAGTCACTTGGTCCTAATTATATTTTACTTCATTCTTGATTGAGCACAACATACCACTCAATGTTTTTGATCATGCTGGTCCCCTTTTCAGGAAAATGTTTCCTAAAAGTGTAACAGCAAAGCGTAATGGATGTGCTCAAACCAAAACTTCTGCCATTTTAAAGGACTTAGCATCGGACAAAAAGGAAAACGTCTTCAAACTCCTATAAAATCCTTCCTTTTCTGCTGCATGTGATCACAGTAATAATACTCAAAAGTATATCCAATTGTATATTGCATTGTATTCGATTCGAAATTATATCCAATTGTTGGAAACCTATACAATCTTACTCGTAAATCTATTCAAAGCTTCCTATTGTCACTTCCAAGTTTATCAAATTGATTTAAAGGCGATTGTGTGTAACAGAATTATGTCCATATAACTTATTTTTGTGAATAAATGATTGAAATAAATATTTCAACAGAGTGCAATTTAGTCCCATTGGGGAATGGAAAATATTTCTTTGTAAGTATTTTAATATTCAGAAAGCACAAAAATGGTAGTGTATTGTGAATGCATTCTGGAATCTATGGATTTTAATTATTAAAACTTTAGATGAATTAAATTCTTAGTATCTGTATTTTCATTAATTAATAATTTACTTTTAATTAATATTAAATTATATATATAATAGAGAGTCAAATAATTAGTTAATTAAATTATGAAAATATATATCTGATATGTAATTTTGACATCCGAAACGTTTTACTGAAATACTTTTCCGAAAGCTGGCAGGTATGTAATTATAATTTTAAAATGTATATTTAACATGATAAATTATCTTTTTAATTGCAAAAAAAATATTCTGTTCAATATCATGGTTAGTTTTCATGTTAACATTAAATATCGTAATGTGTGATATAACATTGAAAAATGTCTTGTTTAATACTAAAAATTTATTCTAGATAAATTTATTCCTCCACTATATTTAACAATCAAAGGGGAAGCCACAAATTGATCAATATTACTTGAGTCATTATTATATATACAACAATTAAGAAGAAAGTTGTATTTGACTTATAAATTGAAAAAAGTAATTCTCGTATCTTCCTCTCCTCTTACTCATCTTTAAAATTAAGAAAAACTGCTGATTTTTATAATTTGGGATTATTCTTTAAAGAATCTTAATACTTTTACACCCTTTTGTTTAGGAATATTTATTCTTTTGTCCTATTTTGGAAAAGTCTGAAGTATGTTTTTTGCATGCTTCCTTATCTTACTATAACACAGTTTTGAATTGATTTCACAATTTTGTTCTGAAATTTCCCAGTATGCCTGGTATCAGTGTGAGTGGGTTCCCTTCTTAATTTCGGTTTATAACTTACTTGCAAATATAAAGAACATATTATTGGCAGGATATTCTTCCGTCTGGAAATTTGTATTTGAACATTCTCAAATTATATGGTGATATGATATAGCTAAAGGTCTAGCTAGGTTTGTTTGTTATTCGACATATGTTAATTTTTCCATGTGAGAACTAATTAGACTATTGAACCTGTGTTAACTATTCAATTATCAACTCAGTAGTACATCCAAAGGAAGGAATCCAAAGTTGGATATTTTTCCATTTTAAACCTGGAGTAACAAATATTTCCTTTTATTTTGATTTGATGCAACATGTCTTTCATTTGAATATAGAAATAAAAGAGATTTTAAGAGTACTGAGTTGAGTGTATAAAGAGCAGTAGGGATTTCAATATTGTGTTACTGCATCTAATAATGCAATGTGTATAGTTTGCAATATAAATATTTTTTTAAATAATATAAAACCACATTAAATGACTAAATATTTTAAAAAATTGTCAAAATTTATAAAAAGTTTCTAATAAGAAAAATGAATATTTTAAACATGACTTGAAATCATCATTTTCGAGAATGGTTGAAGATCTTGAAGAAATAACTTATCATATTTTACTGCAGTATGTTGTCTCAGCTGTAGAAAAGTTATTATGCAATTTTTTTAACCAAAATAAATTTTTTGAAAGAAAAAATCCTGTTATGTGGAAAAATTATTTAACTTAATCATTTTAAAGGAATTTAATTAAATACATAAATAATCTTAATTTTAAAATGCCGAATCAGCCTTTACCTAAATTATTCCTTCAATAAAAAGTTATTTTATAAAAGTTATACTATGAAACGCATTGATCGTAAATATATTTAATTATGTGAATTATGTACAAACACCACTTAAAGTTTTTATAATAATTTCATATTTTTAATTAGAACCAAAATGATATGTTTTTTTAAGTACATAAATTATGTTACTTATGATCATTAATTTTTAACTTTCTCACTTTATTTTATAAAACTTTAACATTTTGCAAATTTCTGACTGTAATTAAAATAAATTTTTACAAGGTAAATCCCAGACTTGTGAGAATTGCTCTAATGGGTTGTTTGCTTTAAAGATACATACCTGAAAGTAATAATAAACCTAATTAAAATCACTATTGCTCTGGAAATGTAATCATTGTTTCTTGCTTACAAAATTCTGTTTCTAGATTTATCATGGATCAAGGTTTATACATCATTATTTTTGTCTAGAAATTGTGGACTGAAAATTAAAAAAGCAACCATTTTTAATTTAATGATCATAATTAACCACATTATTGCTTAAATTTAATTCAGTGTGTGTGTGTGTATATATATAATACATACATACATACATAGGAGCATGTATTAAACTATCTTAATATCCTATATTTGTTTTCAAAATTTGATCAACTATGTAGAAAAAATTCGCATTGACCAACAAGCTAAATCAATCAAAGCTCCTCAAATCATATTATCACATTTCTGAATAATATGCTGCAGATAATGAAGGAAATCACCTATCATATATGGTAATTAGTGCTGTTACTGTTAATTTGACCATTTGTGGGGTAAATTCTTATCCTGAGCTTGGATGTTGGTATTAGTTTATCTGTCAATTCAGTGGTCCCCTTTAAAATAGATCTAAATTAAGTTAATCCTTGTTAACAAAATGTGGTGGTAGAATAGCAAACAAAATTTTGGACAAAACAAAAAAGTGAATTCAGTGAAATACTTTAAAATGAGACTAAATTAAATTTATCCTGGTATTACAAATGTGATGGTAGAATGACAAAGAAATCAAACAAATTGTCTTTCAAAGGAGATTGTTCCTTATATTGCATTCAGTATTGTAAATTTAAAATGATACAAAATTTACCAAAATTAAATATTTAGGAGAGTATAAAATTCAGCATATTTTATACACAGTAGAATTATATATACTTAGAGAATTTTTTGTTCTTATAAATTAATGACCTGTTATTCTTATAATATTATATTATTAATGACCCATTATATATATTCAGTGCAAAATTCTTTATAAAACCTTGATCAAATAATGAAAGGAAATTAGATCAACTAGGGTCTACTTTTTTGGAGAGTTTCTTAATAACTAGACTTTTCTTGCCTTGTTGAAACTCGTTTTCATCTAGTAATTTATTTTTCAACAAAAAACTTTTTTGCATATATTATTTAATTTGCTTTGCTATCTATTTTATTTTAAATAAAAATTATGCCTCTTTTTTTTGGGTAGTTAAACTGTGATATATTTATTCTCATATCTACAAACTACTAATGACTAGTGAAGTATTGTTAATGTTCTAAATTCAACCACACGTTGCAAAAATATGCTTATTTAATTGAATTGTTCCATTTTTTTTAATTTTTGTGTTATGATAAATAAGTTATTTCTGTCTTGAAGATTAATGAATTCTCAGGCTTTGAAGCTTCATTATGTTTCACATAAACATCATGGTTGATTATCTGTAGAAATTCTTCAAATTCTTTTTAAGAAAATAGATTTTTTAAAATTCTAAATTTATCTAAAATAAAAATAATAAAAAAAAACTTGCTTTGAAATACTTAGCTTTAAATTTTCTTAGAATTCATATCTCTAAAAATAGCCACATTTAACATCAAATCTTTACAAAAAAGGAGAAACACCAATATATAAATTTGGTTTGTGTGCTGCGATAAACATATATATTTTGATTTAGTTGCCCTTTTAACCTTTCAAATTTTCCATATTGAATATTCTAAATTTTATTCCATCTTATATTAAGATTGAATTAAAAAATTACTTAATAGGAAAAAATATTTTTTTAACAATACATATGAAACTTATCACAGATACATGTTGCCCAGATGTAAAAAATCCCTATTAAATTATTATTGATGAGTGAAAATATTTAAATTTTTTATTTCATTATCTAATATTAATAACAGATAAAGTTTAAAGATATCTTTCAGACTAATATCCAACATGTGTGAATCAACACATTTCTTGACAATCCATGTTGTTCTCACAAGTCGCTTCTTTTCTGCTGTATATTCAAGGCTCTGATTGACCAGAACCAGTTCTAACTGATTGGTTGCTAATGGTTAATCTTCATTTGATACTCATTACACCCATTAAAAATACTCAATGACTGCTTAGCATAGATGCCTACACGTGCAATTTTGGCCGACTAAAGCGATATGAACAACAGAATTGCAGAATTCTGTTCTCAGATATTTCATACTTCTGTTTTCCCCATTAATATAAACTGCACAAGCATTTCATCAATGTAGTGATGAGTCAAATCTGGCAGCATTTGTGGGACATCCTACCAAGCAATAACACAGCATCATGATATGGGGTGCAATTTTATACAATTTCCAGTCACTTAAATTCATATTCAGGACACTATGATATCCATATAGTATGTGAATAGTGTACTGCAGCCTGTGACGTGATCTTAGTTTCAGAAGGAGCTCAATGGCCTTCAATGAAATAATCCTTGACCATACACTGCTTGTATCTGCCTAAATAACATACAAGGTGTGCAAGTTCTTCTTTGGCCACAGTTCTCTTCTGATTTCTCACCAATAAAACATATTTAGAATGTTATAAGATGGCATTTGCAGACCCTGCCACTACTGCATTCAGAAATAAATTATAGTTAATGGCTGACAAGGAATGCAAAACCAGTCCTCGGATGTCAGTCATAATTTCATTGACTCTGTACCTAGACATTCTTAGTGCATTGCTGCCTACAACTTATTGATCTTGTACTGTTCTATCTTTTTTATAAACATTATTTTGCAATGTAGATCAGTTATGGTTTATTTATGTCTCTGTTTGCTAAGTTTAATTATTAATTAAACTTAGCAATTTAAGATTGTGACAAGTAATAATTTAAAATTGTTAAAGATTGAAAATTTTCGGTCATTTTCCATAATTTTTGTTTTGCATAGTTTTTTTATATTTCAGAATAATTGCTCAGTTTAGAAAGATTTCATCGCAGTTCAAAAATTAATTCTTTTAAGTACAACAATTCATTTCCCAAGCTTTACTCTGGCTGAATATTATTGTTGCATAACCATCTACTGTAATTTTCAATCTAATGTTATTTTTTCTAAGTTATATGATTAATTTAAAAAAGACTAATTTCCTATTTAAATTTCTCTCAATTTTAACTTTATAATTCCTTTTTGCACATTTTATAAATTCTTTGCTTTATAACATTTATATTTAGTATTCAAATTTGTAATTTCTTTTTCAAGAATAAATAAACCTCCCTCTAAAACTTTTAATGGTAAATAATTATAATTATAACTTTTTATGCAAAATGCTTTTAAAAAGAACTTTTAAAATTTAAATAAATTGTACTTTGATGTATAATATTTTATATTTTGCTCAATTTTTCCAGCAATATACTACTTTATGTTATATGGTAGCAGTGTATAGATGATAAATTTGAAAACACATTTAGTTTCATTTTAAAAATGAATAAAACATTTTACATTTTCAAATATTTATTTCAAACATTTTAAAGTCAGTTTTAATACATTCAGCATGAAATTGAGCAGTAATCAACACACTTAAAAATTAAGTAAATAAAAGATTTTTTTTAAATGTTTAACCCTGAGGCAAACTAATATTAGATAATTAAGGAGGTGTGTTTAGAAATGTAAATTTTAAGCTAAATTTGTGTGTAATAAGGTTGATGTGTACATCAATATTGTACAAAAAAACCAGTTTTGATTCAGATTCCATTCATATTTCCTTACATGTATATTTATCTTGTCTTTTTTTATTATTATTTTAATATTCATTTAACATTAACATAAGAAAATGTTAAACTGGTATTTCTCATTCTATTAAATTGTGATTTGATTAAAAATTATAATTTGTAATATTATGTCACTTTTCTCTCTGTAATTTGTGCAAAAAAATTTATATTTAAAATGTTTTGGTATTTTATATAAGTAACTACATATGTCAAGTGTGACATTTTAATGTTTCTATTTAATATCTTTTTCTGAGTATCAAATAATTAAATTGACAAATAAAACAAATTACAATCAAAATTGATGTTTATTGATCAATATTCATTTTATTTTAGCACAATTTTGACTACTTGCATTCAAAAATATTTTCTCTTTCTTAACAAAATAAATTTTATATTATGGAATTTAAATGCTAATTCAGTATTTTTTTATTTTAGTGGTCTTCCTGCTGGGGAAGAAAATGGTAAAAGAGGATATACTTTGACATTTGTCATAGCTTACATCAGAGTAAGTAAATATTAATATTCATCTTTTACAGTTCATGATATTTTACTTAACAATGCGTAAAAAATTTGTTACAAATATTTATTATTTTAATCTTATTCTAGGTTTCTTAAATAATTATTTCCTTGTAAGGCTATAAAGTATTTGAAATTTTTTTCTCTAATAAAAAACTGCTTTTGAAATCAAATTGCAGTTTAAAATCTGTTCCGTTTTTTTTTTTTTTTTTTTTTTTTTTTTAAGAAAGTATGTTATTTCAATATTAAAATATAAGTTCTAAAGTATTTATGTGTGAATTATTTGTGAAAAGTATTCATATTAACTAATACTTTTCTTGACTTGCCACGAAAACAGAATTCAGGAGATAAGGATTTCTTTTAAAACTAAGCATTCCTGTTAATTTCTTTTAGTTTAATATGCTCTTAACTGATGTCAGGCAAAATTAGTTGTTACAATTAGCTGATTTAAACTTCTGCAATCACAATTTCAGACATTTTGTGCCTCATTTTTGATCTGTTATGTTGAAAGTAATGATTGAATACAGAATATCAAAGGAATTAATTTAAGCTCAACATCATCATTAGATTTTGTTATAAGTCAGACATACTATAACATAGGGCACAACACGCCTGAGAAAATATGGATACATTCACATTAGAAACGACATTTTAAAAGAATAAATATATAAAAGGCTTTATGGTTTCTTTCAATAAATTGCTTTGAATTCTTTTCAAACTAATGATCCAACAAACCAGCATTAACAGCAGTGAATTGTTAGTCAGCTTTATACAAATATTCCTTGACATAAACTATGTTTGGTAAGTACCCAAACAGCTCATTCTCTAGATATGACATTAATAGAAAATATCTAGCAATTGAATCCTCATCATGTGGTCGCTAGTCCATAAATTGTAAAATCGTGTTGAAGCTGCATAGGTATATGTGTATGTGAATTACAATATTTGTTTAACATAATGCCCCATACCTATACATGTTGTTATTACTGTCAGAACAGATTGTTCTAGGTACTAATTTCACAGGATCTATGCTTCCAAATTGTTTGAAAATTTCAAATTATTTCGTGTATAATGTATTGTCCCATAACTAACATTTTGTAATTTACAGTTCTTCCTAATGTTACAATTTTAATGACTAGTAGTATTTGTGTTAATGGCCACAAAAAGTGTAATTTGAATGATGCATGAAAAGCATGCAAAATTTATATCATGCATTTGCAGCAATAAAATGTATAAATCATTAGCACATTTGCTGTTCATTGGTGACTATAGTGCCATTTGCAAGTGTAATATAAAGAGGGGGAAATTGCTAATTTGTAAAGTGCAGCAATTTTTTTTTCATAAGCTAATTACCTTATTGAAGAGATTAATCATTTTTCGAGCAAGCTCCCAAGTCCTTCTTAGAAAGATAAAGTAGCCTGTAGGAATTGTGAATTATCTTTTTGAGAAATCAGTAGTCTTGTTGGAAAATCCAAACATCTGATTTTATAATTGTTAAATAGAGGAGGGAACTCCAATGGAACCAATAACATCCACATTGCACCTCTGCATGTGATGGCAGTACCTTGTGGAATGAAATGGCAGTTATAGAATCATCAGTCACTTCTCAAGCCACAATGCAACAGATTAAATCTGTTGATGCATCATTCAGTGTCTGCTCGTGCAATTTGATGCTGTTTTTAAGGTATGCATTGTTTCATTTACTTTCGACTCAAATCAGTATTTGTGCTACCAATGGCTCTATTAACAATGAACATTTAAAATAGAATGCAGACATTGTCTTTGTTGGCAAATCCTACTTCAGCATCAATGCTATGATATTCGAGCTTAAAGACATTATTAAGAGACTGCTGAACTGTTGTGTTATGTATTGCCATATTGGTCCTGCCCCTAGTACCATGGCTGAATTTCATTCTGGCATCCGTGTTGTGTATTGCAGGTGTATTGAATAGCTAGTGCTACAGTTCAGAGTTGTTGTAGCCTACGATGCTTCCCATTAGCTATATTTCTATACGATAATGTGCAACCACACATGACACACAATGCTCAAGAGTTATTTTTGCATCAAATTGAATTTCTCTCTCTTTCTTGTTCTTCCTATTTATCGCCAGTTCAAAGCATGACCCATGCTTGAGTAACATTTGGCCCAAAATGCACTATCCTCTACTACACCAGATCAGTTTTATAATATGTGGAAATATCATGGACTGCTATACATACAAAGCATTTTTGATTCCATGCTAAAACATCCCTCAGGGGTTTACTTTCTTTAGGTAAATACGTGTGTCACAACCCTGAGGTACCTCAACAATTTTTATCCTTTGCTTTTTCTCTTGTCTTCTACTTTTCCTTCCCTATTCTTTGTTGTCATTGAGATCAAATCTTCCTGTTTGTGTTTTACCTTGTTATTCAATGGGTTCTAAGTTGTATTTCCATTGGTCTTCCACACCAAATGTTGGTCATGTATGTCATCTCATAAGGGGGAAATTGGTGTTCTATGGTCTCTCAGGATTTTCTTTGGCCCAGGCTTCTCTGTAGACAGCTGACTGGAGTGATCTACTTTCTCTTAGTCAATCAGCTGCTGCTATGTTAGGAGTATTTTGTCTCCTGCATGATACTGTAGCGCTAGTCCAGTATTTTGGGTTGTACAGACATGTTTGCTAAACCCTCATCCCAACATTTAGTACTATATCCTGGTCATATCCCTAAGGTAAATGTCGAGGTTGCTTTTTGCCAGAACTGGTTACTGCCTTCAATTGTTGGATTCTGTGATGGAGGCTCACCTAAATGAACGTTTTCTTTCTCTCTCTCTCTCTCTCTCTCATGGGTCGAAAAAATTTAAGCCATGATAAGGGCTTTAAATCATTCCAATTTGCTAATAAGTTTGATGACAGATTAAGAAATGTTTACCCACAAAGTTCATAATAGTACAGAACAATGTAGCCATGCTTAAACAAATGTCACTTTTCAGAATTCTCAAACAAATTAAAGTTGTTGCAGGAGAATCTAGTAATATAAAAAAAAAGTTCCTGGGATTTACTAATAGAGAATTCATTTGCTCAACAATTGAAATCCTTTTTATCTTTAATATCTTTTGGAGAAATAATCATCATAGCCATAAATTAATTAATTAATCTTGTGGTGTAATTTCAGTAATAGACCTTTTATCAGTATCTGGAAATGAGATTCTGGAAGATCTAAAAGACCTAAGAGTTTGCAATGTCCATCAAATTACCATCCATTGAGGTAAAGAAATTTTGCCTATAAGAACCTTGATATTAAATTTGGACTGTCCCAATGTCCCCCATTCAGACTGTAAATCTGAACTTTTGTGTATAAACTGTAAAGAAAATCGTAGTGCATCCTCTAAAACCTGCTCATAGTTGCAACTGTAAAAGAAATTCAAAGGATAAAAACAATGCAAAAAATCTCATATCAGGAAGCTAGAAAGCAGTTTCAAAATATCACAAATTGTTTTAAGAAAAATTATGTCTGTGTATTGAGAAAAACAGTATCAACTGCTGTACAGACAGACGCTTCAATTAATTACAACCATTCTTAAATCTAAAACACAAAGCAAACCAGAAATAAAACTTCCTACTACAGAAAAATCTATCTTTATAAAACCACAAAAAACAAGTGATTGATACCAGAAAAAAGCTTAAGGTATGTATCAATCAAATGTAACTTTTTAAAGTCAACATTCCTGCAGACAACCATAGCAATATGGATAATTGATATCAATAACTTTGAGGTGATTGTGAAGAATAGACCTCGTCACACATCATTAAAAACAAACCTTTATAATGGTAGTTCTCTTTTCTTGGAATTGCCATGGATTCTGCACGCATATATCTGACATTAAAAATATAATAAATTTGCGCTCTCCTGCTTGTCTTCCTCTCCAAGCAACCAATTTGAAATCTCATACTACTTGGAAAATGCCTTATCGCATGGACATACCTGATTATCCTGTATCTGACCAGATATGTATTCTTGGTTCAAATAACTCCCCATACAGCATTTTTCTTGCATACTTTGTTACTAGCTGTTGCAGTTAAGATACATATTAATTTTCTCATCACTGTAACATTTATTTGCCTCAACATAATACCATCTTTCAAGACAACTTAAATAAGTTGTTACATCAACTTCCTGTTCCTTATGTTTTAATATGTGATTTTAATAGTCATAGTGCTCTGTGGAATAGTGCTAATACTAATTCTCATGGTCGGCAGATCGAACAGCTGATAACTGATCACTTCCTCTGTTTGCTTTGTAACAATGAAAAAAGATACTTTCATGCTCCTATGAATACATTTCATTACCTAGATTTGGCTATATGCTCTTATATTTTATGATTTCATTTGGACAAAACCAGTAAAAACTATTTCCATAACTTAGACCATTTTCCCGTAACTCTTACTCTAACTGGTACACTTTGTAATTGCTTATAACCTGCTACCTTTAAGTTTCACAAGAAAAGACTGATATTGTTTTGCTGAACCGGCAGTTATTACAGAAGAAATAATCCCAAACAGTGATATAAATGATGCTGTTATTGAAGTCACAAATACTATTATGGATGCTGCTAAATTAATCATCCCAAATATTCCCCCTCATCCTTGAAAGTCAAAGAAACCCTGGGGGAATGAAACCTGGGCAAAATCCTATTGTGAACAAAGAAAGTTTTAGAGTATCTTTCAAAAACTTCCTACTACAAATAGTTTAATTGCCTTTAAAAAAGAAAAGGCTGTAATCTGCAAGATTCATCAAAATCAAAAGGGACTCTTGTACATGATATACATCGTCTATCACATCTCACACTTCTAGCAAGTTTCTTTGGAAAAGCTGAAAGCAGCCAATGACTTACAATTACTGTACAATTGCAATTTTCATGTGTATGAGTTGCAAAAGGCTCTATCTAAGATCCATAATTTTAGCCCAAGTCCAGATAGGATTACTTATCAAATGCTCCACCATCTAAGATCAGTTTCTCTTACCAATATCTTGCTCCTTTTAAACAGAATCTCGCAGGAAAACATTTTCCCTTCTATGTGGCAAGAAGCTATAGTCATTCCCATCTTACAGCCGGGAAAATATCCTTAGAACCCTTTCAATTATCATCCTATAGCCTTAATAAACTGCTTTTATAAGATGTTGGAACCTTCTAGAACTTCAGTAGCAGAGTGGTAGGTCTGTATTACACAACATTATTAACCTGGAAAATGACATTAAAACCACTTTCTTTCACAGGAATCATTTTGTATCAATATTCTTAGATATTGAGAAAGCCTACGATAGAATTTGGCGCTTTGGAATTCTTTGGCCATTACATGGCTTTAATCTCCATGGTAACTTACCACTTTTTATTCAAAACTTCCTATAAAAAAGAAGCTTTAAAATGTGCATTGGGTCTATTTTATCTTGATCATTTGCTGAAACTTAAGGCATTCCTCTGGGTTGTGTACTTTAGCATGACCCTTTATTGTTTATATTTCTAAATTTTATCTGTTTTACCGTATGTTAAGAGTACATTTTATGTGGATGACTTGCAGATTTCCTATTTAAGGTTCATATATACATTCAATTGAACAACTACTACAGACAGTTGTAAATCAAATTACTGACTGCTGTAACAAAAATGACTATACCATTTTGTCAAGTAAGAGCAATTGCATCATTTTTGTTGGACACGAGGCCTTCATCCTAATCCCAATATCCGACATCATGTTTCCATTCCTTTGTTAATGAGATATGTTATCTTGAGGTAATTTTGGATACAAGACTTACTTTTTCCTGCATATATTAAATTTGTGCAAAAAGTGTGAAAAATTTCTTAACACACTAAAATTTTTTTCCAACGCTTCTTGTGATGCTAATCAAACCTCATTGTGCAGAATATAACAGTCTGTCATATTGTCCAGTTTTGATTATAGCAGTGTGGTTTATAGCTCAGCTTCAAAGTCTACCCTAAAATGGTTGAACCTGATTCATCACACTGCACTTCGTATCTGCAGTGGAGCATTTCACAACTCACCTGTCAACAGTCTCTGTTAACTGCAACTTACCTCCTTTAGAACTATGGCACATTAAGCTTTTCCTTAATTATTATTTCAGGAATTTATAAAATCTTAGCTTTGTTAAATAAAATGTCCCATAATGGTTTTGAAATTTTGTTTTGCTGGGTATCTATTTATGTCGGTATTACCAGCAATGAACAACCAGGCTTCGCCGTTAAGGAAGGTAAAGACTCTATAAATCAAGCAGCCCCTTATGCCAATATCTATCATTTAGTCTCTGTAATTACACATTCTATTTGGCAGAGTTTTTGGAATACGCAAGAGTAACAAATTTTCTGTATTAAATCTTTCATTCAGAATTGGAGTAATATCTCATACAGATATGCTGTTATTTTATTTGAACTACAAATCGGCCATACTTGTTTGAGTTATATTTTGTTTAAGGAACCTGCACCTCTGTGTTTAAGTTGTAAAATATTTTTAATTATATGTCATGTCTTAATTGAATGTCCTAATTATAACCACCATCATCTTACCTTTTTTCACAGCAGTCTTAAATTTACTAGACTTGATTTGGGAAATACCTCATCCAAATCTCTTTGCTTTCTTAAGGCTCTTCCAGACCTACGTGAGAACTTCTGTTGTCTTGTCGCCCCATCTGGTGTTAGTTCTCAAAGCTTGTAGAGGGGAGTATCCCAAACATTATTATTGGTTGAAATTGCTTGTCAATCAATCCTTCGAAGTTAGGGAGTCTGCCAGAATTGGCGCAATATATCGTGTAAAATTAAAGTACTAACGCCATAAAAACAGCCAAAAAGAGAGTTTTAAATTTGCTCCTAACAGATGTTTACCTCAAATTACCCTCAGGGTTCTTAGAATAGGGGTGGGGGAAAGTGGGTCAGTACAAATGCTCAACGAACTGACACCGGAATTACCTGTTGCTGTCTTATGGAAAATGAGCTGCCAGTGATTCTAAAGAAAATATTATTTATTTATATTTTAGAGTTCGGTTTTTATTATTCGCACTAAAATATATGAAGACAAATTGCAAATGTTGAGTGATTTTACAGTTACTAATTAAATGGTCAAAAATGATTATCAGAGTTCAAATAAAACCTAAAATACTATATGAATGATTAAAAATATTTTTTTTTAAATGCCTTAGTTCAATTTGATTTTATGAGACTTGATCCATTGACTTAAGATGCTTTTGAATATGAATGCAACAAATAATTAAAAACTATTATTTTCAAAACTAACTCAATTTAAAAATATTTAATTTTTTTCAAGTATTTGTTTAAACTAACACACACGCATATATATATATATTCTAATTATATAAAAATAGAGGAAATGATTATATAAATAATTACAGTTACAATATATATTTTTATGAAAATAACGTTACGATTTTCTATCTATATAATCGCATCGTAATTTTCATAAAAATATTGTAACTGTAATTATTTATATAATAATCATTACATCTATTTTATATAATTAGAATTACTTAGAGCTTGAAAGAGAGATTCATCTCTTATCCTTCATCTCACAAGTCCCTAACTTTATTCCTCTATATAAATAAAATTAACTAAGTTATAATTAGAAGTAGACGTTTTTTAAAAACTTGATATTCTGGTGTAAAATGTGTTGTGAAATTTACTTTAATTCTGACGATTTTAAAACTCTTCAGTTATTTTATTAGATATTTTCCCCTGGCTTGATAAAAACAAAATTAGATTAGCACTAAATATGCCTTATAAAAACACACAGGTAAATTAGATTAAAATAAGTTTAGAGTAAAATTTTGAGAAATATAAATTAGGTTTATATTTGTCAACGAATAATCAAATGCAAATGCAACTTATAGCATACGAGAAAAATATAATTTCATAGTAATACGAGTAAAATATAATACAATTTCATAAATTAGATTTATTTGTCAACAAATAATCAAATGCAAATACAACTTATAGCATACGAGAAAAATATAATTTCATTGTAATACGAGTAAAATATAATACAATTTCATGAGCATATGAGAAATTTAGTTAATACCTTGAAATATATATGAGATAAAATAGTAATTAAAATAAATCTGTTAATAAAGTAAAGAAATGCTTGAGCAATTCACTTTTCATGAAGGAAAAACAGAAACTATATATATATATACACACACAAACACTCTATATACAAACATAAAATACAAATTCGTATAGTTAAAAAATTTTTTTATTTTAATTTTTCAGCTTTTTTTTTTTTTTTTTTTTTTGCTCCTCAATTATGTAAGTTGGATTTCTTATGTTTATTGATCTAGGATAACGTGGATCGATTAGTTCTGGCAAAAGACAGTCAAAATAAAAATCATTTAATTTAGTTTTCATTTGTGTCTCCCAAAATACATCATCTCTAAAAATAATTTCAGTTTTAATTTCTTTTGGGGACCAAATGGCAAACCAACAAAATTTTCTTTCAGTAATATGTAATTATCCTTGGATTTGATAGTAAAATTTATGATTTTTATTTATGCCATTAATTTCTTTTGTTTTTCCATCTTTTTGCCAGAAATTGAATTTAGATTTCGTTATAAATTCATTGGGATGTATATCGCGATATGTATATGGGCATTTAATTTCAACAATACCCTCTTTGCCAATTATTCCATATGGCGTGGCAGCTAAATGAGGCAAATTTTTATCTAAATATCCCACATGGTTCTATTTTAAGTCCTATTTCTTTTTCTAGTTCAAGAATGGCAGTTTTTTCATGAATAATCCCGTATAAAATTGCTTCATTTTTTACATTAGAGTATAGTATTGTTTTTACTAAATTTTGGCATCCTGTAAAGGAATATGCTGGTATCATATGCTTATTAATCATACCTTATAATGTATTTTTTTTTCATGAAATAAGTTGAAAATAAAATTAAATGTCCAAATGTTTGTAAAGGTAAAAACTCAATAATTTTGGAAAATGATTAAAAATCAAATTAAAATATTTGTCTCACTATTATTCTAATAAACTTATCGTTCTTATTATTAAATATTTTATTTTATAAGAAATATATATATATATATGTGTGTGTGTGTATGTAAATATATATATATGTGTGTATATATATACATATATATGTATATGTATATATACATATATATATACATATATATGTATATATATGTATATGTATATATATATATGTATACATATATATATGTATATATATATACACATATATATATGCATGTGTGTGTGTCTATTGTAAAATGCATTTTTTTACATCTTCACACATAAAGTAGTTTAAATTTTTAATACATAGTTAGTCTTATTTCAAAATCGTAGTATATAATATAATTGAACAAGGTAACACAAAACAGTTTATAATATTTCATTTTGAAAATTTACTTAAAGGAAAATAATCAAAGTTGATTTAAAAGTACATATCATAGCTACTTTTCAACGCTAATAAACAGAAATTTAACATGCATTATTTATAGATGCCTTTTCTATTTCATGAGTGAAAAAAGCTAATTCGTCTTGCTCGATTTGGAATTGTTTGAAAACCACAGGGTAAAACAGGGGGAATCATATGGGGAGAAGTTTTCTCAGAAATTCCTCCTTATTTAGGTTACCGTAGTGAAGTAGAAAACTCAGCCAAGTTTGGCTTTAAAAATTTTCCAGTTTCATAGGTGGCGTTGTGTACAGAGGTGGATTTTCAGAAATAAGAATGAGTTTGATTTGTAATAAAAATTCGTATCAAAATATTAATGCAATCAAAAATATTTTTAGCTTAAAAAAAAAATGTTCATTTTGTAACTGTACGGAGAAAAAAATTAAATATCTTTAAACCAAATTTTGTACATCCTCAATAAAACTAGAATTTGGTTAAAATTTACTTGGATGGGGATATTTTGACATTTTAAAAATATTTGAAATAATTTTAAACGTTAAAAATGGACGTCGAAGTGACAGTAGCTCTGTTTTTTGTAATTTGCAAAAGACCGGAAGTTTCTATCATGAAAATAGCACTTGTGAAACATTAAAATATTATCCATAGGATTAACATAGGATTCGATTTTCCCCAACGGAGGTCTAGCAGGGCCTTAAGGACTATCATAGTTTTGCACTGCCTATAGCACATTCTCATAGTTCCAAATTTATTTTTAAATAAGATTCAAATTTATACTTTTTTACTGCAAAAAACCTGTTTGCCAATTTTATAATGGAAATTTTATATCGGCAAGCACAGATTTTCTAATTTGATAGAATTTTAAGCATTCATTCAGTATGTCCTCTTTTGGATTTTGCACTAAGAAGCAACACTCACTCCATACCAAAACATGTAGCAGTGGTTATAGCTGATGATGATGGCTACACTACAGCTGTTTTTGTCATTATTTACCCTTCACAAGAGACTAATTTGGATCACTTTATCTTTGTATTCGTGTTGTCTGCCAAATGAATTTTGTGATATCTCTGGTGTTTCTTAATATTCCTTTTTGAGTAGCCTACAGTATATATACTTACACTTACATACATTATTGCTACTTAATGATTTTATCTTAAAATTACTTTCACACATTTCAGTTTTATTTTTATATTTTATTACAGGATTTGGGCTTAGAATATGGTGTTGTATCAGAATCTTTTGAAACTTCAGTTCCTTGGGATAGGTAAGTGCTGTTCTTGTAATTTTTATTAAGTATCTATCAAATTGAAAGATTAGATGGATATTTTATCTTCATGGCTATTCTTTTAAATTCATTTAATTATCTTATTGGTAATATTTTTAAATATTTTTACTGTGATATATATCTTTGCTATTATTATGCATTTACAAATTTATAATTTATCTGAGATTAAAATGAATGGAATAAGCTGTTAGCTTTAAAGAGTAATATTGTGTTTATTGAATAATTGTGCTGAAAATTTCATTTAGTATAATTTTAACAAATAAATGTATTTTAAATAACAAATGTAAAATTTCTTAAGAACATTTTAAAAGGCTAAATGTTTTACTAAGTTCAAAAACAATTTTATGTTATTAATCCCCTACATGATTCCAAAATTTTTAATTTTCAAGTGAAGTGTTGTCTCTTACATTGAACTATACTTTGTAATTTAAAAGTTTCTTTATATTGTTTTACTATATAAAAATTTTATACTAGTTTTCTAGTTGTAAATAACACTTAAATAAATTGTAATTAGATCCTATTTATTTCAATTAATGCTTTTACTTGTGGAATTAAATCAATATTATTTATCTAAATTAGATTTTTTTAATAATATTCAATGACATTTTTAAACTCTTCATTTTTATACACTTTATCTTGCTATATTTTAAAATTAAATTACATCATTCACACTTTAGTTAATTCTATAATTTTTGTTTAACATATTACGTAACTTTCCTTAAACAAGTAAACTAAATGCACATCTTAAAATAAAAAAGTAACCTAGTAATCTGTACCAATACAAGTATCTTAATTTCACTGTAAAAACTCCAATGTAAAAATTAATGTACTAAAATGGTCTAATTTAGTGGATATTAAAATGTTCCACATGTTCATTCATGTTACTTGCATTTATATTTTAATAGTAACATTCCTTACTTTCAGAACTCTGAAGTAAATGATTCTTGACATTATTTCTGTAAATCTATATTATAATTTTTTATTGAAACTCCTTTTCGTAAAATTTTAATAATTTCTACTTGTGATTAAATTCAATTTCACAAGTTAAGATATTAAAGCTTGTATAGTTATTATTCATTCAGTCATTTCTTATGTAAAACTTGATCAAAGAAAGGTTATTTATATAGTATTGAATATTTAAATAGGCCTTACAAATACTTAGCCATCATTTCAATAGGAAATTGGTTATCTTATTGTTATCATGTTATATTAAATTTCCAAGATGTATGACAACAATTATAATAAATATAGCTCCTGAGGTTATTATTGCTTTGTATACATGCAGAAACAATTCACTTAAGGAAACATATAAATTCAAATATACAAGAATTTATGCACAAATGTACATAAACTCAAATGCACAAGCACACACAAAAAGAATTCAATCTTAAAGAAGAATATGCCACAAAATTTAATTTTGATAATTTAAAATTTAAATAGCTTGATGTGTGTAGGGGGATTTTGCTTTATTAAATATAATTTAATTACTTTTTTAATAAATCTATATTTTGATATTTCTGTTTGATGTGTGTAGGGGGATTTTGTTTTATTAAATATAATTTAATTACTTATTAATCAATCTATATTTTGATATTTCTGTTACTACTTTATGTTAATGAAATACAAACTATCAAAAAAGATTATTTTATCAAATTACCACAAGCCTTATTATAAGTAAAAATATTCCTAATAAAGAAGATTTATTTTATTTATAGACAATCTGCCAATAATTTTATATATTTTTACATTGATTTAATAGCATGTTTTTAATTCTAAAAATAAAGGATAAACAAATATTTGGAAAATAATTATGAAAAAAAGAAATAAAATTAATGAAATGCATTACGACACATAAATATACTCTAAGATTTTGTATTGAATTTGTACCTTTTTTTCTCTTAACTGTTGAAATTAGCAAAAACTTTAATAATCATTCTTGACAATCAAAATTGTGTATTTTACAATTTTAGTTATCAAGATGGACAAACATTTTACACTGAATATTTTACACAATTATCCTTACTTTATGCATATTTTATTTAAATAGATGATTAGTATTGCAAGTATAAATGGGAAATGGATGTTTGATATAAAAAAAATTCCATTATACTGTAATTTTTAATAATTTAAAATTTATATGTAGTTGTCATAATAAGTAAATATTGTAAATAATATTATTTGTGTGTGTAAAAAAAATTCTCAGTTGGAAAGATTTTGTAATTATTATTCTTACATATAACCTGAGCTTGCAAAAGTTATAGTGCAGTGTAATGTCAAAGTCACATATAGAAGGCATTCTTTTGAAAGAGGAAAAACATTCTTTTGGTTTTGTGATGGGTTAAGATTTCTAAGAGGGAATATTAAAGGAACTGCTAGAAATTTGTTTTGTAGGAAACTTTCAAATTTGCTGTGATATTTTTTTTCTTTTTATGTCCATATTCTACATTGTTACCCATTTACTGTCTGTTTATTATCTTTCACGGTGATTAACTTTTTAGTTTAAATATTTGTAGGATAATCTGTGTGTAAATATCATTGGCAATAAGAGAAATTATTGAACAAGTTCCTATATCATTTGGTTCCTGTCAAGAAATTTATATTTAATATTATATAATAAAGAATTATGTATGCATATATACATATACAGAGCAGCAAATTTTACAATTTCATCTATGTGTTTCACATTAAAATTTAGTTTCTAAAAAATCATTAATTATCTTTAATGTATTGAAAATTTTCAAATGATTTTATAGCACAATATTCATTGTAAAAAGAAAATATAATAAAAATAATTTTTTTCTGCACAATAACACTTGCTATTTCAGAATATCAACAAAAGGAATTTTTTTTTCCTATTAAAAAGTATGTATATATATATATATATATATATATATAGTACTTCATTGCAAAAGAAAATGAGTGTAAAAATTGCAGTTTTATAATTGTAAATTATTTTAACTTTAATTATTATAAAATCTATTTTATTTCTTTCAATATTTGTTGGACATTTTTTTTTAAATATTAATTTGTATTTATGAAACTAATTTAACTTCTTAAGGAGACAAATGCTTAAAATCTTTAGTAAAATCTCATTTTGTGTTTCTAACAATTATTATTTATACCCATCTCTTAATAGTTTTTGTGTAAGAAAATTGTAAAATTTATTAAAATATATTTTTAAGTTACCTGTATCAGTATTAAAAAAAGAAAATATCAATTAAAGTATTAAAATCACAGTAGGCTATTTTTGGGTGAATAAGTATAAAATACATGTTTATTAAATTTTCAAACTTGCAATTAAAATTTTATTTATTTATTAAAATTCATCAATGAAATTCAAATTTTATTTGTATTTTATTTGAAATATAATCTTTTGAGATTATTATTAAATTGCTTTTCACTTTTGTGTGATTGAATTTGTGAAATGAAATGCATCTTAATGAAACAATGGTTTTCAGTGATAATCATTAAAACTATATTATACATGTAATAAATTTTTTTCATGTTTGTAACTTTTTATAAAATGTTGTTTTATTTAGAATTTTTAAAAAAATTTACCCCTGATTTAGGGTGATTGATCTTTGTCGAAATGTCCAGGACAGAATAAAAAGAGAAGTACGTAATCATGGAATAAGTGCCCCTGCATTTGTTTCATGTCGTGTAACACAATCATATGATGTTGGAGCTTGTGTATATTTCTACTTTGCTTTCAGTTATAGAGGTGTTAAGGACCCTGTACATGTTTATGAAACAATTGAGGTATACCACATATAATTAAATAACAATGTTGATTTCTATAAAAGTGAAAAATATTATGTAGTTTTCAATTTTATAACTTTTTTACTTATTAACTGTGCTTAACAATTTTAAAGTAGTTATTCTAATAGTGCTTCTTACTTACAAACAGCGAAGATTGTTTGCATTATTTTTATTGAAATTGCCAAATTAACTTTAAATTGTTATAATGTATTGCATTCATTTTACTTTTCATTGATTGAAATGATCTATTCTCAATTTGAATAATGAAGGACATTATTAATTTTTTTAAATTCAAACATATTTTAATGAGTGTATGTAGCTTAAATTACATGCCTTTGCACTGAACATATTCGATAAACACAAAAATTTCTTTTTAAATCAGATTGCTCCAATTTGTGTAATGCATAATATTTTAATTGTGCATTACACAAATTGGATGCATACTTATACAATGCATCATATTTTAACTGTCTGACCTAATTTCAATAGCTTATACTTATTGTTTTTAAACAGCTTTTGTTTAATCTTATTTATGCATATTTGACTACCCATTTATCAGAGTTTCTTTTCTTGTTTAAAGTATTATTCATCGCAGAGTTGTCCAATATTGGATTTTGCATTAGTAATTCCCACAAAGGTCAAAATATAGCTTCAAATTATCGATGAACGTTTTTAGAATATATATATATATATATATATATATATATATATATATATATATATATATATATATATATATATATATATATACATATTTACAAGTTTGTTGCTATTTTTCTGATTTTTAAAAGCTCTTGAAAATTAGATAAGAAGGAAAATTTAAATAAACTTTACCTAGAAATTCAAAGAGTTTATAAATTTATTAATTAGATCTTCTATATTTTGGAGTTTTGTTAGAAGATTGTATTCTGCAAACAAATTTTATGTGTAAAGTATATGGGTCTTAAACTTTTGTTCTTTGCTGTTCATCAGCCAGAGTATAATGTACTTCTGTCAGGTGTTCTTAAGAAGAAAAAGAAATGACACTTTGTAAATTCAAAATTTTTGATAATTAAGTGAAATCTGTATGTGTAAGAATCTAATTTGATTAAATCATCACTTTTTACAAAATTTGAAATAATTATTCTTCAATAAATTTTTTGTTCTGGAAAATGAAGTAAATTGCAATACATGTTTTAAAGAGAAAATAGATGTGTAAAAAAACTGCATTTTACATAGCTTATAAAGCCTTAAGTTCTTTCTTAATATTTAAGTGTAAGAAATAGGTTTTGCTGGCACCAGATGGGTTGACACTGGGACCTATGATTTTACAGCTGGTGGGTTTGAATCCACCAACTGTAGAATCGTACACATTGGACTTGGATATTTGTAATGATTTAAAATAAATCTTTAAACTGCAAATCCTTGTATAATTAGCCCTAGTGTAAAAAATAACTTTTGAGTGGCAAACAAACTAAACCAAGTGTATAAAATTTGTAGGCTTACTT
Organism: Latrodectus elegans; assembly: GCA_030067965.1. Classification (NCBI taxonomy): domain Eukaryota; kingdom Metazoa; phylum Arthropoda; class Arachnida; order Araneae; family Theridiidae; genus Latrodectus; species Latrodectus elegans. Next base: position 53,768,904 of record CM057813.1, read on the forward strand.
TTGCTTTTTCAATTTTTTAAATGAAGTATCTATTCAGTAATGGAATTAGTTATGTGAAATATTTATTTTCTATTTCACCACACTATAGATGCCATATTATTAATAATAATAAATAGAAATTAATATTAGATTTTGTTGCAAGGAAAATAGTTATCTTTCTGCATTAAAGAATTAGTAAATTATCCATTGTAGGGAAAAAGTTCAAAAAGCATCCTTATTTTTTAGTCTCTAAATCATGCTACTAGAAAAGGGATGTCTCGTAATTAATACTGGCAATATGAGTTAGAAGTGAATAAAATGGGTTTAATAGGGCATCATATCATCTAGTATATGTTATACGTGTATTAGGATAACAAGTATAAGCAAGCAATGATTGTTTCCCTTGCTCTAGCAATTTATTGATAGATCAATCGTGACTGTATTCCAAAATATTATTCTTTAAAAATGTTTTATTGTATCGATTACTTTTTTTATTCCACTACTGTTGGTGCATTTGTTTCTGTTATAATACTTTATTAACAATTTATAGAGGTCAAAGTACCATTATGTGATCTTTGTTAAAACTAGTTCTAGTTCAAACATATTAGTAAAGTTCTTGGTTCAGGGTTATGCTGTAGTTGCACCATCATGTTTCGCTGTACTATTCAGGAGTATGTAATGAAATTATGCAAATTTTCAAAGATGAGGGATAATTTTTTTAGCATTAATTATGCTATAAAAATGAACATATTGTTTTTCTTGCATTAATTATGAGACATCCAGTATGTTATTTGACCCTTCTGAACCTATCATTCCATATTCACCTGATAGTCGCTGGATCCTTATCTATAATTAATTATTATCAAAATATTAGGACAAAAAAAGTGATTCTGAAATACTACTGCAAGAAAAACAAGTGTCAGTTTTTAAGAGTGGCAATTTCATCTAAATTCTTCTCATGACGACCGCCATTGTGGGCCAAGACCTTTTTCAGAACTTTCTTCAATTTTGTTCTCTTCACCAAGGAACTCCAGTTGGAAATTTCCAAGATTCCAAAGTCTTGTGCAACATAATCTGCCTATCTTAATCTGAGCCTTCCTCTAACTCTAGTTCCTAGTAACCTGATCCAGATTGTAAAGTCATTGTAAAGGGATTCATAAGGCAGAAGCCACCAAACTTTGTAATTAATTATTTCAGATTTCCTGTACTGCTCACTGTTGTATCTTTTTCGCCACAACATATACTTCACCCATAATATTCCTTTACACTTTTCTTTCAAAGATAGTGCTGATTTTCCTGTGATTTTGTCAGGACCATGTTTTAGAGCCATATGTAATTATGGGTCTTGTAATGTAAAAATTATTTTAGTTTTTCTTTTTTCTAATTTTAAATGTAAGAAATTTCTTTATCCATTAAGACATTGGTTAACAGCAACAGTACATTGTTTGATCACAATATCCAAGTTACCTTGGTTATTCACATTTTAGCTTATGTATATACAGCTGTCAACAAGATTGAATTATTAATCTTTAGTTTCAAGAAATTTTAGATTGATAGCTATCTTTATCACTGATAAATACCTAGTTTTATTCTCATTAACAGAGGTTCACTTTAATTGCTGATCATTTAATGGCAGTGAATGCCTGTAATAATGCCTTATCTAAATTACTTAAAATAATAATAACTGTAATGTAAATAACATTAATATTTTTTTAAATAACTTAAATTGTTATCTTTTTTCTAAGTTATTAAATTTATAAATTATTAAATTTAAAATAAATTATTAAATTATTAAAATTCTAAATTATTCTAAATAATTTAAATGCTTTTTATTCGATATTATGAATAATCTAAATAAAATATGTGAAAAATCTTTAATTTTGTTACTTAACTACTGTATATATTTATCAATTTTTTTAAACTACATTTTAATTTTATATTTGATTACATTTTTTCAACTGTAGTCTTTTCTTGTAATTTCAAAAACTATCATGAATTCTCAATGTTTTATTTTTTACCCATAGAATTAACCTAACAATAAAAGTAAACAATGGTTTAAACATGCAAAATATATTTGTTGGAGATATGTTATTATTTAAAGTAACATATTGACTCAATTACATATTCTGGATAAATTAAGCGAATAATACCTAACCAAAACATTAATATCCTCAAGCATTTGTAGGAAAGTGTGGTGGGCAATATACATCAGCATTCCAAATGCCTCACAACAACTTCTGTATGTTATGTTATTTGTCAAAAAATGTAAATACTAATAATTTATTTTTGCTACTCTCTTGAGGTGACTATTGGTCTTTTCTTTGCAAAATTTGAATACTATATTATCTCTACAAAATCGGTCTGGGAAATAACAGAACACATATTAAAATGTCTTGAGCAGCATTCACTTACTGGATTACTTGCTTAACGTTGTAAATAAAATTAAGACCTGTATCTCTATAAAGTTGTTAAAAAATAATTCAAAGTGAGTTCCTTATGAATTTATATGAAGTGTTCTATAACCAGTTGCTATGTTATTTTATTTAGACACCTACTAGGATACCTATAATTTGTATTGCCTTGTGAAATTAATTAAGCTGAATGATTAACATTGTTCTTTAAGTCAACAGTTTATCAACTAATTTGCACATCAACTGGCAATGTTTGTATAGTGATTTATATTTTACTTTAAATCTGTGCGCATAAAGTAACTTTTGTATGACAAACAAACTAGATCAAAGCACACAAAATTAAGCTTGAGATATGTTCTAAGTAGTACTTCAAATGTAATGTTGGTGGACTTATATATTTATAGTGTGATGAGTATCGTGAAAAATTATGTAACTTATTATAAATATTATTAAATGGACTTGTTATTATTAATTCTAAAATAAAATATTTATTTACTAAATGGAATATTCAAATTATTAACTTTATTTAACAAAATTAACTATGTAAGTTAAAAATATTTCATATATTTCAAAGAAAATAGTATATGCTTGTGATTTTAATCATTCCAAAAGTAATATATTTTTTTATTTATGTGTTAAAAACCATATATTACAACTGATTAAAATCAAGCTCTTAATTTAAAGAGTTATTAAGATCAAGAATTTTGATTTTACATTTTTGAAATTTCTATTCAATTTTGACTTATAACTATAAAAAATGTATTCCCCTCTTACAGAAATGCTTTTTTGTGACTATCAAATTGAAAACTTTACTTGGCTGTATGTTAATTTATTCTCATATATTATGTTTTCATATTTTTATAAATAATGAATTAGATTTATGGAATTATTTAATAATATTTGTTTATTTTAATTCTCAAATTTACATTTTCTATGATACTCTATTGTACTAATTTAGATTATTTATTATGAAACTGTTATGATTCAATGACGATTTTTAAATCTTTCATTGTAGTATATACATTTTATATAATATTAATTTTAAATATATAACATATTAAAAATTGTGTAAAATATAATTTGTGTTTCATGTGTGCACAATAATATTAAAATAAGTAATATTTTCCTTCATTTATTTATTTTTAAAAATATATGCTTCTGGTACCATGTATTCTATTTCAGTGCTTGGTAATGAAATAACTGCAAAATTAAAATATTCATTGTTTATCCTCTGAATATTCTCTTATAAAAATACCAAAACTTTAGATATTGATGTCCAAATAATTTTCATGAATAAATGCGTTTTTCCAATAAGACAAATGAAATAATTTTAATTTGGTAAAATGCTGTTCAATTAAAGAGTGTTCAAAGCATAGTTTTGAAACTTGTCCATTAATCAATATTATTTACATTTATTTCATATTAGTTTCTTAAAAATATAAATTTTCATTAAACTGTTGGATAGGTAATGTTATTTGATGTCACATATATTTTTTATTCTTTACAGAATGCAGCTCGTGACGAAATCATTGCCAGTGGTGGAAGCATTTCTCATCATCATGGAGGTATAGTTAAATATTTTATTATTTTATCTTTTTAATTTTTTGTATATTAGTGTTTTATAAATATTGCTATAACACAAAATATGAATATATAATTAGCATCTGTCTGAATCACCATGTCTTTCCACCAAATCATGAAAAGCATGACAGTTCAAATATGCTTGGTAATTCTACCACTTATATAATATCAAAACGGTTAAATGAATCAAAAAGAAACTTATTTTTTCCAATAAATGTCTTAGAAATTGATTTTTTTAATCGTGTTTCAAGCTGAAATTTATATATTTATTATTTTTTTAGTAATTTAAGTCATTAACAATACTTTAAATATCTTAAATGTAATTAAAAAAAAAAGCTTTCATACGTTTAGAAAATATTGAAAAAGGAATATTATGATATCTAATATTATAACATGCATAGCTGTCAAAAAGACAAAATAAGAATATTAAAACATTTTAAAGTCATTGGGAAAAAGTTGTACAGAAATAAATATAAATATAATAATTATATTAGTCAATTGATATTGTAAAAAAGTATGATTTATAAGTGTTAACTTGGTGAAATAAAGGAAGTTTGCAATATAATTATAATATATTCATATCATAAAAAATTTAAACATCTATATATTTTATCAAAATTAATATAAACTTTTCTTTAAGATTGTAAATTTCGCATATTTAGATTATGTATCGAAATTAGTTAATTTTTTATTATTTTTTCAACAATAATGTTTATTGTTAAATTACAAATCTAAACATAAGTTTTAGTTCGAAAAAAAATGTCTGATTTTAATCTGCAACATCTTATGTATGTTGCTGACGAGAAAAATGTTAAATAATATAAGTCACATATAACAGGTGCAAGACTTGAATACATTTAATGAAATAGAATTGGAAGTTGTAATATGTCATTAATATCTGGTGTTCTGTAAAATTCCTAAGAAATTTAGTTGTAAAACTTTATAAAACCTAGTAAATATTAAGGTTGAACATTCAATAAACAATATACTCTGATTTACTTGTTAGAATATTTTGAAACAATAACTATATATAAAATCACTAAATTATCACGATTTTAAAAATTATAAAACTTTTTTAGAGCAAAATTCTTAAAAAGTTATCACACTTCAAGGTTTGTATGTAGTATTTTAAAAAATAAATAACAGAAATTCTACTCTTACATGTTATTAGGTTTTTCAAATATAATTCCGTATTTTATATTAGAAGAATAAAAAGGAAGGAAAATTGTAAGGGAGTGGGACATGCTTTCTTATTTCTAAAAAAATATATCTTTCATGTCCTTACGAGTTAGAGGCCTACATTTTCTTAAAAGTTAGAAATTAGTTCTAAAAACAAATTCTGTTAACATTTATAAATTTTGTATTATTAATATAAAATAATATTATGCAGAAGATAAAAGGGTTTCTTTTTTTCTCTAAAAGATGGTAATCGGTTTGGTTTTGAAAGGCAATATTTATCAATTTTAATGTTCATATAATATGTAAATAAGTATGTTACAGAAATAGCAAAAGAATCTCTGAATCTTTGTTTATCATTTTCCTGATTTTAACTTTTATCTGTACACTATTTTAACCCTTGTATCACAAAATAGTGTACTATTGTTTTATATTTTAAAAAATCTATTTTTTAATAAATAGAGCAAAAAAAATTAGCACAAAAACTTTAAAATTGTAAATAACATGAGTTTTAAGCAGTAATTCTTATAGTTTTTTAATAAGTTATCACTTTTTGAATTGGTAATAAATAAAGCAAATATATCAAAATTTGAATTGACTGTTTAATTTATGTTTGATCTAATGGCAATTATAACTCACTACTCATCATTAAATTCTATTAAAAGGAATTTTTTTAATGATTTTCAATAATTAATAATTTTTATGTACTGAATTTTATTTCAATATTACTGTTTATATGGATTTTATATTTCTTTTTTACCTTTATTATATTTACTTATTTATTTATGTATTTTTTGATTATCATAATATAGTTGAATAATTATTCTTTAAAATGTTTATTTTATTAACATTCTAAGAAATGAACAGTTCATTTTATATTATGTGATGTATATATATATATATATATATATATATATATATATATATATATATATATATATAACACATCATAATATAATGTATGATTTCCTTAAAATTTGAAATAAGTCAATAAAAATTGTTAAGCATTTAATTTTAATTTTTATTTATGATAGGGTATTTTTAAATGCAAACTTCAGACATTATTTCTTATAGTATTTAAAATAAAATACTATAGGAAATAATTTTGAAGCATTTATTATTTATATATATATATTTATTATATTTACTTATTTATTTATGTATTTTTTGATTATCATAATATAGTTGAATAATTATTCTTTAAAATGTTTACTCAAGAATTTTTTTTTTTTTTTTTTTTTTTACTTTCATTTGAATATTTACTATGTGTTATGTTTATTAACACTAAGAAATTAAATATTGACATTGTTTGTATAGATCTATTATTTGAGAAAATATTGAATTATATAAATTTTAATTATAACTGAGTTTTGTGTTCATCTATTTTTCTTATGAGAAATTATTGGTATGCTTATATTTTGATTCTTTTTTCATTTAAAATTTCTTGATTGTTTTGACTTATTTCAACAAAGTTCTATGAAGATGTCTAAGACACAAACAAAATTAATTATGTAATATTTATGATTAAATTTAAGAAGAGCTTATTCCAGCCAAAAATGTAAAGCATATTATATTAACTGCTTACAATCTTTAAGAAAACATTTTACATAATTCTGAACTTTTTAAATATTTTATTTATCAAACATTTTAAAATAATGTATTTATTAAATCATGATATCAATGATAAGCAAAGTGGTAATAATTTTAAAACTGATTTTGATTTGTGTGTTTCAAGGGCTATAAAAATAGAGTAAAAGAAATATTTAAATAAAGAATATTTTCATTTTTGCTTTAACTGCTAATTTCTAATCATTTATTTTTAGTGGGAAAATTGAGAAAACGCTGGTTACAAGAAACTGTATCAGACACTGGGATCAAAATGTTAAAAGCAGTAAAAGAAAGTGTAGATCCATTGAATATTTTTGCTAATGGAAATTTAATTTAAAATCTTTTGTGAAAATATAAATCTAAGAAAATAATAATTTTTGAGTGAAATCTATAACTTTAAAGAATTATCTATATAAGTTATAGATTTAATTAACAATTTGTTTTTTATCGCCATTTCATTTTTGTACTTTTTTAAAACACCTATATAAATTCAGTTTTTTACACTTGCTTGTAGTCAGTAGTCATTTGCGTGATTGATAACCAAAGTATTGTGCAGTGCATATTCGTTTTATGTACTCTTGCTGCAATTTTAATATAATACTGTTATGATTAATGTTAAAGTTTATTTTGTTTTGTTACAACTTTATGTTGAAAACTGTTTTCTCTTAAAAGCTTATTCTTAGTTATTATCATTTTTTCGTATTTAAAAGAATTGAGACAATTCGTATTTTAATTTTACTGTGAAATAAATCCTCTATTTCATAATTTTTTTTTAATATGCAGTTTATTAAATAATTATATTAATTTTGTCTTTCATTTTAGTTTGAACACTTGTTTCTAAAGTGCTTATCAAAAAAGATATAATTTTTAATAACAAAAATTTTATTGAATGAAAATGTCATGTTTCAAATTATTATACTGACAAATTTTCTTTATGATAGAAAATAATTTAAATGCAAAAAATATTCTTTATAAAATGTAAGCTCATTTATATAAATATTCAGTATTTTTTTAAGACGTTTGTTAAAAGAATTTAAAAATTGTGATGAATGTATCATTTTTGGATTTCGGAATATTTTGATCCTATTTTAACGATTTTACATTAAAAGTGTTTTATTTTTTGTGAAAAATGAAAGGTTTTTTTAATTATTTTCAAAATAATGTCATTTATTTGATAAAAAATGTGTTAGCAATTGCATTTATAAAATCGCATTTTATATTTCATTTCTAAAAATAATCTCTGTATTCTTTGTATAAAATGTACTTTAAAACAGAATAAAGTGTGTTCGGTGTTTTACATATGTTCATATAAATATTAGAATTAAAGTCTTATTTCATCTAATTTTTTTATTTCCTACCTGAATTTCGTGCTTAATTCACATAAACTTAACTGAAAGTTAATTTTATTCAAATGTAATATAATGAAACACTCATGTTAATATTCTTGAAATACAATCCTTCTAAATGTATATTGTTTCATGTTGTTTTAGTTCAAATGGACTTTTCTTTATTTATCTAAAAATGAGTTCAAATATGATTATTAAAATAAACATAATATTTGTCGTTTAACTTTTTCTCATATCATTTGACATATTCTCATAATAATCTATTTTTCAATGAATGTGTAATTCATTCAATATTTAAGTAAATATTGAACTAATATAAATAATTAATTGTGAAACTTATAAAAAGCTTTATTCTCAGTATATATATATTAATATTGACATATAAAAATTCCTTTTATGTTAAATAATGCTTATATTTAATGACTATTTGCTGAAATATAGTATACTTATTATTACAAAATGTAGTTTAAATAATATTGAAACTTCTTGTTTGCACTTTATTTACAAATTATAATTTTGTTGCTTTTAACTAGCAAAACTGATTTTATAAATATGTGCTCTCAATGTAGTTGAATCGTTTTTATAAATAAAAATTTTATTCCCTGAAAAACGCTATTTATTATTGATTTAATTTTCATTATCCAAATATTTTTTTAGAAAAATATTAATTAATCTTATATCTGTACACACACACATATACATACACTCATTTCCAAAAGTTAAGCATGAAGATGTAAAATGCAAAAAAAACTAATAACTACTGTTTTGATACAAAATTTAGCAGGAAAGTTGCATATATATTTATGCATAAAATAAAGTCAATAATTATATACAGAAATTAAAACAATATTAAAAATTTGTAAGTTATCAGATGACATAGTGAAGATTTAAACAGAATTATGTATAAAGTGAAAATAAACAGTATAAAATGAAAAAAAGAAGAAATTTATAGGGTATGTGATCCCCTTCATCTATATGCAAAGTTTATACCTTGTGACCATGCTTTCCATTAAGTGGTCAATTACCGCAGAATTACTCAATAGCCATTCTTGTAGAGCAGTTTCCAATTCAATAAGAGTGTTTGGAGGTGAGAAACGTGAAGATACAACACAGCCAAAAGCATCTGAAACATTTTCAATGGGATTAAGGTCGGGTGAATATGCCAGCCACGCTATACGCGTCATCTCTTCACTCAACGACGCTGTCGGTTTGGCCCTCAACGGTAATATTTTGCTCACGAGGGCTAATTAGACCCGGACCTACGATTTAAAGTGGATTCTGAACCACTACAAACATCCATGCCCAAAGTGGGATTAAAACTCACGAACTGTTGAACCGAAGGCAAGAGCGGTAACCATTCGGCTGCCAGCTCGGCGTTGTCAGCTCCATAGGGACGTGCGTTATCGTCCATTAAAACAAAAGTAGGACCAACTGCTGCAGCGTAGTCTCAATGAGTTCTAGGACTTCAACTCGATACCGGACAGGCGTCACAGAACCCCGTTTAAATATGTGCAGGTCGGTGCGGTATCCTAATGAAATCCCTGCCCACACCATAATGCTTCCGCCTCGAGATGCATAATGTTCGGTGATGTTTTGGGGCTGATTGCGTGTTCCTTGCTCACGCCATATACGTTTGTCATCTGGCTCCAGAGCAAATCTTGTCTTATCAGTAAACATGACATTACCCCAGTCAGACACAGAAAAATTGACATGTTCTCGGCATTACTTTAATCGTGCCCCTCTTGATTGGACGGATAGACAAACACAAACTGGAGGTACCCAGGCGTACAGTAGCTGCAAATATCATCTTACCAATGGACGCTGTAACTATAAATGTCACACGTGTGGAGGTCGCTTTGGGATTCCGCTTGGCTAAGATTGCAATATATCGATCTTCCGTTGGTCTTGTAACCTTTTACCAATTGGCTAAAAAAAGAGCAACATCTGAAGTCAACTGTCTTGCTTCAATGCGCCCCACAGCATGCCAGCGCTCAGAATCTTCCATTCGTGTTCTGGAAGTCAGAAACACGTATGCAGTGGCGTAGTGAGCATAATTGGCGCCCGGGTACAATACCTTTTTTGACGCCCCCTCAAAATTAAAAAAAGTAATACAATATAAATATAGGAAAAAATGTATTAAATTATAAAAGCTATAACTGTACACATTACATTATAATAAATAGAACATACTTGTAATAAGAATACAATGCAAAAATAATAAGCGAATGCTTTACCTTTTATAAAATAATTGGAAATATATTAATTTAATGTCTCAGGCTTAGCTTTAATTTTGAAACAAAAATCAATTCTAGCTAGAAAAAATACTTATATTGGATTCATAAAAGTGTCAAAGAAATAATCTGACTTACATGATTTAGAATTTTTTAATTAAAGAGATATTATTTATCTTAAATACTAATACAATTATTTTAAAAAACATAAAAAAAAATTTAAACATGAAATGACTTAATCTATATTATAGATATAAGTAGATGTAATTAGTTACAATCATAATATAATACACATATTACACTATATACATTTTTCTTGCTTTTGCTGATGTGAATTGATCGATTACTTCATCGAAGTTGATCATTTCAAATTAATCTTTTTCTATTCTTAAAAATGTTATATCATTTAGACGGTTTTGATTCATAATTGATCGTAAATACGTCAGAATTAATTTTAATTTGCTGAACGAACGTTCACAGCTTGTGCTATTGATGTAGAAATAGTCAAGAGTATTTGAAGGGCGATTCTCATATTTGGGAAAACATCTCCATAAGATATAAGGAAGGTTAGAAGTTCTAATGGAGTTTTAAGTTTAATTTTTCTACTGCAGAGTAACATCTTGCAGTCACAAGTTTCTGTATAGAGTTCTGTTCCATTGAAATCTGTATCGTAAAATTCACCCAAACTTTTACAATTATTTTCAAGTTCATTATCAAAATTACCATTATTAAATAAATTTTCAACATCTAGTAAAAATCCAAATTTGGAATTAAGATTTTTTAGTCGTATGAATCGCGTGTGCATTTCTCGCTGCAGACGGTCAACAACGCTTTTCAAAACACGAGAAATTTCCTTTTCCACTGAGAGGCCAACATCTGTAGATGATTCTCCAGGCATTTTTCGGCGTCTTCTTACACGGACATTTATATCAATACCCCATTTTTCACAAAAGAACTCAGCCTTTTTTATTGACTACTCGCATATTTGGTTTCGAATTTCTGCAAGTTCTGTCTCTAATGATTCGAAATCATGAAAAGCTTCTCTAAAATTCATTTTAGGATCTTGTAATCTGAGCTGTACACGATCAATTCTTCTTAAGATTTCATGCCAGAAATGAATTAAAGTTATAAAATTAAAGTTAAGTATATTTTGCAATAAAATTGTGGCTTCATTTCTGGTATCATTTGTAGTGGTAATATCTTCTGCTAGTTTTTCTAATAGTTCTATTAAGTCCACCAGCCCATTAACAATAACATTAACTGCTTGTGCTGTAGCACTCCATCGAGTTTCAGATTCACGTTTAACAGTTTTATTTAAACAGCATTTTAATAATTCCTAGCGTAATGTTGAACGTGAGAAAAATGTATATATATTTTCAATTATTCCAAAACATGTTATGATGACTGGATCTTGCTTAGCTGCAGTAACTCCAACTAAATTTAATGAATGATTATCGCAATTTACAAATAATGCTTTATTATTTTTCTCAATAATTCTCTGTTGAACTCTAGATATGTGACCGGACATCACTGCGGCATTATCATAACATTGAGATCGACAGTTTATTGAGGAAATCTCATCAGAATTTAATTTTTCTAAAATTGTATTTTCTATTGAGGCTGCATCTTTAGAATGTATTTCAATAAATCCTAAAAAAGACTCTTTGATAGAAACTTTTCTGTTATTATAATCAATATCTACGTACCTGATAACCTGGGACATTTGTTCTCGATGAGATAGATCAGGAGTCGAATCAAATAAAAGTCCATGATATTTATTTCTCTTGATATCACTTATTATTTGATTTCGAACTGTGGATGCCAAAAGGTGAATAAATTCATTTTGAATATGTGGTGATAGGTATGAGATGAGTTTTGGCGTTTCCATGACATTTTTAAGATGAGTTGCGAGAAGTGGATCAAACTGCGCAACAAGTTTCAGTAAAGATAATAGATTTCCAATATTTGTACCATCTTCAAGCGTAATATTTTCAACATGACCTCGTAGAGGTAGATTTTTAATTATCAAATATTTCATGCATGCTAATATTCAATGCAATATATTTCGCCAACGTTCCTTTTCGGATTGTATATTTGCTTCAAATATTGTATCGATTCCCGTTTTATTAATAAGTCTTCTTTCTGTTTCTTTCCAACTTATTATAATAATATTTAATAATAAATTTCGACAATTTTCGATGATTTAGACTTCTTTCATGACTAATCAATTTATCTTATTTCCTCCATTTTTTAAAACCAGACTCTGTTACGAAAGATGATTGTGTAGCAGAATTTGATGAGGAAAACAATATGCTGCATTGTTTTTAGGTGAATATAATGACTAAGATCGGTTAATTTCAGTTCCTCCTTCATTTCCGACTCGTCAAGAAAACCAAGATTTTGGGATTAGACGATTAGCTGATATTCCAGCTGCATTTAGACTCGACTCGTTCTGAAATAAATGAAATCCACGAATAATCATTTCGGTGCGAAGCTGATTCGATATAATTGGAAAATTATTCGTGAACTTTAAGTAAGCAACATCGTTAAACCACAGAACGTCTGGAATTACAAATAAACTTTCTGTTGCACTTTCGGTACTTTTTATTGTATTTAAAGCTTCTTTGGATACCTATCCTCATGATCTTCAAAGTCTTGTATTTGTTGCGATATGTTATTACATAAAAGTTTAGCTGCAGAAGGGGTACAATCTGAATCAGATTTTGCTGCTTCATCATTATTTTCTGGTTTATCCTTTTGCGATTCTTTCGCTAAATATGATTTCATCATCATTCTACATTTCTGAACTTCTTTTTCTTGTTCTAGTTTTCTTTTTCGAATTCGAATTCACTCCACTAATGTATTTGGTTGTTCAAAATTAGGTATCAAAAACCTTGGAATAAAATCTTTTTTTTTTTTTTTTTTTTTTTTTTTTTTTTTAAGTTTTAGATGAATAAAAGTAAATGATGTTGTAATTTACAATAATATTTGTTCAAATTAACAACAGAATTTAACACAATTTCTCAATGGCAGGAATACTCTGGTTTCGCTCTTCTCGAAGAATCACACAATTTCTGAATGGCAATTTTTTTAAATACAAGCTTAACAGCATCATAATGAGCACATCATCTTGTTTCTGCAAGTTGCTGAGCAGTAATTGCAATGTCAGAAGGGTCATACATTTATGGGGAAAATACGCATGCAAACTTTCTAGGGTTCCAAAAAGTCATCTATAATGAAGCAAATGAAATGAATGTAACATTTGATTTTATGTATTAATCTAGAGAGTAATTTATATTTGATAACATTAAATTTTACTCAGGTATATCTGCTAACATTCAATTTTTAAAAACCTTTTTACAGTTGTTATATTAAAATTCGAAACATGCAATTCTTTCTCAGTCAGTGTAAGAAAAATATTTGTTATATTCTTGTAAGCAATTAAAGTACACTTTCTACTTAACCCAACAGAATACTTTTCAACTAATTTTACTAAATATATTTTTTCTTATTTAATTTCTTCTCTCTCTCTCTAAAGGACCATCATAAACTGATATATATAACTACCATAAAAATACTTATTCATTAATAATTCCTAGTTTATAACTACATCCTATTTCAATGCAATAAAATATTTTCAATAATAGCATTAGATACCATTGCAAAATCATGCTCTAGATTAAACCCCACAGTATACATTTATCATATTTTATAATTAATTACTGATCAGAACATAAATACTATTTTAAATCATGTTTATCACCAACTCAATTTCTCAGTAAAATTGGACCTATTATAACTTGTTATTATTATGATTTTATAAAATTGATTTTTAAAATGGTATGCTTTCAATAATATTCCTAAATATGAAATTTTGAGGAAGAAACAGTCTCTACAATTAATTTTCCTTCCTAATTGAATTTGATATTTCTCATTAGTTTATATATATATATATATACTCTTTAAAATATAATTTCATCAAAATAAGTACAATAATAGTGATATACACTGCACTCTTAAAACTGCAATAAATAATTTATAATAATAAACGGAAATCAAAATTATTTTTATCGTAAAAAATTTAAATCACAAAATGTAATATTGATAATTTATGAATGTTTCAATTTGATACCATAAAACTATTTTTTTTATTCCAAAACTATAAGACCTTTGTTAATTACGTCTTCATATGATTTTAACTTATGAAACTAAATTATGCCTTAGCATTATCAATGCAAAATGCAGATAGGCACAGAAGCACTAATACAGTTAATAATTTTAAATTTCTTTTAAAACACACGCTTAAATTCAACTAAAATTTATCCAAATATATATATCTAATAAAATCAGAAATTTTCAGTTAAACAATTTATAAATATATTATATTATTATATAGGTAATTTTTTGACAAAGCTTATAGACACTGTGTTCTTTTTTTCAAGTTTTTCATTAATTCAAATTATTATCAGAAATTATAGGTATTGTGATAATTTTTTTTTACTTTTATATCGTATAACTTTATTTAGATTTTCTCAATCGGTTATCTTAGTAGTGAAAATTTTTCTGTTTTTTATTAAATATATTTTTAATATGTTTAATAAAATTATTTTCCTAGGATAATGAAATATATTTTATCATTATAAAATAGGAGTAAATTTTTATTAAAATCAAAATTCATTACTTTATGAATCATTTTGGAAGTACTGTTCATTCAATAGCTTAAATTTTTCTCTTTCAAATATCATTTAAAGAGAGACAATACTAATTTTTAAAATAATTTTTTAAAATTTTACAATACTGAATGAGGAATATGCACGATTTCTTGACAATTTTCTTAAGGGATTTTTTCAATTTAAAAGATATTTTTTCTTATAAATTAAACTAATTAATTAAAATTTATTCTGTATATTTAAGCATGCAAAGAAAACAAAGGAAAACATTTAAAAATAAAAAAAATAAAAACATTTATGGATTCTTAGATTTTACAATCTGAAAAAAGAATTTTTCAATATAATGTACTAATGTAAATCCAATAAAATTACAAGACAAATAAAAATTATTTCCCCGAATAAATACATTTAAACATTAATAAATTAATTTTATATGAATAGTTTTTTAAGTAATGAATAATTTGATATTTGATTTTCAAAACTCAACAAACATGCTAGTAAATATTTATTCTGGCATAATGTATTAAATATTGAAATCTACAAGAAACACATAGAGGACAGAAATATAACTTACTGCCAATATATTTTTAAGGTCGAAACTCCAGATTTTCAAAAGTTTAAATGTTTGTTTCCGACGAAGCGATGTTAGTGAAGAAATGATATGCTAACCACATGTGAACTGCACAAAGGAAAGTAGTTCATGTGTTTTCCTAAAATTTGGAGGTAATTAGTATTCGATCCACACCGTTTCGATTCCAGGAAGGCAATTCCCCATAGGGGGTGTTAACACAGGGCTAAGGAAGTTAATACTGCATACTGCAACGCTATTTTGAGGGGAATTTCCCCCTTACGATTAATTCAGTCAGCTGCAAGACACATTGTTGTGGCCAAAGGGGACAACTAATAGGAAACACGCTTTCAGTAAGAATTTTCTCAGGAGTACAAAGCGACACTAGATTAAAAGGCTACATTGAAGCTTGAGATAAAAATACACGTGTTTTTACTTTTATTTTTAGACGATGGATAAAAATTTCACAGTCTCAATAAAAACTGAAACTGATCTTTCTATACCGCTTCTTGATAACTTAAGTAAAATTCTTCAAATTTTCATTAATAATATATCAGTTTTATGCAATTTTTTTTTTTTTTTTTTGCAAGTAAGGTTTCACTATGTTATTGAAGTCAAAATAAGATTAAATTTCTACATTTTGTATTACAAAGGAAATCAAAAATATTAACGAAATATATTACTTGTGAAATAAAATAACCGAATCTCTAATGAGAAATTAAGTAATAAGTCAAATAATATTTCAGAACACTAAAATTTCGAAAATAATTTTGACGTTTTGAATTTTTGAATAATTATCACATCCAGAGGGGTCAAGGGTCAGTGGATATTCATTGGAAATTTTTTTATTTTTTTTTTATTTTGAGTACAAGAA